>CM054116.1:48331402-49026487 GCA_028673005.1 Tanypteryx hageni
ACACTCCCCTTTTACGTATTTTGTCTCATCTTTTGCTTGCTCTCTTGGTTATCCGTTCGATTTTTATTTCATTCCGCGTCACCTTGGATAATTTCTTTCATTTTTTTGCTCTTTTCTCAATCTATTCCCCTTTTTGTTTCCTTTGTTTAGGCCTCAATCCAGTCGAACCCGATCTTATTATCTCGATAACCTTTTTTATTTCTAAACAGATTCTCATACCAAGTCCGTGTGTATTCTTTTCATTGAAGCATTCTTTTCTCTACCTTTCTCGAATCGGTCTCCTTATAAACTGTGTTTTCTCAGGTCCTCTTTCTCTTCAAAATCTACGTTCGCTCGATCGAAATTCAGTTCTCGCGATTATCAAACCCATTTTACCACTCTATAAAATGACAATTAGATTCAGTCCCCTTCCTCGAACTCTGTCGATCGCCCTCCGTTCTCATTCCTCTTTCCCTCCGTCTCCTTTTCCTTTTACCACAATTCCTTCCAGATTTAACTTCAACCGCCTCCTTCATTCTTATTCTCGTCCGTTTTCTTTCTGCCCGTGACTCAATATACCGATTTCGTACTTGGTTTACTCCTTATTCGGTTTAGTTATGCCTTTCCCTTCGTCACCACGTCATTCCCCATTGCCCCTTTCTCTCTCTGCTTTTGGTAAAGAATCATCGGGGATGATATCAGCCCTTAAAAATAAAATATAAGTAGATCATGTTCTTACACGTTGTTTCCCCTCGATTATAAGGTGATTTGTCGATAAATACTTTATTTTTTATGGACGTGGTAAAGTATGTCTCGAATTCATTAAAGTGAAATTTTCATTCCTTTCCGATTAATAGATGATGAACCTCTTCAAAGATTCGTTTAGAATCTAATTTTATCGCGGCATTTAATTAGATTATACGCGTAGTTAACGCTTAATGCAAAAATATTGTGATAATGACTGAAAATATATTGTATAGCGTTAATGCGGAATTTTTGCGACCAGCTGCATGGAATTTATTGTATTGAATTGTTTCGTATTTTGGTCACATCAAAAGAGAATTCAAATGTGTAGCTCTTTATTAACAATAATTCTAGATAATTCGCTGTTGCATTCGACACTCATGTTTAGGTCTTTATAGAGGTAAAAATCCATAAATTTCCATTAAAATATACCCTAAATCCTCGATAGTCATATTTATATTGTAAATGTTACTTTAATCAAAGCATATTCTTATACATCCAAATAGGCGCTGGCTTCCTTTTCAGACCAGGATACTTCAGTCGTTTGGGATGAATGGCACATACGGGCTAAGTAATTATTTTGACACGTTAAAGATAATTAGTATTTTATTAGCTTCAGAATCAGTCATATCAATAATTTGTGTGAAATAAAGTTTTAGACTCCAATTCATTGGAATACATTAACATATAATAAATTTAAGAAAGCTACTCAGGGGTCGAATATTTCAGCAAGAACAACTCGTTCATGATACAATACAAGGAATAATTCTAAGCGATCGGAATTATTCCACGTAAGCGCAATACGCAATACTTAAGACAGAGAAAAAAGGGTTTGGAATCATATATGTAATCTAAATTTAAAGATTTTTAGCAACGCAAGAATGACTAACCGCGTCAAGAACATAGTTGCGCTTCAACATAAAACGTTCGCCTTTTTTATCGACACATGGTAACTGTGGAGATTGAATCGAATGAAAAGGACAAACGCAAGGGTTCTCTCAAATACACGAAGAACCACCTTTTCGTTCGCTCCTCGCTTACTGTCTTCCTCTCTCTCTCTATATCCCCACCTGCGAAAACATGCTAATATAAGCAGAAAATACATAGGACAAGGAGGTTTGGGAGGGAAGGTGAGAGGAAGGGGTAGAGTGGAAGGAAAACAAACTATCCACTCGACCATTTTCGCCAATCTTTTTTCTTGTCCTTTCTCTTCACCCCTACTTATACCCTTCGCCTCCCTCCCTCTTCTCTCTCCCTCTCCTCTCTTCTCTCCTATCTCCCTTTCCTCCATTCCTCTCCCATCCCTTTCACTCTACTACGTGTGTCCGTCGGGTATTCTCGATCGGTGGTATACACTCCACCTCCGTCCTTTGCACCCTATCAACATTTTTACCCGAAACTTGTCGTTCCCTCAATAGATTTTCTCCTCCATCCTCTCGATTTGTTATAATTGCCGTTTTAAAGCACTTCCGCGGCGATGCATATGATATATTAGAATTTGTCCGAGAGAAAATTATCTAATATTTTTTGTCTCCTTAGTGAGCTATAGTTGCGCAAATTAGCTTTGGCTTCCAAATTATTCGACGTGATGGTTTTACGTAGCGCGGAGGACGGAAGTGTTAGAAGGGTATGGGATTTAATGACGGAAGGAGCGCATAAAATCGAAGTATAGATATTTTGGTCCAGTTAAATTTTTGTGGTCGCTTTGTCACCATATGGGGAATACTTTTTGGATTTATCTAAAAAAACGAAACTGTCCATAGTGATGAAAATTTGCATCAAAATGCACAAGAAACTTATCCCTTTCGTTCTGTAAATTTTCATGACCACGCCTTTGGCTTTCAGAGCACAAATCTTCGAATAAAAACTTTTTATTAGAATTTTAAATGTCTTTCGTCGAAGGTTTCAATGCCCTGATTATAAAACTTGCACCTACGCTCTCTGGTACAGGCTCGTTATTACCTTTATGGACACCACGAAAAATCTCAACAGGTCGTTTTCGATAAGCCTTCCCGGAATCCTCTCAAACGGACCGCAATTAAAACTCACTTAAGTCTCGATCGCGCGTCGCAAGCTCATCTCCACCAAAACCCGTCAAAACTTTCGTTTAATATAGCTTGGGAAGTTTAAAGAAAATCTTCCCTTTCCCGAGACTTTAGTTTCATAAAGAGAGGGCCTACTCGGTAGAGGAGAATTACAGGTAATAGGGAGTAAATCGAGAGGCAGGATGCGGATACTTAGTGGTTAAACGTAAGGGGAAGGTGGGTTGGTGGGGACGAGGAAAGGAAGGAGAGGGGAGCTGGTAACAGAAGGAGAGTTGGGAAGGATGGGAGGGAAAGAGAGGTTGTGTATGGAAGTGGGGTTTAAGAGAAAAGAGGAAGTAGGGAGAGAGGGAGAGAGAGAGAAAGAGAGAAGGGAGGAAAGGGAAGAGGGAGGGAGGGAGGGAGGGAGGAAGAGGGAAGGAGGAAGAGGGAGAGGGGGTTAATGGGAGAGGTAACAGGCGGAAGGGAAGGCGGGGGGAATGGGTGTGGTGCGAGGCGGATAGGATGTTGAGAAGAGTAGAGGAGCATTCTGGGAAGAGGCCGGAAGTGCGTCTTTGGCCTTTCTAATCCTCTCGTTCATCCTCTCTCATTTTCCTATCCCTCACACACACTCTCTATGCCTTCTCACCACCTCCATCTCTCTCTCAATCCCCCTCTCTCTCTTGAACCTCACTGAAGCGCACTTTTAGTCTAGCTTCCATGTCCCATTATCCCAACATCCGGGAACTCTCTTCTCCCGTACTCAGTCATACTTTATATGCTTTCCCTCTCGACCATACATCCTTGTTTAGGCTGTCCTAAAAACCCTGTTTCTCTCTCTCTCTCTAGATATCTCTTTCTACGCTTTAGTCCAACTTATATTTCATCGCGCACTTCCTGCGCATTTACGCGAACGCTTTGTTTAGACCGTAAAGTGAAAGCAATTAATATAAAGTTGGAGCGTTTTAATGGGTGGTTTCTCTGGGATGTCCATTTTGGACATGGCGGGTACTTTGCCGGGATGAATGTTTTAGAAGGTAATTCTCGGCCTAGGCTGACATCGGAATGCATTTCGTCCATGTGTTTTAATAGAAAAATGTCGTATAAAAATGAGAAAACTAGAGTAATTTTTGTAATGCGCTCGAAAACGTGTATAATGCCACGAGAACTATTTTAGTTTTTAATAGATTTACGTGTTTGAGGACATTTGTGTTTGTTTATTTGCTGCAAAAATTGGATCACGTATGTTAGTTTTTTAATACAGGGAATCTTAGCACTGTTTCTAAAGCGTAATATTTATAACAAAGTATTGCAGTGAGAAATAAATTTTAATGAAAAACATCTCGTCGAAGAGCACAGCAAAGGTGGTAAAACCAGATTGCATTAGGGAAATGAATCAAATTCAGCGAGGGTCGGGACTTGTTGAAAGTCATTGTGAAGCATTACCAGATCTGAAGTTGGAACGAGGATGAAATTACCGTAACAAGGGCAATTAAAGTATGATACATAAATTCGTTTATGGTAAAACAAGATAATATAGTAATTACGTTTCTAAATTTGTACTAAATATTTGGAATTTTTGTCTGTAAAAGTCTTGGATACTCTCATTAGAAAAAGTAAAAAATTTGTGTTGAAATTTATAATAAAAATTCGTTATATGCAATTTAGTATCTGAATTTATAACCACAAAAATATTGTTAATCATTTTCTCATTCTCTTTGTTGGAGGGTAGTATTATATTATCATTGTCATTGTGTATAAAAAGTTCTTTCATTGAGTCGTTTCATTACAGACTTTTGATTTTTTATTAGCTATTAAATGTCAATGTTTTTACAAAATTGATCGTCTATGTACCATTTTCAGTTAAAATTTTATGCTAAATACTAGTTAATCTTAGTATTTCTTCTCGCTTTAATAGCATATGCATTTTAATTTCAGTGCGGAGAGGATCCAATTTCGATAAATATGGGATTGCGTAAAATTTATCAGGGAATAACCAAAAAATTTCACGCGCGTATTTTTTTCCAATCTTTTTGCGACGACACAAGCAAAAACAAATTATTCCATAAGCATTCCTTTCCCTAGCCCCTGAACCTCCCGACCGTCCCCTTTCCCCCTCCCTCTTCCACACCGTCCAAAAATAACGCTCACAAAACACTTCCTTCCTACCCCTTTTTCGGAAAACTCAATCCTTTTCTTCGCTCTCCTCCCCCTCCCCCTTCCTTCTCTCTTTTACCTTCACTCTTCGAGACTTTAAAGTGTTCCGTGAGCTGAGCACACTCCTTGCAGATGCAGTATCTCAACCAGCGACACGGGGATGTCCGTTTTGGTTGAAGGGGGAAGTGGTGGAAAGGGTGGGTGGGTGGGATGGGGGCGGAAAAGAAGGAAGAATAGGAAGACTGCTCAGGGAAAAGAGAAAGAGGGACAAGGAAGAAGAAAGCGGGGGAGGAAGTAAGGAGCGAATGAAAGGGATGGGCGGATTTTTTTGAAGGGGTGAAGAGAATGGAAGGAGAGGGGAGGGGAAGATGCGCTAAAGAGAGACTAAAAGGGATTCCGGGATGGAGAATCAGAAAGAGCATGGAGAGAAAATGGAAGAGGATGGAAGTCAAAAAGGGGGAGGGGAGAGAAAGGAGAATGGTCTATGCCCTGAGTGAGTTTAGGGAAGCGTGGAAGACGGACGATGGAGCAGGTGGTGTTGGGAAGAAGTAATTCCTTCTCTCTCTCTCTTCTCCCTATGGAGTGTGGAAGTGGGATGAAGTGCGAAGGGACGGGGGAACGAAGTTCACGTTTTACCCGCAAGGGGTTAAAGGTGAGAGGGCGCTCATTTGGAGGCGAGAATTAAGGGAGGGGCATGCGGATGCTATATCCTCTTGTGAGTACCAAGGCATAAAAAATATCCCCTCTCGATTTTTTCACATAATTTCCTCACTCCCTCTCTTCAGTATCCTGTTATGGCAGAGTTTTCCACGTCTTTATACGGTGTTCTGGGAATGGGGAAAGTTCTCCCACTCCCCCTCTTTCCCTCTCACCCACCCTTCTTGAAATATATGACCCTCAAAAAATCTTTTCTAGATCTCAAATAGGTCTTTCTCTATATTTTCTTCCCCTCGACTCTCTCTATAGCTCCCGAGACTGTCGCGCCCCTCTATCTTTCTTTCATCGCTTCCACCCACGCGCTACGTCGCATCTATATGATGAGCGACGGGGAATGTCTCGCGAGGAGGGAGAGGGACGTCTCCCAGTGGGAGATGGGAGTGAGATGTGGAGAGAGAGGGGAGAAAGTTTGAATGAGTGTGTGGGGAGGAGGGGATAAGGGGGTTGCGGCGGGAAGAGCTGGTGGACTAGTCATAAGGCATTCCTAGTGGAACGGTGCCATCTTTATGCCTCCTTGCGCAGAGAATTTTACATGCTCCCGCTTGGCCAATTAAGTGAGACGCAATTCGACTACGTAATGGAATTCCCGGAGGTTTTAATTTTTTGTGGTTTTCCGCTCCGCTAGGTTCCACTCTCCTTCATGGATTTCTCTCCTCCTCACCTCAACATCATGTTTTCCAATTTGTATATTTTTAAATTTTGAGTATATAAATCTTATTAGTTCGGGTATTTTTATTTTATACTTATTATTACATAGGTGCCGCTTCTGGCATTCTTTTGGATTGTATTTTTTTAAATTTTCATATCTTTATCGTATCTCCTCCCATTTACAGCTTCTTTCCGTGTAATGCGCTATTTTTTCCTCCCCTTTTCATCTAAGCCAGTGTTTCCCAAACGGTGTTTTGCGTTTCAAAGGGGCACGCCAAAAACATTCTTAATATAAGATTAATATTTAAATTTAGTTCTATTTAAAGGAATATAGTAATGCATAAAATGACTTTATCTTTATTTCTCAACTTCTAAAACTGACCAGCTATTTATTGCACTATCTCTTACAATTAGATGCCTATCGCGCGTATGCAAGAGGGAATCAGCAGGTCGTATAAAAAAGTATATATATCGTTCGATGGACTGTAGGCAAAAGTCTACCCTGCCTCTTCATAAGAATAAAGATTTTTACTTTCTCCATATACCAAGTATTGAGAAAGTATTTTTGTCATGAAAAAGATCGAATTCGAGATTTCAACGGAAATATATGTTTAAAGGTTCCCTGAACACGATTTGACTATTTTCTCGATGATGTCTCTGCGTGTCTGTGACCGGAATTTTGTTGGTGCTCTAACTCAAAAACTGTTAATCAGATCACTGCGAAATGTTATATTTGACATTTTTGTTAAAGGGAAAAGAACCCATTAGTTTTTAGTAAAAATCAGTCAATCAAAAGTGGCTGTTACTCTTGTAATTTTTCCGTTTTTTTTTTTTAGATATTTGCTTTAATATTTAATAAAAGTGAAAAAGTACTGAAATAAAATTTGTAGAAATTACATTTTCTATAAACTTTGTTCGAAACATTTTCCCATATAATGCATTGTTGGAGAGATATTTTAAAACTAATTTTTTTAGCTGCAACAGCCACGCCACCTACCGCCGGCTATTGTAAACACTTTACGCTCCTTTTTATTCTCTTAATTGTTGGAGCTTTGGGGATATTTCCTATATCAGAAGGCTACGGTTTGAATTTATTTCTTTCTAAAGTCTAAATGTTTCTCACAGTTCCTTAAAATATTTGTTATCATTTAACCTATTTGGAATTTTTAGAAATTTTAACAGGTATGGAGAAAGTAATGTGTGGCCACATCAGATTTTTAATACTAATAAGGCAATGTGTTTTGAGCTTCGATAATTTTAGACTATTTTAAACCTACTTTCCAGATTGGGAATTGGCTTATAGTTTTGTCGGTGTCTGTCTGTCTATTCGTCTCCCCCTATTAACTTTTGAACCAATAGACCGATTTTCATGAAACTCGGTGGAAATCTCTTGCTACATGGGTCGAGCTTCCGAAGATAGTTTTTGTTGCGAAGATTGAAGTCCCGGGTTCGATTCCAGGAACTATCATTTCCATTTGATTTACATGGAAAATCTGAAATCCATCGTGCAGGGTAATTTTCTCTTGCACATTAAAATATCTTAGAATTGTAATATAGGAGCGAGTTTTATACCATTCTCTGAGGAAAAGAATGAAGATTTTAATTTTATCATAGAATTTTGCTTATCGATTGTATTTCTTAGAATTTTGCGTAAATACTGGCGATTTTGCAGTTTTTATCACTCATTACGAGAGAGTTGCCATATTAACAACTATTGTTGGACTCGCATCAGATTGGGTTTGTTCTAATTTGTACACGCGTTATTTTTGCCGCACAAATACGAGTGATCAATTTAATATTCCGTTTGAATGTATTTGTAGTATTCTATGACGCTAAATTATGAAATTTGGGAACAAAAAGAGCCACATGCGTAGTAGTACATAAAGAGGAAATATTGTTTTCATGAAAAAAATCGATTTCGAGATTTCAACGGAAATACACGTTTTGAGCTCCCCTGAACACGTTTCGACCATTTCCTCGATGATGTCTGTGTGTGTTTATATATGCGAATTTTTTTGTGGGTGCTCTTAACTCAAAAATTATTAATCGGATCACTGCGAAATTTTGTATTTGACATTTTTGCTTAGTTTTTGGTAAAAATTGGTAAAACGAAAGTGGGTGTTTACTCCTGTCATTTTCCGTTTTTGAGGTATTTTCTTTAATATTTGCTAAATATAAAAAAGTACTGAAATAAAAGTTGTAGAAAAAAACATTTTCTACAATCTTTGTACGAAAACTATTCCCATATAATGTATTATTTAAGAGATATCTTAAAAACTAAACTTTTTTAGCTGCCACCACCACTGCCGGCGACTATTGTAAACCCTTGACGCTTCGTTGACTTACAGTAACGCCCCTTTTTATTTTCTTAATTGTTGGAGATTTGTGGCTATATCCAATATCAGAGTTTATTTCTGCTCTTTGTAAAGTTTTAAAAATTTTCTCGCAGTTCCTTAAAATGTTTATTATTATGTAACATATTTGAAATTTTTAGAAATATTACAGGTATGGAGAAAATCATGTGCTGGCCATATCAGATTTTTTATTCAAAACAATATGAAATTTACATTGGTGTTTAAAGTGGTAATAAAAATGCGTAGAAATTATACATTCATGAGGAGGCTTAGGAATAACCCTATAGGCATTTGAAGTCGTGCAGATGTATGTTATTGTCTCTTGATATTAGTAATAGAAACGAAATCAAAAGCGGCGTTTGAAAAATAATTTATTCGCAAAGATACCCGAGTGTGGAAAATATCAAAGCTGATGCCGTAGTGCATTTAACTTGTATTTAATTTACTAATGCATATGATGGGTATCAATGGCATGAAATACTTTACCTAGATGTAGGATTTGATCCTTCGGCCAGCATTATTAATTCAACGAAATAATAAATATTGAATAAATGTCGATAAATAAAATTGTATCAAATCACAACGTAAGTGTTCTCGGAACATGTTTTTAGATGTGGATTCTTGAAAAAACATTAATTAAGGAGTTCACGAAGTGTAAAAGTTTGAGAACCAAGCCTCTCTTTCCTTTATATACTCATTCATCTTTCTGTCCGCATCCATCTATTTTTCTCTTTTTTCCGTTCCATCGCATGGACGGTTATTTTTAACCCGTCCTTCGATGGTCTCTTGGCGGTTAGTTAATCCTTTTCAACCGCTTCGTCTCCTGAATACATATGGAGATGGTTAAAAAGGGAAGTCTGGACCTGGCATCGGAAGCGAGGGCTGATCACAATTGCTTAAATTGGAAAGGGCGGCTGTTATTTTTCTAATTTCAGCGGGTGGAATTGGTAGTGGTACGAGAGAGAGAGTGAGAGAGAGTGAGCGAGTGTGTGAGAGAGTAAGAGAGATTGTGGTCTTGCATTTGTAAGGACGGAAGGAGATTGCGTACAGCGAAAGCGTGCTTTGGATATTATGCGAGGAGGATTGGATTGATACTTTTGACCTCGAGATAACGGCGCTTTGATTTCATAACTACATTATGCTTGATATGTTAATTTTCTGTTCATAGCCAACCCACATATTGTCTTCGACGCAGACATGCGGTAAAAATATATCCGTGTAATGGCTGGAGTTATATATATATATATATATATATATATATATATATATATATATATATATATATATATATATATATGGTGCATGTAAAATGAGATTACGTTAAAGCAAATTAATATCTTAAAAATAAAACGTTAATGCATTTATTGTAATTTTTCCTATCGATAATAATATTCTATGGAGTCGGGCAATTTATTTCCAATGAAATTTGTTGGACAAGACTTCCATCAGTAGGAATACACGACATGATCGGAAAAAATGCTCATTTATACTCGTCTCGTTGTAAAAAAAAGTGCTGGGGAGCAAGGTTCAAATTCTCTACCGCCAAAGTTATTTAGAAAAAATTAATTGCAAATTTCCTTAAATTTGAAAATATTTTATGCATACCTACTTCTTTAAAGTATAATAATCCTTAATGAATTGGTACATATTAAGGGTATGCTAAGCTAAAGCTTACATATTCAGTGAGTATAGAGCAGTGGAGGGTTAATATTATGAGCAAGTGTTTTAAAGATTTAATATGATTTCCTATTTAGATATTATAGAAATGCTTCTATTTTTAATAGCGCATTAGTTCTTCGTAGTTTACGCTCTTCATACCCAATTGCATATACATCCTAAACTGAAACATTTTTACACAAAATAAACCAATTAAAAAAGGTTGATGTTTCACAATTTGTCATAAAGACTTACTGGGTCATTTTATCGAAATATTCTTCATATTTAACTCCTAAACAAGAACAAATATCTCCTATTTTCTATTAAAAGGGGAGAGCTGTTTTGCCAACAGCAATTACTAAAGATCTTAAGTCCTCATAAAGTGGAACTTAAAATTTCACCATTTGTCGTGTAAGTAGGTGGTGCTGTGCTAAATGCAGACATACTGTCGATTTTGAGAACCTGAAACGTCTCTCCGCTGCGCCGCGGCCTTAAAAACGCCTCACTAATACGAAGAGTCACCACAAAACTTCCGTCCTCTTTTTCTAATTTTCCGTGGAACTTGAAAGCTCATTTTATGTCAACAACACACGGAATTCCGGATTCTGGGCACGTTTGCCCCAGTTAAGCCCGGGGGAAAATGCACTCAGAATTCTATTTAACTTCGTTTTTCTATTTATTTCTTTTTTTGGCTGAGTTTTGATAAATGGGGAATATGGGGACATTCTTCACAAACTATCGATATTATCAGTTTTAAAAGATGGGCAATCGAATTGTTTGCTATAAGATAGAAAATGCTTGAGGACTTAATATGATGAATGCAAATGGCGTGATATATCAGTTTTTTTTATTTGGTTCTTCATTTTTTCATCAAAGCGCTCACTTAAAGCCGAGGCAAAATAATATATATTTGCAAGGAAATTTCTTCATCCAAATTCGTAGAATATTTTTGTGAATTATTAATGGGCGGTAAATTTAAAGCTTAGCGAGCCATTCATATTTAGATAATTAGGTTATTTTTTAATTTAAGCCGATTCGGAAACGGAAGATAGATGAGGATGTCACGTAACAGGAATTTACGTATACTAATTTATTCTAGATCAAGAGAATGTGGATGTGGGAATTTATTCCGTCTAATATTCAGCAATGCAATGAACAACATACTGCAAAAATCAAATGAGCGCTGACATTTGAGCACGAACAGCGGCGGTAAGTTATAAACGGAGTTTCACGAGGTAAAATATTCAACAACTTTATTCTTTCGAAAGTTGCTGCATAATTCTAAAAATAGATAAATAAATGATTCATTACCTCTTAAAATGCATTCTACAGCTCCAACGTCACCGAAGAGCTTAGTTTATTTCTGAATAAGCTGATGAGCAAAAGAAAACAAAATCGGGATGGACTTAATTCTGAGGGCATTTTTCTCGGTTAGGGAAAGGACAAGAAAATTATTCCATCCTCTTCGCTCCTCTAACCGGAAGGGTAATTCGAGTTTTTTTCCTCCGGGAGATTTGTCTTTGGATTAAGACAGTATTCTGGCCATCCTCCAAACTTGGGGTCAGAGGGAGAAAGAAAGAGAGAGGGAGTAACAGGTGGAGCGTCTTGAGGTCCCCTTTTTGACTTAGGTTACCCTAGCTAAGCAAAGAACGATCCGAAGCTGCCAATTCCTTTGTAGTTCCGTGACTCCATAAAGTGATGAGCTTCCGTTAAATTAAGCCTCCCTTTAAGAACAAAACGATCTGAAGAAGATTTACGACGTTCTCAGTCCTTGAGGAAAGGACGAATCGTACGGGGACCTTAGGGTTATTGCTTCTTTAGGGAAGGCCATTCTTTGTTCGTCTTAATTTATAGGCTATAAGGGATCAATCTCCTCCTCCTTCGGATGTATCGCCCACGGCAGACATCTGCTGCTTCGTCTGCGAGTTCATTCTTGGGTTGATTTCATCAGGTTATGACATCATTTGGAATCGACGGATGATAGGAACGATATTTCGAAATTACGAGAAGAATTCAAGATGGAGTTGGTGCGTGCGCAAAACAGGTGTATTTATTACTCAGTTTGGAGAGAAAAGTCGGAACATTTTCAGGTGAAAATGTAGAATGCGACAACTGCGACAGGCGCATTGAAAAGTAAAAATGGCATTGAAATAGTCTTAAAATATCGCGCACCATAATTTAAATGAATGTTTAAATGATTGCAATTGAGAAATTACTTGTTGCTATGATAGAAATCAAAGAGATGTCGTTTTGAATGGCATTAAAAATCAATTCATAGAATTATCAAGCTCGGCTAATGCCTAAGATCGAACTGATAAATTAGAGCCCTCCAACAGCTGTGAAATGGTTGTTTTACCAACCGTTTTATGAGTTATGGAGAATTCTAAGTTATCAGCTAGATTAAAAATTCAATGAAAACAATTTTTTAAAATTCCGAATCACAAAATACAACTATAACCGAACTATAACAAAGGTGGTAAATGGGAATGATAAGATAATAATATAGGCATATCATAAATTAAGTTAAATTAAGTTCGTAGAAGAGTTCCCGCAAGAGAAAAAGAAAGAAAACGGCGCTTAAAGAATTATAGAGTGCCGCTAGTTAACGAACGTGAATTACATTTTTACCATAATCTCCATCGTTAAGCTGCGACGTGTGAATAAAGGCAGAAAGATGCGCCGCCATAATTTCATTAAGTTTTACATCACAGATCGAAGCATTCATCATTGTTTGTATCTGGAACATTTTATGGACCCCAATTTTGGTCGTTCATTTGCTCCACGTACCTTGGAGCTTAATCACATTACTTTGGAGCGCGTTACAGCGCTTCCTGTCTCCCTTCTCTTTCCCCTCTCTCGTCTTTCCCCTCTCTCTCCTCTTTCCCCCTTCTCTTTCTATTTCCCGTACCACTCGCTCTCTCCCCCTCCCTCTCCAGTTTGACTCATCCATCTTATTCTGGCCCTGATTTCCGTCTTAACTCTTGACATTACCCTCACTTATCCGGGATTCGCGGAACACTCCCTAAACATATCATTCGGCAAATCGACAATTTTAGAGTGCTCTAGAAAAGGGAAGCTCGAAAAAAATTAGATGAAGTAGCACAGCGAATGTGAACATGGAAACGCGACAAAACGATGGACGAGAGGAGAGAGTAAATAGAATGTCATTCTTTTCGAGGAGACGAGAGGGAAGAGGCGGAAGGATGTAGGAGGAGCAATGTGGAAAGAAAGATGGAGCTGAGAGCCTGAGAGTGAGAGAGTTAAGGGCTACGAGCGAGAGGTCTCGGCACAAAAACCTTGATTATCTAAAGAAAGGGAAAGATTCTAAGAGAGAAAGCAGATGTAAGCAGGAGTAAGAGGGGTAGGTAGAAAAAGCCGTTATCAAATATGGAGCGGAGAACGGAGAAAGAGGTGGATGAGTTGAAAGTTGGGGTGTGCTGTACAAGTGTAAAAGATAGGAGGCGAGGGATAAAGGGGGGGTAGGTGGCGCGCTTGAGGAAAAGGGAAGGATGGATTGGAGGGATGGAAATAGTA
Organism: Tanypteryx hageni; assembly: GCA_028673005.1. NCBI lineage: Eukaryota > Metazoa > Arthropoda > Insecta > Odonata > Petaluridae > Tanypteryx > Tanypteryx hageni. Next base: position 48,345,213 of record CM054116.1, read on the forward strand.
AATGGAGGATAGATGAGGAGAAACTATTGGCTTGCTCGTTGCTAAGCAACTTAAAAAATAAAATAATATACTTCGCTTTTATAATTCATATATTTCAGGATGATGTATGAATTTAAATTTATTTAAAATTTTGGTTAACAAAAGATGACTGGATGGGCATGTTCTAATCAAAATCATCAATCAAATTAAATAAAGAAATGAAATATAAAATTGAATAAAAAAAGTGACCGGATCGGGATCGAACCCGGGACAGCGAACAGACGCGTTGCTCACTATTCCATCCGGGCTTTTATTATAATCCAAATTACGATTCGATTAGTGTCATTCAAATGACCTTGCCTCTGACGGACATTCGACAAATTATATATAGATTAGGGAGTGATAAGGGTGTGAAGTCGGGAGGGAGAAGAGGAGGATGGATGGATAAAAAGGGACAAAAAGGGAGGCAGGGTAAAGAAAAAGGAAGGAAGAGCGTAGTGTGGAAGAGGGAGGGAGAGAGTGTAAAGGAAAGGAGAATAGCGTTAGAAATACGAAGTTGGACTGAGAGATAATGCGAGCTGGAAACGGAATGTAAAGTTTGTTTTTTGTATGGAATTTCGGGCTAATCAACCTCTTGGATTATTATAGCCAGGAATGTAAAGTGTGGAGGTATAGCGAAGAAGAGAACGGTTAGTCTTTAGCAAAGGTGAGCAGTAGATGGGAAGAATAAGACTGGAAAGATTATGGAGCGGAAGAGGATGGAAGGTGTATGGAATGGGACAACAGTGGAGGATTGTGGGCTGCAGAATGGAGATATAAGACGCGTCAAAGTGAAGTCGGAGAGAATTCGTTTTTATTTGTGCCGTCATTCTGCTTCGGCAAGCAATCCATGTCCAATCGACAAAATATTCCATGCATCCTTTCCGAGTTTTCGTCTTCAGGCTTGATAGCGGACGAGAGAATTTGCTGCTTATTTATTCGTTTGAGGTTGGATAAGCTTCTCCCGTTCGGATAATTTACATTGGACGTCGCAGTTGATTTATTTTCATCCTTTTTTAATAGCTATCGAATATCGATACAAAAGGAGTCTTAACGCATTAATCCATTCACTGAACTATAAGAACTATCGGAATCAATTCGCATTATGTTAAGGCATCGGGATCTAGATGGGTTACTCCATTCCGTTAAGATTTATGCTGCAAACTGCCGCGAATTCTTTCTTCAGAGAGTTTTGCTTTATTGGGAGGTAGAGAAAAATCGTGCGTTCATTTTAAAGGTATTTGTCTGTTGAACACGCGTGCGCGTTGAAATGGCAATAATGGTTTTATTCGAGCTTTGCACACCATTCGTAAAAGCTGCCGAAAAAACATAACTGTCTTTCGAGCCTTTATGGATGCTTTCGGAAACTCTTTGTTCGTTTATGGCATTTCCATTAGTTTAATTTTTTGTGTCTAACGAGTCATTGCAGAGGACTTCGAAAGCTCGTGGACGTGTTGCAGAGAGGATGGGAAGAATTTCTCTTGAATGGAGCAGATTCCCGGATCCACTGCTATTTTTTTTAAAGTTAACGCAAAAGTTTCGTATGGAGTTCCGCTTGAACAGAAGTTGTAGATATTTCAATGGAAAACGCGATTATGGAACTCTTATTATTTTTTGGAGGGAGTAGAAATCGCTTCATTCTCGCAGGCAGCGTTTTAAAAGAGCCGTTGGATGCTTCACCCTCGGGATCTTATTATGACCGTGCAGTCGGGATATAAATTCATCCTCGAGAAAATCCCCGGACCTGCCAGGAAAAAATTGATCCGGAATGTTTTTAACTTTTTTCTGCCGTGGGATTTCGCGAAAATGTAGGATCTTACCGAAAGCATTACGTGCACAAAAAAAAAGAACGACAGCCAGAATTCGCTGCAATGAACATGTTCGTATCTCATCTAATTTCGCGCCTTATTTAATAATGCTCGTCATTTCCGAACAGATGAATTTGAACTCGGTGGATTTATGATGGTTCCAAGAACTTGATAACGTGTCACTTGATCGACTAAAAAGGCTTTTTAACCCTTAGTCGCGTGAAAAATGTTCCTTAATTAGTCTTTTAAGACCCCAAAATGATTTTTGAAATTTAATAGTAAAATGTGACGATATTTTCATCATACTGTAAGTCACATCATTTTAGGTTAAAATGAAATAATTTGAGGAATTTTGACTAGGTAAAACAATTAAAAACAGTTTTTGTAAAGAAACAAAATTTTACTTTCTTTTTTAGTAACCAGTGATAACCTAACACTCGTAACATTTCAACATAATATGCCCATTGCAGATAAAATCACGACAATTTGCACATTTATTTTGCACTTTTATGTACTTGTTTCTAGGGCAAAATCTACAAAGAGTGAACACATGCGTTTGTTTGTGAGGGTACCGAATACCGGGGATGGATGACGTACGCTCCGCGCGGCCGAAGGGATGGCACGCGCAGTTGCTTAGGAGTCGGTTTATTGTTGCTACGGGAAGGTTGTGTGGCCACATGTGAAGAGAGGAAGTGGAGTTAAGACATCCCTAGAGAAATAAAGTGAAAAAGATGTACCACAATTTTTCAGTTCTTATTTGGGTGTCAGAAGTAATAGTTGTATTCAGTTACGCGTGAAGCAGAACAAAATTTGGAGAGGAAATAAACGACAGACAGACGGATGATGGTGCAAAAAAAAACAATATATTAAGACCTGAAGATAACTGGAAAGATGATTCCCATAAAGAAAACGAAAATAAAATCTTTTAATTTTCTTACAATTTGTTAAATTTTATATTATGCATAATCAGTAATAATTAAAAATTAACATCCAAAATCAACAAAAACGGTAAATTATAATTAGGAAGCTAAATAATGAAGTTAATACAAGTTTCGTCTAAATAGACATTATAGTTTTGAGTATATTGATGAAAATAGGTGGCTTGGGGTCAAATAGGATCCCACGCGACTAATTAAGGGCTAATTGAAATTTACCTTAAGTCGAGGTTTGTTGGACCGTCTAGTTGTAAAGTGGTCACGAAACAACCCTCAAAATGTAGATTAGCCTTTGACTACCGTAGTGCGGTCTGTGAGAAACCACTAACACTAAGTTAAAGCGTCAAATTCCTACACTTTCCGCTAATTACATTTACGAGTATTAATTAACTCTTAACCCTAAAGGCAAAATATTAAACGCAGAAAATTCAATATTAGATGTGGTTAGTGAATAAATAACGTTAAAGTATAGCACCTCGATTAAAAGGTGTTCGTAATTGACGTGAAGTGAAGTTCATATGCTGACTCTACCAAGAAGTTAACGGCTCTAATAAATAACTCCACCAAGACATCTTTATCACCACATACCGTCGGCGAATCGCTGCTAATGACGACCAAAACTATTTATGGACATTGGAGGGACGCAATTCGCCAATTCGATTTTGGTGACAATGCGAGATAGATAATTCTCTTATGAATCTGCTTTTTTATCAATCAAACCAGGTAAAAAAAATCACAAGTCGTTATTTTTAATGGCAATGGCTAGGAAAGGAAAATAGGGAGGAGAAAAAAAAAGCCTTCTTTAATTTGAGACCGGAGAATAAAAGTATTCCGCCAGTTTAATACGGAACGAGGGGAGGGGGGAATGGGCGAAAGAAATGAGAGAGGCAAAAGAGAGCTGGAGAGACGTTTTAAACGGTTGAACGTGCGACCGAGGTGCGTCGCGAGGGCCACTTCACCCTTTTCTTTCTTTTCTCTCTCTCTCTCTCCTCTCCAGTCTTGCGAATACCGTTAAAGGCATTGTCTCTCCTCTAGTGTCGTCTATCACCCGCCGTCTCTCGTTACCATCGGTTTTCCTCGTACAAACAGCGCGCTAAAGCTTTCATGAAGTGGACTTTATGAGCATCGTTAAAATAAAAAAAGGCGCGAAAGAGAGAGAGAGAGAAAGAGGAAGATGCGCGGGGGTGGAGAGTGGGGAAAAAGGGGGAGAGAGTGATTATAGGTCAGGGAGGGGCAAAGGGAGTGCAGGGATAGAGGTGGGAAGAGGCAAGGACAATTCCGGAGAGAGATTGGAGGGTTGGGGGAAAGGCAAGAGTTGAAGATCGCGGGAGGAAGATTATAATGCATGAATGAGAAAGGGAACTGGGGAAAGCGAGGGAGGAAATGGATGAGGTGGGACGTTTCAGTTTCTTCTCATTTTTCTTCCTTTTTTCGAAGAGATGAGAGTTTATATTTTCATTATGCACCTTTTCGCGCGAAGGTTTTCTTTTTAGATGACTGGGTAATATAATCTTGCATTGCTAATGTGCTCTTTGAACACAAGGAAATTTTAAACTCGAAGACAAAAAAGTGGTTTGAGCTGAGAAAAAAATAAAAAAAGGTTTAATCCTATGGTGTTGCCTAGCAACGCGGCGCGTTTATTAAACCTTGAGCAGGTTTTTATGCCCTCTTATTCTTTTTTTTAGATCCAATATGGAGGAATTCCATCAAGCTTCGTATGGTGGCATTATTTTTATCCTCGAGTCGAACCGTAAACATTTAAACAAAAAAGTACTCTACCATGATCGATGAAAGCGAGTTCGTCGAAAAAATAACGTTTTAGTCCATTTATGTGGTTAAGTGAAAGGTTAACCGTCATAATGGGTGGAAAGGAGGATGGTGATAGGGAAAAATGAGGCGAAATGGTCGGGGGTTGGGGTGAGTTGAGTGGGAGAGTATGGAGAAAAGTGCGGAGGTAAAGGGGAGTGTATGACAGAAGTTCGTTTGTCAGGCGAGGTGGAACACACCACCCGTTCGAGTAGAGGGGGATGTCCCTAAGAAAGTCATTTTGGTAGTCCTCGGTAGAGGTCGGGGACAGAATAGAGAGGAATGGGAATATAAGATCTGGAAGAGGATGGTTTAAGAACGGAGGAGATTTATACCGAAGGATTCGAGAGAGGCGGCTCCAAAGTGGTTGGAAGGTGAGGTAAAGGTGGCGGAGATGGGAGATTGTGGTGTCGAGATCGCCTCCGAGGTATGTGGGTGAGGGCGAGCGTGAGATTCTAGCGTGGAGAGCTGGGTCGGAGATGGATGTTCGCCCTCTGGGGGAGTTAGGCGAAGGGGTTAGAGGGAGGACTGAGGAATTTGTCGTAAGAAGCGTGCTGATTAGCACGGTGTGGTAAAAGGGGACTCTGCATTTTGGGATCCCAGCGATTTGGAGGTTCCTACGCGTCACTGCCGCCAAAGGGAAACCAATCTTATCTCAGCACAGATAAACATCAAAATGGCTCCCATGCAATATCATTACGTGAGTTGGTGGGTCAAAGGTGATAGGATAGTCTACTCTCTCTATCTGTCTCCCTCCACAGTAGTCTGCGAGAGCCGTCCTTAACTTTTAAGGGTTATATTAAATTCATCGGATCGTTTTTTCGTGGGCTCAATTAGTATTTGTACTATAAGTGTGGCATCATATGCAAAAGAGTCGTTTGCTGGAAGTTGTCAATTTTTTCTTGCGGTGGCGAACCTTTTAAATACATAGCCTAATCGGTAGAACATTACAAATTAACGTTCATCGGGTTTCGAATCTAACAACCATTTCATGGAATTCCTCCATGAGTTACACGCATAAATATAAAAAAAGGACATCTATGTTCGTATCTTAGTGATGTTGGTTGTAATACATCCCTGCCCTCAAAACTGTCAGTTCAGTTATTCGAATCAAAACCCGATCGCTGCTAGTTATTCCCTTTGCATAACGTTTCACAACTATATAAACGACATTAGATGAATACTGGGACTTAAGACTTATTTATAACGCACATTAATTCATGTTCTTGGATATTTTCCAGCCTGATTTACGGGGAATCGCAAAACGCAAGCGTTATATTTCCCTCCCTCCATATTTTCCCATGCTCACCCTTCGAAAACAACCTTCCACGGTCTCCGCCTTTCCTTTTTAATTTTTAAATAATAACAGAACACTTCCCTTCAGGAGCAGTTTCCTTTTCCAATCTGTCAAACTCTTTAAAAAGTTTTCTCTTTCTCTCTCTCTCTTTTCCTCGTGGCATTTTCTAGAAGTATTAAGAGAAATGAAAAAAAGCAAAAATGGAGGGTGGGACAGATTATTGAGTTTGGCATGCTCTCGAAGTTTCGGAATCTTTTGATAACGGCTCCGAGATAGGAGAGAAAAAATTGTTCGTTTGTTTCTGGAGGGCATTAAAAACCCGGATTTGACTTATATCGGTTTTATCTTGGCCCGGAATCGCGGATCCCTCTCTATGATTTTGGATTACTTATCCCTTGGAGTCGAAGTCTGGAAGTTCATGACTTTTGTGAAATAGTATTTGGCGGAAAAAAGATCCCCATAAATTTTTAAGGAAGCGCTTTATTCAGAAAGTTAAGAGATTAAGCAACGAAAAATTTATATCGGAGGAAAATTTAAGTCGGACATTTCTTATAATTTTCAGTAGAATCAAAGCAGAACTTGTATCGTGATTTAAGGGTATCCAGGCGTTTAAATAAAGTTTTTTAGGGCTTTTTTGTTTGCTAAATCGTATTTTGTCTAATTGAAAGCGACGCGTTACTTTAAGGGAGTTGTATTTTGTAATTAAGGGAAGTATAAAGAAATCTTTGAATTTTAACGAGAAAATTTCCTCCGAGTGTGGCAACAGCGTTGTCTCTTTACATCTCCAAGTAACTTTTTCAAAAAGCACTTAAAAATCAAAATAGTAAATAGATAAGTGCTTAGGTATCTCCAATAGCCATAAAAATGATAGAAAAATTCTTTTAGAAGCTATTGTCTTTGAATACCGCTGACGATGGTTACTTCGTAGCCGAAATATGCGTCTGTTTTTTCTTAACCTTTATATAGTTATCGGAGATACCTGAAAATAGTATTTATTTTTTTCGATTTCTTAAACGACATAATTTTTAGATTATCTTTAGCCATAAGTCCAACCAGTTAATTCTCTAATGAATCAATGTACCTTTAATCGACCAAGTAGAAATTATTTAAGTGATTGTCTATAACTGAAAGCTCTATGAACGGAATTTGGAATTGTTTTAATTTTTTATTTCCTGTACGAATGGCAAAATTTGATGTTTCAAATTTTAAATGCACAACGTTCTTATGGCACGAAGTTATTATTCTCTATAGTTACCGGCATTGTCATTTAAATAAAGGCTAAAATTTGAAGTCTGTGTAAAGATGTGAATACGCTTGAGTAACGGCAAAGATTTTCTGGGACAGCCAATTTTTGTTTTATTACGAAACGGGAGTAATTATTCTTCTTCGGCTAAAGTCGGAAGAATTATTGTTCCATTATAAAGTTACACACAAAGTGCCGGAACAACGTAATTAGATAGAAATGCTACGAAAGTTCCGATTAGCAAATAGAAAAATAGCCGGAGAACTCATATTCCCCACATTCAAACTCCTTTTGAAATTTAATGGACCATCTTTCTCCGATGCCTCCTGCATCTATGGATGAGACTCGGAGATGTTATATATGGCGGAGCGGAATTCGGCGAAAGACGGAATGGATAAAGACTCTGAGGAGGAGATGCAGCAAAAACGCGAAGTCCTTTTAATGCGCACTTATTTCCATTTATGTCCCCCTTTGCTGGCTGACATTGGAGTTTTTCCTCGCCAGCTGATTGATTGGCGGACGGCGGTTTGGCGGGCAGTAGATAAAAAGAAGACGGAGGAAAATGCGGGGAATGAATTTCATTCGCGTTAAGAGTATGCGGAAGGCTGTATTCCGCACGACTAGTGCGGTCGAATTGGGGACGGGAGGAGGAGGAGAATTGGAGGGAGGAGAAGGGGAGGAGGGGGGAAGAGAGCAGTTAAACGATCTTCTCGAAGTGCATCGCGGCGGCATAATAAAGCAATTCCATAAAACAGGAGGGAGGGACAGTTGGAATTGTCCTCCTCCATGGCTTTAAACGCCTCCATTTTTCTGGAATAGAAAATTGCCGTTATTCGATTATGCAGGAGAATTCCGCTTTTTTTCCATGTCGGCGAGAGCATTGGGATAAGATATACGCTCCGATAAATTTCCTTTTCTGCAAGTGCGGTTTTAGGGAGGAAGAAATAACTCCGTCTTATTAACATCAGCCGGCAAAAGTTTCGTTTGCGAGAAGGAATTCATTACGGTGGATTTAATCCAATCGTCGGACTGGAAAAATTTTTCACCGCGAAATTTGGAGAGTATTTAAGACTTGACTCGCCTCTGAAATGCGCCAATAGCTTACAATTGCTTTTTTCACCAATAAACGTTTATAACGATATATTAAAAATGTTTTCTGTAGCATTAGAGTTTGGAGATGATTTGATCACACCAAATAAAAATTTAACACGGATGGGTATGCTAAATGCAGCGGAGCACATGAAGCCGTCGAAATTAGGATGAAAAATCGATCGGTCAAATTGGCGTAGTCGTAACAAACAATTATGGTTAATAAATGATGACATTTTTGAATTTTAGAGGCCAGATGAATTGCCTCTGATTTTTAATGAATGGAACAGCGAATGTTTTACTTGATTTTCGTCCGGATTGCAGAAGAGCATTTCACTTGCTAATGCGGTCCTTCTCGCGAAAAGTTTTCCTTTCTTCAGGTCTATAAGTTAAATAAACTTTCATCTTGACTCGGGTTCTCGAGCAAGGCTGAATAAGTAGTAAACAACAGGAGCGTCATCGTTATTTAGAAATTTTTGCTTCTTTTTCATAGAAATGCACAATTTTTTACGGCCGAAATCCAGACTGCTATCAAAGCCAGCCGTGCACGGCCCCTGTTTTCTCAGGGAAGAGTCCGAAATTAAAGGAAACAAACAAGACGAATAAATTCACGGCTTCTGAAGCAATCCCGAAGACGAACGCGTAAACATCAAAAGGGCTCTCTCTCTCTCTCTCTCAGGCCTTTCAAAACTTGAAGGGGACGCCTTCTAAGCATTTAGCATTATAGCTTCGAGCTCAACTTGATGGGCAGGAGGTGAAATTCTTCTAAATGCGCCCAATTGGATTACAACAGCGGGCAGAGGAAAGAGAGGATAGGGGCGAGGGGGAGGATTCTCCTCGAGACAACTGTTTAACTGAGAGGAAGTAGAAAGGGAGAAGGTTACCTCCAGCTGGGGGGAAGGAGGGACCCTAAGGAGTAAGAGGAGGGACGGCTAACACGACAGAAGGTACGTGTCCACGAGAAAAGGACGACCACTCCCGTATTACGAATTTCCCATCCTCTTTCTCCCTCACTCTACCTCCTTACCCTCTTTTCCCTTACATGTGTATACATTTCCTCTACCTAACTTCTGTTGACCTTCTCCCATCGATTGCTACCCTGACGCAAGGGATGCATGCATATTTAATGGCGCGGGACGTGGGGTTCCAGGTGGGAGGGATTCGCGGCGGCTATTTTGCCGGCAAGTTGAAACGGTGGAAGTTCTGGGGGCACTGGAGGTGGGGGGGTTGGCGGCGTAAAATGGGTATAGGGGTTTAAAGGAATGGGATTGCACCGAAAGAGGGTATAGAGACCGTCGGGGGAAAGACAAGCGAGAGTAGCCGGGGAAATTAGATTTTGTGAAATGATGGGATACATCTTGAACTCCAGAGGTAAGGGTTAAAGGGACTTATTTAGGCGGGATAAAGAGTAAATCAGTTAGTCCCTTAACCAAGGGGAGAGGATAAAGGCTCGTAGAGTGAGTTAGTGGGGAGAATTTGGAATTAACTACCTGATTTGAAGTAAGAGGAGATCAAATAGGTTGCTACAGTAAGGTAAGCGTGTTACTGCGACTTGAACGGGGAGAGATATGCGGATGCGGAGAGCGATAGGAATTCGAAAACGAGTTTCGAGTTTGTCGAAGGATACGGGGGAGTTTTGAATGTAAATTTATTTGCATTAAGAGTAACTTTCGGTTACCATAACGTTGGAGATGCCCTAGTTTTAATGGATGTATTCAACAGTATAATTCTTAATTTTATGGGTTATTGTGTGTATTATTCATTGGTAAATATTGTCATTATAGATGTATACTCGTTCCTATCAGCCCAAGCGCTGGCCAATATGTGACCGTGCGTACTATATTTTACACAAATTTTATATGTCGGCATTGTCGATTTTTTGATTAGGTAACATCTATTATGTTATATTTCCTTTAAAATTTAAGGCCAGTCGCACATTAGTGCATCACTTGGCGATCGTATTACCTATCTCTGAATTCGTTTTCGAGGCGATCTTTAACGAAAATCCGTCGGAGGACATGATGAAATTTTTTGAAAAGTTTCATAAATTCGGAGAACATTTATTATGCTCTTAAATGCATCAATTCCTTAAGAAGTGATCAGAAATGGCACATTTTTATTTATTGTGCATAATTTTTCATGTAATGAGATTATAATTCAGTACTTAATCCGAATACGGAAGTTATTTGGGCACATTTAATATTTTTGTAGTAGAGTTTCCTAAAGGACAGTAAAGATTTTTGCACTAGGTTGAGTTTTTGTTATAAGGCGCTATAAACGATATACTGCTGAAGGGATATTTTCTTGTCTTCCGAATTTTTAATGAAATCATGAATAATTTTCAATGAATATACAATTATAATTGAAATAACAATCGCAAGCGACTTCGTAGTTGAGCGGTTGAAGCTGTGCACTTCGAAAATGACGAAACAAAATGTAAATCTGAAACGAATATGAAACGGTTCTTATTCATCCGTGTATAACATCCTTGGATTATTTCACGAATTCACATAATTACGCACTGATTGGCATTACGAAAGTATATCCATGTGAGGAAGAGTGAATTTATGGAGAATTATTGACATAGAAGTTTATCCTGATGATCATATTATGCAGGTGATGCAACTAGCGTTTATTTAGTATCAAAAGGAACAGCAGTTCTGCGTATGTCAAAGGGAGACCTGCGCAATGTATAATAGCAGCTGCATTACAATTTTAACGTTCTAAATGAACATCATCTTATATTATACGAGTAGTCGGTGCTTGCAAACTGCAAGCGCTTCAAAAAATCACCATACACCAAGATCTAAATTCGTAAATAAATCAACGCGATCTCCAGGGCAACAGCACTTCAGTCACGTGGAGCCTATATGCATTAAATAATAAATTCCTTGGTAAATACCAGTATATTTATAATTTTCCGTGAAATTAAGGCAACTATCCGTTATTTCCAAATTTTAAGGCAATCGGCTCGTGTCCAAGTTTTCGTATTTCAAGTTTAGTCACTCAGATCGCATTGCATGAGCAATAAGAATAATCATCATTAAGACAATATCCTATATATTAAATTCATGAAAAATTAGGATATTTTCTGTTAAGATTATGGCATCATCATCCATGCCTTTAGCGCGTATTTGGATAAGAAATATCGAGATATAGGTATGACGCCATTATATGTAACAATTTATATGAGTTAACATTTCTCGAAAAACTACAAAACACAACATTAAAATACTTTTTACGTTTTACCGTCACTGCTATCAGGGATGCTTCTCCGATTGTGAACTCTTATAGTCATAGAGATAAACAAATCTATTCGCTCCTTTCTACTGTCGATATCCCAAATTTAATCGTCATGTTTGTGCTTTCATTAGTACGTGAGAATGGCAATTATTCATGATACCCTCAATCACAGTGCGTGATGTAATTAGTGTTTTGGATTGAGTAAAACCTTACATATTAACGGTAGTAAGTCTAAGTTCATGTCTCACACTCCAAAGGCTAAAAATGTTCCTTAAATAATAAATATGGATGCTAAATGTGATACATATTTTGTAGTTGCCAACAAATGTATGGAGCCTAATCTTAAACTGAAAAATATATTACGGAATGCATACTGATATACCTAAACTGTTTGGATATAACTTTTACAGCACAATTCTTAAGGCAGAGTCGGTTTTCTGTCATGTAGTAAGCTATAATTCTTATGAATTATATTTATAAATATTTTCCTATTTTATTAATATAAAAATACAATGTTAAGCTGCAACCTTACTAAAAGAACAAAAATTTTCATGCTAGTCCAAATACTTGACCAAAAGAGAAAAAATTTCATCTTTACATTAATAACAAATAAAATAAACGGCGCAATATACATTGCACAAACTTTCTTACGTTTGGTTTACTATGTAGGCTTGTAAAAGAAAAAAGCTTATAATTCAAAGTTATCCGTAGTTCAGCGTATATTTTAATGTCGCTGATCGATATTTAGTAATTTTTTGGGATATATGGCTTAGTTAGTACTAATTGTGACATCAGGCTGTACGGTTGGGTGGATTTTAATCAAAATCCATTTCTGAGTAAGTAAATCGAATTTTTTCAAAATATCTAAGAATAAAGTAACCTTAATTGTTAAGCAATATCGTTCATCTCTTCAGAATGTCTTTTTTGAATGATATTATCCACAAATATGAGGTATCATTCGGTTTAGTGTAACCGTAAGGCTGTAGTAAGGTTTTGAGTGGATAGCGGCGGTGGCGTGACGTCATAGGGCTTAGATAATCTTTGTGAATTAATTGTAACCTTTAAATTTCATTTTCAATTATAGTAAACTGATGATTTATTGTCAAATAAATGTTTTTAAAAAGTTTTGCTGACTTTAAAATTTAAAACCAGATGATGAACAACAATATTTTTTGTTATAAGTGACCAAATGAAAACTTATACATGCGAATCATGTATCAGGCTCCCTAGAATTAATGTATTTTTACCATTTAGCTGTAACTATAGTCTTAGGGAAGGTTGATTTTTAGGAAGTTTCATTTTTTCTTCTCTCTTGGAGTAGAACGTTATTTATGGAAGTATGACCTTCAGCTAGGGCTCTTGGCAGCTACATGACTCGTAGCAAAATTTTTCTATTCAATATAATGTACATAGATGAAATTATCAAGAACTATAACACACTTATAAGTATACCTCACAAACTCAGGTAAAGAAGACTGGTTCACTTCCAAATCGTTAAGTTATCTGGAAAAACGGTAGTCTCAAATTCCCATCTTTGCATCAAATGGCACCAGAAGACAACTCGAAGCAATGGGATTTCCCGTCAGTTCTGTAGCGGTCGACAAGGCGATTCGGGGCATAATAAATTAAAATGTTCCTTTCGAACTCGTTTCATTTAAGCGCACACACAGTGGCGTACTCTGTGGAGAGAAAGTGATAAATTGACATCCCCTTTTGTGGCTTTCACAAAATCATTCTCCCAGGAGCGTAGTTTGGAAAACGGATGATTAAAAAGAAACGAAGTGCGCTGACGATAAATCGGAGCTCGTGGCTCTGAACATATCCTCCCCGTAAAGGACCGTTTTTCGATCGAGCACGCCGCAGCCAACTTTAGCGCAAAACAAAAAACTGCGTACCTTGGAAGTTCCTTTAAGTGCGGAGTCTCCTCCGTAACAAAGGAGAAAAAACCTCGCCTCCACCGCAAGTAGCGCTCGTAGCTTCCAGTCGGAAGCTGCGAGAGGATTGATGGAAGGCCGCATTTCCTTGGCGATGAGTGATATTGCCGTGGGAACGAAGGACGACGCCGGACGACGCAGACCACGAGAGCGCCAAAGGGGCGGGGAGGGGGAACTATAGGAACCAAATAAAGAGCAGGAGATGCTGGGAAGGAGGAGGTTTAGATGGGAGCTAAGTGAGAGGGGGAGGGAAAGAGGTTGGAGAGGGGAGCGGTGGAGTGGGCACAATAGGGGTGTGTCCGGGTGGTGGTGGATGCGGCGGCGGGAAGTGGTCGAGACTGTCGGACCATTCTCGAACATTATCCTCTTCCACCGCTTCTTCTCTTCTTCTTCCAGTTCCTCTTCCTTTTTTTTCTTCCCCTACAGCTTCCTGCCAAATGACCTTCAATCCTTTAAATAGGGAGACATTTGTTGCGTTCACTCGTCCGAGGACTAATTTATCGCTCTGTTGTCGGGTGTAACTCACGCCGTTTCATGTGGCCCACTCCGTTCTCCTCCAGCCTCCTCCTACTTTTCTTAGCAAGCCACCGTATAGTCTTCTGCCTCTTTTCCCGCAGCCTCCCACTCTCCGCCTCCCCAACCTCCTTTCTTACTCTCCTCCTTCCCTCCCCAAATTCGCCCGGCTCCTTTTACCTCTCCTCTCCACTTCACCCGACAGCGCCTCCCCTAACGCTGATATCATTAAGGTGCGGGTCGTTCTTCTGCTGTTTTTCTCGTGTTTGCGGATACCAGATGTCATTTATTCTCCGGAATGTTACCCGCGAAGAAGAAAAAACGATGGGTAGGAAGGAGGGTTGGGGGAGGGGGAGTTTTTATGGGACGTAAAAGGAACCCTTCCGGATGCGCGACGTGGAACCAGGATTACATTTCATTCGGTTAAAAAAAGAGAATATTAGTTTTTGCACGGATTGTTTATCATTTGTGTTAGTGGGCTTGTGTAAGACTCGTAAAAAGACGAGCGCTATACTCGACAGTTGCGCGTGTTCCCGGCAGGTGATGGACGGGGCTATAATAGGAAGCGATTGATTTGCATCCAAGTTGCACTGAAAAGTTTGGTCGGAAAAAAAGTTAATGTCCCCTCTGATAATAGTTTGGTATCGACGACGTCCAAAGTAATAGACAGGATGGATGGCTCGCCCGTCTCTTTTCGGTTCCAGAGGGTCAAGTGTTTCGATGGAGTTCATTGCCTGCTCGTTTTTTGCTTCGCTACCAAACAAAAAACGAAAGCCGTCAATCCATCCGGGAGTGGATACACTTCGTTATTTCAATGCAGTTCAGACGCGTCCGTCTTCAATATTCGCTTCTGCGGATTCAAAAGGCGGTGCCAGAATTTTGTCGGTGAATGGATTGGCTTATAATCCATCTTGAAGACGTCCTCGTTATACTCCGTCCATATAAAGCGGTTGTCATGCGCAACGAAACAAGCGACTTTTCATCGCTATTAACGTCAAGTTTTTTGTCTCGTCCGCGAGGAAAATCTAGTTTGGGAGCTTGGGCGTATCATTTCTCTCTGACAAGAGCAGGAATTTTTTATTTAGCGTTTATTGATGTTTCTTTGCCTTGTAATTCGGTAGCGTACAACGGATGGGTCCCGGGATATGTAATTTTGGTCCAGCGCTTTTCTTGATGAGCTCATAGACAATAACTTTCGAGAGGAGTTGCGTTTGTTTTTGCCAGGCAATAACTGGAGCGGAAAATAAATTTAACGATTAGGCACATCTTCGGAGTTGTATAAATAAAGTCGACGTGCCTGTAAAATTCATATTAATACGAAAATTCTGAAAGGAAAATCGATGAAAGACGTTTGGAAGGAATTCCTTTAACCAATTTAGAATCGTATATAAAATTGTCTTTTTAAGAATTGTCGAATTAATCGTTTAAGTAAAAATCTTAAAAATGGCAAAAAATGTCCAAGTTCGAGGAAGGGTGAAAGGCGCAAAACAACGAATTTATAAAAAATGGGATTTCATACGGTAATATTAACACCCAATCATGGATTAAATGAAGGTTGACAGTTTTTCCGTCACGGAACAAGGCTAGAATTCTATCAGGAATGTATGATTTCACTTTTAACTTTTATGTGCAAACAATGTAGCCTCACAGATGACCGCATAAAAATTTGCAGCATGATGCTTGTTAACCCACATTTACCAAATGTTACCTAAACTTGGAAAATTTTAATAGCCCCAATTCGGTTCTGATTCATTTAAATTTTAATACATGACGATCACTTGTTAATTCGTGAAGTAATTACCCGCAGCAGTCGTACATCTGCTTAAGAAATATTTTCCTTGATTCTTTTTATTAGAATTTCTGTTCAGTTCAAAAACATAATATGCTCATTTTTTAATATCATAATATCTGCAAATCACTTTATTCAGATAAACTTTTCCACCTTTCTAAAGAAAGGAAAGTTAAGCCTTTTGCCCATTTTTCCGTGGCGCCGATACCCATCTGGGTAGGGTCGCAAAATTGGTGGAAAATTATTACTTTGGAGGGTTTTCTTGACTTCCGATTATTTTCAGGTAATTTTATCATTAAAACGTAATGTTGGCGTATCTTTACGTGGTTATGTACTCGTGAATAAGCGTTTCTTATAAAATGGGTAAATATTTTAACCGAGAATTTCTCCGGCCTCGCTTTTTACTGCCTTTATCATCCGGGTTATATTCGAATGGCAATAACATAGAATTTAGTAAATTAGACAGCGGTGTGCTACCATCTGTGTTATCATTATTCATCTGCTTCTTACTATGGTGGTTTAAACGAAATATCAAGGAAAATATTTTAATAAAATATTAGAAGAAAAGGTCTAATACGCTTTTGAAAGAAGTCACAAATTCCTATGATTTCTAATGGTGGAAAGTAGGCTTGCTAATCACAAGCAATTGTATGTAATCACGTTGAAAATTTCCAGAAGGAATATAAGAAATACAATTGGATCGGAAACAAATACTGGTTACTGCGATACGATAAAAGTCCTTAATATTTTAATATCAATCTGTAATTTTGAATCTACATATTCTATTTCTTTCGGAAACTTACTTTCTTGGGCAATATTTGAGGAGTTTTTTAGAAATCACTGGGTTTCAAAATCTATTCTCTCCACATGAGAAATACTCGGAAGGTTTCCGCTTGAGCCATGGAATAGGGCAATGGGAGAATCTCAGTAATCTCGGTGCATTTTCGCACCTAACCTTTATAGAGCCTCTGACATAAGATTTGCGTGATCCGAGAAACATTATTCAGCTTAATGTTCATTAATATAAAATTTATATACAATTCTGTCGCGATTCTGGATTCCGTTGTTTTATATTTATAGCTCTCTCGGAGTTTCCCGAAAAAATATGCCAAAATAACTCTATTCCTTTTATAATTTACCATGATACCTATGGTGACGAAGATAAGACGGATTTTGGCCTTTGCGAAGCCGATGCAGCACTGAGATGGCGCCGGAAGTTATATTTCGTAGAATAACATCAATGTGTAATGATTCCAAAATACGATAATATAAGAAGTTGGAGATTTTGCTCCTGTGCCCTGATTCGTTTGCCATGCGAACGAATAAATTTGCAAGGATTACTCGTGTAATCTGTACTGCGCGAGATTAAATACATGCAGAGCAATTAGGGGCATTTAGTGATTTATTTTTAACAAAGAAAGTGGGCAGAATAAGAGTTTCAAGAAAATTCCATTTACATAAAAAAAATCTCTAATCAAATGCTGTTGACTGCTTCAAAAGAATCTAAATGAATTAACAATCCTAAAATTACTGCTATAGATATTCATAGAATCTTGCTTGTAAATGCGATTCTGTTATCGGCCGCTAGCCTCAACCTTTGGGCGAATTAGTTTCACATACCTATAAAACATCCAAGCTGGCGACCTTAAATTTTGGTCAAGAAAATACAAGTAAGAATCCTGCAGCATGCAAAGGTCAGGAAACTCATTTTCCTGATGGCTAAATGATCTAATGCTATACTTTCTCCTTTTCTCATCAACCAACACTTGGCAGGTCAAAGTAGCAAGGTCCAAAGGACGGCTCATTTTTTATTCGATTTTTTGAAAGGCAACGAGTAAAACTGGTCTCGACCCTAAAATGTTTCCCTTATGTTTTTTTTTTGAGGAATACAAGGTGGACGATCCGTGGGCCTAAAAAGATTAAAAGGATGCTCCGTTGACAAAAGGATAGAAAAGGAAGGAAGGGAGGCAAAGAGAGGGCGAGTTTGACGAATAAGGTTTTGGGAGAGAGAGAGATTTTCTGGCGGAACGCTCTATTAAGAATAAGTCGCGGAAAAGGGAATGAGACGTCCATCGATTTATTGTCCTTTCTTCTTCCACTCACCGTGAGATGGTCTCCGGCTAGATGATTCTGCGGGAGGTCCTATCTTTCCTCTCTATCTATCCGTGACTCTCTCTCTCTCTCGCACTGTGCGTGGGGTTTCTGTTTGCCTGTGTGTGGGCAATGCTACATATGCAGGCTCGGGTCTGGACAGTCCACTCCTCGGGGAGAGGGCGGGGTGGGGTGGACGAGGGAGGAGAGGGAGGTGAAGGGGGTTTAGACTTGAGGATGCCTCATGGGTAGATTCCTGTCACTGGCGGACTCCTACCAGTCCTTTGGGGATGACGTATGCGGCTGTCCTGCTAAGCGAGTGGGAGAACATCTGTGCAGGAGCAGTCTCTTGTAAATTGATTGCGTATCATTCCACGGATTTTTCTGTTTGTAATGTCTTGATTTCTTACAGTGATGAACGTGCGTGGCAAGGATGAACAGATTCTATTATTTCTTATTTTTTTGTCCCCGTTTAATGTTGGCTGTGACGATACGAACGTCATTTCAAGGCTTCATTTTCAATCTGGAACGTAGAGAAATATAACCGAGCTTTTTAAACTGCAAAAAATACTCGTTTTTTGCATGGTATATTTAAAGTATGACTAAAAAATATGAGCAGCGTTTTTAAGCTTTCTTTAAAGACTTTTGCTGATATTTTCCAGTACTGAAATTGTTACATGTTTTTTTTTACTGGAAATAGCTAGAAATCTGAGAATCTGCATTTTTATTCCAGCTTATCTCTGTTTGCATAGGGACCTTTGATCTGCGCTTTCTTTCATTTATTTTTATGTACAAATCGGTGTAGATTTAAATTTTTAAATTAAGTTTGTTTAAAATTTGCCGAAGGATTTATTTTTAGATAGGCTAAACGATAAAGTAAAGAAATACAGCGGTTGCTCAGGTAGTTTAGATGAAGGTGTTTAATAGTATTTATTTAGTTGGAGGTAAAATGGGAAGACATAAGAAATTGAAAATTAATGTAGCAAAAAGAATATAAAATGTAGATTCCTTTGTATTAGTGCAACTGTCCTAAATGCTGTTATTTTGATAATGAAACATGCAAGCATGTGGAATAAGTTCAAGTCATCCTATCAAATACACACCTGGTTAATTGAAATAACAAAATGTGGTATTTATAAAAAAATTATCTATTTGATCGGATTTGTCAAAAATTTATCGATACATATATTCTACAAAATTCTCGGAGCAGCGTAAGGAATTTTGGTTATTCATCACGAAGTTCTAACATCCGGCCATTGGTTTCGCTTTCCAATGAAGAGGAGAAAAATATCTAAAACTTTGGGAAAACGACTACAACACCGGGGAAGCAGAAAGTAGCAGGTTACAACTTCTAACCTGCTGCAGTACGCATATATATATATATATATATATATATATATATATATATATATATATATATATATTTCTCCATTCGCAAGTGTTCCGCCACTCAACAAAGGTCGAAAAAACTGATCTAGCCACTCCCCTCCTGCCCTTGCCTTTTCCTCTTTCACTCATTTCTTCTAATCTTCCATCCTTCCATTCCCTATCCTCCCCCACCCTTTCCTCTCTTCTTCCCTCCTTTCGCAGGTTTTTTACATCTCCTTCTTGTGTGGGTGTTTTCCTGCAGCGGGGTTTTTCCTTGGGAATAGTACTTTAATTTTCCTTAGTTTTCTCCCACAAACTAACAAATCACCATCTCTTTTCATTTCCAAAATTGCTAACTTGGCATTGTATTTGTGCAGTACTTTATTTTATGCGATATTTTATTTTTGTTCTTTATTGCTTTCTTCCTGTATATAACTGACAGTGGGTTAGGTGGAAGAAGAGACTCAATCTCTCAACGAGTTTGTCTCTCCCAAATAAAGACGGATATCTATCTCCTCTCTCCCTCCCTCTACGCTCTTCTTTTCCTCCCTTCTCTCACCTCCTTCCTCTCTCCACTCTCTCCCTTCCTTCTTCCTTTCCTCTTTTCTTTCCTCCTATCTCTCTCTTCCTCCCTCTTCGCCCCCCTCCTTTCTCTCCCATCCTCTTTTTCATTCTTCTCCCTCCTTTCCCCTCATTACCCTACCCCCGTAACCCCATGCTTTCCCCGCTCATCCCTTTGTATCTCTTCTATACTTCTTCAAACCTTACACCTCTCTTCTCTCTTCATCACCCGCAAGAACCACTCGCATTTTATTACTCTTCCGTGCTCCTCCCCTCTCATCGCTCCCATTCTTCTTTCGAATCCCCGAATTCCGGACCATTCACACCACCGTCCCTCTTCATTCTATATACCCTTTTTTCTCTCTCTCCTCCTACCCTTCCTCTCTATTCATCGCTTTTTTCTGCGCTCGCTTTCTCTTCCTCACACGTATGATACAGAGCAAGCGGTCGGCGAGTTCCATTTTTTCGGTCACCATTTTCTTCTCGCTTTCTCTCTTTCTCCGTTTTCCTGTTTCCACCCTTTTTGCCTTCACAATATCTTTTTCCTCTCTCTGTGGCGCTTTGGAGCGCTCCTGATACATCCCAATTGCTATTACATTTTTTCTGAAAGGTTTTGATTGCTCTTCATCCGCGTGAATATTCTTCTTTTCTGTTACAACGTAACTGCCAATGGACATAGAACTATCATCATAGGTAGTCTGTCCATAGACAGATCCGTGATTATTCTTGGTTAAACCTGGTTCTCCATATACTCCTATTTTCCGCTGTCCTCTTTATATCTTGATAACTCTCTTTCCCTTTCAAATCATCTATCAGCTGAAACCTTTTCCTACCTCTTTCCCTTTTCCCATCTAGTTTTCCTTCTAACACGTCTTTAATCATACTCTCTCTCCTCAGGTAATGTCCAACCCAGTTAGCCTTCCTCTTTCTGATAGTCTGTATAATCATTCGCTTCTCTCCTATTCTTCGTAGCACTTCATCGTTTTTCATCCTATCTGTCCAACTATAGGTGTGGTTAAAATCGGAATTTGAAGATGTCATAGAAAGGAAATGATCATTTATCTTTTAACGAATGGATTTTTCGGGGAAGGGGGGGGGGATTTTGTGAATCACATTAAAGTGTTGTGCGTTTAAAATATAGAAATGGCTTGAATCTCAGAGCCGTGCATTATGGAGCCATTTCATACATTTTTCATTTAATCTTCTCACGAATTTGTGACACGCCCTTTATGGCATCTGAACTCAGTTGCTTTCAATTATAGAAATGGGAGTGTATCCCTATCTTAGTAGTTGATAGGAAGGGAAATTTTCCTCCTACATTCAATCTTACGTCTATCAATGAGATGTAAGAGGCGAAGTTCTTTTTGCTCTCGGCGAATTCATTAATCACTCTTTTCCGGAAAAGTAACTTCTGCGAGATAAGGTCCCTTTCCCTATCGGTCAATATCCTTGTTCCAGTTGCCCTATCCTCGGCAAAATGACTGCGAGATAGCAAGCGTTGGTCGGAATTGGCTCAGGGGGTCGTGACCTCGTAAGAAAAAGCTCTGCCGTCTTATGAGGTCGTAAAAGGTCACAAGACCCTCGGCCCGTCAGTCCCTTTAGCCATTAGCAAGGATATAGAGGGAAGTAAATCCGACCGAACGATATTTAGGAATTGAATCGTTGCAAAAGAAAGAACGGCATGATCTTTTTTAAAGGGCCGTAACAAAACAACAATTTCTCCCTCAACTTAGAGCTAAACTTCTTGTTTGTAGATTAAATATTTGTAGCTCAAATAACGCTCGACAGTAGTTTTATTTGGAGTATTCTTTTAAATAAAAAGACGAAAGAAAATACAGTATCTACGTGGAAATTTCAATCCGCAACTTGATCGAAATTTATACCAACCCACCAACCAGCGCGGGTCACGAAAGACAATATGGAAATATATATCCGTAAAAATATTCCTCCTTTTTCCTTCTAGTATTTTTATTTATATCTCAGTTGAATATATCCCTCATAGAATATCTGGGTAAGTTTCTATAGAATTGGGAAGGTCAGTTATTTGTCGCATGAATGCCATTAACCTAATCACTAGGAAGCTTTTATTGTTTGCCAGTACTACCGGAGAAAATGACTGGAATAGCAGTGGCACCTTGTAAAAAATTCGAACAAGTTGTGGTGCCGTTAGCAAGAAATATTTAAATGTATTTCGTTGGGTTTTCTTCATCGATAGCTTTTGCGTTACTCCTTCGTTGTGGAGTCGGGAGAATATTCATAATATTCTGAAATTTGTATTAAATAATTCGTTTGCTCACAGGTAAATTTTGACCATGTTGCTATCACTAGTTCCCTTGAAATAGTCGGGGACAGTTTCATATCTTTCGTAGAGAAACTGCTTTTTATCACTCCGGTGTGCTCATTCATTTTTGCTATTCGCATTAACACGTCCATATCGCGACTTAATTTCGGCCGTATCTCGGGGTGTAATTTTCCTTTTCCCTTTTCACCGACCGAGATAAAGTTCGGTTTTTTCGACGTTTTTTTTGTTCAGAGTGAAAACGACCGCGAAATGCTTACGGTGCAACGCGCCATAACTATCCTTCTTCGACCGGAAAAAAAATAAATAAGGCATCGACCATCTCGGTATCTTGTGGTGCAGGATTTGCCGCCCCAACCTCTCCACCTCCCATTTTCCCACACTTCCTCAGTCGCACCACATCACACGAATCGGTCAATAAGACATGTTTAGTCGACTTCAAGGTCGATCGCTCTCCAGAGGTCGTTGGCTCCCCGCAATCAATCTTAACGGCGTCTGGGTTTACGGTTACAGATAAAGCGAACGTGGTTTTATTAGCCGAGGCCGCGTTATCGGCGACCCAAATGTTGGTCACCTGCATTTCGGGCATTGATTTTTATCCTCGAAGAAAAGAAAAGTTGTAGCGGAGGTTGGAGGTTGCGCTTAATTGGGCTGGAGAAAACAAACATATCGATAGTGAGTGAAGGTGGGAGTGAGAAGGTATGAAGTGATAAAAAGGCGGAAGGGGTGGTTAGCGTGCTCCAAATACTTGGGGTCGTGAGTTGAAATTCTGCTGAGGGCGTGGTTGTGTGGGCCCGTCATTGTTATCGTTGATATGCTCATTGTAAGAGGCCGCTGAGTGTTTTTTGTGAGAATTTTTAAGTAAATAAATAGGTCTCGGCAACTGGGTCGTAGAAACAATTTACAGTCTGTGTAGTATAGCTGTGAAACGGGGATTGAAGAAACACATGAGCAATAATAGGCGTCAAAATTGTCGTCTATCGCTTTAAAAGGGGCTGGACAAAATAATCCAGGAAAGAGCGCGAGAATTGTCTTTCCCAAACTTGATGAATATAATTGTTCGACAGGATCTTGAGACAGTTGAGGCATAACAATTAGTATATTCTGTCGCTTGACCAAAATTCGACCTTAAATTGAGAAATATAGATAAACACCTCTTCGTAACGTTGCTCTCTGGACTAGGAACAAAAATGTAGTTTCTGTACAATAAAAACAATAGTTATTACCCTTTTAAAATCTCCGTTGATTTTCTACTGATATGGTCGAATCATAACTTCGTCATTTAGCCTCGGCGACGAATCGGGCTTAATTGAGAATAATAAAAAACAAAACCTGGTGAAAGAATACAACAGACTGCGGCCGTGTAAGAGGCACCTCGAGCAGTCACACCATGTACTTTTATTTTCGATTTTGCGCATGTTTATCGTCGGTCTTTTAATAAGTAAACGAATGCTACTCCGTGGATCTTTCACTGATACTCTTCAAAAGGTCACTTTAGGGAGCCGATGATGTTTGCGTGGGTGTAGGAAGACGCTATCGTGAGAGGGCAACACACGAAAAATATTTTGACACCGGAACCTTTCCAAGAAAAATAATTTATTTAGGAATAAATGCGTGGACGAAAATAAGCATTTGTTCACTCAGCCTTTTGGCTTTACTCTAAAGGTCAAATTCTTTCTCTCAGGAAATATTGCTAATAACATCTATTTTACTATTTTAATATTATGCATTTTTGTTTGTTTTTATGTGTTTCATATTATATTATCGAATAATGAGGTTGTTCACTTATAACAAAAGCTCTCTGATGTTTTTCGATATGTAGTAATTGTAATTGAATCATTAAAATTTAATTACAATTTCGCAACCGTAACGTACATTCAAAGACCGGTGCAAAATAAATATTAATTTATTTTTCTCTTTCAGGATTGCGTCATTGATGGTCCACCGAACTCGGTTCATATCTGTACAAGTCATGTGTTCCTACGGTGACTTTATTGCATAAAATAATTTCATGGATTTTTGCGGGAAAAATGAAGGTTGAGGACTAGTAAATACCGACGTATTTTAATGTTTGTATTATTCCGTGTTGCTTTGAAGTATGTCATCAGGGTAGCCAACATAAGGGCTCCTTTTAATATGTAAGAATTTGTAAATATTCGGAAGAAAGGGTCTTCTGATGGCGAAGGATTCTCGCGATTGGCTCGAAACCGTTCGGGTCTCTTTTTGAATTCGCTCTGCCCATACCAATTCAAAAAGATTTCCTACCTTTTTTTTATTCTTTGCGGTGGGTAAACGAATCCCGGTTTTATTCAGATATTGATACTTAAAAGAATAGTTTTTCACTAATCTTTTTTACTTCGACGTTCCTTCGCGTATTTCGCGAAGATATTCTGATTGATTCTGACATCTCCTTCTCTTAATGCATTCCAAAAAGAATTACAACATTAAAATGATACTCACCATAAATGTGCGAATTTTATTGAAAGAAGCAAATGTTTGTGCGGTTTACTAAAATTTTTATATGCGTTCTAGGAATTTTCGATGAAATTGTTGATCGAAGGAGTAATTATTCTGCGTCATTTGCAAAGATGAGGAATTAGTAATCGGTTGAGGATTTTAATTGTCTTCGCTTGTTTTCCTCGAAAACACAGCCTTTGGCTATTGCGACGAAAATTTGTGCTCTATTAAGATTTGAATCAGCTAAATTAAGAAAGTTTCGTATCATGCAGTGTGTTTGATTTGAGGTTTCCCAATATCAACTAAAAGATTTAACTACAATTAGGTATCAATAGTTTCCTTTCTCCAGCTTGGAGCAAAATGACAATAAAATCATGAAAATATCACCGAGTCCAGTAGTTTTCTTATTTATTTTCGAGATTGTTTTTTAAAATGCGGTTATTTACCAACACTCAGGGCTTCTAGCGGGTAAAATTTGCTGTCTGCAAAATTGTAATGCCTCTGAACTAATAAATTTACACTGACTACTGAATTATAAAAATAGTTTTAGGAAGGTATTAAAAAGTGAATTTGAATAAAGTTAGACGAAAATGATGCCAGACATAAGGTTTTGAATCGATTACAAAGCAATTATCATCACAAATGGTAAACTAATGACGACTGCATCCAGAGTTTAAATATAGTGAAAAATGTCAGCGAGGTAATTTGGAAGCGGATGGATTGAAGGTGGGCGTTGGGGTTTTTTGACGTGATTTAGAAACGGATGTCTACTCAAAATTCTCTTTGATCTTTTGGAGTATGTTTTCACCAAAAGTCGAGCTTATCCTTCTTGTATTTGTTATTTTTCTCCGACATTTATTTGAAAAACTCGCTTCCTATTTCGTTCATTTTCTACCAGCACATGCGATTCCTGTATTTCCATTAAATCGTGCATTTCAACTCACCAATCACAAATACCATCCACGGATCAAGTCAAGTTTGTTGACATTTTTCTATCGAGGTAATTATGATTAATGAAGTTGAGGACAGTAAATTATTTAAAAATTCAATTTTTGTTTGATAGAAGGGGCTCTACGTTGCTGGACAATCTTTAAATAGATACCTGTCTTTAAATAATAACGTAGATCTGAGTGAGCCAGGTAATTACTGGACTCGTTGGTAGTAATTCACCATTCGCCTTTTCCGAAAGTAATCTTAGTATTGCCACGGATGATACTAGTTGATAGTAGAATTGCGCATCCACTTTATTCAACTGTTTTATGGTTAAATGGGTAACCTTTATCATCATTGACAAATCTTGTCGAGAAGATTCATGCTTGTCGGGACACATGTTACTCTTATTCTAAGATAGTCAAGTAATCTAAATTATTAGAAAGTTATGCGGTTTTGCATGTTTATGCTTCGTGATACAATCACGAATACAAATCTAAAACGCATAGTTTATCGGCTAAAAGTGTTATTTAATATTTTTTCATTCATCTTTCAAGTTCGACTCTGACTCGCCAATTTCTAAAAATATCATTTTTGGTTAGTCCCATTATTTCGTAGAAAATCCGTTTATTCTGCGAGGCGTAGCCATCAAAGTCCAAACCAGGGATTATTTGTAAAAGTCAAAACTGTGCACACCATAAAGGGATTCTGTTAACAAGTTTCGTTGAAATCGACTCTGACAGCACTACGCTGTGGCGCGCACGTTCGGAGGGAAAGCCGGCAAAAAGGATAAACCGCCCCCGATAAAAGATCCTAAAAGCAGTTTATTACATTTTTGTATGTGAAAATTTACGCTTGTCAGACGGAAAAGTAAGGTATTTATCTTGTTATTCTTATGCTATAAATGCCTCTTATTCTAACTTGTCGGGAAATTATGCGACCTTGCATAGCCATACTCTTTTATTGAACTAATATGCAAGCGTGAATAATTACTCTTTATCTCTCGAATCGTATTTTCAGATAAATCGTTACGTTTAAAAAAAGCACCTGGGCAACGGGCAGGGACGACGACAATGGGAATCCGCGCCATTATTTTTGGATTCGGTGGCCGGCCAGATTTCTTTCGTGGTTTTGGCGTCTCTGTAAAAAAAAGTACAATCCACTTCCCGCATCGGCCTTATCAGATCGGATTACGTGTCAGACTTTTGATGTGCGCTGGATCACGCGCGACAGAACGTAGCAGCGAATCTCATATCGGAAGGTTGGTAGGGGAGAGGGTGGGAAGGGATCGAGAGGGCGTAGTAGATGACAGACGTTTCACGTGCTATCACGATTGATACTCGACCTCTCGTCATAAATGGACAGTTCGCGTAACGACCAGGAAATACACTTGATATTGATTTTGTTTCGGAGCGTGGAGAACCCAGAATATTTTTTATTCATTTCCCTCTTGTTTTATTTGCGGCTCTGCGGGAAAAGGGACGTGAAAGCGGTATCTAAAGTTTTTTATCTAACAATTTTGTTGGGTTCGACCGGAATTCGAAACCAAACTTTTATTCCTTTCGGCGATAAGTTCGCGAACGAGATGAAATTTTGGCGCGAATTTGCCAAATGTACGTAACCAGCAGGCAGGAATGTGGGTGATCGTTTTGATAGATATGTTATTAGTTTTTTGGACCATTGACCTCTTGCTCCTCTAAATACTTATTAGTGGCGATATTAACCTTCATGGAAGTGATGTGCCAGCTTCCTACGTGGATGGTCACAGTAGTATTTACGAGTGCTCCGACGTGTAAGAATTTACATAGGAACTTACCCGAGTGATTTTTACAACTATTAAAGTGAAAATCAGGTCCATATTTTTAGCGGAAAAATTCACCGTAAAATCTTTTATTACAATTTATAATTTAAAAAATATAAAATGCCTGTAATTATGACAAGTATTGCTTTTTTCTCAAAGATTTCTGGGCGGCATAACAAGCTCGTGCTGGCCGAATGCGGCCCGCGGAATAAGGTTCTGTTCCATTGCGCTATGCTTAATGTTATGAATCGTAGATCGAATGAGCCAGTGATAAAATAAAATATAAAATATGAAATTATTATGTAACACAAATTTATTATGACAAAATTGTAGGGAAAGTCGTTCGCCTCGCGAAGGCCGCATCGATCTTGAGAAATCATTTCTTCTGCGACCTAAGAATCAAGCCATTGCTGAAGATTGTCACAAAAGACTGCTTTAATTTGCGCAAAAATATCCAAAATGCTTTCTTAGAAATGAGAACAAGATTTCTTCCACGATGCACGACATAACTTTTGACCAATTTTTCCTTCGCCTTCCGTCGAATTTTCAACTTTTCAAAAGGGAATATTTCATCGGAACCAAAATAGACGCGTAGAAAGAATAGATATCGATTCATAATCCCTATGTATCCCCACACGAAGGGAGGAAAGGGACTATACGGAATAATGAGAGGCGAAAAATGAGGAGGATGAGAAACATTTACTCAACCAATAGTAATCTTCCCCATTCGCTCCCTTGTTTGAGTTTCGGGGAACTAAAAAAATATAAAGGTCTCTTCCTACAGGAATAAATCTCCGGAATCTTTCTTAATATCGTCGGGATAGTTCTGAAATGGGAGATTGAAAGTGCACTTAGGGATGAGAGGGGAATGGAGCGGTGAGAGGGTGGGTTAAGGGGTAAGGGACGTTTGGTTCGGGTTGTGTGAGGGGATGAGGGAGAGAGTAGACCAGAACTTGGGGATCGTCCCATTTGCTAGGCTCAGCGAGAAAGTTGGTGGTTTATCTAGAAGTTTGCTGATAGGAGTTTAGAGAGAGAGAGAGAGAGAAAGAGGGCGTAAGGTGGGTGTGAGTGGAAAGGGGGTGAATGCAGGACGGTCGGTTTTAAGATGCGGGAGAATGTGGGAGAGGGGGGTGAGTTGTCGGTGTAGTGGCGAGAAGGTTTGGAGGTTGGGGGAAGGGGGGCGCTGTATGTGCTCTTTTCCTAAGTCTTAAAGCGCGAAAATAAAAAGAATACGCGCACTTTAATTTATATATGGGGTGTTGGTTGTCGGAGGTAGTGGGCGGGAGAGAGAGAGGGGGGTGGTCTCAAGAGCGGAAAGTTTATCGGGTGAAGTGCTTCTTACGATGCTTTTACTTTGGTAACGCCGTTAAAGGGAGATTACGGTATTGGCGCGAGTAAAACTGCGGTGAACTTGAGTTGCTGTTTAGCCCTTCTGTGGGGTTTTAATCAGAGGAATTGCTTTTTTCTTCTTCGTTTTAAAGGGATGTAACAATTTCGCTTTATTCAACAAGGATAGAGAACGCATGAATCTATGGATTGAATTTCATTGTTAGCGCTCGGCAGCAAGAATTAATTGGCGGTAGCGGTGTTAAAATGAACTGACGATTATAACGGGAGGGAGACTGCACTAAATTCCAGACGACCAATGATAACGCCATGTATATAATACGAATTTGGAAGGAAAATGCGATACAAACGTTGAACTTTCACTCTTAATTATTCCAGCTTCTTGAAGTCACGTGCTTGATATCTCGCGTGTTAGCTTTAAAATTTTTATAGATTGTGTATGATTCCAGTTTTTAAGACTGTCGTCGTTTTGTGATGCTTGGATCGAGCATAGAAAAAGTCGCCTTTAAATATTAGAAAGTCAAAATTTACTTTCCGAATTCCATTTTATTGCCGTTTTTGGGATCATGTATCTTAAGTAGAAAAATAATCCGTTTCCAGGAAAAAAGAGTTCTGGTTGCCATAAACTCGGTATTTTTTACTGGTCACGGATGAAAATTTTCCAAAATATGTGGAAATGCAGAGAAAGTTTATATCGAATGCTCCATTATTAGTTATGGGGAACAAAGTTTTCCCCTTCCCCGCCGTGAGTCATTTTGAAGCCATCATAATTTTGGGTAAGAATTTTTCTTTCGGGGAATAGGTTTCTGGATTATTTAATAACGCTGCGATTTATTGCGCTTAAGTACTTGCGATCTGGATGGGGAGAGCGAACTATAGTAGTCTGATTTACGCAACTATCTATCTCTCTCTCTCTCTTTCCCTCTGCAAAATCCCTCTTTACTATTCCCAATTGTTATTTTACTCTTTCCTCCCATACTCCGAAGAACCGCCCGTAAAAGAAAAAAACACAAGAGGGCGAGGGAGCGCTCTATGCTGCATCTTTTGTTTCCTTTTCTTTCCCGTCCCCTCCGCCACGTGGCTATATTCTACCCGTATCCATTGTTCGGAGTTTGTTTTCCGCTTCGTTTTCGTGGAAGGAAATGCAGGGGCAAGAGGAGGAGGGGGTGGAGGAATGAGCCGAATAGGTAGAGAAAGGGGTGGGCATGGTTAAGCTAAGGGGGGAGAGAGAGACATTATTTGGGAAGAGTTCTCGGAAAGAAAACGAGAGAGAGAGAAACTTTTTTGCTTCCCGAGGAAACGGTTCTTTGATCGGGAACCAATCGAAATCATTCCGAAAGGGAGTTGAATAATATACGAGAGAACCGATCCGCAAGGCATTGCTAGGGAGCCGTAACCGAAGAGGAGGGAGAAAGAAGTTTTCTCTTTGTATTATATTTTTTTGGATAGGAAAGTTTTGAAATGTTTACCCATCGGAAAGTTATTTTTAAAATATCGAATAGTTTTCATGTCGCCGATTATTATTAATATTGTACGATAACGCCGTTTTTGCGTTTAGCTTAGGGGCGGAATCAGAATTTTGGTGAGGTGAACGATAAACCAAGTCGGATTTTAGAAACTGGTATCTTGAATTTTCGGGGCCGACGCAGTTTTCAGTACATTTTTCTTGACCGTCTCTTTTCGGTGCGGTAAAATCTCGTTACGAAGAATACGGTTATAAAGAAGGTTTGCTACATCGAAAACGCATCGGCCGGTTCCTAATGGTAAAAGTAAATTGAAAATAACCCATTTTGAAGCTTAATTCGTAATATTACAAATTGATAGCTTATGTTTGCCTCCTTTTCGGTCGAAATCAAAACTGTGTTGTTTGGATTATAAAACGCAAGTGACACGTAAGCGATCTATTTTATATTTAAGGCCTTATATTTGAGCAAAATTCGTCGGAACGAATTTTCAGTGTAACGAAACGAATCTCGCGCCCTCCAGAAATTTCGTCAAAACGAAATTTCACTCCGTTTGTAATTTAAACGTCGTCATCGAGGTTTTTCCTTGCCTACGGAGTGCGTTTCCAAAATATACCAGCTCCTCTCTTCGTACGAAAACGAGCGATTGGGCGCTAACCGATTCTTTTGTAGGCGAAACGGCGAGAAAGGAAATAAACTCGGAATGCTGACTCGTATCGAATTCTTATTATCTTTCGGGAGAAAAAGGGATCGATAAAAGTGTCGAGCCTGCCAGCTCGAACGGCGGACCATTGTTTCGGGTTTAATTCTAAAATAATTGACGCCCAAATGAGGTTTCACGGTCCTTTTGTCTTCCCAAATGATTCTCGTAAAAGTTCGAAAAAGCTAACTATTTCTCCGTTGCTCTCCGAAACTTCTAGGCGCTCGGTTAAACTTAAATTTCATTGTTTTCCAGAGTTTTGAGTTTCAAAGGGAGTCTCTTTGGCGAAACTTATTTTATCTTTTCACAGCGTTCTTTTAGAAGAAAAAGACCCAAAAGTTAACCATTGAAGTCTTTTGTTTAAGCTTTTGTGTGCTGGTAGTAAGGAATTCCCTGTTAGGTGATTAATGGTGTTCCGATTATAATTACCTTTAAGGGTGGCTAGTATACAATCATCAACGGGGAACAATTATTGCTTCACATATTATTTATTATTGGGAGATAGCAAGATTCAAAATTTAACTTACCCTAATGCCTTAATAGAATGATAAAAATAGTTATCAAGATCGCGTTATGGCTTAAATACAGTTGGCTAATAGACATAACTAACCTTATTTAATGGGTATCGGAGTTACCTAAATTGTCATCTGTAAATGGAGGTAGTTTATATTGTATGGGAATAATTATTTGCATCCACAAGCTTTTAAAAAAGATAACAGTTATTGTCATAATGAAAAAAAAAAACGTTTCATAATTAAAAAAAACTAAAAATCATTGGCGAAAAATCTTCTTGAATCTTGTTTCTGGCCAAGTGAGGAGTGAGAATTTCGTAAAGGGTGGTAGGGATTATTAATGATTTCCATCAAGAGATGTTAAAGCTGAAAATCTCACCCATGAAATTACATGTTATTTTTCCTCTAAAAAACGAAGTAAGCGGAAGTTATCCAATCCTTTTTAAGGACCTTCACGCATAATGTGTACGTACACAAATGTAAAGACGATTAGCTCCTAACCCTTTTAAAAAATATTTCGACTCGATTAGTTCCGCTTCGAGTTGAAAACTGTACGCTTAAAAAATAAAAAAACATAATACAACGGAGGAGAGACTATAATAGAAGGGAAGTGGGCGAGGCAATGATTTCTCAATTAACGGAAATCATTAACGGCGAAATAGGTTTTCGAGTCCCGGGAGACATCTGCTCATGACTCGAGGAGGAACTGGGTCATTAGTATTTGACTGAGAGACGTGGACATAAGAGTGAAAAGATGGAGGGGATAAAGAGAGTGATCGTGGCCGCGAGAAAAAGGGAGCGAGATTGGATTGGGAACCGATGTATGAGATAGAGATAGGGAGAGGGGGAGGGATGGGGAGGGAGAGGGAGGGAGGGGGAGGGAGGGGGAGGGAGAGAGAGGGAGGGAGAGAGAGAGGCAAAGAAACAAAAGAATCTGGTTGAAAACTTGTGGTGGAGAGATGGGGCCATTGAATGCGGTTGTCTGCCCGGAATCGAATAGAAGACTTTGGATTGGAAGAAAAGTAAGAAAGAAATTTAGTATTGAAAATATGTCGGATCTCCGCTTTCCTTCCGCTTGACCTATGCAGCGTCGCTCTTTGAAATCGTTCGTGACATTTGGCATAAATTAGTACAGTAAAAAATACACCTATCTAGTTGCTATGCACTGTAAATGCGTTCCTGGAAAATGCTTTGTAAAGCGAAACCGTGAAAATTGGGGCATGATTTCGTAAAAGGAATCACGAGGTTACATCCGAGAGAAGTCTTGAGCTCAACATTCAATTATTTCGATAAAGGTTTATCCAGAATTGCTGCCTAATAACCTCTAGGTATAACTGAAAATTATATGCTTTTTAATGCCCGGAGACTGCTTCAAAAGCCTACTACGCGAAGTTTATGAAATCCGATGTAGTTCTCTCAAACACAAACTCGCTAAACCTAAAAGGTGTAAAGCAAAATCTTGCCATTCGTAGGATAAATGTAATGCCAGTAATGAACAATATTTGTAACACTGTCCACGTATGTTCCAGAAAAAAACCGTAAGTGTTCGTTTTGCGATTAAATTTGGTCTCTCCCGCTTCATTCAAAGATCTCTCATCTTCAATTTTTATGCATCTCATCTCGAGCCTAGAAAACTCTTAACTCCATAAAAATATGTAGTAACTAAATTGAATAAGATCTAAATTATCTATTATTGTACTCTTTTAGTGATAAATTAGTTATTGTCTGTATATATTGTATAAATATGTGTAATTTTAGAATTTTAATTAGTGTATAAGTCAAATTTTATTTGTGGGTTCAATACTGCAGCAGTCATGGCTACCTGGCTTTAGCCTACTTGTGACATTACAGGATAAATTAATATAATTTTCCCTTGCGTGGATTTGCGTACAAATAAAAATACAAGAATCACCAAACAGCTCGACTAAGTATAATTAAATAAGCAGAGATCGAATTCAACGAACTTTTATCGTCAGTGAAACTCCTGAATGTTAGGAGATAACCGTATTGATAATTTTTTATTTTGAAGCTCGGGTTGGGTAAAGGACGGAACGACCGAAATAGAATCAAGAATAGGTTTTTTTTGGGAGCGAAAGAGGAACTTTTCCGAAGACTGGAGGCCTTTTTTTGAGATCACGTGATATAAATCACACCGCAAGAAACTGTAATGACGCAAGAGAAATAAATTTCCCATTTCGGATCCGAATGTATGATTAGCTGCCTTCTGTGTCCTGGGACGTTGCCAGGATCCCCTCAACCGCTGTGGGTTGGGGGATGAGGGTGTGGGACGAAAAACAGCCGCGAGTCAAAGGGGGTGACGTGGGGGGGGGGGGGGAGAGAGGGGGAAAGCGGTGCGGTTGTTACTCGCACGTGTTACACAGAAACATATAATGTAGGAAATTTTTGTGTAAGAGGAAATATGGCGACGGCTTCTCGATTCGATAATCGTCCTCGCAATTTTTTTTTTTCAAATACAGAGTGAAAGAGGGACGTCGCTTATGAAACTACTGCGCGCAAGAGGAAATTGATTAATTTTAAACCGATAACGTTAAACCAGCGATATATGAGGAGAAAAAGGTCGATCGGTTGGATAGCTTTCTTTTCTGTCTTAATTCATCGATGATTTATTCCCGAAAGCAATATCATACTCGTTCTCGCGTGAAATGTTCACCGGTCAATCACGCGTGCAAAAACTAAAGAAAGGAATTAATAAAAAAAGATTCGCATAAGATCCTGTAAGGGTACAAACTGCGCAAATAAATCACGGCGTTGGTGGGAAGGCAATACGCACGACAAAAAAAATAAAGCAGATAACTTAGGGTCCGTTTCTACAAAATATTAAATTTAGATTTAGAAGACTTTGGAATATAGAGGGAGGAAAGATCTCGCGTGATTGCGTTAAAATATGATTTCCGGCATGTGCTTGAGAAATTATTAGAAGTCTGTTGCTGTGTATTTTGCAGGTTAACTTTTGGGCAAGTGTGTTTTTTCTTATTATTTGTCATTGGTTTGTGAATTCCCCGTACTGCACGAAGCAATTCTCTCAAATTGTAATGTAAAAACTTCGCGACATCTTGATATAAATATTGTACATTTAATTATAAACTTAAGAATCTTGGTAACATAGTATTGGAATTTTCGTTTGCGTTATTACCAGCAAAAATTAGCATGGTTGCCATTCTTGGCGTACGTAGCGGAACATTTTGCCGGAGCCTCGAGTGATAAATCGGTGAAAGATTTCGCGTGAATTCGGCTAACTATATTCGTATTTATGATCGTGAGGGAGAACGTGGTTTATTAGTGAAGGGAATATTTTGAAAGGATATGACAAAGTATGATTTTCGCCTCTTTTTTGTTGAGTCGTTTGTCATCAAATGCAAACGAAGGGTATTACATTTTTGATGCCCTTTAATTACATTTTTTTCTTTCAGCCGTTAATTAAAAAAAATAACGAGGCTGAAGTTTTTTCTACGCAATAGCCGCAAATGTAGTTCCATTAAAAGATGTTTAAAATCAATATAAACCTGCGGCACTTCGTGCGAAGTAGAATGAAAACAAAAAAATAGTTGTATATATAAATGTATCGAAAAACTGTGAAATCGGGATATTAACGGTATAGCTACATCGACTAACCAAGGTTTGTTGTCAGTATAGAATTAAAAGATATGTATCTATTAATAACATTGAACGAATGGGAATACTTATTACATATTGCCCTAATAGGCATTACTACTTATACCACAGCAACGCTAAGGAATGCGACTAAAAGAAACCAAAAGAACAGCGAAAATAAATAATCCAGAAAAATTGAATCTCTCTCTTTCGCGCGCACAAAGCCTCTCGAGTTTTATATTCAGAATCCCTTGATAATGACTTCCTCACTCTTTCATTCTTTATTTTATACGCGAGGCGACGCCATGTATCAAGAAAACGACTTTTTCATTCTTTTTAAATTCGTTTTTGCCGCCCTCCCCCCCTTTTCCCTCTCCCTTCCCCTTCTGCCCCAACCTCCTCGGAGCTGATCCTGGCGTGTCGCCAATATCTCTCTTCCTCCGAATTGGCCTTTTCTCCCCCGACCACCTTTATTCTGTTACCTTCCCCAGAGACAATAGACCGTCCTTAAGGGCGCCGCTCTACACCACCCTTTCTTTCCTTTTCTCGCCGCACACTCTAGCCGACCCCCTCGCCGGTGTCCCATGTGGATAATGGCGCCCTCGCGGTATTTTTGCGCGGAATCTGATATAAGGGTTGGTTGAACGCCCCGCGGAATAGCCGCTTGCTTAGGCTCTTATCGCGTTTTTATTTTTAAATTTTGCTTGCGGACATCAAAAGAAGTTGATGAATCCAGTAGAGGGCATAAACATGTAGCATAAGATTTGTGACCTCGAAAGAATGATTTTCTGGACAAAGAGCCGAATTCATTATCGTACCTGGTAGAGGAAATGTGAGGGGATGGGATCTTATTTATCTGACGAACTTGGAGAGAAAACCACTAACGTCCATCTGATAATGTATAATAAAACTTAGGTTCAAACTGCTATTGGCTAAATTTGATTTTTATTTCCATTTGGTTGCGGGTACATACGAAACTTATCATTCGGAAACAGTAAAAAATTACAGGATATTATTCAGTTAAAATTTTGTCGATTATTACGAATTTAACGGCGTAAAGACGATTAAATAAAAAATGGCAAGTCGTAACATTCGAAATTAATTCGGACATTTTGTGCAGGCTTCGTTATGGTGATGTATGTTCCTATCACTGCTTTTGTGTTCTCGTACGAAGACATAAAACAGCATTTCTCTCTTGCTTAAAAATGATTTCTGAAATGCGTCGGCATAAATTCTGAGCTGATTAATAACTGGCATCTGACATGATAGAATCACTCACATTGATTTTTTATTTTGTAATCATAAGGAGTTAAATGTGCTCATTAAAACTGGTACTTGTTCATTTCCTCCTTAAAAACATATTAAACTTTTGTCCTTGTTTTAGTGTGAAATAATTTGGACCACATGGATAGCATTCTGTTTGTATTTGTCTGTATTTTTGGCTAATCAACCTCTTGGATAGGAATAGTATTGTGTGTGAATACTTGCGCTCAAATCTTACTATGACTTCATTTCCAAAATTAATGCCAAACTTAGAGTTAATTAATTTTACGCCATACTTAGACCTTAATTTAGAATCGGATTGCCCTGCAGAGGCGTGTGTATAAACGATACAAGGAACGCATCCGTCACAAACTGCGCATCGTCATATCGCCTCTATAACGAGGCCATAGCGACCTAAGCCATGTGCTGAAGTTCGGAAGGAAAGGTACAAAATTTGTGATCCCGCGTTTACAATACAGCGCCGCATCTGCGCGTCGCACACATTTATAAAGTGGATGGAAAGAGATCGTGGGAGGGAGGGAAGTGGGTCTAATTCCAATCCCTGCCTCTTCGGGCAGAACGCCGCGCCGTGTACACTTCTTGCATGCTGGATTCCCATCTCCGATCGTCACACTCGTCTTCTTGCACGTACGCCCATTCCGGGATTTATTGTCGCAATCGAATCCACGGAAACTCGGTTTTGCGCATTGCGGAGGGGCGGATCGGGAAGAAAATGGGGAAGTGGAGGAAGTTTGCGGAAGGGGAGGGAGAGAGGCAAAGGGGAGGGAGTGATGGGGGGGGGGGAGAGAGATGGAGGGCGCTTGAAAACACCATGTCCTGTTTCTCACTTCATAGCTACTGAATGTCACTCAATTTCCATCAATTCTTTCTTTAAAACCTATTCCTCCCATCCCCTATCCATAATCCCGCCTCCCTTCCTCAACGCAATTTTCCTATTTTCTGGCGTATTCACAGCTTGCTGGGTCATTTCGACTTTTCCCCATGTCTATCCCCTTTCTATCCACCAACTTCATCTTCTCTCTGCCATTTCCCATCTTTCTCTTATTACTTTCCTATCTCTGTTCATCAA
Organism: Tanypteryx hageni; assembly: GCA_028673005.1. Taxonomy (NCBI): domain Eukaryota; kingdom Metazoa; phylum Arthropoda; class Insecta; order Odonata; family Petaluridae; genus Tanypteryx; species Tanypteryx hageni. Next base: position 48,382,382 of record CM054116.1, read on the forward strand.
CTCTTGACCCTACCTCTCTCTCAGCACTCTTTCTCTCTCCCTCTCTCTCCCATCCCTCTCTTTCTCCCCTACCTCTCTCTCCTCCCTCCCTCTCTCTCCTCCCTCCCTCTCTCCTTCCTCCCTCTCTCCTCCCTCCCTCTCCTTCTCCCTCCCTCTCCTCCCTCCCTCTCCTCCTTCCTCCCTCTCTTCCTCCCTCCCTCTCTCTCCAACTCTACCACCTCCCAACTCCTAACCATCTCTCTCCAAACATTCTCTCCAATCTCTCTAGCCACCTCACGGTCTCTTTCTCCTCTTTTCCCGTCTCCCTCCGCCCTCGCCCCCTCTTACGCATTTTCCACCACAACCAGATATGTCTCCGCTCCGGATTAATTTTTGGAGGATTTTTACTTATCAGTTCGGCGGCACCCTATTACTTGAAAATTCATGAACGCATAATTTGGCTCGATAAAAAAATACGTGAAGACATTAATATTCATAGGGAATTAGCGGAATGGAGACATTTGAATAAAAGCGGCTAATCTGCGGGTTATCATAACTTCTGCCTGGTGCGTCCAATGTTTCGGGAGGGAGCCGCTCGCTTTAAATTTTGGCGGGAGAGTCATTAGCGCTGATAAAAAATTATGCTGCTCGCTTTTTCACCGAGTGATGTTTACTATCTCACGCGCCGCCGTCATTTGTTTCACTGTAGACATCAACCGCGAGGTTAGTGGCGGTCTTTGCGATCCTAACTTAGTATGCGTTTACTTTATATTTGCTATACCGATAATTACATAATATTTTCCGGAAGAATCTGTTGTTTATTGGTCAAAATTCGTCTTCCTATACAGTTCGTCTCAATATTTTTGAGAACGTGCAGAAAATTCCGAGGGAATTTTTAAAGGCTTTAAAAATTAACTTACGCGTCAAAGGTCCGGGGCGCGCTCGCATTTAATTAAATATTTACAAAAGATTCACAAAGACGACACCTCTTCGAAAAGACGGAGGGCTCCAAAACTTTTTGTTATCGCCATCAAGATAATTAATTAATCGCGGCGAAACTTTTTGAAAGCTTTCATTTCCGAACGCAATCGAAATAAGAAAAAAAATACGTTTTGAGCCGTTCTTCATTTTTCCGTCTGCGAAAGTCGCGTACATCGGTCGCGATCTATACAGAAAATCGGTTCTTTTGAAAATGGGAGCAGTCTTGCCATCCCAACCCTCCTATCTCTTCACCCTTCAGCTTATTTTTTTATACGAGCACTTCTCAATTATGGAACTTTCTGGGAAGAATATCCCCCGTTTTTTTCGAGGGAACGGCGGCAGATGGCGCCACTAACGAACCCGGAAAAAAAATTTATACCTAAAATGTCACGGTAGACGGAGAGTGGGAGGAGTGAAGAGGGAGGAGGAGAGGAGGTTGAAGGGGAGGGTGAAGGGGGAGGGTGAAGGGAGAGGGTGAAGGGGGAGGATGAAGGGGGAGGGTGAAGGGGGGAGGATGATGGTGAAAGTGGGGAGGGTGTGTAGGAGTTTCGTCCGATTGAGTTCAGTTCGGGAATCAGATGTGCAACGGAAATATCTTAGCGGGCGCGGCAGATGCAACTATATACAAAGAGGGGGGGGGGGAACAATGCTCATCGATATATAGCACAGTGTACTCAGTCGGATATAAAAAATAACCATTCCTCGCAGACGACGGCTTCCTTTGCAGAAACGATCTTTTTCCGGGAACGCTCCGCCGGATGAAATAGGTCCCGCATTTGTCTTCGATCCTCCTCTGCGTCTTCGACTCCCGTTCTTCTTTCGCGTAAAAACCCTATCGCTTACGGTGCGCTTAAACGGGTCATTTCTCAAGCCCTGCTCGAAAAGGGAAGCCTCGGACCTTTTTTTTGTTACTCTCCTAATTAGGTCGAGATATTATTTTTTAAAGGAGCATCTTCTCTGCTCTTCTCTCCTCTCATTAAAAAATGAGAGAAATTAAGCCGTAATCTTTTTAGCGCCACTGTGCGGTTAAATGCTCTCTCTTTCTCGAAGCTCTCCTTTGAGCAAGGTAGTAAGCATTGGGTATGGCGAGCAACTTGTATTTGGCAAGAGTTCCTAATTTGGTACTCACGAGCACAGCTTTTCGACAGGCTGACAGTGCTCTTCTTCCATGGTTAAAAATCACCCTCGCGATCACTAATAATTTATTTTGGCAATGTTTTCCTTTTTATTAAAAAGGTATTACAAGTAGTTATGGAAAGAACTTATCCGCCTACTTTCCTTTCAATACAATTTTAATATAAAACAGGTTGGGGTGTACACAGGTTTTCCGTGGTAGAGAAGTGCTTTTCGTTAAATTCGCCGTAGTTTAATCGTATACTAATGTATTTGCTTTGAAATCGGAAAATTATTTTTCCTTATATTGTGGCAGCCCTGCTTTTTTGATCAGTTATAAACATGTTCATCTCGTTTTTCCATTTTATACTCGCCCTACAAACGCAATTTCTTTGAAATCTGTTCAGCCAATACCTTTCAAACTCATAGTTACAGGAAAATTCTTACCTTGATATAGTGGTAGCCCTGCTTAGTCGACCCGGTTAAAATATAATATTTTGGTTATTTATTTATATGAAAATTAAATATACTATATTTGGTTAAAATTCATTAGGTCAGTTCTCAAGGAATACGTGTAAAAGAAATATTATTTAACTTTTTACTGTGGTAGCCCTGCTCCTTAGCTCCGCTTTAAACATCTTGATTTTATTATGATATGTTGTTCAAATCTTATATACAAAATTTAACTGAAATCCGTTAGCCAATTCCTTTCAAATCCTTAATTACTGAATGAGTGTAATTAGTAATTGGGGCACCCCTGTTTGGCTGATTTGGTTTAAATACACTAATATGGTTTTGTGTATATGTGTATATTGTAAGCATTAAATTTGGTTTAAATTGATGTGGGCAGTTTAACACAAATACGTGTAAAAAGAATTTTTTTAATCCTTGTATTTTGACAGCCTTGCTTTTTATATCTATGCTAAGCATCTTTATTTTCTTATTTTATGTTGCACGCCTACTTAATACAAAATTTCGTTGAAATCGGTTGGACCAATTCCTTCCAAATACATAACCGAAAAGTTTAACTTTGCAATTGTGGAACCCCTGCTGAGCGATCCGGTTAAAATAAGTCATTTTGGTCATTAATATATGTGCATATTCTATGTACTAAATTTATTTGAAATCGGTTCATTCGTAAAGATGATGTTGGGGACACACACACAGACACACGTACACCCGTAGGCTAAAAATACGTTAGGAATTACTTTGGCTTATGAATTTCCTTTACTTTTTCCAACACTATGAGATGCTGGATAGATATTCTAGTAAATGAATTGGTGCTCCTCGCAATGAAAGGGCTGGGATACCTCGTAAAAAATGTGTAGCGCCACTGCTGCCCTCTCCCAAAGTCGTCTCTCACAGCTGGGAGGGTATAAGAGGGGAGGTATATATGTGCACGAGCGCACAGAATGCGGCGTATTTCGTTCAATTGAAGCGCGATGCTCGGGAAGCTAGGCGAGAGGTAAAGGAGGCCGCGTTATACTCGTATGCACGTGGATGTGGTGGGAGGGGGTAGATTTTTTCTTTTTAAAGTCGTAATGTTTTTGTTTTTCCGTATCTCAAGGAGGAAAACGGGAGTTGGAAGTGTCTCTCGTACGCTCGTTTACCCGTACAAAACTCTTTACCTCTATAGGTATCACCTTAGTTTCCCATCCTGCTCCTCTCTTTCGTACGAAATGTTTAGCGTGCTAACTAAAGAGGAGGCCATGCCGTTTCTAGGCGCGTTTCGCTTCCAGCATAAGCGCCCATTAGCTTCGGTTTGTCCGTCCGTCCGCATGTTCGTTCTCGGCTTCTACCAAACTGATTTTTATGAAATTTGATGTTAAGGACTTGATCAGGAGTACCACTTTACTGGTGACAAAAATGAACTTTCGGTTATATCTCGTAAACGTTTTGTAAAATTAAAATAGTTTTCAGATAAACTTGTATAACTAGTAACATAGAGTATTTCTTTTCCTATACATTTTTATCGTAGGAGTAGCCGTTATCAAGAAAATTGAACAAGAAAGTAGTAATTCGCTTTGAATTTCATTCATGCATAGCTACCTAATCGTCACCGTAAATAATCTTATTGGTTACTGAAGTAAATAAGATTAGCTACAATTACAAAATACATTTAATTCCTTACACGTGCAAGACAGATTTTGTAAGAGGAAGGAAATGGATTCTCTACGGCGAAGAAAAAACATAAACGTAAATATTACAACTACTGAACTCAAGTGTAAGTAATTTTCGATTGTTCGGTTGATTAAAATTGATTAGAAAATAAATCACTACATATAAATTGAAATTTCTTTGGAATCATTTCTGATGTAACATTTTGCAGTATTTAGTCATTAAAGATAAGTAATATACACCAACTAACGGGGGAGAAGAGATTTTTAATAGACAAAGATACAATCGGGTCGTGGTGTTTTGTTTTATGGTGTGTGTTCAGTCAAATTATATCGTATGGTTTCAAATACTCCATCGCAGGAAACGCGCCTATTTTTGGTACACTGTACACTTTCCTAACTTGTTTTTTTCGAGTTTATTCCTTGATTTCGTTTTAAAATATGTACCAAAATTGCGATTGTTGTGGGTAGATTTATGAATACTTTTAGTTAAAACTCGAAACAAGTTTCCGAAGAGCTAAAACATTTTTCTTCTCGTAGAATTTTCATTTGGAAAATTCAAATATTTTAAGTGACATTTGGAAGATAAATTTATTGTTGCAGGTTTTAATAATCTTGTTAAGTTTTAGAGGATGATGTCTTGATTTTGGTCAACTCATCTTTGAAGTTGCTTCCACTTTATTTATTTTCCAATTTTTTCTCAGTACGCTATGCATTTTTGATATTTTAGCTTCCAATTATTGGTAACTTACGCATAGGCAGAGAGAGAGAGAGACGAGCTTCCTGTTTTCATCTTTTTTCACGCCGCATAAGCAAATATTCTCCCATTCCCTCCTTGGAATCGGAATACGAGCAGTAGGGGCGGCCCAAGATATTTTGGTGCCCCGGGCGAGAAACCGCTCCAGGACCCTTTCCATTTAGTTTTGCTAAGATATTTATAAAAGTAGTAGTTCATTTATTCATTGCTCCGTGATATAATTGATAATGATAAGGAAATTTGATTCAATCTATAGTCATGCCTGTTCTGCGGTATAAATTGGTATGCAACACTTATCGTAAATATTGTATAGATGTCTGGTTAGCGCCCCCAATACTTTGGCGCCCAGTGCAGCCGCTCGGCTCACTCATAGCTCGGGCTGGCCCTAACGAGCAGTGTGTATATGTAAAGTACTTGCTAAGCGTCGCTCTCTCCTTGATCCACCCGTTTCGCTCACTCGCCGATACAAGCTGATTCTCGATTCCTAAAGAAATTTGCAAACGGACGCAGGAATGGATATAACGGATTTATAGGTGGCTCGAAAGCTGTAACAGACCTGTGTTCAACCTTGTTGAAAATGTTTGTGTGTAACGGGGAGTAGAGGTGAGGATGTACGTGAAGGGGTAGGAAGTGGAGGGAGAGGAGGAGGGAGTGTTTTGTCCCAAGAGGAGTTGGCTAGGCCCCAGGCTTATAAATGGGGCGCGTTTTGAATCTGTAGAGGTAGGGATATTAGGAATTTTTAATCTCGATGAAATAAAGGACTCTCTCGTGTTATATTCCCATCTATACCATGAGTCTCCAAACTACGGCCCGCGGGCCACATCCGACCCGCGCAGTGATTTGACCCGGCCCGCCTTATCAGTAAGAGTATTCATTAGATATCAGTTATGATATCTAAACGACATTTTCCGAGTACTTGAATGAAATCTACTTTTAATATAAGCAAATTACATATTATAGAATCGCAAAAATTCCCAAAACCTGCTCTTTGAAAAATTCACGCGGCCCGATCAGTCATTTGAAATGCCGTATGTGGCCCGCACAGTAGATCATGAAGCCTCATGTGTCCATACCACAGGCAGAAAGTTCAGGCAATGGGTCGAGCAGATTACCCAAGACGACAGGAGTTGGTACAATGGTTTCTTCAACGTTGCATTGAAGATCCCAAGATTGTCAAAGCCGTACTGTTCACTGATGAGTCATCTTTCACCCAGGAAGGCATTTTGAACTGTCGAAACAGCAATTTTTGGGACTAAGAGAATCCGCATGAGACATTCGAACGTTGGTATCAGCAGCGATTCTCAATCAATGTGTGGTGTGGCATTGTGAACGATTTCCTGTCAGGCCCACACGTCCTTCCTGCTCGATTGACAGGTGGAGAATCTTTTGCCGAGGATAAAGAGAGCATGTGACTAAGTTCGACGGACTCCAGGCATTTTCCAACGGGTGCAGCAGTCCTTGTTGCGTCGTTGTAATTTGTGCAATGAAGTAGGTGGGTGCCACTTCGAACATTTGCTTTAATTCGTATTGTTGTTTCTGACGTTTTATGCTTTTGTTTCATCATATTATGAATGAAAACTCATATCGCGTTTTTATCACAACTTCTATTTAACATCATGTCTCTTACTAATGCTCGATGATCCGTCCATGTAACTTTTTATGTCAGTATCTCAGTAACGAAGCGACGCGAAGCCGAAGGTCCGCTCTCCGATGTTGCCGCTTCGAGAACTGCGCGGAAGGTAGCCTACTCGTAGGCGTTTTGGTATGAAACTTTTAGGTTTGTATCTAAGTAACGAAGCAACGGGAACACCTCCGACTGATTCTACTGTCATCATTACGGATTACTGGGAGCCTGCGTGTATGGTCTGCTGTTGCCGCTTCGAGAGCTGCGCGTGGAAGAGAGCCTACTCGTAGGCGTTTCGGTACAAACTTCTTCGGTCCATATCTGAGTAACGAAACAACGGCGACACTTCCGACCAATTTTTCTGTACTCACCTTGGACCCCACTATTATCCCTAGAAGTTTGTCGGTGGAATTTTCGAGTACCCTGTATATCGTCCAGTGGCATTTTTTCTGTACAAGACGCTCATTGCACGCATCAGGGGGGAGAGTTAATTAGTGGCAAAAAGTGTAGTGAGATCAAACGTATATACGTATATGAGAAAGTTTGTGCAATGTATATTGCGCCGTTTATTTTTTTAGATTTCCCAGTAGGTATTATCTCGCAGTCTCTCTCACCACCGTGTTTCAAGACTAACGCGGTAGGTGTATTTTTTCCTTCCTTGATCGCGTGCAATTTTTAATGCACCTTGAATCCGTGAAGCAAGATGTTCAAGAACTCTGAGGGCATGTCTGCGACTCTGAATAACGATTATTCCGATGAAGAATTCGGATAATCGCTTCCCACATGTGGCAAAAATAAATATTTAGGAACTGTTCATACAAAAAGGAAGAATAGGGAGTTGTCAGGGGGGAAAAAGAATTGCATGGCGGAAGCATGGGGTTGGTGTTAACTGGTGACAGGTGCAACACAAGTGCGTTTGTCTTGTGTGTTAATAAAAGGCTTTATTCCACGGCTCATATAATTTATAATTTCTCGTGCACGTAGTATATAGAGCAGGGATGGCCGAACTTACTTGTCCTCGGAGCCGCATACGATAATCTTTAGAAGTTCGAGAGCCAAATGACATACATTTCGTGTACGATCAGAAAACATTACCTGTATCCGAAGCAATTCAGATACAATGCATGTCCCTTAGACATCCCCAGCACGTCTCAAGTCATCCTGCGTCATTGTGTTCTACAGTGAAAAACGACACGCAACTGAATGGAAATTTAAAAGAGCCGCATACTAAGATATAATAGCTGCATACGCCTCGCGAGTTGCGGTTTGGCCACCCTTGATAAAGAACAAGTATAATAATTGCGAAAAAATTCGACTGATGTGAGATTTGCCGGCAATATACGTTTTAAGTGTCTCTGAAAAAAAAACTTTTTGCCATGCCATCTGTCTGTCTGTCCACCTGTCTTTGCACGGCTCTAGAGTCTAAACGGTTCAACTAAATCTAATAATATTTTGTTTTTAGGAACACCATTATCCAGAATAGAAACTAAGTAGAGATAAAGGACATAGCGCATCAATAGAGGGCAGTTTATTCTTGTTAAGTTTCACAAAATGTCGATTAATCAAAAATGGCTCAAACGACGTTCATCAAAATTCTCTCGATTAAAGGATTTAGAGTCATAAGCAGTACTACATTTCTAAATAAAAAAAAATAACTAATGCTTTCAGCAAAATTATAATATATCGATATCTACGCCCAACTCTGCTAAGTTCTCTCAACAATCTTCGTTCAGCAATAATGCTTCGGTGCCTGTGTGGCTTCGCCAATCCACATAATATGCACTTATACATGTGTATGGTATAACCAGCGCCGTAACTAGGGCGGGGCAAGTGGGGCATCTGCCCCGGGCGTAACTAAAGAAGGGGCGCAAAAATTGTTAAAGGCATGTTGTGCATGTCACAAGTACAGGGGAGATTTCACTACCATACTTGTTCCAGACATATAGCAGAAACTATAAATTTTGATGACGCTATTGATGAGTTTGCTGCATTAAAATCACGTAGAATAACTCTTTAATATGAAAATATTTATACTTTCTGTATTTAAGTTATGTATAATCATGTATGTAATTATAATTATCTATTTACATTATGTACATTTATAGTAAGAAATTATATCGTTTATAGTTTATTTTTATTTGTTCACCCTAAATCCATATAGGTATTAGAGATATTTTTATGAAGGGGGCTTGTATTTGGTAGTTTGCCCCGGGTGCTAAAATATCTAGTTACAGCGCTGGGTATAAATATTTCCGCGACTTTGTTGTTTCTGTAGCAGTACGAGGTCCTTCCAGTTAGGGAAGAGTGTACTGAGACGCGTAGGTATATGAGAAACGTTGTGCAATGCATATAGTATGTATTACTTTCACATATACGCAATATATCGAGAAAGTACTGTAATAGTGAAAAAAATCGACTTCGAGATTTTGATGGAAATACGTTTTAGGTGTCCCTGAGTCCATAAAAGTGGTTTTCGCCAAGCCGTCTGTCTGTCTGTCTTGGTCTGTTCGCTGTTCTAGGGCCCAAACGCGTACATAAAATCGAATGATATTTCGTATTTGCGCAATATATCATCTTTTGCGGACCCTTTTTCATAAAAATGATATTGCACAAAAATTAAGGGTAGTTTATTCTTGGCGATTTTTAGAAAATTTTTATTTACTTAAAAATGGCTACAGAGAATTGATTATAATCATCCCAACTGTAGAGCCTGATTTCACAAATAATACTACATAAGCCATATATCGCTTAAATCACTATATGGCATCCAGTGGCATTACAATGTACGCTAAGCTACCTTACTCAAGCCCTATGACGTCAGGCCTCCGCCGCGATCCAATAAAAATCTTATTACAGCCTTAACGGTTAAACTAAATCGAATGATATCTCATATTTGTGGATAATATCATTTATAATAGACACTCTGAAGAGATGGACGATATTGCGCATCAATTAAGGATACTTTATTCTCGGATATTTTTAAACAAACAATAATGTCACAAATAATACTAACTAAACCATATGTCCAAAAAATATTACTAAATATCGACCAGTGACAATAAAATATACGCTTAACTACGGTTAACTTTGATTTATAAGCCTTATTCTTTTATATGCGTACACAGTCGGCCAAACATATATACATACGTATATGAGAAAGTTGGTGCAATGTATATTGCACCGTTTGTTATATTTAGTTGGAAGTCATCAGGTGAAGATTTGAACAGTCCGTGAAGGATTACTCGTCATTTGTTTGAATTAACCGAGCCACTTTTTTACGCGAGCTCTTACTCTCTCAAAAGTGAGGCGATTTTCCACTTAAGTGCAACTTCTAGGAACGCGAGGAATTGTTTTCAACCATTCGGTTTCGTCTTGTAAAAAAAACCGAGAATTTTCTGCTAATTGCGCCGAATTCTCTAGACTCCCCTCCTGCGTCGTTTGAGAAAATGCCTCGACGTTTCCAAGTGTTTTTCGCTTCCCGGGGAAATTCGCTACCAATACTAGAGGGGGAGAGAGAACGGGGAAAAATTGTTCCGATTGTTACTCTTTTGTTTCCCCCTCTCCTCCTATTTTCCCCTCCCCTCTCTTCCTACCATGCGTATGAAATAGGTAGCTCTTTCTCGCCTGAGTAATTATGGATTACGGCCGGGCTCAGGAATGTCAATCTCTTATTGAAAAACGCACGGATAATTCCATGGAAAGGGGAAAAGTTTTCTCAATCCTCCATTAACCGGATGCATTGCGAACAGAGTTTCGGAGATATAAGCGCTGCTTTTTTGTTTGTTTTTTAAAATCCTTCCCGCCCTTATTGCGTCGTGAATCACGCCCTTAACAGTTTCCTCCTTTTTCTCCGTTGTCCTTTACTTTTTTTTTCGAAAATAAAAAAGGGTGGAATTTTGTATGAGATTTCGCGCTAATGTCTTCATTCCTTAACAGCTCCGAGCGTTTTGCGCTCGTGATTCGCGTCGTAATTCAGCGTGTTGTTCGGAACCCCTTTTACGGTAAAAAATGGGGTCAGGACTTAAGCATTTGGCTTTAATCGTGATTGGAGCGTCTAATTTATCCTAATGGATGGCCCCGCGTCAAATTGCTATCGGGAATTTATTTCGTTTTATCAGATGACGCCCTGTGGATTGCTCGGTATAGGTGCAGCGGTAAATTTTGTTTTAATTGGATTTTTTCCCCCCCTCGAGCACCACGGCGCGCGCGGTTTCGAGAAATTCGGGATCGGATCAATTGCCATCGCTTACGCATTGGCGGTATGCGTATAGTTATCGCGTGTGATTTGCGTCTTCAAAAATGGTATGGTTTTCTTCGCTTATCGATAATATTATAATTCATTAATGAACTCGACGGCAAAAAGGTGTTGAGTAAATTCAGACTATTTTGCACTCATTTACTTATAACACTACCAACTTCAAAAAAATACTATCAAGTCGGCATCTTCCCATTCGAATAACAAAAGACTGCTTATAAAAAAACGAAGGGGCTCGAGGTTGAAATTTAACTCTTTTGTTCATATGAACGGATGCGTGTTTAACGTGTTATTGATTAGATGTGATCGGATATTTATCAATCGGCCAATGAGTGAGATAAATGGTAACAGCTGTTTGCTCTATAAAATCGCGTTTCAGTTGAAGAGTGCATTTTATATTGGGTTTACAAATTGAACCTGACTTGCGTTCATAAAAATTTAAACGAGGAAGCGTGAAAAGTGACTGGAAATTTTTAGATCGGATTTTAATCTTTTGCGAACAACCACACCATTGTTCAGAGACAACCTCCATTAATTTCGAGGGCTTCCCATCTATAACAACCTTCTGCTTCCTATGATTTAAAAATTCACGGACCCAGCTAATAATTTTACAATTAACGTCTAAGGTTTCTAAGTTTGTTATTAACTTCCTGTGAGGTACTTGATCAAAGGCTTTCCTAAAATCTAAGAAGATGGCATCGACCTGCCTATTATTATCTCCACTTCTCAGTATTCAATTCATAAATAATCCGAGCTGAGTATCGCAAAACCTACCTTTCCTGAAGCCGTGTTGACAATCGTCTAACAATGAATTACCATCAAGAAATCGCATTATGTTGCTAACAATTGAATAACAGCTGTCTTACCCGATTCTCCATACAAAAAAGAGCTTGAAAATGAAAAAAATTATCAACCACGTGTAAGAGGAAATTAAAAATGAAAGACAGGAAGAAAGATAAGAAAGTAAAGAAAATGAAGAGCAAGAAGGCTAAGGACGCACAGACGGAAATCGGGACCTCCCCAGAAGAAGAAAAAGATAATGATGCCAAGTGTTTGTATTGTGGATACTTTTATTCTTAGTGCAATGAAGGATGGGTATTGTGTATTGTTTGTGGAAAGTGGGCCTACTGTTCTTGTGCTGGTGAAGAAGACCATCAAGTCCGTCATACGTGTTCCTTTTGTGCTTAATAATAAATGACTTCCCCATCTTACCCCACCTTTGGGGCAAGACAGGGTAATTAACACTTTTTATGTTTTGTTACATAATGAAGGTTAAATTTTAAAAAAATTACGGATTATAATTTTTAGCAAATGTAGACTGTTCACAAATGTGTTTTTAAGAATTTTTGGTAAAATAAATGGATATTATGGAATACTTGGAAACTTAGTCCCCGTCTTACCACATCTTCCCCTAACTGCCGCGCATGATAAACCATAACAGGTATCTCAAGTTGCTATTTGAGGTCTCGAACATTTGATTTTTCTTGAAAACTTCAATGAAAAGATGTCTTTGAGGGTCATCCTAAAGCAATTTGGTCCATATGCTTCCAGATCTTTTAGAAAGTTTGCCACAACTGTTCCGCTTCTTCAAATGCTTTCCACAATTGATTTATTCTCACCGCGTGTTTATTTTCCCCTCCAAGCTTTTTCTTTCCGAATTTTCTTTTGAAAATAAGTAGGTATATTAATTATATCAACGATTTGAGGTTTTTTATCATATAAGTTAATATAATTAGCTAAAAATATCTAATTATACATGTCTCACTGGCGATTTTTATTCTTGCTTTAGGTCTCTTATACATATTTTCTTCCTTTATTAGCGCAAACCCTAGTTTAAAAAAATATATTTTGAATCGAATTCATTCTATAGAAATTCACCGGAACATAACGCTTTCGCGTCAGAATACGGGAAAAAATTTTGTTTCATTACTGCATTTTCTTTTAGTTCCAGCAAAAAGAAAAAATACGAACTCCAATGGAGGTATTTCTCATTAAAATTTACGCAACGGATGAGAACGAGGTTGCTGAAAACGTCGTACTTTAACGTACTTTACTCATCTTTCTTTAGTGGGTGAGTTTGGCGATTTTTTCGGTAGAAATAATGTCAGTGACAGAACTTATAGTTGAAGCTTTGAAATCGTTCTTTCATCTGAGTTTAACCCTATGTTTTTTAGCAAATGTCTATTTAAAATTAAATTCTGGGCATGAGCCTTGGAAAAAACATTTTTTTCTGTTTTTCGACTCTACTAAAATTCCGGCAGCAATTCGGCAAATGCTTTTTGCTTTAGGCCGATGCGCGAGGCGCGTGGAAAATTTCACGGGCCACCGCCGTCGATTGTTGACCGTCATTGCAAAACAAACATCGATGGGACGAGGCTTTAAAATCGTCGTGAAAATAGCTTTGCCTCTCGTATCCGATTAAAGCCTCGCGTCCGCCGAAATCCGCGAAACAATTTCCCATCGCTTCGGATTAAACGGGTTCGGCCGCCGGCGGGGAGTGTCGCAAAAAGAGAAGAAATGCTTTTTGTTTCGAACATATTTGCCGAATCCGAAATCGGCGGACGTGTTCGAAAAACGCACGCGGAGCAAACGAAGCGTGCGCGGATCGCGCGACTGCGTGCGCGCGTGTCGGAGACGTAATTTGAATTTCGGGACGGTTCCCCCGGTCGAATATCATCGTTTTGCGGCGAACTCCGCGTCAGCGCGCTTCCCTTGTTTCGCAAATTCTTTGGGCTATTTTTTTTCGTTCGGTCGGAGAATTCAGCTCCGCGAAATTAATTCCTCGTCGAATGCCCGGCACGTAGCACGCGTACGGACTGTCGGGAGCGGAACTCGGAGTATTCTTTAATTTTTGCACACGCACCCGCGAGCGAAGGAGGCGCTTTTAAAATTCTCGGATCGGCATAACAAACAAAGATCGCGCTGCGGAATCGCAAACTCGCACATGCATTCACCTGGAATATTTTTCTTTTTTTTAACTGTCAATTTGTTCATCCGTGCGTGCTTTTCACCTTCCTCGTCATCTCGATTCTAGTTTCCGACCTCCCCCTTCTCTCCTCCTTGCCTCCATACTCCCTCCCTTCCTTCCCGACTCTGTATCTCCCCTTTTGCCACCGGTTAAGCGAGCGTAACGTATGGCTCCCATGGAGACAACCGCCCCGTTGTTGAGCGACACGATTTTTCATTTTCGGAGTATGAGCCAGAGACAGTCGGAATGAGAATGGTATGGGGGGCAAGTGCGCTATGGTGGGCTGGGGAAGCACGGAGGGAGCGGGAGAATGAGAGAGAGAGAGAGAGGTGGAGAGAGGGAGCCGGCGGAATCGAAAAAAAGGAACATCCCGGTCCGAAAAGTACGTCTGTTAGTTTTTTTATATTCGCGAGCTCTATATGTTCCTTCTCTGTCCCGTCCCCCGCTCCCTCGCAGCGAAGGAGAGAGGGAGGGGGAGTTTGGGGGCAGGGAGGTCCAGAGAGCGGCGGCATCACTTACAGATGTCCGGTATTAATATGCGAAATGAACCCAGCCACTGCCCTTCCGTGCTCGAGTCCCCAGTAAATTCTCTCTCTCTGCTTCATCTCCCTGTTCCCCCTTCTCTCTTTCCCCCTTCACCCTGTTCCCCCTCCTTCCTGTCCCCCCTTCTCCCTGTTCCCCCTTCTCCCTGTTCCCCCTTCTCCCTGTTCCCCCTTCTCCCTGTTCCCCCTTCTCCCTGTTCCCCCTTTTCCCTGTTCCCCCTTCTGCCTGTCCCCCCTTCTCCCTGTTCCCCCTCCCCCCTATTCCCCCTTCTCCCTGTTCCCCCTTCTTCCTGGCCCCCGTTCTCCCTGTTCCCACCTTCACCCTGTTCCCCCCTTCCTATTCTCCCATCTCCACCCCCCACATCCTCCCCTCTCCATCAGTTCTCTATACCCTTCACTGTCCGCGTTCGTCTCATCCCACCGGGCGTTGCGTCACGGTTGGGTCCTCGCTCCTACATTATGTACGTCTCCCGCACCACCCAGTGCACCCAGACGAATTACTCCTTTTTTACGTATCATTTTTTTATTTAATTTACACGTGCCATCTAAAGCACTCCGTGTTGCAGGAGGAGGTTGAAAAAATCGTTTCCGGTGGAGAGGGAAGAGAGGAAGAGTTAGGGTTAGGTTAGGAGATGTCGTCTTTCGGAAGGGTAGGATAAGCTGGGAGCACAATAACTCATAATAGAAATGCAGCTGCTATCGATTCCGCGCTTATCCTCTCCTCGCTAATGCACGCATCATGTACATTGCATATATATATATATATATATATATATATATATATATATATATATATATATATATATATATATATGCTTCTGTGTATGCGTAATGTGTGTGTGCGTGTGTGCAGTGTTTTTTTTCTGCCGGAACGCCGTTCCAGAACCTTTATTACAAAAATAGTAATTTGCATAACTTAAAACTAATCAAACGTACTTATTCGCAAAGCCATAACGTTTTACTCATATTGACATTACATTCACTTCCTTTTTACCCCCACTCTCCTCTTTCACGTTTCGACACCGTTTTGTTATAAGAAAATAATTGTGTATATGTGTGTTTTTGTATGTATTTATACACAAATTTGAAACCTCTTACGAATTTTTTTCTGAGATATTTTCACTTTTTATATCCCCTTTTATTTTTCTCTCAAAAAGTTAAAAAAGAAAAAAAATATTCAATTCGACTTTTTCAAATTTTTTTCGTCTACATTTTCCCTCAATCCCCTAAAAGTCCGTCAAGTCCGAGTAACACTACATTTTTTCTAAAAAAAGCACTAAATATACGTTAATAAAATGGATTTAATTTATAATGGAGCTGCGTGCTCATGATGTTCTTCGTCCTATTTTTTTCCCGCCATGCATCAGCATCCGTCGCCTAGAAAAATGGCGAGCCTCGTTTACGCAATTTATTTTAGATCTCGTCATCTCGTCTCGCACGCTTCTCGGCGATTTTTCCCCTCTCCATTTTAACGTTTCGTCATTTTAAATACAGCTTTTATCCTGCAGATCTCCTCATGCGAAAACTTCTCCATTTTTTTTCCAAGTCGATCCCATCCGTTTTCTTAAAGGTCAAGGAACCCAAGGATACGAGAGAGAGAGAGAGACGCGGGAGAAAGAATCGGTGTATCGAGCGAGGGAATGGAGGCGGGAGATTGGATTGAAAACGATTTTCAGGAGAGGGGAAGAGGAGATAAGGCGAGAAAGAAGTAGAGGGATAGAAAATAGGAGTGCGATCGTGCACAGGGACGGGAAATGCGATGGAGTGGAAGTGGCGAGGGCAAAGGATAAGACATGTCGAAGAAAGTTAAATGAAAGCGAAAGAGGAGTGGAAAATATGGACTATCGAGGTCGAAAAAGTCGGTCGTCGTCGCTAGGGAGACGCGAAAAAGTGCGCGTAAACAAGAGAGGCGTTTGAAAATATAGGCGACTAACGAGCGATAGCGCTGAGGTCCTTTGACGGAGTAGACGTAGCGGCGGGAAAATGGGCGGAAAATTAATCAGTTTCATTAAACCATAAAATATTAAGCGGCGTTTTTACTGACGATTGCAATGTCTTCCGTTACGTAAAAGTTACGGCGGTTGACAGGCGTAAATTAATGGCATTCATAAATTCGGGTTTTGATGTGGGTGAATAGTATGGAAAAAGATTAAGGAATGCGTGAGGATATTAGTTTAAGCGGTAGAATAATGTAAAATAGAGGGCAAGCAAAATTGGAGAGCAAGCGAAACCATTGAAGAAGGTGAGAAGATACGAGAAATTAAAGAAAACGAAAGGAGCGAGAGGTTTCGGTTAGAGAGAACGTCTGTGGGAAACGTAGAGAGAATTGTAGAAGAACAGAAAATAGACATAATAAATACTCGAGAGAGTGCGGATAAATAATCGACGAAATCGACAGAACAAAGAGAAAGGGAACTGCGAAGGAAAAACCGCGCGTTTTGAAGAGGGAAATAACGTAGGAGAGCAAAAGAGTAACTCCGAGAAAGGCAGTCTTTTTTTGTACAATTTCCCTCCTTTCCTTACAGCAACTCCTAGCTCGTATGGGGAGGGCCTTTTATGCACATACGGTTCCTTTTATTTATTCCCTTTTCCATTATTTTCATCTCGTTTCTCTCATCACGCACGCACGGAGCAACGAAAAACAAAAGAGGGGAGAGCGAGCGCGACTCGTTTCATTGTGCGGCGTTCCACCTCAATCTCTTTCTCCATTTCTTCCTCCAAACTCATCCCTTCCCAGTTTTCTTTCTTCTCTCTCTCGCCCGACCTATTCCCTACCCTCTGTAATACCCCGAGTTTACAGGACTGGTTGGTTTTCTCCATCTTCATTGTTTCTGTTTCTCCCTCGCGGACCGAACGTCTAGTAGAAATGCTGATGGTGGCTTTAGTAAGAGGGTTGGTGTGCGAGTCTCAGTGGGATTGGAAGGGAGAGGAATGGCGACAAGAGCGGAATGCAAAGTGATATCGTGTGGGGTCACCCAAAGAGTATGTCATGCAGGGGAATCGTAAGGGAGAGCGAATTCTCACTAATATACATATCGGAATGTTTTAGGAATTTTACTCGGAATAAAAAATAACAATTTCTTTATGATACATATACAATTGTTCCACATAGCCTCCACCAAGCTCTACATCATTGGTTGGCAACCTTTTTAGATGACGCGTTAATTAAAAGTTTTGGGGAAATGCGTTGCGTCAATTAAAAAATTTGAATCAAAAGAAAAGTCAAACCTGGACGTTTATGTAAGCTATATTTGGAAATTGAATTAATATTTTATTTTTAAAATGTAAACCCTTCTGAATATGTTTACCTTTGTGGGTCACCCAAATCGTGATAGCGTGTCACTCATTGACCCGCGGGTCATAGGTTGCCGACCACTGATCTACACACTTATTCCAACGTGAAATAAGCTTTTTGATCCACTCTCGAAGATCTTTTTTGGTGTCTCTTTAATCCATCTACCTAATGCAAAGTTTAGGTCTCTAAGGAATGGAAACCTATTCCTCGAAGTGGTTTTTTCAATTTAGGGAACAAGTAAAAATCACTGGAAGCAAGTTCGAGAGAATAAGATGGGTGTGGAAGCAATTCTAATCGTAGGTTATAAAATTCATTGTAAGCTGTGCAGTGTAAGCTTGGTGTTGTTTTGCTGTAACTGTGATCGTGAATGAATCTCCCCAGTTCGTTTATTTGTCAATGCTTTAACAGCTCTGAATAAGTAAGCAGCATCAATCAAGAAACCTTTGTAGGTAATCAATATGGATAATTCCTCGGCGGTCCAATAAAACATTATCTTACTAATTGAAAGTGTTGTGCGTGGTTTGAGTGGAGGTTCATCAGTGGGACGCCACCATTCCATTGACTCAACTTTGGATTAAAGTAGAGGGTCCAGGTCCCATCGATGGTTATGAATCGCACCATAGCTGTTTGGGCTAAAAGCTCGCTGCATGTCTGCATTGTTTTTGATCAAGTCCCAACAGCCGAGGTACCCATTTTGCAGAAACCTTACTCATGCTCTAGCATTCTCACGGACTATTATGCCGCGTCCAGACATGAACATGCGTCGATGATCAACCCCGAATGCTCATGTGTAGAAGGTTCGTCGAATGGTACGTGGCTATTTGCCGAACAGTGTGAGCACCGACGAACGCGAGCCGAAGGCTGCCGGTCTCTGGCATTTGCTCAAAGGAAGTAAGTGCGCGTGAATCGCTCAGTGTGGACGGTATTTTGGTTTGTCGGAGCGCGAGGGAGCATGGAGTGGAATGACGAAGGGTGCCTGTTGCTTACTGAAGCATAGGAGGAGCTTAACCACCCTTATTATTACTCAAAAACAGAAAAACAGGATGCATAGAATGAGGTTGCGAATAAAATACAAATGGAAGTGGAGGAGGTGAAAAAAAAATGACAAGTTTGTTGGACTTTTTTTCGGGATAGAGGAAAAACGAAGAGCTACGGGACAGGAAAAGATATGAATCTTATACATTTGTCATATATTTTGGACTTTGGGCCAGATAAAATTAATTAGCAGCTCAAAATCACTTGCTGCCATTCGAATTAAGTTCCTAAATTGCCCAATACTTTCTTCAAAGAACAAGTCACTTAAAAAATTCGAACCACTGTATTTGTTTCTACTTTTTATATTTTTCTGTAATCCACCAACGCCTTTCTTTTTGATTCCTCTTTCTTACCTCCTTCTTTATCATTGAATACATAGCAATAAAAGCCGCGGCTCCAACCACTGCCGACATCTTGACACAAATGTGCTTCTGCAATCGCTGCCAACGAGTGAATAAGCTGAGCGCGGTTGAGCGTCCCGGCGAACCGTTCGACTAAATCTACTCATCAACGCTTGAGCGCGAGGAGCAACGATTGCTCGTTCGCGCTCGCCCTGTTCGTAGCTATGCGTGCTCATGTCTGGACGCGACTTTACACGTCTGTCTTGTAACACCATTTTCTCGATGGCTCCAATATTTTCATCTTGAACAGCAGCAATCCGGCCACAAAGGGGGTTCAAGATTATCCCTTCCATTCATAAAACGCTCTACCCACAGATATATGTTACTTTTGGATTCAGCAGAGTCGCCACAAAGAGCCCGAAAGCGCTTAACAAATTCTACTGTTTTTCTTTTTTTCTTCAAAAAGAAAATGATTGCAAGCTGAGATTTCACCACACTTTCTATGGGTTAGAAATTTTACGAACCTAAAATGACTTAGTCTCTGAATTGGTAGTCCGTCAATAAATATAGTTGCCAAGGTTCATTATTTATATATTTAGGTTAATTGTCTCTGAGTTTTAATATTGTTCCATTAAGAGAAGTTGCTAACAAAATTTCCAGAACTTTTCGAACACCCCTCGTGTGTGTGTGTGCGCGCGTGAGTATGTTGGGGAGGCGAGAAAAAAGCACTCACTCGATTAAAATTAATATTTTTCGCGTTCCGGTATTGATCTTTTGTTTGTGTTTTGTTTAAAAAAAACTGTTTTTGATATGTATAGGAAACGAATAACCTAAGAAGCGCACTTCCTTTGTATCCTTGTAAATCATTAAGTGCCTGTTCTAGGGCATGACTAACAAAATAATTCCAAAAACTAAATATTATTTAATTTTATTATTATAGGATGGAACCTTTTGAAAATATTTACTTGAAATATTATCGAATATTGAATTAAATTTATGGCATTGATATTGTTAAGCTTTAAAAGTGTACACTGCTTTCAAATTATATGTATAATATCACTTTTAAATATATTATGGTTGAAACAAACTTCGGTCTATTATGATAAAGTAAACCGTGGAGTATTTTTCGTCAGTGACTCCTCATCCTAAAACAAGAACGCGGTGGCAGTCTGTTTTCTCTCCGTGATTAACAAACTGAAGGTATTCTTTGACGAGAGAGAGAGAGGCGCGTAAACGACGTTGCATAACGAATTTTATAGGCTTTGGCGAATTATCCGTCTCCGAAACAAGACCACTCGCCGGATGGAGCCTATTTTCCATCTAGCCAGTGATCACTTAGATCCATCGTTCCGTACGGCGCTAAGCTAAAAGCGCTCGCCCGCTGCAGTTGAAACGATCAAACATCCGCTGTTCAACAATGGTTTTTGCTAAACCCGTCAAAATCCGATTATTGCATCGCCCGTTCCTTCAAGCCTTTTAGGTGTATGAGCTGCGGATAGATAGGTGGCGTGAATCGATCGCTTGCCTCGTCTCTCTCCCTCTCTCTTTATCGCCCTCCCACCAGCCCTGTCCCTTTTTTGCTTCATATCCTCCAATCTCTACGTATGTATGTATCCATAGTATATATCGCTAAGAGCACCTAGCAATCCGCACTAGTCGACATAATATACGACGAAAAAAGGACCCTCAGACAACCAACCCTACGGTTAATTGTAAGCTAGGGTGTGGCGGCTGGGGATGTTCACGTGGTGTGCGCGCGCTCGGTGCTCGTGTACCTCGGCTCTGGAATAACGATGAAAAGGGGAGGAGTGTTTCGGGCGGTGCGCGAGAGGGGCGTTAGGGAGAAAGTCGGAGATAATTAGGAGAGTGTTGAAAGGTAAAGTGAAAGGAAGGTGCAAGGGAAGAGGAGAAGAAAGACTCGATAAAGGAGATAACGGGAAGAAAGGGGAACGAAATAGTGGTTGCTGCGAGAGTAAGGGTGATAGAGGGGTAAGAAGGTTCGAGAACAGCGTTTGCATGAGGGAGATAGCGTAAAGAGGGAAAGAGAGGATGGAAAAGATAAGGAAAAACGATGAAAAGGATTTTTAAAAGGGGGAGATTAAAGAGATACAAGGAAAGAAAAGGATAGGGGGGCGGGGAGGAAGGCATGAGATGAAGATTGGGTCAATGGAAAGCAAGAATATAAAATACCGGAAAGAATTGACCCAGCATACATGAAGAGTTGCTCCATATAGATAGAATGAAATTTTAGAGGTAGAAATCATCAGTATGACGAAATCCATTGCTTAAAAAAACAAGTAAATTCTCTTACCGTTCTATTCCTAGGCGCAAAAAAATTTAACTGCGCCGTCCGGATTGAGGTGCTATGCCTCACCTGGAGATGATGCTTAACAATGGAAATCCGTAGGAGGTAATTAATTTTGCCTTTCAAAGTAGAGGCTTGCAGCGAAATGTCTTGACCGATATTGGAGATAATTAAGGCGGTACAGAGAGTTCGGGGATTGATGTAGAGAAAGGAAAAAAGGGAGAATTAATAATGAGGGTGAAATAATTAATAGGGGTTATAACAAGTGGAAGAAAGGAGAGAGATTGAGAGATGTGCGAAATTCATGTGGAGAAAGTACGTGAGGAGTGTATGGCGGCAAGACTAGTAGGAAAGAAAGGAGTAGAAAGAGGGTTGTGAGGAGTGGGTTGGCGTGGAGGTGGCAGGCATGGAGAGAGAGAGAGAGAGAGAGAGAGCGAGCGAGCGCGGTATGAGAGGAGCACGTGGCTCCTCTAGTGCGTGGTAGGGTGTAGGACTACACACAGGGGATTGACTCAAGCCCTAATTGTGTAAGGGAGAGATGGAGGAGAGAGAGAGAGAGATGGGCGCGTGTTGTACAGCCTTTCGGCACAAAGGATTCGATCGAGGGTTGATGTAACCGTGTGCCGTCATGGCAAAGGACTCCCCCTCTTCATCCCTCTTCCCACTCTTGGTCACGTCCTTTGGGAAGAAGAGAGGAGTAGGATCGAAGGTTCCCGCTTTCCCCCCTCAACCCTCTTCCGCGTCTACGTTCCCTAACCCTTTATACGAGGGCTCCTGTGTTCTACATACTCCCTTAAAATATAGCGGGCGCGCCATCTCACGCTTCCTCGACATTCCCGTGCTCTCTCCCCCACCTTTCCCCTCTCTTCCCATCCAGAAGTTAGTGCGGAGCGGTTAGCTCCCTCTATGTTGCGCAGCGGGAAATAAAGCAGGTTGGAAAAGATTAGTTGAGTCAAAAGGAATCCGTGCCGGGAGAGGAAGTTTTTTGCGGGTTATTGTCACCGATTTTTTGAAAAGGGTAAGGGAGTTTTTTTGTCGTTTTCGGCGGTTGCTTGCCGTTAAAGCGAGTCGCGCAAAAGCGGTTTAGTCGGTCCACGCGGTTTAATCATTTAGTAAGAAAAACGAGACCGTAAGCTTCCTTTAAAACCGTCCCTGTTTTTTGGATGTGCTAGAGAGTTGGAACGAATGTATTGTTAAAGGAAAAAATTTGTTTTTTTTAGTGAGTTTAATTTTTAATGACGAGGGCCGCATAAAATTAAATTGGCTACCACCGACTAATAGAATCGAAATAAGAATGAAATTCGGTCGTAACTAATATGCGATCAAAAATAAATCGTTGTGGTAAAAATGTGAAGGAAAACATTTTATTTAAATTCGAAAATGTCATTTACTTTTCATATTTTTAGTGCGGAAAATATAAGTATCTAACTTTTATCCCAGTGATGGACGGACGCAGAGCAGTGGACATGCACGTACCCAGAAATTTACTTCGAGGGTGGGAGGGAGAGGTTCTGAGGCCAAAAACAAATTTCCAGCAATTGATTAAATAAAAGTCCTATTCAAATAATATAAACTTTTATAACGCTTTATTTCTCATAACTCAACGCAGCAAGTGGCAGCGTAGCAAGAGGCAACGTAGCATGTTTTTAGCGTGGTTATCGCAGACTCCACAAATGTCTGTACACCGGAGGGGAGGGTCTGGATCCCCCGGACCTTCGCACTGGGTACGTCCTTGGCAATTTAAAATATTGACAAATGATATCATTATACACACATACTCCAATAATTTCATCTTTCAAGTAGTATTAGGCTCAGTCACAATTTAAAGCTAATAAGTTAAGTACGGTCGGTTGAAAGAAAGAGGAAGGAGAGATAGTAAGGAACCTTTCCGCCATATAATCTCCATCGTAGTCTCTACCATTGTTAATTAGGGATTTAATAACTGAATAATATTGTTACCATCTGGTTATCGGTAAGCTTTGTTTAGAACGAACACCTGTTGGCCAAGCTAGATCAGGCCTAACAGAGATAGTACGGAGTTAAAGACTTTATTTCTTGATGGGAAGTGTTTCATACTCCTGAGATCGTGGTTTAAATTCACGTTAGTTAAAAATTTCTAAAGAATATACTGATGTTATTTAAAGTTTGTTTTACAGCCCATTTTTACATGCAGTAAGTACGAAGATGATAAATAGCCGTTTACTTTTCGATTTCAAAATTTCCTTTTCAAACTCGTCCATTAATAGCTACTTGGAAGAAATTCTTGGCAACACCGACCGACCGACCATCTCAACATTATGGTGACTGCGTTTTTGCTCACATTTCGTAAATCCTCAAGCGTCTTGCCCATATCCGCCTTCGTGGAGGGAGGATGGGACATCCTGGTCCGGGTCGTGCGCATTCGTCTCCTTCCTCTTGTTCGCGGGTATAAAAACGGGGGTTTTCCATTTCCCTCTCTCTGCCTTGCGTAAGTGTGCGTCCCCAAGGACTTTTCCTTTCCGAGCTGACGGCTTTGGCGGGGCGGGGGTGAGATGGAGATAAGTCTTGTCGGGAGGACCAGTCTCATCCGCCGGGGTGGATTTCTTTTTGTTTTCTTTTGTATATAAGCCTCGTAAAATTCTTTCCCTCCGCATTCCCATCGGAAGTTCTTCTCCTTATTGGTAAACCTTCCCGGCGCCGCTATTTTCTCACGGGATGCCCGAATCGCTTTCTCTCCATCTCGTCGCGGTCAATCTCGACTCTTTTTCGATACCGGTCCCGTGACGTCATTTCTCTTTACGGGCCATGGCGCATACACCGGAAATGTGAGGGTTTAAGTTTTCCGGGAAAAATGCGTTTATATACATAACGGATTCGTTCGTATCGCCAGGTTCCTCCGGAATTTATGTTAATTAGTTCATTTCGAATTCGCTTCATCGCGTAAGCTCCATTTAAAGCCGGACTCCGAAGAACGCAATTTTTCGAAAATTACCCGTTCTTTCTTTAACTTTTTTTAATCTCTGACAACGTCATTCAACATTATGCCGCTCCTTAGTCGAGGTGCATGACGGACGTAATCATAAAAAAGAATATGTAAAGTTAGCGTGGAATGCGAATTTTTTAAAAAGCTGTAGGGTTTAGTATTTAACTTAATTGCCCACCCTTATCCCGATCTCTCATGCTTCGGGGACAAAGCGAAATGCTCTTTCTAATCCTTTCAGCAGGGCAAGTCTCATTAAATTCATTCGGCTATCTTGAAGGCGTATTTAAATATGTATTGCAAACGGAAAGAAAAAATGCATTCCCTTCATCTCGTGAGAAAAACGCAGGGACGGAATTAGCGATTGTTTTTATTAGTAATGCGAATTTGTATAATCCACTGCATTGTTTTCCCTTCTACAGTTTTGATACTTTACCATTTATTTCTGGAATTAGAAGAAATATGGAACGACATGTTAACCAATTTAATTTTCTTGGCATGTCTCTTTGAAAGTATAAGAGTTGAGAATGGGAGGGGGGGGGGAATTTCTTTTAACTACCTTCGAGTGTTTGACCTATTCTTTCTCCTAATTTCCCACCCTCCTAGGCTTCTCAGGCACTGAAATATTTTTTGTTAAGTTATGACCGTCCCATATGCTGCATGTTTTCGTCGCAGCCGTTTGATTAAATGCGACGATACATTACGGGAAGGAAGTTTTTCCACTCGCCTCCGGAACAAATGTTAAATGTCTAAATGTTCCCTCTTCTCGCTCTTTGTAGCCGTTTACCTCTCAGCACAAAAGCGAAATATGCAGTCTTCTTTTTTACATTTTTTAAATTTCACTTTCGCGAAGCGATCTCATTTATTACCATGTGCATTCGTAGTTCCGAATGAAATATTCATGCATAACGGTAATCGCCTTAACTGGCCGAGTGCTTAAGTTTGCTGAAAGATGAAGTAAGTTGTTGTACGGTAGGACAAAAAATATGAAAAACTCTTCAAAATCTGAAAAAATGTATTTTAGTAATTATGATATTCAGTTTTCCATGAAATGTAAGTAAATGAATTGCAAAATTAAATGCTTTTCTAAGGCTTAAAATGATTTTTTCGAGCATAATTTCTTCATTTAGTCAACTTGTAGATTATTTGAAAAAATGAAACCCATTTCTATGTAGCGTATGGCTTAACGAGACATAATTGCAGGTAAATTAAGTATAGGAAACGTTGGGTATGTACTTACTATTCCATCGATATCATTAAAAATGGCAGCAAATTTGAAAATTCAGTAATATTTATATTTAATAATAAATGTACAAGCCTATACGGATCACTTAAAAATAAGCAACTTCCCCAAGTAATAATTTTTCTAACTCCATGGATTATTTTGTGATGCCCTCTCCTACACCTGCCATTTCCCATCCATTCTTCGTCTCTTCCGACATTCGTCCCTTTTCCCTCCGTTCTTTCTTCCACCCCGTACACCTTCGCTCTTATTTCTACATCCGTTCTAGTTTTTCTCCACTTCTCCTTTCCTTCAACCACTTCCTATACTTCTCCCAACCTCCCGCGAAATATTTTAACCCTCGTTCCACGTAGAAGCACTTCCTTCACTCCAACCAGCGGCTCAGTCGAATATACCGTCGGCTTTCTACCTTTTCCTCCATGCTATAGCTTTATTAGCCCATTCCATCTCTTCACCGAAATCTCCCTCCTACGATAAAGCCAAGCACATCTCCTAATTCCTTCACTACCTTTTTCCATTCCTACGTCTTTTTCTGACCTCCGCCTTTCTCGATCTTTTCCTCTCCTTCCATTTCTGTATTTTCCTTTCCTCCTTCATTTCTGACCACTCCCTCTTCCCCTTTTATTCTCTTCTCTCACTCCCCTGCATTCATCTTCTCTCCCACTCTTCTTTTTCCTTTCTCACTATCCCTTTCCTTATCCTGCTTTCGTTCAACTCCCGTCTTCCCCAAAACAGTTCTCTCTCTTTCTACTATCTCTTCCATCTCCAAAGCCGTTCCTCTTTTTCTCGCCTATCTCTTCCTTTTATAGCTCTTATATCCACACCTCCTTCGCCCGCCTCCATTTATTGCCTTTCTCCGCTCTTCTTTTCTCCGCCCTCGTGACTCCCCCAAACGCCACCTTCCTTAGAGAATCTCTCGCAGTTTGTGCTCCTTCCTTATTTTTCTTCTCTCCCTGTATTCTTCTACCTTCGTACATTCTCTACCTCCCACACTCCACCTCTCTTCTTGCACGTCCCTTAATTCCTCTATTTTCCGTCTTTTTCCTTTCATCTCCCTTCCACGTTTCTTCCTTTCCTTTCCCAAAGCTTTTCCATATTCCGCCGACATCCCTTTTCCATTCTTGTCCCGTACCTCCGTATTCTTTCTTTTCCCTCCCATCTACCTCTCCTTCTACCCTTGTATCCTACCCTCTTTCAACTCTTATCTAATTTTTTCTATTCCTCCCTTACCTCCTCACTCTCTTGCTGCCGCCTCCATTTGGGATTCCCTACGCGTATAGTTTCTCCTTTTCCGGACCGCTTTCTTTCTATATTTCCCTCTCTCCTCTCGCCGGCCAATCTATTTCTGTCCGCGGTCCCAGACATAACACGCGCGCACCCTCGCCTTATCCCCTCTATCTGTCTCTTCCCCTACCCTCTCCCATTCACCTCCACTTCTTCTCGGATACGTCGCTTTCAACCATTCCCTCACCTTTTACGGATTCTCTCGTACGCGCCGCCCCTTTTTTTTACCTTCTCTCACATGAACCTCAAACCGCTTCTCTTTTCAAATGCGTTTTTATTTCCTACGCCGCAAAGCGAAGACATCCTGCTGGGTCTCCCCCCTTCTCTCTTTGTTTTTTCTTCTCTCTCTCTTTCAATCCTTTACCTTCTTTCCCTTTTCGGTTTCTGGTTATGGTCTTGGTGGTATCGAAGATCGACTTATGTGGCCAAGCCACTACGGACTCGAGGAAAAAAGGTCTTCTAAAGTGGTTTAGTTCTTAATTTCGAAAAAAGGGTTCTTTGAGACGTGTTGTTATCCGCTGGTAGTAGAAACTTGGGAGGGGAATACTTGAGTGTGTGGAGAAGGAACATTGGTTGGAAGAGGTGTTTAATTAATTTCAATTGATATTTACTCGTGATAAAATTGAAAAAGTACATTTAATAAATCTGTGTTAGTTACTTTACTAAAACTTGAACAGACCCTTATTGGAATTATGGCTAATTGAATGTATTTTCATTTGATTCCGGATCGAATATTTTGTTATGAAAATACAAGTTTTTGCATCTAAGAGCGTGTAATGCAGCTTTATTTATTAGAAATATATTTAGGTTAATTTTTAGTATGGATGTGGTTAATGTTTTATTTACAAAGGTAAAAGATTTTGACTTGGTTATCGTGTATCGTCATGTTCCGGTTGAATATCAGGTCGTTTTACTTTCACCACAAGTTTCACGAACCTGTCCATCCTTTTCCTATTTTACTATCATATATGATTTAATGAGGCCAGGCTGTACCCAAGTTCCACATTACATTTGTTAGTAACATTTTCTTTAAGATCTCTTAGGTTTTCTAAAGCAAATACTCAAGAAAAGTCGACGACTAAAACCCCTGAAAGATGTAGAAATAATTTCAAATCGTCAACAGAAGTTTATTTTTATGGTTAAGAACGAAAGGAAAAAACGCCGAAATTTAAATATTCAAGAGACTACGCCGAAAAATTTCCCCCGAAAAATAATCAGCCCCCTTTAACTTTGACGTCTTCCTTGATATATGCCGTCACTCCCTTTATATCTCCGAGGAAGATCAACACGCCTAGCAGTTTACGGTTCCTGCCCCGCGGCGTTACCAGACAATGTAATCAAAGGCGAGATCACGAGGAGTATTTTTCCTCGAGTGCTGCATCCCGTGAAGACCTCTTCAACTCCTAGCTGCAATAGGCTTTCACGAAGTTGGAGGCGCGGAGAAAAAATGAGTAAGCGACGGCTTTAGCGAGCGAATCCTTGCTCCTACTTCCCGACCACTCCGCCTCCCTCCCTCGCACCTCCTCTGCCTTCCTCCGTGGGAGGCGTATTGGCTCAACGTAGGTAGCAACGAAGAGGGAAAGGGCGGGGGGGGGGGGGTTGTAGGGAAGGAAGGAATTACAGAGGAGGCTCGCGAGAAAGGAGTTGCGCCGTCCCAGGCTTTCGTAGTTAGGAGAGCAGAGCGGCGGCTTTCATAAAGGTGTCTTCGTCGGCGGAGGAGCATTTCGATCTAAGAGGCGCCAGACACAAAGGAGACCTCAGCCAAAGGGGTTAAAAGGAGGATGGCGTGAGGTGGGCGGAGGAGGGTTAGGGATCGTGGGAAGAAGGCGATCCTGTGCGGTGTATGTTCGGGTATGCGTGTGCTAAGGGGAGGGTCGCGGAGACGGTGGTAGGAAATGGGGGAGGGTTTGAAGGCGAGGGTTGTTTGGGCTCGGAAATGGAGTCGGGGGGAGGGTTGGAGAGAAAGATGGCGCGAGAGGAGTGGAAGAGTCCGTGCGAGATGGACGAACGAAGAGAATGAAGACTATGGCAATGCTGAGGAGGCAAGGCGGAGGTAGAGACGGAGGACAATGGGGAAGGGTGAAGCCAAAGAAGAAAAATCGCGCCGAAAGGTGTGGAGATCATGTTGGAGGATGGTGAAGCCCTTGATGGAAGAGAAAGTGGGAGGGGAACTTTCTCTCGAATAGGGTGGAGGGACCATGTTAATCGGAGATCAAGGCCACCCCGTTTGTCTCTCCCGTGGGAGAGAGTGAAAGGGGTGGGATCGATTTTAACATAGGAGACTTGCCCACTCCGCTTCCTCTTTGTTCGCAATTCCCTTACGTTCTCCTCTCTCTGTCCTTGCCATTCTCTCCACTCTCACCCCTTTACTTCTGCAGCCCAGCAGATCGGGAACTGTTCGCTTAAAAAATTTATCCTTGCGTGGAGACGGTTGTGGAAATGGCGGCACCCTAACTTCCCCCTCTTTTTCTCTGCCACTTCCTCCCCCTCTCTCCCTCCTTCCCCTCTCTCCCTCCTTCCCCTCTCTCCCTCCTTCCCCTCTCTCCCTCCTTCCCCTCTCTCCCCCCTTCTCTCCCTCTTCTGCACGCCGCTCGCGCTGTGGTCTCTGGCTTTCCCTTTCCCCGATTAGTCGCGATGGGTTTGATCGATACTTACGCTCGGAAAACCTGGGAGATCTCACAGAGGGGCTTTGAGATGGGAATCGATAGCACTAAAATGCTCTATTTCCTCATGTGTGGGGGCAAGCGCAAAAGCTTGGATGTGGGCGCTGCCCGTTATATATCGCTTTATTTTTTAGTAGAAATAATTGCAAACTATCTGAGGCGATTGTCTATCCAATAAAATATAGACCATGGGTATAAAATCGTATTTTTAGACGACTGCATGATATATTTTTCGGAGAGGTTTGAAACATAAACATAAACTTTAATATTGAAAAATAAGATTATCTTTTATGAATTTAGATATCAGATTTATTCGGCAATGTTTCTGAATTTGATTAAATTTGTTGAACAACTTTCTGGAATATATGGCTTTCTTCCACTAGACAGTGCCATATGAATAGTTTTTATTTGAAGTTAGGGTTATGATACTTGAATTTAGTTAAATTCGAATAGGATTTGTGATTTACTTCCTCTTCGAACGACTTAGAAAAATATTCTCGCAGACGGTTAAAAATGATCTTCAAGGAGATAAATATACTTTAGGCGAATGTTTGCTTGAATTATAAACAACTTTAGCCAAGAAAGAAGACAGGTTATCAAACCAAAATATCGAGTATTGAATGCTTGGATAAATATCTGCGTTAACTTTCAGGCGTCGGATGTTATCGCGAAAAATGGAATAATAAATACAAAATTCTCTGACGTGTCCTGAGTGGGTTAACGTCCTCTCGTCATTTTCCATTCCGACTGCGAACGCGGCGATAAAAAAATACAGAACCCTAAGCGCGTTTCACATTAGAATAACATTCTGACGCATTTCCCTTCATTCGTCATTCTAAATAGGAGAGAGGGAGGCGTTAAAAATAAAAAAAAGCGATTCTCCTGCCCTTGGGTAACTCGTTCGGGCCTATTGTTTCCTTCTCCCGCGACAATCGTTTCCCTAGTCCATCTGTGCTGTGTTCTTACGCGCCTGGCGTTTAATGGAGTATGAGGAAGGAGAGGACGGGAGGACTTTGAGGCGTGGGAGGGGTTATATGGTCCGCTAGGATCACGCCTCGCTTGCTACTCGCAAGATCTTTATAAGCCCTTTGACCTTATCAAACCTCGTAGAGGGCGGGACTTTGACCTCGTATTGCACGGGAAAGTTTTGCTACGTCTGGTGAAGCGGCCGAACGGAAATTTTGTCGACAGCTTTTCTAGGGTGTCCGTGAAAGGTGATGGAGTAACTTTTTTTAACGACTAAGCTAAAAGTTCTGAGATCCAGAGGTGGAATGTATTTTTTTTATTTGAGGCATGAATTTGAAGGACAAATTCGGTTACGTAAAATTACTTAACGGTTGGTTTCACGCGAGAAACACACGCAAGAGAGATAACTAGGTTGTTGAGAAAGAGTGCTTATTTTGATGGCAGGTACGGGAAAGAGTTGGCAATGATGTGGTAGTATTAGATGAAACTGAATTCTTTCGATAAATTTCCGTGGTAAAATAATGACGTGAACTTCAAATCTAGTTTTAGATACTATTAAAAATAATCCCACATAGGCAATAGTTCAAATATAAAATACTTTTAAAATAAAACTCTCTTTGCTGTCATTCTTTGGATCAAGGCTGAAACTCAATGTACTTTATTTTCAAGAATGAGCAAATTGGAAATTTTTCCCTTGTTGCTAAATATAGGATAAAGCAGGAGAGATGACGGGGGTAGTAAGATGACAGATCTCTAGTTTACATTAGTCATAGACAGGGGGCAGCAACGGCTGTCAGTGCACTGTGAACAGTGAAAGAGAAAGTACACGTTGACAAATTCATTCTTTTTTGTGCAGTTTTTTGTGTGATTTACAAACAAATTTCATTCACAGCTGTTGTTGGCAATTGCCTGAATTTTCATATATCTTTTCCATTGTTTTCATTTCGCATGTTTATCGCGGCAATAATGAAAAACTTGTTTTCTGTAGATGAAGTTGGGTAAGTGGACATGTGACATTATTACTTGTATACTGTTCCGCCATGTTTTGTCCTGAGAAAAATGGTGCGTCATCAATCCTAATATTTTAGGAGAGACGGCCGCTTATTTTGTAATAGATATGAAATATAAAAAATTGCGGTATCTTAAGTAGATCTTGCTTTTCGGTTTACCAACACTTATACTCCCATAAGCTCCAGTTTAAAAGGCCCTCTTAATTGGCGCATTTACCCAGATTCGACGCTTGGGTTACTTTCTAACTAATGTAATAACAAAAAAGTTTAAATTTTATTGCTAATGATTTGGTCGCCTAGAGAGGCCCTGCTGCGAGGGGGCCGGTATCTGAGCTCGGTTTTGGGACGAATCCTGGAGTTTCGAACGGCTAATCCGAGTTAATGACTGTCGTGAGGTCTGAGCAGCGGTAAGTTTTCTATGTGGTCCCAGCGTTTTAACATGAGCCAATGCTAGCCTCAAGCCCTCCTCTACTCCCCTCGTCCTGCATTGTTGCCAGCTAACTCTATCGAATGTCATTATACTTTAGTCGCCGGTTGAGACCTTACTGTGTATCTTCGTATGCTCTGTAACCTTCTTCAGATTTCGTCAGTTTTGTGCCATTATATATTGTTTCTATTGTTATCATAATGTGGGTAAGTGTTGTCATGGTAAAAAAATTCAAGGTTAATGAAGTTTTATTTGTCGTCTGTTCGTTAGTTAACCATATTTAGATTTCTTACTACAGGGACAGTAGCTATTAACAGTACTTCAACCACATACACCTCTCTTCGAGCGAAGGGATAGCCGGCAGTATCCCCACTGAGTGTGTGTGTGTGTAGTTGCCAACTTGAGGTCGTCGGGCCAGTATCTACCTAAAGGCCGGTTTACACTGGTGATTAAAGTGTCGGGAGCAGCTGTCTGTCTGTCTGCCTCTCCAAGATATTTAATCGAGTCTGAAACTGGAATCTCTACTCCGTCCAACGAATAATTAACATCCAACGAGATACTCTTGGTTCTCCAGAAATTGATGACGCAGCTTTTCTTTTGGTTGATCTCTAACTGTCATTCCTTACACCACGCAGTAATAGCTTCTGGATCATTTGGAAATACTGGTGGTCTTCCGAATTGCTTATTTCTCTATAGATGACTGTGTCGTCCGCGAAAAGCCTAATTTTACTTCTGTCTACTGAACTGATATTTTTTATATAAATTAGAAATAATAACGGACCAATTAAACTACCCTGCGGAATGCCAGAGACAACCTCCACTAAGATCGAAGATTTCGCCTCTAACAACCTTCTGCTTCCTATTATTTAAAAATTCACTGATCCAACTAACAATTTTAGAATTAACGCCTAAGGTTTCTAATTTCGTTATTAACTTCCTGTGTGGTACCTATCAAATGCTTTCCTAAAATCTAAGAAGATGGCGTCGACCTGTGCATTATTTTCTCCGCTTCTCAGTATACAATTCACAAAAAGGCCGAGCTGAGTATCACAAGACCTACCTTTCCTGAAGCCGTGTTGACAATATTCTAACAACGAATTACTACCAAGAAATCGCATTATGTTGCTAACGAGTATATGCTCGAGAATTTTCCACGACATCGAAGTTAAGGAAATCGGCCTGTAATTTTCTGGGTTCTCCTTGTCGCCGCCCTTATGGATTGGGGCAACGTGCGCTAACTTCCAGCCGTAGGGGACTTCTGCGCGGGAAATTGATTTCTTGAATATTATTCGAAGAAAAGGGGCTATTTCTTCGGCTAATTCTTTTAAAACGCGAGCAGGAATTTCTTCGGGGCCAGTGGCTTTGTTATGTCTGATGGAACTTAATTCCTTTGCTATTCCCACCTCAGAAAATACTACATTGTCCATCAGGTCCCTCTTTATAGCGGGTGCATAATGTACACAATGGTCGCTGACGGCTGTAAATTGCTTTACAAGATAACCGTTTAAAAGGTTGGCTCTTGCTACGCTATCATGAATAACGGCACCCGACTCATTACGCGGGGAAGGTATGGTAGGGCCTCTATCTTGGACCTCTATCACATAGGACAAAACCCTTAAAATAATTACTTAATACCTTATTCGGAAGTCAGTAAAAGCCTCGCGCATAGTATTTCTCGCTTTGGCGCGGGATTCATTATACTTCTGAACTTTAGTTGCTCTATACTCATCGGACGACGTACACGGCATATTTTTTATTTTCGCGTGGCATATTCTGACCCCTAAGCGCACTCCTAACTTGCTTATTGTACCAAAGTGGCTCTTCATTGTCGACCTTCAATTTAATTGGAATGTACTTATCGATGCCCTCTAGCATTATATCCTTGCATAATGTCCATGACGACTCAGCACCTGATCGTTCGGTCATATGACGGAAGCCAGGTAGTATTCACGTAGGCGCGACCTGAAGCTTGAAAAGTCTGCCTTAGCAAATATATAAAACTTTCTTTGAGGCTTAGGGTGCCTCTCGATTTTCAACTTACACTCTGCATGTACGGCCAGATGATCACTTATTCCATCTTCAATGGTGACTTTGTTTATTCTTTCTGGGACGTTAGTTGCTAATGAATCTTATATGTTTCCCGATCGCGTTGGATTTCTGACTAATTGAAGGAGAATGTTTCGATTAATGCCTCACAGAATTCGCGTTCTTTACCTCTAGATTCGAAACATAGGTTTTCCCAATCGCTTGAGGGTAAGTTAAAGTGTCATTACCGACTATAATGATTCCATCTTGATTTATCACTCTAAGCTTTGATAGTTGCTTTTCGAGATTTAAAATACAATCTACACCAGCGTTAAATGACCTGTAAAACGAGCATAAGAACACCTTTTTGGAGCCTTCTTTACATATGCGGCACCAAACACACTCGATATCCTCGTCACTTATCAGAATCTCACTGCTAACGTACTTATCGCTAACCGGTATGAACCCCCCCCTTCCCGCCCGATCTATTGGCGCGATCTTTTCTATAGACAAGAGAGTCCCTAGGAAATATCTCCTGACTCTGAATCTCATCCGTTAACCAACTTTCTGTGCCTATCACGACGTCGGCGTGCAGACTGCGAATAATATGCTCGAACTCAGCAATTTTCCTACGGATGCTGCGACAGTTCAGTACGACGACGTTTAATTTCTCACTATCACTTCGCATATTAATCTCACCCTTGACTTTCTCTTCCTCTCTAAAACTACATGCGCTCCCATCACAATCACTCCCACGACTGTTTGGCATCGCATCAAAATTGGAATTGCGACCCGTCTCACACTTTACGGAACATTCTATCAATGACCCATCGCAAAGTTGGTGCTGCATGTTATTATGAACTTCCTACTTATCTCTCGTATTACGTGCATTTACCTCACGCTCGGAGTATATTCTCTTTAAAAAAATAAGCGCAACAAAGTCTCTTAGTAAACATTTTCAGACAACCAATGAAGATATTCTCGTAAGCACCGAAATTCGATCTTGTGAGAATCCATTCTCTGGCCCAGAATTTTCTCCTATTTATTTTCTATTTTCTCTTTTTAATAATACTATCAACGGCAAACGCAGCGGCACACGGAACCTTCCTTCGCGAACTCATACCGCACTGGACTCGCCACAGAGCACAGTGGAGACACAAGCGCGAGAGTTGCTGTGACAACTTCAAGGTCAAGTTTCGTTGAGCTGCTCGCAGACAGTGAGTCTCACAATATTTTTGTCCAGTTTAAATACCTCGGCGAGTTCCTCGCGCGACAAGTGTCGGGACTTGATCACCAGTGTATTCCTCCCTTAAGACAGCCCCTTTCCGCGGCTTCAAGAGCTGTCTTCCCTCGGTTCTTAAATCGGCCGCTTCAGGCGCAACGCAAACTACTACGTCAAACAATTCTTCACATTCAAATTGTCGAACGTGTAGTGTGTGAAGTCTTCACTAAAAATTGAAGTTTTTCCCATCACTAATTTACACTGATCACGTGATTACCGATAATGAGTTCCATTTTTCTACTGCATGTGAGTTCCATTCTTTTATCAATTATTATAAATTTATAAAAAGTATATCGTTAGCCCTACAACATGGAAAAGTTTTAGTTGGGTGGTAAGAGAAAAGGTAATGGTAATGAGAAATCTACCGATAGTGCTGATGCAAATAGGTTTAAATCAAGAAAGTATGATGAAAATTACATATCTTTTGGTTTCACGAGTGTTTTCGTTTCTGGAATAGAACGGCCTCAATGTGTTATTTGTCAGAAAACGTTATCCGCTGAAAGTATGAAGCCAAGCAAACTAAAACATCTGGAAACAAGTCATGCAGACATAACTAACAAACCTCGTGATTTTTTTATTCGAAAAAGAGATGAAATGAAACAAAAAAATATGAGTCTAGTTAAATATATAAGCATGCCCTCAAAAGCACAGTTAGCTTCTTATCAAATTGCATACAGAGTTGCTCAGTGCAAAAAGCCCCACACGATTGGAGAGAACTTAATATTTCCATCAGCCATTGATATGGTTACGACTATGTTGGGGGAGTCTAGTGAAAAACAACTTTTAAATATTCCTTTATCTAATGACTGTTTTCCGCAGAATTTCAGTTATTGCAGACGATCTTAATGAGCAACTAATTGAAAAAATAAGAAAGAAATAATTTGCCATTCAGATAGATGAGGCACCGGATACCGTTAAAGATGCTCATTTAATAACGTACGTTAGATTCGTTGATGACTGAAAAATAAATGAAGATTTTTTATTCTCTAAAGAAATTACAGGGATGAGTAAAGCTGAGGACCTTTTAGATATAATTGATAGCTTTATGAAGTCAAATCTTTAACAGTGGTGGGACTGCGTGGGCATTTGAACTGACGGAGCACGCTCTATTTCAGGCTGTCATAGAGGACTTCAAGCATTAATACGACAAAAATCTCCTGGTGCTGTTTGGACACACTGTATGATTCATAGGCAAGCTCTCGCTTCGAAAGATTTGACCACGGCATTGGAGAATGTTTTACAAGCAACCATAAATGTTGTGAACTATATAAAAACCAGGCCTATAAAATCAAGGATGTTCGCAAGGTTTGGCGAAGAGATGGGCGCTGAACACAATGTCCTGCTGTTTTACTGGTAGTCAAGATGGCTGTCTCGGAGAAATGTTTTCACACGTGTTTTTGAACTAAGAAATGAACTTCGCCAGTATTTGAGTGAGGAAAGGCATAGTAGTGCAAACATGTTTAGCGACCTGTATTTCAATATGCAGTTATCATATTTAAATGACATATTCAATAAGTTGAACACTTTAACATTTCACTGCAAGGTGGCAATAATAATATTCTTGAAATCTATGATAAATTGGAAGCGTTTATTAGGAAAGCTGAACTGTGGCAGAGCAAAATGGAAAATTCAAATTTAATCATGTTTCCTACTTCAAAACAATTTATTAATAGCAGTAACACACTTATTAGTGAAGATGTGAATTTTTGTATTTTAAATCACATTTCTTCTTTGAAATTTCACTTTAAGAACTATTTCTCAGATATGGATATTGAAAATTTTGATTGGATAAGGAACCCATTCGAAGCTAAAATAATAGGTGGTAGACTCACTACTATCGAGGAGGAGCAAATCATTGATATCTCTTCTGACACTGCTTTAAAAATAAAATTACCAACAATATCTCTCTCTGAATTTTGGATCAGTTTGCAAAATGAGTACAAAGAGTTAAGCGAGAAAACTATGAACATATTGATCCCGTTTGCAACATCTTATTTGTGCGAGTCAGGGTTTTCTGCAGTTGCTGCTATAAAAATCAAATATCGATCAAAAGTAAATGTGGAACGAGAAATGAGAATGGCTATCTCGACAATGAAACCCAGATTTCAAAAGTTATGCAACAGTAAACAAGCTCATCCTTCACATTAAACTAAACAATATGATAATTTGATATTTTTTGTGTATTTCCAATAGAACATTAGTTATCAAAAGTTATTGAGATATTTATTTATTGCCCCATTTTAACCTCAATGTAATCATTAGTTTTGCTCATGGAGGAAGGGATGGGGGTCGCACAACTTCATTTAGCATTTTAGGGAGTCGCGGTATCACAAAGTTGTGAGAATCCCTGCCCTATATAATTTCTATACACATGATAATATTTAACCCAAACACTATTTAAAATAATCCATGCATATGCCTTTTGACATCAAATACTTGGAAAGCTTTGATATGTGGACTCGGAGGAGAATGCTGAAGATAAAATGGCCAGATAGGATGAAAAACGATGAAGTGCTACGAAGAGTAGGAGAGAAGCGAATGATTATACAGACTATTAAAAAGAGGAAGGCAAACTGGGTTGGACATTTACTGGGGAGATAGATAGATAATCGTCTTTATTCGGGGGGAGAGAGAGAGTATGACTAAAGAAGTGTTAGAAGGAAAACTAGATAGAAAAAGGGCAAGAGGTAGGAAATGGTTTCAGCTGATAGACGATTTGAAAGGGAAAGAGAGTTTTCAAGATATGAAGAGGACAGCGGAAAATAGAAGTATATGGAGAGCCAGGTTTAACCATGAATAATCACGGACCTATCTACGGACAGACTACCTATGAATGAATGGTGCCTTTTCTACACGGTACAAAAACTTTCTCTTTATTACAAATCCGCTGAATTGCCAGTAGAAGATTTTTCCTTTTTAAAAGCGTTTTGTGGATTTATAATTGCGTTGATTAGATTTAAAAATAATTTGAAATAACTTACTATTCTTGGCAGCCTAGGCGTGCTTATCCAAGTAGACATGATGGAACTTACCTGAAAGTAAAAAGGAAACATTATTTAGAATTATAATTACACTTTTATTAATTAAATGCGTAAAATATTAGGGATTGCATATTTTCAATAAAATACTGTGAATGTAAAATACACATGTCAAAATTCGGAAAATAGTTGCAGGAAAACGGTTTTTATTCGAGGGATTGTCTGCTCAATCAAGGAAGATTAGAACAGGGATATATAACCAATGAAGGCGAATATAAGGCACGAAGCGATTTTTGAATGCCTTCTGAAATTTGATATTGACGAGAGAATGTGCCCACTTCTCGTTTTCGAAAACGCAACTTTAGTGCATTTAAGGGAGGTTTTCCGCTTCGGATAAATCTCTCCAAATTGCTCCTTATTCGTGGGCGGCGAAAGAAAGCGAAGATTGCGACGAAACGAAACAGTCGTGATCGCGCATTAAAGGGCGCGAAATACACGTCCCGGAATCGACCTGCGCGTAATCGCTCGCGGACCAAAAACAGAACTCGATTAAAATAAAAGAGGAAAAAAATGAAAGTGCCGAGCGGATACACGAAGATAGATTGACGGATATCGCGCATTGATCAGTACACACATCGACAGTTATTCATACCGGTCGATGCTCCGCGATGCTGTAAAAGAGGCCGATAATCACGTATATTGACAGTTTGATGGACTTTGAATGCGAAGGGAATAGCGAAAGCCATTTATGATTGACGGAGTGAAGGATAAGGACGCGGCGATGGGTTTTAGTCCGTGACGGGGATAAACCGGCGTGCGCGTAAACGCCGAGATAAACGCGTGCTTTTAGCGCGATTAATGCCCTTTATGCTCGCTGGCTACGCGCTTCGATCAAGGGAAGTGTTTATGGTTCCCACCCTTAGTTTTTTTTTTATCCGGCCGAGAGAAAGGGGAGGAGAGAGAGAGAGAGAGAAATGGCGGGAGAGTGAAGGATGTCGAGAAGAGATGAAAAAAGATCATGGAATTGGTCGCTGCGATGATTAGCTGTGACGCGGAAAAATAGAATTATCTCCCTCAATCGGTGAGCTATCAAATTACCTTCACCGGTGACATCAAACGCAAACGTCGCAACAGCCTATCTTTTTTTGGATTGATAAACAATGAGTAACTACCCCTCTCTCCGGCAGGACTCGTATTTCATCCGCGTTCCTTTTTTGCGCTAGGAACGTCGAATCGCTAGATAACCTGTCAAAAATTCTAATCAAAAAGACAGAATACTCTCCCGTTTGCTGCGAACTAATAGCTAAATCTCTTTAGATCCCGGAGATGCTATGATTCGATTTTTTCTAGAAACACAACGCATTTTCAATTAGTTTCACGGGTCAACATCGATAAATGTAATGCTTGATAATCGAAAACTCAACTTGGCGTAATTGACCTGTCTGTTTAAAAGGCGGTATAGGTTTTGATATAAACATCTGCATATTTAATTTTTTTATTAGATGCTCTTTAGTAAATGTGGCAGTGTTGAACGTAAATAGAGCGAGTATTCGTATTTATTTGCTTTTCCTTGCGTGATGTTTCGCTACAACCATGGTCGCGTAATAAAACTAAAAATAATGCTCCCTTAAGTTCAGATAAGTTACATTTTTCTGTGTTTGAATAAATTACAATCGGTTACTAATCAAGTTGTAAAAAATCTCCATTAAAACTCGGTTTATTTCCAGGTTTTAGGCCATCAAAATTGCCGTTTGCGCCTAATAAGTTCTAAACATCCAATTCCCTTTCGAATGTTCCCAAATATGATAAATCCTACTTTCACCATCTCTCTCTTGGCGCCAAAAACTATGTAGGCTGGGTCGTTTTCGAAAAAAGTCAAATCTTTCCCGGAGACGGATAAATCGCCTCTTTCACATAAACGCTTCCTCTTTATCGACGGCCTTCATTACTAGCGAACCGCCATGCACAAGGATCCGTTCTCTGAAGGTTTATGAAAAAATCCTTTATATGCGAGACGTCTCGGAATGAAAGGGTTTTTCCTCCTCTCTCCGATTCGGCCTCTGTCTCTTAGTGCGCGCCGCTATTCCTCTTGTGTATCCGCCGCCGCTATTCGTTCTCCTGCTTTACAGCGATCGCTATCCGTCCTCCACACTTCGTTACCGAAGGGATGCCGCTGAAATATGTTTTCCAGGTCGGACAATAATCTCCTCTGTGACAAGGAGCGGCTATTCCTCTTTCGCAACGTTTTTGAGTGCACGCATCTATCTCGAGCCGCTAAAGCCACCGTGACGCGCTCCGCGAATCACAGGACGAGTGCTTCGTGTTGAATGCATTCCGGTTCTCCGTCTGTCGCTGTGCGTCTAAAGCTTGGCTTTCGCACAGATTCGATGCGGATCTGCGTCTCGTTTGTTTTTCACTTATCGATGTTAATTTTTTTTCCACGCTAAACGCGTATTTATTGTTTCTCGTTTCCATCTTCTATGGACCCTATGGCGATATCGTGACCATTGAAATCAAGAATGCTTCGTTTCTCGACTCGTGTAACC
The DNA here is from genome assembly GCA_028673005.1 of Tanypteryx hageni. Lineage (NCBI taxonomy): Eukaryota > Metazoa > Arthropoda > Insecta > Odonata > Petaluridae > Tanypteryx > Tanypteryx hageni. The sequence goes on from CM054116.1 coordinate 48,423,077, forward strand.
ACACTCCGGTCCGTGGATTCGTTTCGTTCGATTTGATTGCCTAGGAAAATTTCCGTGCTTATGGTGTCATTAGCTGCGCATTATTTCTGACTGGGGAATACATACAGGGTGTGATGCTTTCCCGTTGCCTTCCACACCGGACACGCACAGAAGGGAGGAGGGAAACTCGGTGCCGGCATTTGTGAAGAGCACCAAGGGGGCCAACTGTTTAACGTCCCTTCCGAAGGAAAGAGCTCCACACACGTCTTTATGTAGCTAAAATTTAAAATTATTAACTGAGATCAACTGATTATTTTCTTGTAAAGATTAAATATGTCCCTAAATGATAAACGTTTTTATTTTTTCAATAGTATCTCATGAAGGAGTTATCGCAGGAGATATGCTATGTTTTACAGGTCTTGGAAGAAATAGGAGAGGATGTGGATTTGCATTTATTACATCACGAGCGAAATTGCCTGTCAAATATGACGGGTATGCATGAATTAAGAATTAGGTCAAAATAACATTTGAATAAATAATTAATGAAACCCAACTTTTTTATGCACTGAAAAGTAAACAAAATAAAATTCACGCCATTGAATGTTTCAGAAAGTAAAAGCAATTTTGTCAAATGTTGTGTGATCAAGAAATATTAATGAAAGTTTTTCGTTAAACATGACGGTGCCCATGTTTTAAATTCACAAAGTATTTTTACAAAATAAAATTCACGTAATTGAATGTTTCAGAAAGTAAAAGTAATTTTGTCAAATGTTGTGATAAAGAAATATCAATGAAAGTTTTTCGTTAAACATGACGGTGCCCATGTTTTAAATTCAAAAAAGTATTTTTACGTTATGGAACATTCAATTACTTGAATTTTAAATTTATATTATTTATTAGTATAAAAACGTGATTTCATTAAAAATTTAATCTTTGACTAAAACAGAATAGGTAAATGTATAGAAATTTATTTTAATAAAATCACTTTTGTATCCATTAAAAATAGAAAATAAATCATATTGTAGCGTAACGTTTAACGAATAAATCTTCCCTTAATATTTCTTCGCCAAACGACTTTTATTTTCCCAAAAATGTTTTAACTATCTGGAACATGCAATTAGGATAATTTTATATAGATTTTTACTTTTTAGAGCATACACAACGATTTCATTAAGATAACATGAATTTTATTTTTCTGTTTTAGTCCAAGATTAAAAACGTAGGCAGCTTTTGCAGAAATTTCCCTCAAAAACCTTCAAAAATTCTACAATTTTAATCTCTATATCTGATTTCATTAACACAATATCAACGAATAATGGAATATTTATTCAGACGTTCTTTGTTTTAAGCCCCGAATTCCGACGATGATTCTAAAGTAATTTTAATTTGCAAATGGCTAATATGCTAAACTTATAACCGTGTTAATCAAATGAAGGAAATAAACCCTCCTGGAATCGAACCCGTGATCTTATGATATAAGATGTAGATAGAGTAGCCTAGATGATGCAAGAGGTACATATATCCCAGCATGCCGCGAAAAAATAATGCAAATCGTACTAATCGTCCTCAAGTTATTCCACTAAATGTCTCGCCAAATGTTTCCCAGAACGGGAAGCGTTCCTGATAAAAACGCAGATAAATAGATCACTACTACTACTACTGTTATAATCCCGATTAGCTTCATATGGTTGTGCATTGTTGCCCACATTAAAAATTGTTTTTATTTAAAGAAAATGTTTCGCTGGTGTTTTTACTTCACCATGTTATGGAAACCATATCGCCAAAATTTCTCCTTATTCCAAATATCTGCGCTAAACGAATGAACACATACGGAATAACACGAGTTGAGTGTAAAAAACCGAATGTTTCTCTCATAAAACCCCAAACCACGGTTTGCTCTGGATGATAAAAAGAAACTCCGCCGATGCGAGTTATTTAAAATAAAAGATATCATCCAACCTCTCCCTATTTTATATAACGCGAATTATCCTTCCGAGTAAATTCCTCCTCCTCCGTATGCATTATATCCCTTCGATTTTCCACCGTCCCCGCCACTTAATTTTCCCTCCGTCTGACATTTCGATTGTCGTATATATTCCCTCCGACCCCTCTCCACCCTTGGACGCATTTTTCTTCCTCCTCGCTTTCCCTAACATCCGTCGGTCATTTCCATTGAAAAGCGGTTACATAAGGAACGGACTGCAATGCATTCGCTTTAAAAAGGTCGCTCTCTATACCAAACTCCCTCCAACCTCTCCAAATTTCTCCTATTCCCCTCCGCTCACTCCGCCTATCCCACACTTTCTCCTCCTCTGCAAAAATCCCTCTCGTTCCAGTTTTACGGTCGCTTGGCCTCGGAGGTTTTTGCGGATTGGGGTGATGTGGGTCGCGCGGGGGGGAGGGGGGGGGGGGGCTGAAAGGGGTGCGGATGAATGGGTAAGAGAGAGGCGGGAAAGGAGATAAAGGAGGTTTTCGATGGGGCGGGAGAGGAATAAAGTGAATGGGGAGAGAGAGGGTTTGACGAGATGGGAAGAAGACCAGTCCGCTACTACTATTTCTCCTCTCCCCTTTTACCCGCTGTACCAAGACTTGTCTCTATATACCATCCCACAGTAATTTATAATTTTGAGTCCAGCTGATTCAACTTTTGCGAACAATGGGTATCTAAGAGGTAGTGCAATGAACAGCTGGATGGGGAGGGGAGGAGAGAAACCTGGTGTCGGCTTTTAGGCTGCTCCTAACGAAGAGTAGCAAAGGAGCCAACGGCTTAATGTCCCTTCCGAAGGACGGAGTGCTGATTTGAGCGCGCTCCTCATTTCTCTTTTCCTCATTGGCTCGTCCTCGTCTCCTTGGTTCCAACACGCACAAATTGGTGCCCGGGCGTTCTCGGAACAACAGGATTCGAACCGGGTGTCGCTTTAGCTGGCGGGGCCAACACACTAACCACTACACCACCGGCTCCCCTAACATCCCACAAACAGACAAAAACACCATTAACTCCAGCAATTCTCTCCCCTCTCTACTCATACTCTCGAAAAAAGGATAAAACCCTCGTATCCTCCTCATCCTCCCCTCTCCTTTTCGCATCCTTTTCTCTTTTTACACCATCTCAGATCCCATTTTGCTGCTGCACGGCTCTTTCCTCCTTTCTCCACGCCCCTTCGCTCTTCCTCTCACTCCCCCGCCGTCACTAGGAGATAGAGAGGGAGGGAGAGAGTGCGGTCGTTACCCCGAGGGACGTCCTTGCGGCGCCTCTTAACATCCCGAAAGGGATAATCGCCAACTTTGATCTCGCTCCAAGTGGCTTTTGTGCATACACATTTATATTACCTATACGTTTGCGTTGCGCCGTTTTAATTTTAATGCCTCGTGATTGCTATCGGTTATTTATTTCAATGTCGGTTCGGAGATTAGGGCTATAATACCTAGATAGATGTTGTTATTACTAAGGACCCTGCCCCTACGCGCGTCAACCCCGCCCTCCGCTTCTCTCGCTCCGGGGACCTCGGCGCTAAGCGCATTTATTCTCGCTAAGCAGAAAATAATTTTTCGAAACTGCTCTTATCAAGGCAATTTTTTTTTTATTCACGGTTTTTTCTCCGACGCGCCGTTTTCGAAATATAAAATTCCAAATATTTTAAACGGCCACCATTTTTTTCACGATGGCAGATGTAAAAAGAAAATACATTTTTCTGAAGTCTCCTAGCTGGTAGAAAGAAAATGTCATTTACAACATTTCTCTGCAACAAACAGTTCCCGAGATAAAGACGGACGGATATATGTATACTTGGGAAATTAATATTGAAGAGGATTAGTTTATCATTAATCTACAGTTACCACCCGACCGGAAATCTTTGGGACTCCATGGAGTTTTTCATAAAATAGTGTCGGTAAAGTAAAAAAAATCTCAAAGCGTGACGCGATTTCTACGAGGTTAGCGTGGCGAGAAAAATTGCATGAGAGAACCTTAATGGCGTATTTCATTCGGCAATTTTATTTTTACTTCTCGCTTTCCACTTCAAATAGTACAGAGACAAGTTCGGTTTTCGTGTTTCCATGAGACATCAAATATAGGGCAATGAATGCTCGAGAGCCGGGATTCCTTCTCTTTGAGGACAGATATTCTCTCATATTCTTTCTGAAATGGGGTTTGAAAAGCAAAAATGAGTCATACAGACATCGCGTTAGTAATATAACGGTGATTTGCATGTATTTTGCGCCCTTTGATGGAGATTGATAGTATTTGGAGCAAAAGTTGGTTACAGAATATGCAGTGTGAAAATGTGAATTCTGGAATGAAGCCTGTGGTGCGATCAATTTATGTACGAGCGCATAATGCCATAAATGCGCGTGTGAAGTTTCGTTTATATTTATAAACTTAAGATTCGCGAATTAAGTTTCTTGTCAGATTCCGTACACAATAGTCTCTCGTCATCGCGGTTTTGCGTAACCGCGGTTAATTAATCCTACACTATATACCAACCGTGGTATCCAATCTTGAGTATCAGCGGTTCTCCGCGCGGCCGTGACTAATTTGATAATTTTACTAATATTAAAATGTGTTAGTGAAGCAGCTACTATAAGATAAGATCACGAGTTTGCCGGGAGGTGGAAGTTCGAGGACATTTATGGATGCGCTAGGTTTGCCAGTGATCTTTACATCTACATGATACCCTGCAAGTCACCTTTTTGGTGGATGACCGGTGCATCTTTAAATTTGGGACGGGTTTCTCTTAGTGTAGCAGCGGTCATTTACTTCCATCGACTTGGATGCAGTCTACTTTGGGAGGCAAGTGGCCTCTGTTCCCTCTCTTAGGAATTGTTATAGAACAAATGTTTTTTAATTAGAACAACTAATTTTTAACCTTGTTGGACTTCAGGTATGTTTCGTAGGATCACTCTTCCTATCCACTTGCCCTCGCCCTCCACGGATTAAGTCTGGAACGTTATCCCCATGGTTGGCGAGGGACTTCTGTATACTTGCGGGAAACATCTGCAGGGTGTTATAAATGTCATCTCTTCTACTTAACCTCTTTCTTCTTCCCTGTTTTTAAATCACTTTAACCCTCCAATTTTAGCTCTTTCTTTCACTTCTTCAAGTCATCGTTGTTTGACAGTTTTTCTCTCGCATACTGCATTCGAGGAATGATAAAATAGTCTCACTGACGGTGAGGCGTGCTTCCCCTTCCACTTCACTTTTTTGTTTGAGAGAGAGAGAGAGCGAAGCAAACTGTCCTTTATTCCGCTTCCCTTTATCTCTCCCGCTCCTCACCATTCCGCCCCCGCGATACCCCGGGTCTCCCGATCCAACCTCTCACTTCCCGGAGAACTCCCCTCCCAATCCTCCCTCCCTCTCTGTCTTACCCCTCTCCCTATCTCCCCCTCTCTCCATATCTCCCCCTCTCTCCCTATCTCCCCCTCTCTTCCTATCCTATCTCCCCTCTCTCCCTTTCTCCCCCTCTCTCCCTTTCTCCCCCTCTCTCCCTTTCTCCCCCTCTCTTTTCCTCTCTCCCCCTCTTTTCCTCTCCTTCCCTCTCCTTCCCTCTTTCCTTCTCTCCTTCTCTCCCTTTCCTGCTCTCCTCTCGTGCTCTCTTACCCTCTCTCTTCCCCTCTTTCTCTCCCTCTCTTTCCCTCTTTTCATCTCTCTCTTTTCCTCTCTCTTTTTCCCTCTCTTTTCCTCTCCCTTTTCCTCTCTTCCTCTGTCCTTCTCTCCCTTTTCTTCTCTCCTCTCGCGCTCTCTTACCCTCTCTCTTCTGTTTCCCTCTCCACTCTCCTCTTTCCCTCTTTTCTTTCCCTCTCCTCTTTCCCTCCTCTTTCCCTCTCCTCTCTTCTCCCTTCTCTCTCTTTCCCCTTCTCTCTCCCTCCCCCTCTCCCTATCTCTCTCTCTCCCTACCTCCCTATTCATCCCACGCCGACATCTCCAGACCGTAAATGGATTTACGATATCTCCGAGACGGATCCGCCCGCCGCGAAGTATATACATTCGAATGGAAGAATGGCCGTGCGCTCACTCGCCTGTTTAAGATGGCGGTTTTTTCTCTCTTTCTCTGTGTGCTTTTGTGTGTGTGTGTTCCTTTAATTCTTTCGTCACCTTTTTTTCCTTCAGATTTTCATATTCTCTGAGTGAATGTTGACGTCGTTTTTTAAAAAACAGTCTCTGGTGTTTCAGAATTTGAAAATAATTCGTTTCTCTGACGTTGGACGAGAGAAGCTTTTATATGACAATATCATTTTTTCTCTCCTCTGTCATAGGTTTTGTGCTTTCTGAATAATGCCTACTACGTTATGAAAGTCTTTGAATGACGCTCTGTACGCTACGTGTGTGTTTTGCATCTCGATCAACGTTTCAGCTTTTACTCAGCTTGACAACTCGTATGTTTTGCGGAGACCATTGCCCAAAATGAAAGCACCGGTTCAGTTGAAAGGGCCTCTCTCCATTTATGTTTAAATGAATATAGGACATACTTTTAACTGCGCTTTACGTGATGCGCACTCGGAACTTAAACTTAATAGCATAAAATTTAAAGAGAATGTAAATCCAGTTCAAATTAATTCAGAAATATCCTCTGAATCCCCAAGTATTTTTTCAGTTCTTTAATGGTAAGAAAATCAATTAGCATGATTGATTAATATTGTCAGCCTTATGACCTCGCCATCATAAGCTTCCACGAAGTAGTAACATACATTTGTAAACTCTCTGCAAAATATCTTTTCGTATATGAACTCATGATAAAGACAGTATTGCTAATAATATGCCGAGAACGTAAGGCTCAAACACAGGTCTTTCAATTTTAACTCGGCCGGAGGGTACCTCGTCAATAGGGAGAGACAAAAAGAGCGAGCGTTAAAAGGGCGAGCGTTAAAAGAGCGAGCGTTAAAAGGGGCGAGCTTCAAAAAGGCGAAAACAAAATGAGCGAAAGTAGAAAACGAAATTAATAAAGGAATAAAAGTTGGTGGTTTTATAAATACTTGTATTTTCGACTAATGATGAGGATGGGTTTAGTGGTTGGGGGGTTCTATTTCTTCCCCGAATTTTAAGTGGTTGGGGGTTGGATTAGTTCCATTCCCTCCCCCCCCGGATTTTGTTAAGTGGTAGGGGGTTGGATTAGTTCTATTTCCTCCCCCCGGGTTGGATTAAGTGGTTGGGAGTTGGATTCGTCCTATTTCCTCCTCCCGAGTTGGGTTAAGTGGTTGAGGGCTGGATTAATTCTATTTTCTCCCCCTGGGTTGGTTTAAGATGTTGGGGATTGGATTGGTGCTATTTCCTCCCCCGGGTTGGACTGTGGTTGGGGATTGGATTGGTTATATTTCCTCCCCCCGGGTTGGACTGTGGTTGGGGGTTGGATTTTAACCATTTTCTAAGTAAATGTGGTCACATAAGATTTTTTGGATTTGGTAATAATTATTAATTATTTTAATAATATCTGATTATAGCTAGGATTCGAGAAATATATTGAAATATTCATTGACTGGTATCCATATTTGCTACAAGAAACTACGATTGCTTACAAAAAATCAGTTCCTTGATGGAAGATATGTTGTGGATATCATTTGGTGGAAAGCAATTCCAGCCACACCAGTTTATACTACCTTCTATTCTTCACTAATTTCCTTTTCTGCTTTCACCCATTTTGTTTTCGTCTTTTTGACGCTCGCCCTTATTGTTTCGCCCTTTTGACCTGTAGCCCGGCCGGAGAACCCATGAAGAGTGTGACGTAGCTAGTCTTAAAGGAGGCACGGGGCTGATGTGCGAAGTCCTTAGGATATATTTATAAAATAATATACACACAATAGAACTCCGAATATCCGAAGGCCGATTATTCGAACGCTGAATATCCGAATGTCTAAATTTCCGATCAGAATTTTAAAATACTGCATTGCCGCATGTTCCTTAATACGCTGCGACATTCGGGTTAACTCCACAGCTTTGAATAATTTTCTTTCGGTACACCTGCATTCGGCATTCCTTCTTTTTCGTTAAAACGCTCTCCAAACACCCTCGGAATGCTCTTCTCTGTACAAATACTGACAAAATGTGATCCATCCACTTTTGGCGTCGCCTCCTTGAGTGGAAGGACATGTATTCGATGATGATTCGATGATTTTTGAGTCTTTCCCTTCTCTTGGTGAGATTAGAGCAATTACTGGATCCCTGGTGACGGTTCGAAAGGTACTCTAGAGAAATTCGTCAAACAGTTTTTGGACGTTTTTCTCGCTTATCAGGAATGCGTTCTTTCCCAGTCTTTTGCATGCGTATACGGTTTTCAGCAGTTATCGTGGATTATTTTGCCATATTATAAGGTGCCATAGAACCATATTTGCTCGAATAATTCACGCACTTCTCAAACTGTGACTAAAGTAGGAAGCGTGAAATACGCGTGTTATAACGACTGCCAACCAGTTTGGAAAATTTTCATGCGTCTACCGCACATTTTTGTATTACATATAAACAAGCGCGTCTTTTTCAACCTTGATAAACTAAAATCGTGTGTTTATTTTGTTTAAAACTCATAGTTGGCCATTCTTTTTTCCAATTATCCGAATTTTTGATTCTCCGACCCACTCTTGGTCCCAATAACTTCGTATAATCGTTGTTCTACTGTATCACTTTATTTTTCGTGCAAATCTTCACTAAAGAGCGGTTACTCTTCCGAACTTGATAGAAGTATTTCTTTATATTGATTCGGATAACATAGGTAAAAATATCAGAATCGCAAGCAATTCACTCATATGTCGCTAAAAATGCAAAGAATTCGTTAAGATTACATTAAAAACGAACCTTAAAATAAAAAACTACAATTAACGCGTATTGAGGCAATAATGAATTCCGCTCAATTTTAAACTTGTTTTGTGGCCATGAAAACAGCATAACAGAAATTAAAGCTGGAATATTAGAAATGCATGGCAAGGATTATTTGACGAGTGTCGCAATTTTCTCTTTCCGGGTTAATTCTCGAAATTTGCATTTCAATTATTTTTTTAACGCGAGACTAGTGCATAAATCCCAACCTGAATTTTTTTCCCTGCGACACACAGCTCGGAATCGACTCTAAATGGAAAAGTACTGCTACTATGTCTGAAAACAAGGGTAAGTATCTAGAGAGTGAGAGAGAGATTTAATTTTGAGTTTCTTGCCGTTTCGTTCGTCGCCGAGGAAAAAAAAGCGATTTTTGAAAGGATCTTTTGAAGTGACACGGCGGAGCGTGGGCATAGAAATAATGGCAGGAGCACTCCGTGATATAATTGTTTGCAAATTATTATTTTCTCTTTGCACTCCGTAGTCGTACATATCCTTTGTAGATAAGGAAACTTCATCAAATATACAATATCCACTAGACAAGGGAGGCACTCGGCCCTGAAATGTTTTGAAAAACGCAACACGTTGCGTTATTTATTCAGCGAACTTCAGGTGAGACGTCGCTTTAATCTTCAGAGGATAGAAACTTCTCGGGCGGATAAACACAAATAATTGTTGATAGGTGCGAGGATTATTACTCGCTAACTACGGCTTACTGTTTATAAACGCTGAACGAGTTCACGTATTTGAACCGTAAGCTGTTTTTTTGTTCCCCTTTGTTACTGTATATCTGTATTCGTTTCAAGTAATGATGAAATATGGTGGATTTTCCGAGTGCAACATTCTCAGTATTATGACATTATCGCTGAAATGCACTCTGGGTTAATTGAAGGATAGGTCGCAAAGTATTCTGCACGACCCATAAACGAAGGAAATAAGTCTCGAGGTCTACAGTTTGTAAATCTAGAAAATTGAAAAAGTAGATAATTACCCTGGTATTAATGTTTCACGTCCATCGTTGAAGAAGAATCGTTGGTCTATATATATATATATATATATATATATATATATGTGTGTGTGTGTGTGTGTGTGTATGTGTGTGTGTGTGTGTGTGTGTATGTGTGTGTGTGTGTGTGTGTGTGTAAAATAAAAAGTGAAAAGAGGTTGAGAGGGATAGAAAAGAGTCAATGAACACTTACAATAAAGTTGTAGACGTCCACAGCGATAGAGGAAGGCTTGTAGTTTGGAGCTTTCGGGCTACTGCCCTTCGTCGGCGAGAAAAATAACGGAAACTAAAACTAAGTGTTAAACTGGAAGTAGGTGAAAAGGGAAAGGATTGGGTTCAGGAAAATAGGGGTAGAGGGGTAATTGGAGTGGGAATGTTGGTGAAGATTATATATATATATATATATATATATATATATATATATATATATATAAACTTAAGGAAATGAAAAGGTAGTGATGAGGGTATATATATATGGATGTCAACAAGGTGTTGGGATGAGGAAAACCAGTGAACACTCACCAATCAGACGACTTCAGGTTGGCGAGGCCCCGGGGATGTCGAAACGACACACGTAAAAGAACACTAAAACACAGAAACATCACAAACGTTCTCTCTCTGTAGCTGATGAAGGAATAATTCCGAAAGCTTCAACGTTTGTGATGTTTCTGTGTTTTAGTGTTCTTTTACGTGTGTCGTTTCGACATCCCCGGGGCCTCGCCAACCTGAAGTCGTCTGATTGGTGAGTGTTCACTGGGTTTCCTCATCCCAAAACCTTGTTGACATCCATATATCCATTTTACCTTTCCTTTTCCGTAAGCTGTTACACACACACACACACACACACACACACACACACACACACACACACACACACACACACACACACACATATATATATATATATATATATATATATATAACAACTTACGGAAAAGGAAAGGTAAAATGAATATATGGATGTCAATAAGGTGTTGGGATGAGGAAACCCAGTGAGCACTCACCAATCAGACGACTTCAGGTTGGCGAGGCCCCGGGGATGTCGAAGCGACACACGTAAAATAACACAAAAACACAGAAACATCACAAACGTAAAGCTTTCGGAACTACTCCTTCTTCAGCTACAGAGAGAGAACTCATCCCAACACCTTGTTGACATCCATATATATATATATATATATATATATATATATATATATATATATATATATATATATATATAAACAGGGGTTTCGATATAAAGCAATAAAGGATATGAAGAATGGGAAGGCAATGGGGGTAGATGAGATACCGATAGAATTATTTAAGTGTCTTAATGAGGAAGGACTGGAAGAAATAGTGAAGTTGTGTAATGCAATCTATGACAAGGGGATGTGGCCAGAGGATTTCGTCAAAACAATTATGATTCCAATTCCGAAAAAGCAAGGAACAAGAAAATGCAGTGAACACAGAACAATCAGTTTAATTACACATGCAGCAAAGGTTCTACTTAGGGTTATGAACAGGAGACTAATTAGCAAAATGGAAGAAAATGTTGCAGAGGAACAGTTTGGATTTAGAAAGAGTAGAGGTACAAGAGATGCAATAGGATTGATAAGAATGAGTGGAGAGAGATATATAGAAAGGGGTAAAGGAATTAGTCTGTGCTTCATAGATATGGAGAAGGCATTCGACCGAGTGAACTGGGAAAAACTGATGGAAATACTAAAAGCAAAAGAAGTAGACTGGAAAGATAGAAGGTTAATTAAAGAGCTGTATATGAAACAGAAAGCAGCTATGAGGATAAAAGATGCACAGACCGAATGGTATGATCTAGGAAGAGGAGTAAGGCAAGGTTGCTGCTTATCGCCAACCCTGTTCAATATATATGCCGAAGAAATGATTGACAATGGAATAGGGAATGATAAAGGAATTAGTATTGGGGGTAGAATAATAAATTGTATAAGGTTTGCTGATGACATGGTAATTTTGGCAGATGAAACGAGGCATATTCAGGAAATGGTTACAAAGCTAGAAGACAGGATGATGGAATATGGAATGAAAATGAACATAAAGAAAACAAAGGTGATGAGAATAGGGGATAGAGAGATTATGAATGTGTTAATAAAGGATGGAAGAGTGGAGCAAGTAAAACAGTATAGATATTTGGGAAGCATGCTAACTGAAGACTGGAGAAGTGAAAAAGAAATAAGAACAAGAATAGCAATGGCAAAAGAAACATTTAATAAGAAAAAACGGGTACTATGTGGTAAAATGGATTTAAATCTGAAGAAACGTCTTGTGAAGTGCTATGTTTGGAGTGTATTGCTTTATGGGTGTGAAACATGGACGCTAAAGAAAAGAGAGAAAGAAAGACTAGAGGCATTTGAAATGTGGGTGTGGAGGCGGATGGAGAAGGTTAAGTGGACGGATAGGATAAGGAATGAAGCAATACTAACAAGGGTGAATGAGAAGAGAAGATTACTTGAAACAATTCAGAGGAGGAAAAGTAACTGGTTAGGGCATATCTTGGGAGGAGAAGGTTTACTATTGATGGTGTTGGAAGGATCAGTAGAAGGTGAAAGGAAAAGGGGACGTAGAAGAATAAAAATGTTTGACGATCTGAAAGAAAGGGGAGGGTATCAGGAAATGAAAGAAATGGCAAGGAACAGAAATGAGTGGAGACAACGCTGGTGCCAGGGACCTGCCTAGAGGCAGAACACCTCATGATGATGATGATGATATATATATATATATATATATATATGTATATATATATATATATATAAATCGGAAGTTTAAAATGTTACGATCGATCCCCCTAAAAAGTTTCATTTTGACGTCAAAACGTCACCTGCAAAATTTGAGCGAAATTGAACAATATTTACAGGTCGCACATCGCACTCAAATTTCAGCGTTCGACTCGCGCGCGCCGCGCGTTGCTGTGTACACACACCTCTTATATGACGATCGCTTTTCGAATTTTTTCTAAAAATTAGTAAAAGCATTGCACTTAATATCCAAATGAAAGTGGTAAAAAAATTGTTACTGCTTAACGGGTGGGTCCATTCTTTATTATAGTAGGTATCGCATACACCAAAAAAAATCATTCGAATCACTCTCGCTTTAAAAACCCTTCCATTTTGCTTATCTTTCTATTGCGGTTAAAATAATACCTTTATCTTGCATCTATGTTCCGAAGTTGTTGCGTTATAAATGCACAAACAAACAAATTCTTCAAAATATTTATGGTAGAGATATCCTAGAAGAAGCTATTTATAATGATAATATTATTAATTTTTAGATCAGTACTTTCTAGATCCTGTGGAAGCTCAAAACTATAAGTCAAGAGAGGTAAAAGTTTTAGGGAGGACACCTTGAACAAACCTCGACAGGCGCCACAGCAAACCTTTGCGTTGGGAACCCCTGGTATACAGCCTATAAATTCCCTTTAAAAGCATTATATCAATGCGATGTAATAATTCGTTTCCAATTTAAAAGCAGTGGACTCGTTGCAATGGCAGTTTTATTTCCCATGGATACTTGCCTCTTTTCTTGAATTAAAAACAACTGTTCGCTCTCATTCGACAAGGGTTTGAATTTCGCTTTCAAAAAGATATGAACCTCATTATTTCAGCTATCGAACCGTTCGTGTACCGAGCTCCTATTTTATATAATTTTCACTTATTTAAAAATGCAAATTTATAATGGCCTGCACCAATATCATGCTTTTCTTACGGAGGAGGCGGTAGAACTTAAACAAAGGGATTGAAAAAAGTCTTCGATTACTCCTCAGCAGCTCAAGCTAGATCCACCAACTTTGTACCACGTGTAGCCCCCAATACAGACCGCCCCATCCTGAAAAAGTAACCTTTCCGAGTTTGCAGGATTCAAGAGATACTGCTCTAACAGACGGGTGGTCATACAGACCGAATACATGAGCTATTTTTAAACAAGATGACCCAAACGGAACTTATGATGCTTACATTCCACATAATTATTTATTTAATACTTATATTGGTTTCTATAGCTTTAAAATCACCGCAGATGAGTTGCTTTTTTGTCTTTCCAAATTTCATAATTTAGCGTTATAAAATGTTATAAATATGTACATTCGAACGGAAAACTAAATTGATCACGGATATTTATGTGGCAAAAATAACGCGTGTATGTATTATACTTGAATATACTGAATCCGAGTCCAACAATAGTCGTTGCAATGGCAACACTCTCGTAATGAGTGATAAAAACTAGAAAAAAACGCCAGTATTTACGCGAAATGCGAAGAAATACTATCCTTAAACAGCATTTTACGATAACAATTAGAATTCCCATTCCTTTCCTCAGAGAATAGTACAAATCCCGGCCTGATATTACAATTCTAAGGTATTTTAATGTGCAAAAGTAAATTACCCTGCACAATGGATTTCAGATTTCCCATGTGAAACAAATGGGAATGACAGTTCTTGTAAACGAACCCGGGACTTTCAATATTCGCAAAAAAAACTAACCTCGGGAGCTTGGCCCCAGTAGCAAGAGATTTCCATCAAGTGCCATGAAAATCTGTCCATTGGTTCAAGAGTTAATAGGGAGGACAGACTGACAGACACAACGACGAAACTATAAGCCTATTTCCATTCTGGAAAGGAGGGGATTGGAATTATCGAGTTTCTAGAAATTTCAAGAATTCGATTTCAATTGCCGTCATACGAATGAAAAGAAGCTGATAAATCCGCGAGTTTTCTTCATGACACCGCCTTAATTTCGTTGAATGTATTAGCTTCCTTTAACGCATGGGTGGGGAATCTTTTCTTGATGACCGGCCGCATTGGTTGTGATGAACACTTCACAGGGCCGCATTGATCGTTCCCAATGTTTCGACGGGCCGGAGTAGAAATTAAATCGAAGTCACATAGAGATTCCTGTGATACCATACAAGTGAAAATAATTTTTAAATACAGTTGTCCGTCGATAAACCGACTGGTTGGTTAGATTAAATATTGCCTTGGTAGTTAGCCTGCTGTCACATTACCATGAAGGTCGGCGACTGCAAGGGTTATTTCCTTTTACTAATGTACGCTTGGAGTTATTTCCTGCGGCGCCTAATGTACGCTAGCAGAGCCACTTTAACACCAACCACTACAACTACGTCGAGCAGAGCATAACCGATTACAAAAACTTCAATACCTCGCCAACGGTTGGACCGATTTCAATTTTATAACTTTTCTGGAAATCTGCAGGTCGAGACGTTTAATTTGATGCATCACACGTTAAGGTGGCTGTTAGATTCGCTTTAAAAACCTCATTTTTACACTATATATTATTAATTAATTAATTAAATTATTAATAATAGTCTTAATCTGTCGGTTGGTTGGTTGGAACGCTATATGGGATTTCCCATAAGAGGGACCTTAAATATACCTCTTTCACACCTGCAGACTTATTTTCTTTTGCAAAATTAAATTAAAAGTTCTTCGGATAAGAATCACTTCAAAGGAAATCAAATGAAGATTCTTATTCTTATCGTCGATTTTTGTTTTCGAATCGAATTCGCTAAAATATTCGAAAATTTGTCAAGATTTTGCACTTTTATTGAAACTTGCACTTGGCGATCAAAAGCATTGTTGTTCATACAGAAAATCAACATATCTGGTGAGTGCATAATAGCTAATTTTATTCGGAATAAAACGTTAAAGATGTTGTTAACTTAGTTAAAAAATTGTGTTCCCGTATTGTCTTACTATTAAATATCAAGAAATATATTAAAGTGAAAACCTGATTATATATCTTATTTAATGTTCGTATAAGTGTCAGATTTAGCTCACTTCCTTCCAATATAGTTGAATATATTAAGTTCCAATTTTCCCGTTGAATTTCAACGGGCTTTTACGCTAGTATCTATAATAATATAGCTACTTGCGCCTCACTCACTCACTCACTGACACAAAACTCTTAGGTACTTTCAGATGGGCTAGAAATCTGAAAATTGGCATGTAGGTAGGTTGAGTGGCAAAACCTAAAAATAAAAATCACAAAAAAGTTAATAGTTGCGTGGTCTTTTTAACACCAATGCTCCATTTCAATACCCCATACGAAAAGCATGGGGTTCAGTGTAAGGCTTCATGAATATGCATTTTTAAATTACTTACAATTGGAATACGAATTCGCGAAAGGAATAGTTGTCTATGTGAAAAAAAGAGGTCTTAATTTTGGAAAGTAGAATTCAAATACCGAATTAGCGTAAATATCTGCTTTTAATCGGAAAAAAATTGTGAATTTTTTGCTCTTTTCAACAATGAAAATCTTTAAATTCTATGGCAACGACCTCAATGGTTTTAAATGGATCTGATATTATACGTTACGATTGCAGTGCTTTAATGCTTTTAATGGAAATTAATGCCGTCATAACGAATTACAGTTAAACTTCCATAACTCGAATATCAAGGAAAAGTAATAATTATTCGAATAATAGAAAATGCAAGTTATGGAAATCTATTTTTAAATATTTGTGTGTATATATATATATATATATATATATATATATATATATATATTTATATTTTTATGTTCTAAATTATACAGGTCTCATGTTTATCATAGATTCGCGGACTACATTAAACGCTATCGAGAGGCTTTGGTTCCCCACCCATTCTTTAACCTTAAGACCTCCAATTCCTACCCCCCATGAGGCAAGGAAATTTTCGCATATGCTCCTTTTTTGTAGGCCCCATCCTAATCTCGTTAAAGACCTCAGCACGAGAAAATGAACACGAGGTATCATCCCGGGGTTGAGCGTGACCTTCCATTCTTCCTCCTCAATTTCCTCTGCATGCACGCACACAGCTATATGGGAAATTCTCCACTCCATCGGCAAGTTCCCGGGGAGAAGGAGAGGGGGAAGAGCAGCTCCGCTTCCCTCCCCCTATAAACCACTATCGTTCCGCACAGCGGGAAGGACAATATGAACTGCGGGGCGTGGCGCTATAACAAGTCCTTTAAGCGAAGAACGGCACTCCTCTGTCTTTGTCTTGCTTTTTTATCCCCCAGAATGCAGCGTGATCGTCTCTCTCTATTTTCTACCCTCTTCCTCCTTTTCCGTCTCTCAGAGAGGATAGGCGGAGAAGCTCGGGTTTAGCGCGCGTCTTATTTTTGGACATATGCCCGTTTTGCGTGCTCGCTATCTTCAACTCTTAAACGTTTCTTTCTCTGTCTCCTACTGCGCCTCCCCGCGGGGGGGGGAGGGAGAAAAAGAGGTCGGTGGTAGAGCCATATAAAGGGAACGGGAAGGAAGAGAGGAATGAGGAGGGGGATCTTGGAGGTGGCGAAGGGAGTACGCATTGCTGGTTTCAACGGGGTGGTTCCTGGGAAGGGGAGCGGGATAGGGGGAGAGGAGATGGAAAGAAGAGTGGCTAATGTTAATGCGAGAGAAGCGGAATGGCGTAGGAGTTGGATTTTTCGGAAGGGAGGAATTCGCGGGAGGGAGGAAGGCACGAAGCGGGGGCGTAACACGGAAGGAGAAGAAGTGATTGAATGAATGGTTTCCCCAAGAGAGAGAGAAAGAGGTGCGTGTGTGTATATATATATATATATATATATATATATATATATATATATATATATATATATATGTCTCTCCGAAAGCACCGGCCTTTGTTTCGCCGCTCGAATTCAGGAAGACGGTGGAATATTTCTCTCTTTAACCGAATTTCTCGATGTCTGTTCATAAATTCGGGCTTGAATTAATGGAACCGTGGGATTATTATTCTTTATCCACCAGACAGCGATCAATGAGATGGTTTATTTTTTTGGGGGTAAATGCGAAAATAATGACGCGTATAAATTCAATCGGGATGTATATTTCTTTTATTTCCGCGTTCTCGATATTGTTTCGAAGGAATGCGGAGGGCCAAATTCTATATCCTCTGATGCAAGGACGTTAAAAAAAAATTCCGCAGGATGACGCGAATTTTTCGGAGTATTTCCCTTAATGGCATCTCAGAATAGCGCCCCAAAAACTTGGGATTATATGTTTGCAGCAAAAAAAGATTGCTGACTGGAGAAAATTCCTACTTTCCTTATCTCGGAGGTCTTTAAGTTCGAACTCGAGATTACAGCTATTGAAAAAAATGTCTCGGCTCTGTATCTTCTCCATCTGGCAATGCGTCAAGATTTCGTGAATAATCGATTAATGGTTATAGGACTTATCGGGGAAAAACGATTTAGTGGGTCGGAATGCTGAATCAATCACTTGCCTATTTCTTTTTTGTGTGGAAATGCTGTATTCCCTTGATAGGAGAAAAAATAAATAAATCATCTGCAAGATACCGAATATAGTTCCGAATTTTATTTTTTGTGTAACGCAATAAATCCCTCTTTGAGAGGAATCAATTTTCTCGCGCAATGACATTTTTTTAGATTTTTTAAAAAGAATTGAAATAAATATTGGTAAACATCGCTATAGGCACCGGCGTGTAAAAAATGGAGCTTTACATCCAATGCTGCTTTTTAAAAGTGAAGGAAAATTGCAGGAAATGAATTTTCGTAATTTTATCAAGTTGAATACTCGATATTACATTTATGCATTCTCGCGAGATAAATAAAAATTTCCTCTATAACAGTGGTTCTTTATTTTTTTCGTCTCGCGTCCCCCTTCGGATCTTCTAAAATACACACGCCTCTTCCCTTCTCCAGAAAATTTTATTTTATGTTTTAATGATTTTTATAAAAATTACTCGTATAAGTACGAGTTAGTTAAACGAGCTCATTTCCCGACTTTACATTGAATAATACAAGCATAAAATATAAAGAAAATATATTTGAGTAGCAAAATATAGACAAAGAGAAAAAATTGCATCGTAAATGCAAGGCTATATCTTCTAATTTTTATCTCACAATTAAAGTGAATTAGATGAGCTGCACGTCGTCTCAGTGAAAGTTGTTGGTTTAATATTGCCCTGTTGGTAAATATCGATAATATGCGTCAAAAATATTACCCGAATAATTAAAAAAGTCAAAGCGAGAGAAAACAGAGCGCGTATTCACCAGCAACACACCAAGTGATCGAATGGATACTGGCGTTTCCTGGCTACTGGCGTTTCTTGGCTACTGGCATCTTTTTCTGACGTACATCGCTCTCGGGCAGCTACGAAAGATGCAGTTTCGCCTGCGCTCCATCTGTTATGGCGGTGATGTGTTGACGGAGAAATGTAGTATATCAGTACATGAACTATATTATCTAAGTAGTGATAAAATAATACAAAGATATTAAGGCATGCAAAGGTGGAAATTTGAGGAAAAACTAATTTTGACCTAAATGTTTCGTGTCCCCCTTGAACCCTCATACACCCTCTGGGGGAGAGACTCTCCGCCCCACCAGGGCTCTATGAGACACGATGATGGGGTAACTTCGATAGCCACACAAAGGTTGGAAAAAAAGATAGCCACTTCGGCTTCATAGCAACCGTCCTCTAGGATAATCAGCGATCGGCGGCCTACAGCTGGGCAAGTCTGCTTTGCAATCGAAATGCGCATAATGTTTTTGCAAACTTTCTGTGTCTATCTGGAATATCGTGATGATAATTTGAATTCAAGCTATAGGCCGAGTTGGATATTTCATTTTTGTATTAAAATTAATGAGACTATCTATTATTTTGAAATTGTACAAATCGTGATAGTATGATCTGTCACGATCGATCGATAACAAAGCGACAGCAAAAATCATAACTTTTCTGCAAAAACAGCGCCTACAGATTGACTCGGCGACCGATTTAACAAAAAACACTAATTTCACATTCAGAGTAAATCTCAATTTAAGAAAAACCGCAGTAGGCACAGTTGAATAAGACAATGATTATTTTTTTTTAATCGTTTCACGTATCTATCGAGAATTAAGATCGTTAGCGTATATGTGATTTGTCTGATAGAAAGAGATGGTTTAGAGAGACGCACGGAAATTCTTAAAGAGCCTCATGCAGCTCAGGAGTCGGAGATTACAGACTCCTGGCTTAGGGTAAACTTCTCTTTCGACAGAAATATAATCGAAAAAAAAATACGTCGCCTTCGTGAGAAAACCCAGAGGTGCACATTAAGATATCCCGCGCAGCACCCACCTAGAGCGAAACAAATATCTCATTAAAAATATTTTCCCGTTGAAAAGTCGAGGGAAACGAGAAGGAAAGCAAAAAAAGTATACAGCTAGTGATTGATGCTTAGTGGCTCCGGGTTGAAAATTTGGTATCTGTTCTCTATAGCGGGCGTCGCAAGAAAGGGTGCCGATAGAGTGAGAGAGAATGTGAGGGAGATATTGGGTAGCAGGCAATAGAGTGAGGCAATAAGTGAGGCCATATCTTTGGCCATGTGTAGCCAGGCTAGCTCCTGAAAACTCCCCTATAAAAAAAAGAGTAATGGGATGCGAGCGGGCTGGGTGGAGGTCGAGGGGAGGAGGTGAAGGAGTCACTGGCCCAAACGTTGAAGGGTGTGCCATTGGTCCATACTTCCCTTTCTCTTTCTTTCCCTTTCTCGTGGAGGATTTCCGAGTGTGGAAGGGTATACGGGGGTGGATGTAGCCCTTACGGCGATTGGAGTTTCTGAGCTGTTGGGGAAAGGGGAGCGCGTGGTGGTTGGGGTGTGCGTGTGTGAGTCAGGGAACGCACCCCCGTCTAAAAAGAGATGGGTGAAAAGCGAGTGGCGTTGAGGGTTGTGGAGTAAGGTCTGTGCGAGAGAGGGTATTGGTTGAGAGGGAGGATTTTGAGATGGTTAGAGCGGAAGGGGAGGCGAAAAGGGATCGTTATGGGGAGGTGGAGTATAAAGAAAGAGGAATTATAAAGAGAGATAAAGAGAATGGAAAAAAAGAAAAAATGGGCTGAATCGGGAATCGATGCTATCATATCAAACGGATCGAGGTCTAATCCGACTTGGGTGAGCGCGTGGTACCATAAAAGGGGTGAGGGAGGGCTTTCAGAAAGAGGGAATAAGGAAATAACATCACATGTTAGGAGTGGGCCAATAAATCGCTACTAGTCTATAAATAAAGTTCTCTCCGGGCGTTCTTTATGGCTGCACGCTGTGTTCATTGTTTTTTTTTTAAGATTCATTCGCGAGCGTTTCTCGGCGGGGCGTTTTCCTCGCACCCTTAAACCGATTTTCACCTGTCTTCCACGCTTCCTGCGCGACGAGGCTGAGTCTTGGATCGGTGTGATTTATTGTTCTGATTGAGTTATTTTAATTCCAATTTCATTAATCCAATTCGAGCGCTTTCAATCATAATCGGATTCTGTTTTTACAAGTTACTCTTTAAAAATCATAAGTCGTATCTCGGTTAATGAATGCCCTTGCTTTGGCTGTCGTTCATACTGCAAAACTGCGCTTCAAAAATATATTTTTGGCTAACAAGTAATGTATTCATTATGCCATTAATGAATAAAAAGCAGTGAAAATAGCCAGTTATTTAGAGTCCTCGTCCGCACAATCGACGATGGCTTTTATTTTTTTGGGCGCTAGGATAATTTATTGCGTGGAATCCACGTAATTCCACAATATAATCGTCGTCAGAAATACCAACTATCTTACAAAATGCCTTTAATTACATACTCCCGTTACAAGTTTTTCTTGTTTTATTTCATTTTGGAAAGCCTTAATAAATTTAAGCTCGGGATAAAATTTTGGAAAAATATGGGAGGATGACGTTGTCAATGTATCTCTCGTGTCCTCGAGAACTGATGCAGAGCGCATCAGTAAATTAGCACCTAATGAGAATGTCCAAATGTTTTAGCGCCAGTTTTGCTGTTTGAAAATAAAACGAGAAGCGAGGGAACCTATTTATATATATTATTAAAAACAAGTTACGGGAAAGTTTGCGAACTCATTCGAGCAAAAGCAAAACCTTACAGCGACAAGGGCTGCTGCTAGAGAGTTCACAAAAATGGATTTTCCTTTGGAGCGCGCTGTGAGGAGGGGGAGGGAGATCGCGTTGTTTTTTGTGGGCGTACGCACGGGGGATGTGTTAACGATAGGAGGAAGGAGGGAAAGAAGGAAGGAAAGGGAGGACCGAGGAAAAAATGGAGCTTTTGGTGAATGTTCGACAAAAGCGAGGGGATGGGACTCGAGTGGGGTTTGGTGTGTGTGTGAGAGAGAGAGGGAGAGAGAGAGAGGGAGAGAGAGAGAGAGGGAGAGAGAGTGAGGGAGAGAGTGTGAGGGGGAGAGAGTGAGGGAGAGAGAGTGAGGGAGAGAGAGAGGGAGAGAGTGAGAGGGAGTGAGAAAAGGGGAATTAGAGGTGAGTGTGTGTTACTTGAAAAGGGAAATGGGTGTGTGATAGAAGGGAAAGCTAGGAGGGAATCTGAGATGAGAGGGGGGGGGGGCAGGGTGATTATCAGGGATATAGGATTTTTGAGGAAACGTTTTGGAAGGAGGGAGACGAAACAGACGAGTGGGGGGGGGGGGGGAGGGAGGGAGGGTTGGGAAACGGGAAAGGAAAAGGCTCTACGAGGATTTTTAGAGGTCTTCCTCAAGAGGAGATTGGGAGATGGTGGTAAAAGGAGCGAAAAGTAGAGAAAGCGAAGAGGGAGAGTTGGGAGGGTGGAAGAAATTGAGGAAGAGAAGGGCAGAGACATGGTAATGAGCGGAGAATTTGGCGGTAAAGAGGGAGAAAAAAACGTGCGAGAGTCCGTTTCGGCGCATACATACAAGAGAGAGATGAAGGCGAAGAACGTGGAAAAAGATTAAGTGAAAGCGTGGTAGGATTGGGGGTGAAAGAGAGGAAATCTGGAGAGAACGACGAAGGACGAGGGAGCCAGGGAGAGAGTGGAAGGTCGTAGGAGAGAGGGGATATAAGATAAAGAGGTGGAGAAAGGACTGGAAGAGTTATGGAGAAAAAAGGGGGAGGGACGAAGAGAGAGGGTGAGAGGAGAAAGGGAAGTGTAGGGAAGGAACGAGATAGAGCACAGACTTTCACTCCAGTTTCAAAAACGGGGCAAAAAATACGTGGAGTTCTATGGGGTGCAAACCGCCGTCTTTTGCCGCTCGGAAACAACCCTATCCTGCTTTCCTTCGCCTTAATTTCACATGACCATTTTATTCTCAACTCCATAGTACTTTTCCTTGCCCTACAACTATCGCTTTATTCTCCCCCTTAACTCTCTACGACGTCTATCTCATGATCCCGTCCTCTTTTACTTCCAGCCATTTCGTTCTCTCCCTCTCTCGATTTAATTTCCCGCGTTTTTCTCTCGCGTACTCAGCTTTTACCGTTTCTATGGCCCATCTTCCTTCAACATCGCTCAGTGCGTCGTAATTAAATTTTGTGTAGCCAGAAGTTTCAGTTAACTTTTTCCTAAGCAATATTCCAAGTAAAAGCTTCATTTTTCTTTAGTTTAAAGCGAATAAACCTCTTCATATGATACAATTTCCCTTATTTTTGTCCCTAAAAATCGCCAAACTTATGCGGAAGTCGGACGAGTTTTTCCCTTTCTCCAATGTCCGAAAACAGTTCAATGTGTTCAGGTCGGAATAAGTCGAATCGTAATGCCCCTGCTATGTCTTGATTAACGCATGTTCGTTCTGCGTAAACTCGATATAAAGCCATTGGTACTGGAGACCAGTTTTTGAAATTTATATTTTTCAAAATAGGAACAGGTTGAGAACACGTACACTGAGAATACAATTTTTTAATGTTTAAACTTTTTTCATATTTATGTGATAACTCATTATTCCCGCGATTGTAACGTGTTTGTTGTATGTTTGTGAAAATAATTGCGTTTGAGAGAATTTATGAGCATGCCTATGGATTATGTCAGTGTGATGTATGAAATTCCGATATCCATAAAAATGAAAATCCAGTTGCGTATTTAAAGTGGTTGGCGCACCTTTTCTGTTGTGGCTACCGAAAGTAGGTTTTTAGAAACAGGTCTTCATGCCGAATTTTACGATCCGGATCTCAAAAAGATCAAAATTTTTATTCATTTGCCGTCTATTTATTGAAATTGAAACCCGTCCTACGTTTTCCGTATACCTTGCATCAGCGGTCCTTAAACTGGGGTTTGCGTACCCCCGGAGGTCCCCAGCAATAGTCCAAGGGGTCCCCGCAGCAAAGAAATTTGCATGAAAGGGGGTCCTCAGATTGCTAAAGTTTAAGAAACACTGCCTTATATTAAATGAATTGTTCCTATAACGCAATTTGGAATAACGCAACTTCATTCACGAACGCATACTTTGCGTTAATCAGGGCATGGGTGTATAGCATGCCCACATTACCCGAAGAAATTATATCCCTTTGCAGTAAACGCTTATTTTAACGTAGATAATACTTAAACAAGTATGGATGTGCACGGGTTTCCCGTGCACATAAGTGCTTTTCGTCATATATCAATGTATTTGCTTTGAAATCAGAAAATTATTTTTCCTTATATGTTGGTAGTCCAGTTTTATATATACGCTCGAAACATCTTCGTTAAATTTTATCATTCTATACTCGCCCTACAAGCGATATTTCTTTTTGAAATCGGTTCAGGTAAAAACTTCCAAACTCATAGTTACAGAAAACTTCTAACCTGGATATTATGCTAGTCTGTTTAGTCGACCCGGTTGAAATACACTGCTTTGGTTATTTATTTATATGAGGATTATATATACCATATTGGGTTAAAATTCATGCTGCCAGTTTTCTATAAATACGTGTAAAAATATTATTTTACTTTTTATTGTGGTAGCCCTGCTCTTTATCTCCGCTTTAAACATATTCATTTCATTATGGTATGTTGTACAAATCTTATATACAGAATTTAGTTGAAGTCCGTTCAGAAAATTCCTTCCAAATCCGTAATTACTGAAAGAATTTAATTTGTAAGTGTGGCACCCCTGTTTGGTTGATTCGGTCCAAATATACTATCATGGTTTTGTATATATGTGTACATTACAAATTATAAATTTGGTTAAAATTGATTCGAACAGTTCAACACAAATACTTTTAAAAAGAAAATTTATTATTACTTGTATTGTGGCAGCCCTGATTTCTATATATACATTAAAATTATTGATTTTGTTTTATAACGTTGCATACCTTATTCATACTAAATTTCGTTGAAATTGGTTTTGCCAATTACTTCCAATTTCATTATTACCGAAAATTTTAATTTTGTAATTGTGGCACCCATGCTAAGTCGATCTGGTCAAAATATGCCATTTTGGTTCTATGTTTATGTGATGATCTATTTACCAAATTTGGTTGAAATCGGTTCAGGAAATTCTTCCCTGATATATGCGTACGGACGGATGGACATCACGAAGATAATAGTGCTTTTGCATTGACGAAAAGCACTAAAAACGTGTATGCACGATGGAGCGACTTTGCGAAAACACTGCCATCGTGAAAGCGTTAACGCGCGCGCTATGTAAATTAACTCCTAGGTTACAATGGCGAGGGTTGGATAGTGATCAAGGCAAATAACTTTAGAAGATGATAGAATTGGGATTCAAAAACCTTGAAATATCCGTGAAATTCTTTTTAGCTTTGCTGTATGCTTACAATAATTGCGCGAGCACAAAATTTGTTCGCAATCGTGGAAGTGAGGCTCGAACAACACGTTAAAATTAAATTTGTTGCAGTGCATTTTCGTGTATCCGCTCAGTAAGCAATTGATCGAGATCATTTAACATTAATAAATGCGTGCTCTTGAAATTCATACTCATAATTAACTGCCGGTGAAGCTTGTCTGAAAACGTTGTCCTAATGAATAAAAAAGTCGAATATTTATTCGTTGGCGTTCGTGTTCAACAATAACATTCTTTTCTATTTGTTTTCCCATCCGCCCACTGGACCCTCCTCTTCCTTAATTGTTTCCGCTCTCCTTCTTCTCTCTTTACCTCTCCTCGCCACACTTAATACTCTCATCCCTCCCCCAACCGCGCCTCACCCTTTCGGCACCTCCCGCCTTCCGCACGTAACTCCCCTCCCTTTCTTCTAATACACCCACCAGCTGCCGCTATCTGTCTTTCTTCGGGATGGACGCATCTAGACCCTCAAAGGAATGGGGTGAGGAGGGATGTGAGGAGGGATGTGAGGAGGGATGAGAGAGGGAGGAGGGTGGTGCTTTTCTGTCGGGCGGGTGTTTGGCTTAGCGGGCGGTAGATGCCAGCACACTCGTCTCCCTCCTTCCTCTCTCTTTCTCTCCTTAGGAATTTAAAAGGAACTCGGTCCCTTTCCTTACACATCTTCTCTTCCTCCTCCTCCTCCTAGTTTTGTAGTTCCTTTGGAGTAGACTCGAGTCATTCGTAAACAAACGTTTCCCTCTTTTGCGGCTTTTATTGGACGCCACACGCATACAGACGCGATGTGCCCCGATGGCCTTCAGCGCCTTTCGATGGATGGTGCTCGTTTGTTTTTTGGTTCGGAGGTACGAAAGCGAAATCATCCAGGTGCCTGCTCGAGAAAATCCTGGGGTTGGGTTGGGGAGTCGACGCATAAGAGGCGTCCACTTTGCAGCGAGGCGGAATTAATGCGAAATTTGGTTTTCCCGTGTATTGTAGGATGTAGGCAATATCTCCTGTCCATTTCTCTTCTCCCCGACTCATTCTCAAGTCGAATAAACGGTAGGATTATGTATGTATTTATTTGGTTTGATGTAATTAGTTCCCTCTGCCTCACATACGGCTTTCATCCCATTGCTTCGTTCGTCTCCTTTCTGCCCCCTATCCTCGGTTCGCTTCGTGACCCCAATTCTGCGAAAATTAGGATCCGATTTTAATAAAATTTGGCTTCTATGGAAGGAAATCACGTTTCCCTTGTGTTTCAAAAGGATTCAACTTGTTTGGGCGAATTCGTATCCGAGAACGCCGGCAGGGTTTTCTGCGGGTTTATTATACACTCTGCTGTGCATTGTCCCCGAGCAATATTGCTACCTGTGTGTTCCAATAAATTGCCTGGAAAATATCAATTTTAATGCTACAAAGGTTTCGGTTTTAATATAAGCGACTCCAAATTCGGTTTTTATTATCTTTCTTCTCTCCCGTGTTTAATATAACGTATGATTGTTTTTCTTCGGCATAAAGCCGTTCGGTATAATTTTATTGGAATCAGCATTTCATTTGATTTTCAAGTAAATGCGCTTTTGTGCCTCGAATGTTTTTGAAAACTTGACAGTGCATTCTCTGCTTTACATCAATTGATTACAAGGCTAGTTCAGCCTAAATATAGCAAGAGAAAAAAATATTCTGTGCAAAGATTTTATCGATGTTATGAGTTCCGGCTAAAAGAAAGCACTTGAAAAATGTTTCGCGTCATCGTGCGCCTAAACAAGCATCCTTTTTATAACCTCGGAATGATATAGTTTTCCGACAGATTTTTTTCGACTAGCCTGCGTCCACCCTACCTATTTGCCTCTGGTTACCATAACGTTTGAGGGAAAGGAAATATTTATTTATCCGTTGCTGCATTCCCTCTGATGCCTCGTGCCCGCCGATAGACCGGTGGGAGCTGTGGTTGTTGTACCGGAGTGATGAAAATTGATGGCATATTCCTCATCCTTTTTTATTTTAGAACACCCTTTTATCCACTTAAGTCTTTCTCTCTCTCTCTCATCTTGCGCGACACGAAATGAATTGGAAGCGACGATGATTAAAGAAAACCCTCCCATTTGTGATCAGGGGACAATAACCCCCGAGCCGAGCCGACGGAAAGCTCTTAGCAACTCTTTATCTTTCTCTCTCTCTCTCTCAACGGGCTCCGAAGGAAGTCCTCCTCTATTCATAGTTTCGAGTAGAATCCTCCCCGGAGATCAAGAAATTGTAAGTACCTACTGCGAGGAGAAAGATCGGTTGTTCTTGGAAGGATTGTGTGTGGGCGCGCGTAGGGGTTTGGAGAGGTGGGAAGAAGTCCTTTTTTATCTTGCTCTGATGCTGCGGTCTCACTAGAGCGACGGCTGGACTACGGAGGATAGTGAGGAGAGGATGGAGAAAGGAAGGGCAGAGGAGGAGGGAGAAAAAGTGGGAGAAAGGAGCTAAAAGAGTGTTGTGTGTGTGTGTGAGTGAGAGGGGGAAGCTAGAATAGAGGATGTGGTTGCAAGAAACATGTCAATAAACAACATGGTTGCCCGTTTTCAAATGGAGATTCTTCAGGGAGCCAGTAGAATCAACGGCAAGGGATGTATAGTGAGAAAAAGGTTGGTGGTCTAAGAGAGAGAAGGTGGGGGAGGGAAAGAGAGGAAGTTTTCTCTCCCATCCTCCACTTCCTCTTCCTTTTCTTCCCTCCCCTCCCCTCTCATCCTATTCCTCCCCTCCCCTCGCATCCCATTCTCCTCCCCATACACGGAAACCATCCCTCCGAGCACAAATGGAATATGGAGTGGAAGAGGAAGATATGAAAATATTGCGGTGAGAGAGGGCGAGAGAGTGGGGAGGAGTGAAGATGGGGGTAGGAAAAAAAGCACGGGAGAGGGTAATTTGCCTCTCGACTTTGTAAATGTATTTTATCTTACCTCCTCCTGCTCCTCTTCCCTTTATTTTTTTATAATGTCGCACATAAACTACGGATGGCTAAATGCGAGCCGAGAGTGCTGGGATGGAGAATCTTTTAAAGATCGGGATGAGGATCCTACGGGCGGAGAAAATCACCAGGCAATCTAGGGAGTTGGGCAACGACTCCATCTCTCCTCGCGCGTTTTTATTAAGCGAATTTTCGTCTTGATTTACGCGGGATATTGTTAATTGCGCCGGATTTCCGTCGGAATATAGAACAGGCAATGAACTGCGGGGTATTACGATGGCTCGAAGGGAATCTGATGCGATTCAAAAGTAATTTTCGTAATGGGATATTTTTAGGCATCGATAAACAAACAAATTAAATCTATTGAATTGGAAATTGTTTTCTCTAGCAATAAAGTTTTTTAATATTCCACGGAGATCTCCTTTGAAAAGTTGTTTTATAAAAGTATTAGAAAGTTTTATTGTTGTCGGATCAGATATAGGTACTTAAGGAATGAAAGTGACTCGATAATAAATATTAGTTTTTAAGTCATATAATGATTATACAAATGTAATTTAATAGCATGTTACGTAAACTAATTTGTGTATCACTGTATGTATGTTTTACGTATATTGGTATCGGATTTTATTGTAAAGGCAGTTTTTAAGTAAGATTGCAGTGAACGAATTATTCTGTGTTTCCTGTACCCATTTACGAGATGAGTAAGGTTCATTGATGTTAGAAGTCGCGAGTGAAAATTAAATTGTAAAAACGTAAAAATCCGCAGCGAAGCGCTCAAATGCCAAACTTACGTCGTTTCACTTAAACCAGCTTTCTTATTTCGATTTCTTCGTAAAGTATATGAATCAGTAGTGTCCATTCGGATTAACTCGCATGTACGTACAATACTTTCACTGAATGTAAACAAAGCATAATTATATTTCGTCATGAGAAAGAAATCGAAGAGTTTCGATTTTTTATTTCGTCCCTTCGCTTTATTCTTTCACTATCTGGTAATTTGTACTTTTTCTTTAAAAGCTCTTCCCGTTTATTCCGCTGTCTTTATTTGCGGATCGTATCCTTTCCTAATTTCTTCTACGTTTTCTCATTCTCTACTCGAGTCCAAACTACCTTCCTTTGGGAACTCGTTGTTTACGGTCTCGCTCGCTTCGTTTGCGGGAGTCTCCTCGGCAACGAAAATGCAACTTAATCGTGTCGCGATTTATTTTTCTCGCCGAATCCTGAGAGATGGCGGTAGTTCGCGCGACGGCGATCGCTGGGCGACGACGCCGCCGTCTCCGTTTCGGTCATTCCCGTGTTCTCCCAAGCCTCGATCTCGTCTCGCACCTCCAATTCGGCTTCATTGAAACTTACTATTAGATCGAAACTGCATTAAAACTGAAGTTTGTGTGCTTAGGAAGGTGCTTTTGAAATCTGGCCATAAAATTAAATAGTAGCATATTTGTGGTCAATGGTATTAGTTTTTAGGTTAAAGAGGAAATGGTTTGTTTTCCTTTAAAAATATTGCTCGAGTTGGTAAGAACGGAACAGGTTGCAATGGGCAAATTTGTCTTTATTTGTACGATCTTTTAAAATGGTGCAATCGTTTTATGTCATCTATTACAAGTTATTTTGTCGCTGATGCTAACGTTTCAGATAAATTAACTTCAAGAAAAACAACCTTTATATCATTTATCGATAAAGTAAAAATTCACGTTACGGCTGATTTGCAGTGAACTGAGTTACAACATAGAATGTTAAATATGCTGAATACCTAGGTCTTAACATAATACACTTGATCCAATATAGAACTTGATATTTGTGTTAATTTTACTACTTGAAAGCAACGAATGTCTGCCATGTCTTCAAAATAATCGCACCTTTTATAGTGTATTTCATCAATTAGCGAAATCTTTGTGCTTGTTATTTTGCACGTTTCATTTGAGGCGTAAACTCTTAATCCGTGCGGGAAATATACGAATAATTTTCGACCCGGAAACACTCGTGCAATTAAAGACACGTAATTAATAGACTAAAAAAACCCTAACGATCATTCAGCCCATCCTCGTAACGGCATCTCATTAATTTAGAACTACGCATTCGTTTCCATCGTTCGCAACGCGATGGCGAAAAACTGCGGAAACGACGCGGGTTAAGTTCGGGAGGTGAGTGCGCGCACCACTTGTCCACGTAAGAGAGTTTACGGAAGAATTATCCCGGATCGGAAGTTGGAAGCGCGGGGTTTTCCATGAATAATTTTTTAATCCCGATGGCTGTTCACACCGAAATGAATGGAAATGGTTGGATGGCTTTGCATGGGAGAACTTTTTCAATCCACGGTGGCTTTTATCTTGATTAAAGTGCCTGCGGGGGGATGCACTCCATCGAGATTTTCCCGTTTTTTTTTTTTGCGCGCGTATCAGGAAATCCTTTTCCAATTTTGGAACGAAGGAGAAATCAATGCCGAAAAGATTTTCGAATTCGGCCGCTATGTTAATCGCGGAAAAAATCCCTCCGGTTTTTTTTTAAATAAAAGAGAAACGAGCACGATTTACATAGGGCGTTAAGTTCCCCCGGTGATTAAATACATTTCCATTTACGTTTTTAATGAGACTTAAATTTTTTTCAAGGACCGCGTCCATGTTACTGTTTCATCAGCCGGCGGAAAAAAACGTAGGGGCCGGTGGAGTTTCGAACGGGGGTAGGGAAATTTTTCATTTTTCGGATTTATCCGAGAGAAAAAATAAGCTTCAATTAATTCGCCGTCTAAGTGTTAATCCACGTTATAACGGCGCAGATGAGAGAGAAAGAGAGAGGGTTATTGGCACTGAATCTCCCGTAACAGGTTTTGGTCACGTTTTTATAGATACGATCGGCACTTGGGTTTTTTCATCGAGCAAAAATCCACTGCGAATTCGCCCGGCTAAAACAGTAATTGGTGTAGAATTCGTAAGCGGAATAAAATCGGAACGGCTCCTTTTTTGTTTTAAATAATTCGCAGTACACTCGCCGCCCTGAGTGCTTACCGAAAATTTCAACGATTTTTGTTTGCAGGGCAATACTCGCAACGAGTTATACATTATCGAGTATTTCTCAACCGTAAAGGTTTCCTATCGACCGAGTACTGTTAATTCGAGAAGATTGGGACAGGGCATAGGCAGATGAATGAGTGGAAATACGGAATCGACCACTGACAAATTTATCGACTTACACTCCTTAATCCCTCGCCTATTAATAGTTCGATCCATTAGCAGCGGATAACTAATTAGGGAATTTTTTTCAACATCCCCTTCGATAAAACGAGGAGATTGATGGGAGGAAACAAAGCGAGGGGGTGGGGGAAAAAGGAAGGCCCGAGACAACCCTATTAGCGTGTTCCAGGGTAAGGGCCAGAAGGACGCGGCTCTGTTAGCCGTCACTCGGGCCAAACTGCTTGGCAGGCGAGAATTCTCTCATGCGGGGAGGGAAAAAATCCATTAAAAATGTGGAGGCGAAGTTTTTCTTGGCACTCGATATTTCTTTTTCCTTCTCGAGGACCTCGGGACGACGACGGCGGAGTCGCTGTCTGGAAAGCGTATGCAGGTCACTAACTGGGTCTCTCACACTCCCTCGTCCGTCCCACGGCTAAAGTGGCTACCCCTTATCTCGGGGATCCGCTCCTACGTTTTGCTCGAACCTTATACGTTTTTAAGCTGGTTTCTGGGAGAGTCGGCTTTCCGGCGCGAGTCCATATTTCTGTCGCCTCATCGTTCGCCAGAGACTAAACCCGAGCATACATTTTTTTATGGAGGGTATGATAATTCGTGCCGCGGCGTCTTCTTTGAAAGAAGGAGTGTTTTTGGGTGAGGAGTAGTGAGAGGTGGAGAGCGATATGGTTACATAGTTCGGAAAGGGCCGTCGGCACGGTTTTGTTATCCTATGCGTGTTTTGTCAGCAATCGGCCCTGTTTCTCTTTCGAAACCTTTTCCGGAGTAATGGTGATGGTCGGTTGAGACTGCAATCGGACGAGCAGCATGGACTTGAAGCGACTGTGGTCGACGAAAACCCACGTATGACGAAACATCTAGTTAAATGTTTATAAATGTTTCATAATAAGTATACCTGAAAACCCATTGAAAAGTGACCACCATGTTATACGAATTGTAAAACAATTTCTTATTTACAAATCAAGGGCGTATTTTATCATTCTTGTAGAATCTACTCTCGATGGTTTTATGAAATTGTTTTTTATAATCTGCACTACATGAATCAGCACTGATGACGGCCGTTTTGTAGCCAAACGTAGTCGGATTTCGCAATCTTTTTATGGCTATTGAAAAAATATGGTCTTTCAATTTCAACCACAAGATTTGCTCGCTAATTCTTCAATTAATGCAATAAGAATTATTTTAGTTAGGTATACAAGTAGTGCCTCTGTTAGCGCACTTTCGTTTTGCGCAATTTTGGTATAACGCGATTGGGATTTCGGTGCGTTAAAAAAATGGCGCAATATAAATTGCATAAACTTTCTCATATACGTATATACGTTTGGTCCACTGTGTACGCTTGTAAAAGTAAAACGCTTATAATTCAAAATTAACCGTAGTTTAGCGTATATTTTAATGTCACTGATCAATATTTAGTAATTTTTTTAGATATATGGCTTAGTATTATTTGTCACATCAGGCTGAACGATTGGATTTTAATCAAAATCCTTATATCCATTTTTCAGTAAATCGAATTTTGTTTTAAAATATCCAAGTATATATATATAGTTCTCTTAATTGTTGCGCAATATCGTTCATCTCTTCAGACTGCCTTTTATGAATGATATTATCCACAAACATGAGATCATTAGATTTAGTTTAAGGCTGTAGTAAGGTTTTGAGTGGATCGCGGCGGAGGCGTGACGTCATAGGGCTTAGGTAAGGTAGCTTAGCGTAAATTGTAATGTCACTGGACGTCATATGGTGGTTTTTTGAGAAATATGGCTTATGTAGTATGATTTGTAACATTAGACTCTACAACTGGATTGATTTTAATCAAATTATCTTTCGCCATTTTTGAGTAAATAAAATTTTTCTAAAAATCGCCAAGAATAAACTACCCTTAATTTTTGAGATATATCATTTTTATGTAAAAGAATCTGAAAAAATGATATATTGCATTAAAACGAGATATCATTCGATTTAATTTACGCGTTTGGGCCCTAGGACGACGAACAGACAGACAGACCGACAGAAAACAACTTTTTTGGACACGGGAACACCTAAAACGTATATTTCCATCAAAATCTCGAAGTCGAATTTTTCACGATTACAATACTTGCTCAATACACTACGTATATGAGAAAGTAAAAAATGTATTACCTTCTACGAAAACGACAAGATAAAATCATCTGCTCGATCCACTATTGCAATAGCTGTTAAGAAACTAACGCGTCCGTGTTACAGTATCCTGGAAAAAATGGAAAAATTATTAGTGCATTGGATTGATGATCAAAACCAGAGTCATATCGATTAGTCAGTCGCTTATAATGCACAAAGCACTGAACGCCTACGACTATTTGAGAAAACATGAAGGCGAGGGATTTACCACAGACATTTGCGGCCAGTTCAGGTTGGTTCCACAAGTTTAAGAGTCGCTGCAATCTCAATAGCGTTCGCGTCACTGACGAATCATCTAGCGCTGACATCCAGGTTGCATGATATTTAATGCTTTATGTATTCTTTAATTCACTAATTATTTAAGTACTTCCTTTAAATTTTTTACAGCGGTGTTTAAATTGTTACTGTTAAAATTTTGTAAAACATAATAAAAATGTCTAATAGGTGAAAATGGGGCTCGTCTTGCCTTTTTTAGAACATATCCCTATACCTTACATGCTTACATTATATATGTATAAACTGTTCGTTTAACCGAATTTTGAATAACGCAACATCCGTCAGGAACGTATCCTTTCCGTTCATTGAGGTATTAGTCTATTTTTAATGGACCTTACTTGAACTTGATCTTTATACTATGGTAAGGTTGTAAAATTTCATAAAACATAATTTAAGGATAAAGAAAAACAAATTTTAAAAAAATCTTCATTTAATTTTGAAGCTGAATGTATGGCCATGCCATTTGTTTATCAGGGTGAATATAAGTTACGGGCTTTTTCGTGTCTTTTAATGTTAAGATCGTTTGTTCAATCGATTTTAAATGTTCAACCCAAGCATAATTTGAATATGCAACCATAAGTGTGGAATATAGGAGAAATTTTCAGTCATTTAATAACATCCCATTAAAATCCCCAGCATTAATTACGCTCAAAACGAGATCGAGAGCACCACTAACATGGGCATTAAATCCCGCGCGATTCCCTCGCCGCACATCGCGACGCTTGAAATATCATCCGCGCGCTGAACGCGACCCTCGCAATTCTCTCCGAATAAAATAAACACGGCCTGAAATAAGATCTCATTTAAGGTGCTGCAGTGTCTCATTGTTCTTGCTCTGGCGAGGGAGAGCGAGAGAACGCGATAGAATGGAAACGGGCAGAGAGAGAGGCAGCAAAACCCGGTCATCAGTTACCCCCGCCTTTCACGTTTGTTTCCATAAGTTCCTCCTGTCTTACTTTTTTGCCACGCTAGGCGTTTTTTTGTCGACGGTAAAATACCCTGGCGATGAAAAATAGCATAGAGAGAGAGAGAGAGAGGGGGGGGAGAGAAAAAGAGACTGGGGGGTTGGGTTGGTGGTTTGCTGGAAGAATCGCCGAACAGGGTAGGCGGCGATAACAGGACACGAAGAAGGGGATATGGCGAGGGAAATGGGCGAACGCAAGGCGCTTTAGGAAAAGGAAGGATAAGGACGGAGGCGAGTGCCATGCGGCGGAGTCGTGTGGTCCCATCCAAGGAAGAGGCTCGCTTTTGCGGCCTCTCGGCTTCCTCATTCGGATGACTGATGGACCCTTTTCTATCTCCGCGTAGCCTTTCCACTCCTCCTCCCACGCCAAATCTCTATTCTCCTCTCTTCCTCCAACCCCTCCCCTGCACCGTCGTCTGGGTGTTCTTGGCTTGGACCACCGTGAGTCTGGCGCGGGGTGAGAGAGAGGGTAAGTGTGGCGTGTGAGAGAGAGAGAGAGAGAGAGAGAGAGAGAGAGAGAGAGACGGAGGGAGAGTGTGCGAGAGAGATAGGGGAAATGGGACCCAGTGTGAGCCTGTGCGGTACTCCCTGTTAGCTGGGCTGGCGGTTAGATATGACGGCGGCTGAGGCGCGGCCTTCGACTAAGGGAAAATAGGTGGTGGAGTATTACGAGAGGTAGACATTTTTACAAAGGAGTGGAGTGAGTAAAGGGCGTTGGAGGCGGAAAATGCTTTCTCGGAGGTGGAGGGAGGGTGTGAAGGATGGTGGGCATAGTTGCATAACCCTCCTCCTCCTCCTCTCTGGTTCCCTGAGGTCCCGCTCCGTGTCAGTTTTAATCCTTTCTGCGTACACCGCTTCCCGAAAAGTTTTAACGACTTCGATCCGTCGCGACGCGTCGTGTCGAAATTCCGGCGTTGGCTGCGAATGTGTTCTCTTAGCGGATGGATGCCGTGTTGGGGGGGCGCGCTGTTTTGCGGTGATTTCCATTTCTCAAGGTGATGTGTGTGCGCGGAGCTTATGGAAGCGGAGGCGATTAGATCTTCGCCGTGGACGAGTAATGTTTTGCGAGGATTTGTCTCTCTCCCATGTGCTCTGGATATTTCGGATTCGAATCGATGTCGCACTCGCGGGAATTGCTACGCCTCTACGTTCTCTCTTTATTCTCTTCAGACCCACGGCATCGTAATACGATATTTGTTTCCAATTGATTTTCCCGGCTGAGGCCGAGTGGGTAACATATTATCCACAGAACAAAATTAAAAGCCATGGTTTAATTGCTACCTGAAATTACATGTAATCCATTTTCAACCATAAATGAGAATTTAATAATTAAATTTCGTTAGGTTCTTCTTAGAGCTAAGGTTTAATCAGTCACGCAAGCAAGTTTTTTAATACTTAATTTAGAGATGCAGTGTGAAGAGAACGATAGTTTAATGAAATAATGTCATTATTTCAAATATTTTCTTCCCAGACAGTGGAGAAAACGTTCCTTATCTATTTTCTAAGATGGGATTAGAGAGTGATATTTGAAAAATGAAAGTGACGTGTTTACAAAAGATTAAAAGCTATGCTTTGTATGATCATTTGATAAATTTTCCCGGTTTAGGAAAGATAGCGCAATTTTAAATGTGCCAACAGATAATTGGCGAAGAAACAATTCACAGCACTTGTATATTTAGAGAGATCGACATCGCGAGTTGTTTGGCCAGCGGAATAGGTTTTTCAGGAGAACTCTTAATCTGTAGGACCGACGCAAGAAAGCCTTAAGCAAACGGTGGGACATGTCCTCAGAACTAATACCATGCTTTTTCAGTCACCAAAACCCACATTTTCCCTCTGCCACTATGGTTAAGCGACTTTTCGTCACAGAAAATTCGTCACTACCACAATTGGTCACAGACATTTGGTCATAGGGACAATTGGTACCTGCGACATTTCGTCATATACGACTTTTGGTACATACGATATTTCGTCACAGGTGATATTTGGTCACAGGTAACATTTGGTGTATGCGACATTTCGTCATAAGCGGCATTTGGTACCTATTCTATTTCCTAATCTTTATGTTTTATTACTGACTTATTCCATGTCCATGACCAACAGAACAAATAAAATTTTATTATTACATTATACTATAATAAATGCGTGTGCCCCAAGGTTGCAGTAACCAGCCCCTTCGGCGGAGTCCTTATGTACGATCCTCCTCCTTTCCCAATAAGGATATATTTACTTTGTTTATACTTATCAGTTATGGCTGTAACAATGAACTTTTTCTGTTATTATCATTGTTATTATTAAAAGAAAAAATTATTATCAACAATTCGACAATGAAATCTATTAACTTACCTACGATGTTTTCGCATATTTTTGACGCTGATTTCTCGAACTCAAGGGCCGATTCACATAAATCCCGAGACATGGGTCTCCTTATTTTCGATGTAGAAATGCCTGATCGTGTTTCATCAAAATCCGTGACCCGAAGGTCGTAGCCTCTCCTTGTTAGTGAGTTACGAAGAAGTAGTTATAATTTATTAAATCATTAACAAGTCTTTATTTACATGGTTCCAGCAAAAGTCAAATAAATAAAAATTTAATATTATGATCAATTCTTCAAAAAAGAAGATCACAAAATTTCATTCAAATAAAATGGGTAATCCTCAAAATAAAATGGTGCATTGTCAATAGTAAATTAATCACTGATAATATGGAATAGGTCATTATCAAAATAGGATGAACCAATTTCATAATGAAATGGGCGTGTCAGAATAGCCTGGAAAACAGTGTTTTATATTTCATTCTATACTATGTTTTTGGGCTATCTTTTCTAAATCTATTTAGACTCATTGTTATTTATCTTTCTCTTTTCCACTAATTGCTATTATTTGAAAATACTCCCAATTTAGTTTAAAATGGAAGATCATAATAAACATCTCTTTCCTTAACACAGATATTGGAAGTAAGTCAGAAGTCATCCATAATATTTCTATCTTGATCCCATTTACTTAGTACCTGTTTTTATAGCTTTTCTTAAATTTTCAAATTTAATTTTCATAGGTAATACAAATCTTTTATGTTCTTACTCAGTTCTATCTACAAAATCTCAAATACCCAAATTTATAGTTAAGACAATCTCTTGCAGTATTTTGGAATTTTTCAATAATCTGACCAACTTTCTTTTGAAACCTATTTCAGATTTTCTCATTGTCCATTATTTCTTAATTATTGGTGTAGATGAATTATTTTAATATCAAGATGCATATCATAATGTATGACTTAAACTTACTAAAGATTAACCATGATATGAACAATATCATCAAAGAGTCCGACCAAACACATTCACCTGGCTGGGAAAGACGCAAGTCGGACGAATATATTAAAAAAATCGTGTAAATAAAGACTTGTTAATGATTTACCAAATTATAAACACTTGGACTTTTATAGAATGGGACATTACCCATCATTAATAAACCGTTTTCAATTTTCGTCCAACATTTGCAATACGTTTTTAAGAAAAGAGCAGAAATAGTCTCCAGAATAAGGCACAGTTTGTGCTGAGTAATGAAATAACTTATCTCGTTCTATTGCCCGCTCCACCTCTTTCCATCCCCCGATTCTGTTATACTTCTTAGGCATACATAAATTTCCAAGTTACGTATCGTCCCCAGTACTTTGATACCCATGAAGCCCATTTTTCCGGATGGAAACCCCTATCCTCCCTCACGCCGCCGATTCGGATTTAACTTGTTAGATATACATAAATTTCCAACATGCGTATCGTCCCAAGTACTATGATGGCCAAGAAGCTCGTGTTCCCCGATAGAAACCCCTATTCCCCCCACCCCTCCCCCGCCGATTCCGATTAAACTTGTTAGATACACATAAATTCCCAACATGCGTATTGTCCCTAGTATTTTGATACCGATGAAGTCTATGTTCACAGAAAGAATCCACAAACGAAACGTGTGACGATAAGTAATGTGTGACGAAAATAATTTTGCGACGTAAAGTTGCAGTTGCCAATTATTTTCCATTACCAAAAGTTGCTGATACCAATTTTAATGTGTGACGAAATGTGGCTGGTACCAAATATTTTGTGTGACGATATGTCGCTGGTACGAATTTAAATGTGTGGCGAGTTTTCGCAGTTACCATTTTGAAAGTGTGACGAAATGTCGCACGTACCAATTGTCATCCGTGACGAGATGTCGCAGCGACGAATTTTCTGTGACGGGAAGTGGCGACGCTGTCGCTATACGCGAACGCCAAAATGGTGCAGACGCACGTCTCGCGCGATCTTTGTGCATTTTCGAATCGCAGCTAAGTCTCCTCCGCAGAAAAGTCGGATTTTAAAAATAGTTTTCCCTCCTTCGAATGAGGGACGCATCAGTCTGCGTATGCATGTATTTATCTATGTATCTACGCCAAAGAGAAGATGCCTGCGAAAGCGTGTGTTGGATACGCGTAGAAGGGAACGATAGAACGAAGGGGACAAGGAGTTTTTGTGGGTGGGTGTGAGAAAGGGGAGGGGATGATGTGGGCGAAAGAGTGCGAGGGAACAGAGTGAGTGAGCGAGAGGGAGGGAATGAGAAGTATACGGGAGAAGTGATGGAGAGGTAGAGTATCTCTTCTTTCCGTCCATTAACTGCGATGCGCGGTTCCGGCGTGGGACTGACGCGTGTGGGATGGGATCCCGAGTGGGATTTGAGGGATGGGGAATGGAGAGGGATAGAGGAGATGAGAGGGATAGAGGAGATGAGAGGGAGAGGAGATAGGGAGATGAGAGAGGGAGATGAGAGAGGGAGATGAGAGAGGGAGAGGAGAAAGGGAGATGAGAGAGGGAGATGAGAGAGGGAGAGGAGAAAGGGAGATGAGAGAGGGAGAGGAGAGAGGGAGATGAGAGAGGGAGATGAGAGAGGGAGATGAGAGAGGGAGAGGAGAGAGGGAGAGGAGAGAGGGAGAGGAGAAAGGGAGATGGGAGAGGGAGGAGAGAGGGAGAGGAGAGAGGGAGAGGAGAGAGGGAGATGAGAGAGGGAGATGAGAGAGGGAGATGAGAGAGGGAGATGAGAGAGGGAGAGGAGAGAGGGAGAGGAGAGAGGGAGATGAGAGAGGGAGATGAGAGAGGGAGGAGAGAGGGAGATGAGAGAGGGAGATGAGAGAGGGAGATGAGAGAGGGAGATGGGAGAGGGAGAGGAGAAAGGGAGATGAGAGAGGGAGATGAGAGAGGGAGGAGAGAGGGAGATGAGAGAGGGAGATGAGAGAGGGAGATGAGAGAGGGAGATGAGAGAGGGAGATGAGAGAGGGAGATGAGAGAGGGAGATGAGAGAGGGAGAGGAGAAAGGGAGATGAGAGAGGGAGGAGAGAGGGAGATGGGAGAGGGAGAGGGGAGAGGAGGAGGGGGAGGGGGAGGGAGAGGGCGATAGAGAGAGAAGGGCGGAAGGACGAGGCACATGGCGGAATGTTTTTATTGCTCCTTCCGGGAATACCCCCAGGGAGAGTTCAAATAGACAAGACTCTCTATCTCCCCGCTTTATAACGTTTTTTTTTTGTATTTCGGCTATAGGGAGTTGCTCCATCATATAGTCTCTCACTTTTTTCCGCCGCTTCTTTTCCATCGTCTTTTTCGGTCGAATTCGAGAAAAAAATCGTTTCAGGATTTTTAGAAACGCAGAGGATTTTTTCTCCGCGAGTTAATGGGGAAGAAAGATGGAAATAGGTCTTTTTTTAAAAGTTGTCCTGTTCTTTTGGATAATTATGACTGCTCGATGAATTAGATTTTTCTTGGATTAACGAAATGCGATTTGTATGAGGTTTCCGGAACGTGCGATTTGCATGAAAGTACCCGCAGAAAGGATAATAAGGGTATCGCACTCTTAAAGGCTCGTAAGGAGATTTTAAGAGGGGTTTGCTTTTGTTTTGATAATGGAATTTTTTATAAGAGTATATCGAAATGTATTCATTGATAATTCTACTTGAGTAATATAACAATTTTGGTCACCGATAAATAGGACGAATGTTAACTCAATAACGTCAGATGACACTATACATGTATTTACGCAAAAATATCTTCCAGTTTTTAAGTAATTCTTCTACATTATTTCTCAATTTTTTAAATAAGAAATTTAGAAAGGTGATGATTTATATTTATGTTATTATTATTAGTATGAATTTCGGATAAAACTAACAAACAAAAATTTATTGCGTGAAAACCTGATTAATTTTGATCAACTATCCGAAAAATCCTTTTGTGTGTGTAAATGAGATGAGATGAAATGAGATTACTTTTATTACCAATCGGTTTTTCTTGTTGTTATGGGAAGGATTAATGGTTCATTCGGCATCTTTCCATAACCGATATTTAAATTATGCTTCAAAAGTGTTGTATCGAGTTGGCGTAATGTCGGTGCCTTTACGAATGCTAGCTAAAAGTTTTCTTAGTTATAATTCATTATAGTATAATTTAAATATAATATGTTCGTGCTAGCGTATGATTCGAAACATTTTTATCGTTTCCTTTGCGATTAGAAATATTTAAATATTAATAGATGAAATCGAAGGAGGATCTAAAATTAGTTTTACATTCAAGTGTGAATACTAATGCTTGTATCTTTCGCGGCATATGCAGTAACTATGACCTGTAGGATTCTGTTAATCTGAATTGTAAATTTTGCATTGAGGTCAGGGCAGGTAGGGCTATTCCGCACCCGCGGCTAATTTACCTAAGTTAATATTTCATTGCGCAGTCCCTTTTCGCATCACATCATCCGCATAGCATTCCGTATACCGTTGAGTAGTCGTGAGTTCAGTTTCTGTCTTACTCGTTTTGTTATGGTGCCGTTAGTCTGCGTAGCTGAAATATTCGAAGGTAAACAGCAGTGCTCCTATTTCTGAACATATAATTAGAAAAGTTACCTTAGTTAATCTGCAATTACTACAGTAGCCGGCATATATTCTAGTCGAATTAAGGGTTGGATTTCCCGAAGCAATGTATCTTTATATATAATTACTCAATGTCTATCCGCCCGTCTGTCCGTCCGTCCGTCCCCCCTTTGATCTCTTGAACAGTTTATCATAGAGAAATGCTGTAAACGCCATTTTGGTTATGCCTATTAGGAGCCCCAGAGAAAATTATTTACGTTTACGGAAGTTTACCGGATTCGACTCCGGGAGACGATTATATTTTTCCATATGTTTACACAGGAGTTGCGATTTTTCAAGGTGCAAAGTTTATTTCTTTCATTCATTAAAATACGTAAATATGGACCGAATTTCTTCGTTTTTACTTTATTCGACGGCTAAAACTATAAAATATCTTATTCTTGTAATGTTTTGGTGTTACACGGAATAATTCTTCAGAAACACGCATTCCTTTTCGAAATTTTATGGCTTTTTCGTACTCTTTCCGGGTGTTGCCACGGCGACCCGCATTGTTGCCTCGGATTGAATTAGCGTCTATAAGCCTTCAAATAGACAAAATTATTCCGTTATCCACTTCGCGCTGTTTATGAAGCATCGAAATTATAGTTGTAGCAATGTCAAAGTTAATAGATTGCAACGTTAATAATTGACGATTTTTATTATTCAGTAAACAGTGGGCTGTGGGAATTCTTAGCGATTGACCAAAAGAAAAAAATCTTCTTTCTTTATTTCATTACTGGAATGTGACCTTTTTCGTATTGGAGAGAGAATTAAGATTGCACATCTGACTGGCTTCGCAAATTTTTTTGCGGGTATCACTAGTTTTGTTATAATTCCCTATTCCTAGTCTTCAAAAGCACTTATTTACGAAAATCGGTATTTAATTTCTAAATTTCAACAAATTTTCAGCGAAAGTCACCGGAGTAGAATGTGAAAAATTCAAGGTCATTCTATTCCAAGTTGGGATAGTCAATGTTTTTTATTTATATTTTTAGGCTGGTTTCCAAAGGAAACAGCCTTATGAAATGGTCATGTCTGTGTGTGTGTCCCCCACTAACAACATTTTCATGAAACTTCTTATGAGGCTTGCGCTGCCAGAGCCCACCTCCCACCTATGTTTTATTTGGCAAAGATTGAAGTCCTGGGTTCGATTCCAGGCACGTGTTTTCCCTATTTGTTTACATAGGAAGTCTCAAATCCAACGTGCAGTGATGTTTCTTTAATACTTTAAAATATCTTAAAATTGTGATATTGGAGCGAAGTTT
This sequence comes from Tanypteryx hageni, assembly GCA_028673005.1. Classification (NCBI taxonomy): domain Eukaryota; kingdom Metazoa; phylum Arthropoda; class Insecta; order Odonata; family Petaluridae; genus Tanypteryx; species Tanypteryx hageni. The sequence goes on from CM054116.1 coordinate 48,466,075, forward strand.
GTACTGTTATAAGGGGAAAGGAATGTAGAGTCTGATTCTTATCACAGAAGTTTGATAATTGATATAATTTTCTTGAATTTCTACTAAAACAGCTTTCTTGAGTTTAAATCGCATTTTATCGGATTGTTGCCATGGAGACGATTACTACCGAACAGTAACATTTATTAAATTCGTTTACTTAAAAAAATACATGCAATGTCAATAAGAGATTTTGACATTGATTTTAGTATTTTAAACCTGATAAATGCCGATTCACACTATACGTAACGTAAACGCACCGATAAGAACCGTCTCCGTCACCGATAAGAAACGTCTCCGTCACGTCATTTTTCATTAATGTTCACATTTTACGTTGAGGTTTCGACACGGACTGTCACCTTTTCAGTGGTTATACCTTATTGATTGTAACTATAAAAAGTTGCTAATGTTTTCTAATGCGAAATTCAGAGAAATAGCTCTACTTTTGGATGAAGAAGAGCAGCATCGACGCGAACTTATCCGCACTAAAAAAGAATGTGGGTACATAAATGCTTATTGAACATAAAATCGGAAAAATAATTTATTATATTCTTTAAGGAGTTGACAGAAGATGACTTAAAGTTTGATTAGTATTTCAGAATGTCTATGTACCAATTCGGCATATTGCTCAAGAAGATAATTATGGATCTATTAAAAAATAATACTATAACTCTATTAGTTTTACGTCCATTGTGATAAAAACGAAATATTACTATTTGTAACCTAACAGGGACTGACGCAAACCTGACGGGTGAGCTGTTCACATTGTAAGAAAGGCACAGGCGCGGACACGATCGGACCGTTACCGTCCCGTCAAATATTCCTCCAGAGAAACCGTGACGTAGCGGAACGATGACACGACGGAGACGGGACGGATGGTGTGCACAAGTCCACCAAAATACATAGAAGAAATTTTGACGTGTCTAAACGTTGTCGTTACGTATAATGTGAATCGGTCTTAATGCTCTAATAATTTGTTTTTCAAATTTTCTCATTCATCGATAAACTATGAATTACAAATGGTATTTATGGTATGAGATTTCCTTGGGATGACTAACACATACTGAAACATTTCCTGTCAATATAAGTAATCAATTCGGTACGTCAACTTTGGGAAACTAGCCTGCATTAGCCCTGTTATGGACTTCTTGTTTAAGTGAAGTGTGTAAAAAAGTGGTTGAAGCATATCTTCACTGATGTCATGATGTTAATACTACTACTGTGGTGTAATATGCGTCTTTAATATAAGTAACGGAGATTTTTTTGTAGACAATTTGCTAGGTAAAATATTAACGAAGGAAAAACTAATTCGGAGATTATTGTACGGAAGATTTACTAACAAGCCAATTTTTAGAAAAGGAGACATCCGAGATTATATCAATTTACGAAGCTCGCGAAGGAAATCTTTGTCGAGATGGATTTTAATAAAATAGGTGTTCATGGACAGGCAAATTAACCTTTTTTTTACGAGTTAATCATATGATATAGAAAACGGAGTTTACATTATTGACAACAAAATTAAGAAATAATCTAACCAAAATGTGTGAATTTAATGAAATTTTAAAATTAAATTCGTTTTTAACCACATTAATGATAATTGTATGACTTACTGTGAATTTATTTACTCTGGTTTTGCACAGCGGAATTGGAAATTGAATGAGTATTATAATTTTCGATGTAAAAATTGTTTACGCTACGCAAGGGGTGAAATCAAATTATTAAGTTGATTCCGTTACCGATATGAACGTGTTAACATTACTCTGTCGTGTGAAATACGGATCCAGTGATATTTAGGCCACGGAAAACTGCAGTTTTTCTAATGAATCAAATGAGGTGAGGTTGTTAATGTTAATTTGCTCATTACAAAAGAGTTTTTATGTGCTAATTATTAGTAATTTAGAAAATTCAGTTACTCAAAATTACCGTTTTTCTTCACTCTCCCCCTTTGGTTTTAATTAGTCCTGCGATTAAATTGGCGTGGAAAATTGAATTATATATCACTTATTTTTTTTTCAGTAGGTAAATATAGTTTACCTTCTCACTTTTTATAGAAAACAAGATCTCTTTACCATCTTTCATATTCATGATGTTAAAATCATTACATGTCCATACGTTATTACTTGCGATGCAGCAACTTTGAGGAAATAACATTTTATTTTTTTTACTTAATATCTCTGGATACATTCGGAGTATAAAAACGAAAGAACTGGCTCTTTTTTCTGAAGTAAATATTGATATGAATTAAATACCAACGACATGTGCTTTTAACGTATTGATTTAATCAAATGGTGTTACGGTCATCGGATTATGCAGTTCCCTGCTTTAAAAAACTTCCTTTCTGGCATAGCGACAATAGCGACAGATGTTGGAAGCGATTTTTTTACTTATTCTACACGGAAACTCCTTTGCCGTTTATGAATAGTTTTTTTGACTCGGTTCCATGCTTTCGATAACCATTTCCGTTCCGCAAAAAATAAAAAGCCACATAATAAACATGTCCCGAGAAACAATCGCAATCCACCGATTTTGTTTTCGATACGTTCGTAAAGGGACTCTAAATCGAACCGGGAATCTAGTTTGCGTCAATCTCGACGACGATATTTTCGATACGGAAATATCGTATCCGAAATGTTTTTCGGAAGCAAAAGGGATGTACGGAATAAAACTGAAGGGTATAGATTGGTAGAAGGGGAAAGTGGGCAGCAGCAGCTAGCGCGAACGGATCCCAACTCCATTCTATCTCTCTCTCTCTCCTATCGGCAGTAAAGTCATACGTTGCGAACCGCAGCAGATTTCACCGAAAATGCCCTAGGCGGTCATTCCATAGAAAGAGAGAGAGGCAGAGAGAAATAATCCACTCCACCTCTCGATCTCTCTCTCGGTCTACTTCAATTTTCTTTTGATATTATCAATCGGTTCGGGAGTGTGAATGCTCTGGGAATAGGTTCTGGGTTAGCCGCGGTGGGTGGCAGCAGGATAGTGAAGCGGTCGGAAAGAGGAGGGAAGGGAAAAGTGGCTTGGGGAGGAATGGGGGAAAAGATGAGGAGGGGGGAATAGGGTGCAGAACTGCGTATGACGGAAGGAGAGGGAGGAGGATAAGGTTGTGGAAGGGTTCGACTTTTTGGGGGTGTAGGTTTGTTTTTGGAATCGTGGCGGGGAGGGGGGAGGGTTAAGGAGGTTCGGAATAGGGAAAAATAAAAGAGGAGAGGGGGAAGACGTGTGGGAGGGAAGGAGACTGCGAGGGTGTTTTGTATGCCCGGGGGTGGGGTTTGGGAGAGATAGAGGAGGATGGAGATATTCCGAAGGGAAGGGGGGATTTTGTGGGATGGGGTGCTCGAAGGTCATTTACTCCGCAGCGCCATTGCGGACTCCGGTGGCGGGGCGGGGAGGCTCGTTGGCTGTGGCCGCGTGCCAGCAGAGATCCTAAATAGATATGGTGAGGCATCGGGAGCTCCCATCCTACTGTCCTCGCAGCTATTTCCCCTACGGTTCCCCCTCCCCCATCCTCCCCGCATCACTCTCTCCTTCCCTTCCTCCACATCCCTCTCTATTTTCCTCCTCTCGTCCCGGCGTCTGCGACCCCCTTTCCTCCCTCTCCGTGGAATAGGAATTGCCCTGGACTAACCTCCGGTTCTCCCTTGCTCTGCCAGTCCCTCTCTCTCTCTCTCTCCTGCTTCATTCAGATTTCAACCCCTGCACGTAACGGTGGCGAATCTTTTGCGAAAACTTCGGTGTAACTAGATTCTCTTACCTTCCGCGACCTCTCCTTTCCTTCCTATATCTCCGAATCCTGCATCTCCATACGTTAGTTCCCTCTCCTCCGCGAAGCTTCTGGCTCCTCTACAATGGGCTTTTGGTGAATGTGTGCACACGGGGGAAGGGTTTGTCCCGTATAACGGGTGTAGGCGGAGCTTCTGAAGGTATGCGGGAGATTTGGTGGCGTTTTATTTTAATTTCACGTCTGGATGCCTCCTAAGTTCTTTGGGATTTTATTTAAGGGATTCGCATAGATTGAGAATTACTCCCGTGATATAGACTGCTGCGGAATCGCATATAAAATAACTCCATTCGATATTGAAATAAATAGCCAATATCTGCATTTTTTTGCTGCCGAATTTTTCCTTTGTGGGGGCATAATTTGTATTCCAAATGAAAAAATCTTGCGATTGCGTCATCCTTTTTAAAATTCCTATATCCGATCCAGGATAGAAATTGCGAGTCGCTACTATTCTTCATTCTCGGACGATTTAACCGAATTAGTAAGTGTTTTATAAATAAAAAAAAATCGTACTTCGTACCCGACGTAATTGAGTCGAGAATTTGATTAGGTAAATCGTCCGATTTTTTCTATGAAGAATCGCCGTTCGAAAATCCCCAGAAATTTCGAAGCGGAACCGAATATTTTTCTCTTTTTCGGTTCAAATAATGAACATGATGTGTGCTTCTGTCCACGATCTGCATTTTAGATTAAAGCCCGCTTAAAATATTTGGAGCAAAGCAATTTGCCTCCCAATGTATATTTGTGTGTGCTAGCTCAAAGTTATCTTGGCTCACTACCATTTTTTTATTCGGGACGAGAGACGCTCTCTTTGTAAAAAAAAGGCTAGACTTTTTCTCTTCATCCTATTCTACCTACTTGCTATCTCTCTCTCTTTCTCCTTTCCCCTCTCTCTTTTTCTCCTTTCCCCCCTCTCTTCCTCGTGTTATATTACTCTGCGATGTTATCACAAAGGACTTTTGAGTCCAAAAGAAAAGCACTGTGCCTTGTGTGTTTTTGTATGTTTGGTATTTCTCCGTTTGCTGAAAAAGTTTACCACTTCGCTGTTCTTTTCATTTCGTTTAAATACGAGATGCCGGAAATATTGGCGAATTTGTCACGGAGGAATGGACGAATAAATGTTCGCAGTTCACGAAAATTCCTCTGTTTGAGTGGAAAGGGCTGTATTTGAGCAGATACGAATTTAATATTTATAATCGCTGTACAATATTTAATTTTTGGGAAATCATTTTTCGAGTATGGTGATATTTTTTTCTATGATGAATATCTATAATAAGCCGACTGAAAATGTACGGGATGACACTTGGATGGTTTTTCTCAATCGAAATTGCAGGTAAACTTTCAACACCGAAGTACAAAAAACATGAATATTCTATCATTTATTTCTGCCACGATTCTCAAAACCCCATCTATAGTATTGTTCCAATTACGCGAATTGTAATTATCCAGATGTCCATCTATTTGCATCAAACCTAGAAAAAAATATTCGATAAATTTTTATGCCAAGGTCCTAGATATTATAAATACTTCATTTAAATAAATCTGAAATTTTTAACGCAAACAAATGTGCTTAACCGCTCATCGTCGTCTTCTGTGCAGGATTAGCGCGTCTTAATAAAGTAATCTACGTGTATGTAATATTCATGTTAATAATTAAGTTTTTTGCCGATATATTTATAATATTCGGAAGTATATTTGAAAATACACACTATCTACACTACAAAAGCATCATTTGACATTTTTTTAAATGTCCGATTTTTCCAAGTTTCGATTATCCGAACCTACCTTTCTCCCAACAAGCTCGGATAATCAGAATGCCACAGTATTCATCTTATTCAAATCTTGTGTTTGTGAAAGTACCGTGTCAAACCAACTCCATCATATAACTTCCCCGAAAACGATTTCATCGAGGCTCAAGAGGAAGCATGGAAAATAATAGACACATCCAAGTCCCCTTGTATCGATTTTGATTCGGAAGTTCGTGACCGAATGCACGTTGACTTACTTCCGGCGAATCTCTTCCTTCCACACTCCCCTATGCATAATTAGTTATTTAGGTGCTGTTATGCGGAGCTGCTGGGTCGCACGAGGAGGGGCCGACAAATCGAAATTCAAAATCGATATTCGGATAGCTAAAGAGCAAAACGCGCCCAAGATAGGACTCGAAATAAATCACCGCTCCAGTTCTCCTCCGCGCGCCCTCCGTTACTCCGGACATTTATCAAAGGTTTTTTTTATATCTTCGTGCGTTCATCCACGTCGAAAAACGTATGAGAGGGAATTTCGGATCATCCACGGCCCTAATCGGTGGCGCGTTTCTTGTTTCGGAATTTATTTACTGCCGGTATTATCTGCCATAGTGGTCGTTCCCGAGGGTAATTTGGCAAGGAGGACTTCTGATCGAAGCGTTTGTTTCTAGCTCTTTGGGGAAAAAAACTTAATCCATAACGAGTCAAGCCGTTTCTATATTTTCCGAGTATTTTCCGTCATTCCGAGATGTGACAAAAAACACGACGCCCAATAATGAACGTGTATTATCGAGTAATTTCCCTTCATACACACTCGTTGTTGAATAATTTTTTCTCATAACTCGACAAGATAAAACTGGCGAGGTTTTGAATCCTGTGTTATCTTTTTTCGGTCATTCTTCAATTTCCGAGTATTCTAAGCCATTCCAGGGCGAGGCAAAAACTCCAATCACAATATTAAACGTGTAATGTCGAATATTTTATATATTAAGTAATTTTTTATCATAATTATATATACCAAAACGAAAGAAAATTTTGGACACCATCTATTTTATATTTATTTGGCCTATCGCCATTTAAATTAATAAACGATATCCTTCAAACTAACGACATTTTAATACGAGTTTTGAAAAAAATGTAAAATTTATCATTAGCATCGTAGGTAAAACTCAGTTTTATTACTGTGACTTTACTAATATATAATCCGTTAATTCCAAGATCTGGATCTTATTAGCTGTATAACCACAGTTAGATTCTCACTTCGAACAACTAAGGATAATCTGTATTCAAAAGAGAAGACGACTCGACAGAACTTAACTCGTCATAACTTGAATACTAATTTCCAACGCTTACCTCACAAATGCCATGGAGATAATTTAGAGGAAACATTTTACATAAGTGGTAACTTTTGTCAACTATTTTAAAGTTTGTTCCCTGGAGCAATGAATAGAGGCAAATTTTAAGAAAATGAATCGTTATCTTGTATGTTAAAATGCGTGAAAGATGCCAAGAAAGTTTAGCTGAAGTAAGTATATATATATATATTCCCGTCTGATGCGTGGCAGTTATATATATTGATTTATCGAGAAGTAAAGAAATAAAGCAAAAACAAAATACACCTTCCGGAGAACTCTTATAATTTAGCTCTATGAGTAGGGTATATATTTTAAATGAATTTCTTATGGCCTGAGAGGCGAGTGAGAAATCCAACCTCTACACTCGTCACAACCGCTCCGACAACCACCCCCACACTTCCCATTTTACTTTCCCCTCCTCGCAACTCTCTCTCTCGCTCGAAAAATATAAAACTCTACCACTTCTCTACACCGGAAACGATGAAACCGCGTTCCATGCGATCGACTTACCAACTCTCTCATTCCTTATTCTTGCGATGTTCTCCGAACAGCCATAACTAGCGAAGTTATCAGATTCGATTGTGATCTCTTGTCACGTTTGAGAGAGGATCTCTCTAAACCGCCGCAGACCTTCCCTACCACCAGATACCTCCCTTTCTCACTCAACCTCTCTTTCCTTCCCTCACTCCCCTACCCTCCTCACTTCCATAACCTCCTCACTTCAATAATCTCCTAACTTCCATAACCTCCTCAGTCCCCTGCCCTTCTCACTATCCTACCCTCCTCACTCTCCTACCCTCCTCACTCTCCTACCCTCCTCATTCTCCTACCCTCCACATTCTCCTACCCCCCCTCACTCTCCTACCCTACCCACTCCCCTACCCTCCTCATTCTCCTACCCTCCACATTCTCCTACCCCCCCTCACTCTCCTACCCTACCCACTCCCCTACCCTCATCACTCTCCTACCCTACTCACTTCATTACCCTCCCCAATCCCCAACCCTCCTCACTAACTTCCTCCAACCCGCCAACTCCTCCTCTATTCTCTTCCTCCTCCACTCTGGAATATCACCCTCGTTAAACTCCCCTACCCCCTTCACTCACTCACTTTCTCTCTCTCTCTCTCTTTCTCCATCCTTCTCTTAACCATGAAGTCACCCTTCGACACGTCGTACCACCCTCCATTTTCCTCCCTATACAACCCACCTCTTCCACCATCTCCTTCCTTCCCTAACCCTATCTTTGTCATCTTTCTCTCTCACACACTTTCTCATCTCTCTCCTCGCATCCTCCAAAAACCATTCCCTCGCTCAGACGTCAACTTCTACAACTTCTGGCCGCTTCGTCGACTTTTGCTTCCCCCCACCCCCAAAAAGCCTCCTTTCTCTTTCCTCGCTAAGCCCTTTATATTCCCTTTACTCTTCTAAAGGGAAGAGTGAGGCTGCATCGGCTTTGTCAAAAGTGATGGCAGGAATGAGGTGGTTTTCGGAGCATTGAAAAATATCCGCTTCCCCTTTTTCTTTCGGTAGGCTTTGGTCGGTTTTTTGTCACAGGTACCGGTAATGGGCGCGTTGTTTAAGAATGCCATATTTTTCGGTCCCGCCGGGAGAGGGGGAGGGTAGGGGGGATTTATGCAGTTTAAAAGCAAAAGGAGAAAATCCATGTTTAACAAGCAACGTACAAATGAAGCGTTGCCGTTTTTTTCTGAAGCCAGGAAAATTGGAAGAACATATAAAATTGACCGAGGTTCGTTTATTAGATCTCATGAAAGACTTTATTTTAACAAATATTTCAATTTGATTATTGTGTTATACGGAAAACATGCTTCCTCGAGTGATCATGACGTTCGTCCCGTACTAAGCTGTGGTTCTGAAAACTAATTCACAAATTCCTCGAATTCCTCGTTACCAATTTTTCGATTGTAGGAATTTTCATTTAAAGGTAAGATTTTTTTAAAACGAAAAAACAGAAAAACTTCGTTTTTTGGCAAAAATTGTCAGCTATTGTAAGTTAAGTTGGCACGTTATGCAACAATTGTTACATCTTCGAAGTTGAAAGGCAATATGTGCGTAAATGGATGTATTGAAATTCCCAATTTGTAGAGAATTCGAATGATATTAATTTATATTTGTTCGTCGGGCACTTTTATGAACGCTTCCCATTATTTTGCGGCCTTCAATAAATACAATCCAGTAAAAACAAATTAATAAAGTACTGCTCTCTAGCGGTATTTTTTCGATAGCAATTACTTTGTTAAACATTCTTATTCTTGATGGTGACTGGATTTTTATAATTCGAGTATAAGTAGTTTTTAAGGGAGATTTTTCCATCCTAAACGAGCGCCTTTTTACGCAACTCAACTTCGCACTGTAACCTTCTCCCGCATGGTTATTATTTCAAGAAAAATATTTCGCGTTTTTTCTTTCATCGTCGGTTATGTATACTTTCTCGAACGAACTTTGACTCCTTTGTCTTTTTATCACGAGTTAGAAAGAAGAGAGGGTGAGAGGGTCCGCGGTGTTGACCCCATGCCTCCTAAAAAAAAACCCCCATCCGTCCCATCCTTGTCAACCCTCCTCCCACCACTCCTCACACTCCCTCCGCAAATCCCCAGCTGCCCATGTAGACCCTTATCTTTAAGCGTCTGGCTTCCCTCCTCCTAACCACAACTCGACGACACCGCTTACTTCTCCTACCCTACTTCTCTTTTTAAAAAGAAACAATTCATATTTATCTTCAAAGCGGAATATTCGAGTCGGTGAGAGGTTAACGGAATTTATGAGGAAGCCTTCCTCGTCTCGCGGGACTTTTCTTGCGACTTTGCATTTGTCCCTTTGTATTTTTAAAGGCGGTCGAATTTTTCTTCGCCCAAAAACATACGCGTATGTTTCTCTTTTAAATTTTTGCGCCTGTTATACAAATATGTTCATCGTACGTGTCTTTGTTATGCAGAGTCGAACTCGATAACGGTATCTTCTGTAACTCGAATTTTAGATCAAGTGGAGTAGATATTTTTATTTATATACATTCGAATAAAGTCCCATAACCTGAAGTTTCGGTTACGCGAGCTTCTTCCGCCTTGTCTTATGTTTCGCCTCGCCGGTTTTTTGCCGTATTTTATCTATACAAATTCGATTTCTGGTCTGTCTTTGATCCTTTTTACATGGCTACTCTTGAGACGAAACACCCGCAGGATCTAACGAATTGTCGTTCGGATAAATACTCCATGCCGACTTTATTAAATCTCCTCTCCCTTGGAAACAGTAGCAATGCCATCCCTTTTTTCCGGAGACGCGATCATCACGGAGGTACCGAAAGATTCACGCGCTGTATACCCATATTTTGCTATTTTGGCGGATTGTTATTATGTTATTAATTTTTGCATGTATATATATATATATATATATATATATATATCACAAAGTCATCTTATCGCCTGTATTACTCTAGAATTGCATTTGTTTTTTGCTATTTTAAAAAAATAATGCACTTAACTTTCCGCAATATTTTCAAAATCTTGATATTCTGCTCAGGAAATTTCTTTCCAGCGGGGAAACTATTTGAGTAAGACTTCTTCGTTGTGAAAATGTTTGATAAAAATGTAATTTTCATGGTAAATGGAGCCTTGAATGTTTTTTTTTAACCTAATACTGGTATAGGTACCATTTACGTTCATCTCTTTTTCACGAAACAGGCTCTTTCATTCTAAATGTAGGAGTTGGAAAATTAGGCAAAAATTCGGAGAGAATTAGGCTTATTATTTGGAACAAAACTTATGGCATGCGGAGTTTGAATTCGATTACACAAATAGTTATATATCAACAACTCATAATCGATAAACTAAAGTAGCATCCTAGAGTGAGTTCAAAACGACTTAATTTAATAATATCAATCAAATGAAATATAATGTGGACGTTATCAATTCAATTCGGAGACATCCAAAGATACTGCGGGACTATAAGCCCGTTGCTATTACAGTGGAACGGATCAATGATTAGATTCTAGTCTGTCCAATTTATTTGCTCTTAATGTCTTTTTTTCATGTTTCCGATGGGCTTAGATGGTCCTACTTCATTTCTATTCCTCTTAATGAATTGCCGTGAAGTACGCGAAGATAGTTTCGAAACAGCTTTATTTTCTCTGACGCTTGTTCTCATCGATTCTTTTCTGTCGGAGAACGGAACCTCTTCTTTTTCATGCGTTATATTTTCATATTTGGATTGATTCGTAGGATCGTGAGGAGTGCTATAAAAGATTTGCTTTGCGGAAATATATACAGCAATATACATAGATGTCTCGTGCTACGGTATGCTTTCATCCTAATATATGGAAGCGCTACATCCTTCCTATTCGTATCCTCGAGAGAGTTTTGTTTTTGCGTTTGGTTTCGTTATTCTCCGTTGTTGCGTTCGGTTGCTGCGGCAGCAGCGACTCCCTCGGTCAGCGAGGAAACTAGAGTATTCAAGGGATGCAGGAAAAGCGTATGTCCAGGCGGGAGTAGGGGTACTTTGTTCTCTTTGGAAGGCAAAACAAAAAAATACACGAAACAATTGAAGTGAAGCGCTTTAGCGGTTTTACAGGTGCACTCTCGTGAATTTTTTCTCGTGTCTGTGTGCGTTCGGCAGTTCTGCCTGGGTTCTCTATCTTTTGGAAATCTCTCTTTTCCTGTTATTTTTCCGCGAGGGGTCGTGCAGAGATGAAGTTTATGCTCTCATGCCCCGCGGGGATGCCTTTGCAAAACGCCGGCTGCATGTCATTCCGTGGAATCTACATAGGGACGTACATTTTTATGACCTCGCCGATGTAAATCCCTTATCGGAAGAATGTTTTGTTTTCAGTTGGCCTTTTGTGACGCTCCAATTCATTCGCCATCGTAAAAGTATCCATTTATTCTAGTGAGAACGGAAAATGTTTATAATGAAAATAAAATGATTATCCCTTTAAAGCAGTGGTGAGCAACCTTTTCCATATGGCGAGCCGCATTGGAAGTTGTCGATACTTCGGCGGGCCGGATTAGTCTTTGAATCGGACGTTAACTAGATATTCTGAGGTATCATATCTGTGAAAATTATGTCTAGCTTAGGTTATAGGGTTAACATTTCAATGTCAAGTGTTTTGTTATCGTAATTTGAATATATATGATATGAAATTGTGTGTTAAATTCTACAGCTAACTTTTTAACCGTGGCCTAACGGGACGCATAAAACTCTCCCGGGGGCCGCGGGTTGCTCACCACTGCTCTAAAAACGATAACATTGCATCCAAATCTAAAACAGTTCAAACGTTATCGGAGGACAAAAAAGGTTAATACGAAGGTTATGACGTTACTGAAGCGCAGGTTGACCTTTTTCTTTGCGAAATGATCGTAATTTTTTGTCCACGCTTTTAATATAAAACTCGGCAAATCGTGAGATCATCTCGTGAAGAAAATTAAGAACGCGACAATATATAACCAAAGAAATTCTGCCGTTCGAGTTATCGTTTTCGCCCGATTTAAATTCACACTTTTATTTAAAGTACAATCTCACCGAAGTATTTTAATAAATAAGGAATTGGTCATTATTCATCGTAGTGTTTTGAATTCGAATATTTATCTTTTCCTCTCGTATCTAATCAATTTTTCGATTAAACGTTTCACTAAACTTGCGTATTGGGAAGGAAAGTTTTCGCTCTCGGTGGGCGGAACGAAACGCTCTTCTCTCTCTCTCTTCCGCTTCTATCTCCCTCGCAACGCATTTCCTAAAAGATGGAAAATTCCCCCATTTTTTAATTTTATCTTCCCTCTTCCTTTTGGACGGACCGTTCGAAAAGAGGGAGAGATGGATAGCATCTCGTGGCCGACCAATCAAGGATCAGTGTTTGGGTTGCGTTTCGATGCTTTTTTATCGACGATCTTCCTTATCTCAGTGCGGAAGGAAATTTATTTCTTCTCCTTACTTCCCCCTCACTCATTTCTTCCTCCTTCCATTTCTCCCTCCATTTTGCGCCCTCTTTAGATCTCTTTTTTCCCTTGCGCCCTATCTCCCTTACACGTTTTTCTGTCTCCCCGCTTCCTCCCCTATCTGCATCTTTCTCAAACTATAACAGGATGGGTACGAAAAAAGAGCAATGCACGCTGTTTATAAAAATATGAGCAATGATTATTCCATAGGTGGCTTTAAAATTAATAATTGGTTTAGAATGTATGATATCGAGAGAAATGGAAGCTGATGAAAACGCCGAGAAGCTGGTATAAACAAATCGCATACAAACTTAAGGATTTCAGTGCAGTGTTATTTCGCAAAGTACAAGTAAAATAATAATCTAAAATCTATAAAAGCCTACTTCTGTCCCTTTGTGGCTCCCGCTGTCACTCTATAAAAATACTAATAACTCGATAAAAGATAGAGATACATTTTTGAAATTTGGCAGGAATGCTAGATTTGCATATTTTAAGGTGGTGACGAAAAACATCCCGAAAAATGTCCTGAGTTCGACTCCACGGAAGACATTTCTATTTCCCATAAAATAACACGTAAAAATCTATTTTTCGACGTGCAGGCTTTGACTCCTTTTTAGATCTAAATTAGAAAGAATCAATCAACGATCTTCGGGTCTGAACCATTTTAAAGAAAATATTATAAATGTTTTTATTCTGTTATCTTTTTCTACCTACAGTTCGACATTTCTCATGTTAAATGTTTAATTCATATATTTGGGGGGAAATATTGCCATTTTAACGGGATGTTGCCTTGCCAAACAATTACATTGTTAAACCTCGAAGTTCTACTGTTATTTTAATCCTGATGAGTAAAACTGAATGCTTGTAATACGAGAGAGAGAAGGAAGGATAGGGGAATTATTTTCATAGCTACCAATATAACCAATATCCTTTGTGTTATTTACGAGAAGGAATACATTATAATGTAGAACATTAATCATTCGCATATTAAAATTACTTAGAATCATCCTAGGAGTTCGAGACTTGAAACTACGAACGCCTAAAAGAAGGAAAGTTTGTTTTCCTGTCAGCGATTTTTGAATACGCGTCGAATCGATCAACAGATCAGTTTTTACCGGGATCATTTGACGTATTCTTAGCGAGTTGCATTGTTACCGGAATCGAGTAATTGCGTAACATTATCTTGGATAATAGCTACGCGTCGCATCTATTCACGAAATTTCATAAAAGACTTTCCCGTTCAATTTCAACGGTCATCTCCCTAGTGATAATAGTAATGATCATGATAATAATGTTGATAGTAATGACAATGTTAATAATGGTGATAATAATAACCATAATGGCAATATGGTGAATGTCAGCTGAAGATTCACTTCTCTTTTGATGAAGAGGCTCTATGTTTCCTGAAGCTTGTGTGAGGGATCGATTGCGCCTTTATTTCTTTATCTCGGTTTTTTGGAGCGGTCCAGCCTATGAGGGAACATGAGAGAACGTATGAATAATTGCGTGGGTGTAGACGAGTGGGCGTCTGAAAACTAATTAATGTAGAGATTTATACTCAAGTTCGAGATGATAGATTGGAAAGGCACTGTTTTCACCGTTGATTTAATGCTTCTCTTTATTACATACGATATGTAAAAAATGAGGCACTGAACAGGTCGGTGAAGAATATCCTCTCTGGTTTTTATACCGTTCTTTTTGCTACCTACTGTAAATCTTTCAACTCTCACTTTCCTAGCGTTTCCTTCGTATATTTTATACTCTATCCCAATCGATCTAATATTTCTTTCGATAATGTAGCAAGCTCACCCTTCTCAGTTTTTAATATCGGCAACCCAATCCGTCGAGTGACCAAAACGAGAATTTGAGGGGCGTTAATGCCGGCAGTTGATTTTCAGACCAAGTTTTGCATAAATTTGGTTTTGTTAATTGCTTTTCGGTCCATTCGCTCATCCTTTAAATCGTGCCACATTACTTCCTTGGCTGGATGAATTTATGTGACATTTTAGCATTGGGGTCATTCATTGAAGTTCATATATCTAATTCAGTTCTGTATTTTAAAATTTTGACCTTATAACTCGCAACACAAACGTTGTATTTGTTGAAACAATTACTGCACCAAAAACAAAAACAATGCTCGAGGCCGTGAATGCCTCGCGTGTTGTTTTTGCCGGTGTATCTACGTTGAAACACCCTTATTATCCATAATATTTTCAAATTTAAATTTTCGCACTTGTTTACAATAATGTGTTGTTAAATCCTTTTTTATTCCATATTTAATTTTCTCCCTATTTTTTTAAAAGGCGTTGTAATTTTATCTCGTCCACCCATGTATCGTTTTTACGGTGAAACACCCTTATTTATCATATTTTCAAATTTAAATTCTCTTGTTTGTTTACAATAATGTATTGTTAAATCCTTTTTTATTCCATATTTAATTTTCTCCCTATTTTTTAAAAGGCGTTGTATTTTTATCTCGTCCACCCATGTATCGTTTCTTGTGGCAACATCTCTAGCCGATAAAATTTTGACAAGCTTTCGCTCTTCGATAGTGAAATAGATTTATTATTTTAAGGAACGATGTTCGAACATTATCTTCCATTTCACTTACGCTTACACTATATTGTGGAAGAAAGCGTTCATAAAATATGGAATCAATGAAACGCTAAGAGTGCCTGAAAATATTTTTTCATAGCATCGCTATAAACGAGTAGCGATGTTTTAACGGTTTTACGAATTATCGTAAGAAGAGTTTTCAAATGTAAAAACGTTTTACGCTCATCCGCTCCACTTGGGCAAGATTGGTGATTATTTAAAAAAATAAAAATTTTCACTACTACTTAATTTTAAATTATATGTCACTGTAATTCTAATGCGCTATTTGCTTACTTTAACGAGCTAAAGACTCGTAGATCGAAGGCTAGTACAAATTAAAATGCGTATCCTACATTTTGATCAAAATCATTCTTAGTAAAAATATCATATTACTATAGCTTCCGTTTTTCAATAAAAGCAGTAAACTCTTGACCAGCAGTTGCTGCACACTGGTAATTCTTAGCGTTTCACGTGGCATGTCAACCAAATTATAATTGCTCACTTCTGTAGTGATTAGAACGTTTTTAGGCAGCTTTAATTATTTATCCAGCTTTATAAAATGAAGTAATAATAATAATCCGCCTCCAATACGCAGAATAATTCTTTGACTACATTAGGATAGGAAAAAAATTCTATCGCACGAAGCATGTAATTGCTAAATTTATTTTTTCATTTAGTGTCGCTTTATGGGGATAGAAGCGAATTTCCATATAAAATACCCATTAATGTTTCACCACATAATTTTCCTGTTTCTGTTGTAATCATTGTGCCTATTCCTTTGCTATTTTTGAAAATACATATCTATCATCCAACACCCGAAATGAACGTTCGTATCATTGTGTTCCAAAACATAACTTACGTAAAAACTCACAAGCAAGCCAAATTCCATACGCGAGTGGAGAAATATATTATTAAACCCTAATAAAATAAATCCGTGTTCCGTTATTTGAAAGCCCTTTTTCTGACAGTGTATGAAAACGGTCATCTGTCCGTTGAACCAAATCGAAAAAATCGAGAGAAAACAAAACCAGAAAAACAGTAAACGCCTCAAGTTGGCGGATAAAAACAAGGTCCACGGTGTCTAAATTTATTGAAAATAATAAATCGCCGGTTAACGTGCCTCGCGGGAGACCCGAATGTCCGGGTTAATTTTCCGTACGACCGGATTTAGATTAGTTTCAATAGCCTCAAATTATAATGCGAATAACGCGACCATGCTGCGGAAGGCGTTTTTTTTTATTTGCGGGAAAACTTTCTAGTTCATCGGTCAGAGAAAGATGAGTGTTGATTGGTAATTTATCTCCCACCGTTTCAATGCGTCTTTCTTTGGTAGTCATTACCGGGTCGTGCAACGCAGAATCGAATCGCTGCGTTTAATTAAGCGTAAATTAATCGCGAAACGTAAAATTAAATGAAGTAGCTAGCAGCCGCTTCGTGAAGTGCCGTGGCGTGAGGTTTGGGAAATAACGATTTAAAATTTTCAAAATTTGCCTTTTATTCTTTTGTGTCTGATGACGTGAGCGGTTCGTATTTTGTGTTCATGAGTCGAAGCGGAATTGTTTTCGCGATGAAATTTTCGACAGTTCCTTGCCAATGTCAGATTCAGTGGCAATAACAAATAATTACATATCGTATTATATATCACCGGTTGAATTATTAGGGAAACGGAATTTTGCTTTAAACAAGAAAATGTGTCGAAACAATATCATGAATAAACGAATTATTTTCTGTAAATATTTGTATGACTGATGTTGCGCTGTTTTAATTTTGTAGTTTGTTGTTCTAACAGACGGTTATTTTAATTCCTCCAGAGGATTTAAGAATCATTAAATTTAAAATAATTTTTACAGGAAGAATATTTACCGTCATCTTCAGATCCTTCATTAATTTGCATTATGTATTAGAAAGGTTAAAATCTCTACAAGCACTTCGTAGTTTAAAAAATTTCTTTTAATTTGTTTTAAAACACAAGTTCGATTAAAAAATATCTCGATAACTAATCTTGAATCCAAATAAACCAATTTGAATATCTTTAACACTAATAAATGTAAATGCCGCAATTTATTTCTACTTTTTTAGACCAAAACTTTGTAAAAGCTCATAAAATTACAATTGATCATAATTTCATTCTTGTAGCTCCCTTTAGTGTTTCCTGCTACGTCAAACTGTCGCGAATTTTGCAGATATTTATAAAAAACGCTAATTTTTGATAATTGTTAATAACTTATATATTAACTTTCCTACTATATATATATATATATATATATATATATATATATATATATATATATATATATATATATATATATATATATATACATTAAACCCTCATTAGTGCGAACCCGGCTAATGCGAACATCCGGTTTACACGAATGAATGTTTTCTTCATCCCTGAAAGTATCGACTTAATGTATTTGAGGTTGCTGGTTAACGCAACATTTTCTTGAGATGAACTTTGAACAAAATTCGGCAACCAAGAAAAAGAGTTATCTTTCCACACGAACATTTGCTTCAGTCCAACGGGCTTCAGAGCTGTAAGACTGTTTCCGTTGTATAGACAGGTTGTTTGTATTAAGAGTTCACTGGGGTTCTAAGAAGGGCGATTCAGTAACTCTTCATTCTGGTCTCTATCTACCCTTGACCATTCAGTCTTTTATCGTCTTTCACGAATACCTCAAATGGGAAGACGTGACAATCGCGTATCTCTTCATTGTGTCATCATAGGTGTTTGCCTTCCTTGTAGTAAATTTGTTCATTTGGGCAGATAACCGAGGAAGAAAGGAAGGAAATTCTTGTCTAATATCGTCATTCACGATGGACGGTAGCGATAGCAATTCTAATGAGGATTTACGACTGCTAAATGTTTATACTCGCCTGGCACCGAGAACCTGCGAGAACATGGCTGTGCTGGGACTTAAGCATCTTCAGAATACATAGTAGTCGTGCTCCGTAGCAATTTTCATTGGTTGATTTTATCAGGTCTTACCAGAACAAAATTCCACTTATCGGTTTTATGGCCTGATTATCTTTGATATTTCAACCTGTATTCCATTGGAACATAACCAGGGCGCCTCGACATCTTCCGCCGAAAATTAACGCTCCATACCATTCCTACTCCTTTAACGCTAGCGTTCCCAATTTCTCCTTCGAATTTTTCTTCCGCCATCCATCATGTTAGCGCGACATTTTATCACCCTCACTCCCGCATAACTAAGCGTCCTCGTAAAACGCCAAACGCGGATTTGACGCAACCGGAAACTCCTTTTTATTTCGTTAACGAGGACCGCAAATGCACTTAAGGTGTCGATGTCGTCGTTTCAGTCCCTCTTCCACCCATCCTCTCTCCTCGAGTATCAAGAGAACTCGCGAGCCTTTTTTTTTAAATAAGATAAACGAATAAATAAACTAAAAAAACGGACGCACTTGAGGGAGAGAATATCCTCGGCATTAATTCCGGCTCTCTCAAGACTTAGGAGGAGGGATCGCTTTTCACCGTCTCCACCTTAAAACCGCAAGATTTTTACGCCCTTACACACAACGCCTAAAGAGCTCTAACGCACGACACGTCCCCTCTTTTGCCCCTCGGAAATAAAAAAATCTTCCTTCTCTGCGTGCTCCTCTTCCCTATCCTTTTCACGTCCTAAATTCTTCCTTTGTTTTTCTATTCGTGCGCGTTTCATCCCGCCCCTTTTGCCTCCTTCCTTTTCCCCGAAACCATCCTTCCTTCCTTCTCCCCCCTCTTCCCTCTTGGAGTTTTACCCCATTTAAGGCATTCGTTTCGTTTTCTGTTTATTTTCCACTCGCCTAGCTAATCCGTTTTCTCGGTTTTGAGAAACGGTACCGTCGCTACACGCAATGGGAAGGATTTAATTCTCGGGGGGAAAGTTTTCCTTTTAGCAGTCGTCGCATATCGTCGTCGGAAAAAGTTGTTCCCCCCCTCTAGATTTACTTTTGTATAAAATGGAAAAGGTTTTCGCAAAAGATGGAGGAGAAGATACTTTAGGCAAATAAGGGTCTTTATAAAGGGGTGCGCGCATGCGATCGAATCGGTGATTGCTTGGGTATATTTTGGCTCAAGGGATTATCGTGTAGATATAGGGGTTATTTTAGTCGTGATTGCTTTTTTATATGATGGAATTCGCATTGAAAGAGCAAATTTTTCATTGGCATTGTCTAGGTACCTATTCTTGCAAAATAAACTATCTATGCAAAAATAAAACTTAATTCTCATTAGAAGTACATAAGAGTTATTATTATTTCTACAACATAATAAAACAGAAAATAAACAAAAATTGGTGGTATTTTAGTGCTACAGATCTCCTTGTAGAGCCCTACGCACTATATAGGTTGCGTAAGCCTAGCTACGCTTAAATTTGTCTTAACATTTTTATTTTGTCGAAACTACATAACAAATTAGGATTTAAATGTGCTCGTGCTTCCACTCTCTATTTGCTTTGGACTTTATTTGCTCTTCATTCTTCATCAAACGATTCCTTTTCAGAACTTGCATCATCCCCCATTTCCTTTACCTCTTCCCTTCAACATTCTAATGAAAAGGAACGTTTTACTTTAGTTTTATCTTATCTTTCACGAAATCCGGACTCTTCATTTATACATATAAGCGGGCGATTAAAACGAAAGAGTTTCTAATTCAGCTGTTACACCATAAATAACAGGAAACGAACGAGATGCCGTTATGCAGTTCACTTTTAAGCCACTAAGAAGTTTTTTTTAAAATTGCCTTTCTCCCTCCGTGATAAATCCCTCGTGATTGGAGCCGTTAAACTAACTCATTCTAGAAGTTTCTAGGACATCCTTCCCACTAGCGATATTAAGTGCGACCTTCCTCAGGCGAGAAAGAAATAAGGCGCTCTCCTCTTTTCTTGATGACTTAGAGTGTTTTCGGGTCTTGCCTGGCATATATCGCCTCTCTCTTTACTCGGAGCGATTCCTCCAATTCCTCCCTCCCAACCGTCCTTTACTCATATTCCTCCCTCTCTCTTTTTCCCCCTCAAGGTAAAAACCCATCCCGTGCGTAAGACCCAAGTCTCCCGTCCCGTATTTCTTAGCGTCGTCTCCGAAGTCATAAGAAATTCACGCGGTCCTCTGATGCAGCTGCACGGTTATGGAGAGATGCAGAAAGGAATGCATTACGTTCCATGACGCTCCTCATTCTCTCTCTTTTTGTCACTCTTATATGAGACTTCTACAGTACTCTCGGAAACTTAAAACCGTGTAAACACAGCCTGGGAAAATCTTGAACTCGGGAGGAACGCTTACACTTCGTCATTTTCTTTGCGCCGAATGCTCTATTTAGCTAGGGACCGGCGTATTGAAGAGAGCGAGGGAGATGCAGAGAGAGAGAGAGAGAGGGGGGGTGGGTGGGTGCAAGAGCGCGGGATAGAATGCTCGTCGCATTGTATTCCTCGCGTACCTTTGTACGGAAATGTATTCTTCTTTCCATTCGGATCAAGAGATTAGCGTCTTTCGAGAAAATTGCGTCACGAGACTCAAACTTCGGGACTTAGTGGACTTATCATCGTCTTACGTTCTCGTAACTTGCTCGAATCTTGGCAAGAGTTTACGCGCAATATTTGCACGAATATCCTACGACTGCTTTTAAACCGTTTGAAATGAACGAGAGAGATCCCCTGGAGGATCTGGAACTTTATCATTTCAAGAGTTATTTATCCAAACGAATAAGTGGAAGGAGATAGATATACAGAAAAAATGGCATTTATTGCACGCTGACGAGAAAAAATAACAATGCCGTTCCTCTCACATAAATAATTTTGGCGGATATTACTTAATTGAATGATCATTTTCACAGGAATGTGAATAAATGTAATGTTTTTAATTTTTGGATAATTTTAGAGGGGCATTCTCCAGAATAGGCTATTTCACTGAATATAAGAATGTTTTTTTTTTCTCCACGTATCTTTATAAAGTGGTGCTTTTCTGGTCTATATTATTTATTTTAATCGAACAGCGTATATCCCAAATTTATTGATTAGAATTTATGCCATTTAAGCGGAAGCCGTGCACATTGATTGCGATCTAACGGAATGTATCACGAATTATGAGAAATGAATACAAAAAACCTTTCTTTAATTAATATAACATTTGCGGAAGGGACGATAGTTAACTGATAAATTTTCCAATAATGATTGTAATTGATAGACAATTGCTACAATTTTTATATTTGTTGAAGAAAATGTGGTATTATAGAAGGTAATAACCTGAGAGTTACTTGTCAATCTAGTTAAATATTTGAAACTAATACGCATTTGCATTTATATTTTAAAACCTGTTCTCGTGATTTAATCTTATGTCTCAGAAATATTGTCATAATATGTATAAAAAGTTGAGATGGACAAAGTTCAACTCAATCGGAGTGTGGCATATATTTTATTTCTACTTAAAATAAGTTAAAATCAACATAGGAAATCGGCACTAGGACTTGAGTGTGCCTGAAAGTAGATTTAATCCAATCGTTTTGATCTGGTTTTAAGTTAATTACTTTCTTAGTAAAGATATTGCGGAGACGGAATTTATTTTCTCACAAAACTGTCGCCCAAAATTTGTAATCGGCTTAAACGCTTAATATTTAAAGAGAAGAGGTAACATGGTGTTTAATATTCTTATTTTCGGGAAAAAATTCATTTCCGTTAATTATAATTTATAGTTTCACTTCTTCCGATAAAACAATTCGAAGGAATTTCTTTAGTCAACCACTCATTTCTGTTTATACGAACTAATTTATTTTCGTATGAAAATGAACCACCGAAAATGTATGTGGCAGTTAACACCTACGTCATCTCCCAACTTGAACGCAATTCAAGACGTAAAGAGTATCACTCCGATTCTATTTTATTCCGAAGCTTTTAGTTTTCATCAATCACTCCCTTTCACTGGTCTAACCTGGGAGACATCCGTTCTCTCCTTCGTCTCATCATGGCTTCCAAATGTTAACGCTCACGCGCGTACACGCAAGCGGATTCGAAACTAGGCGTGAGTCATATAACGAACGTTGACTGTCGTCCTCGACTGACTCACGGGGAATTTACTGCGGTGTGTGAAGGAGAGAGGAGAGAAGTGATGAGAGTGGGAGGAGATAATACATGGAGAAATGAGAGGAAGAGAGATGGAAAAGGAAAGGAAGATGGGAAAGAAGAGAGAATGTGAGAGAGTAAAAGAAGGAATGGAAGAGTGGAAGAGGGAATGAGGGAGTGGAAGAGGGAATGAGGGAGTGGAAGAGTGAATGAGGGAGTGGAAGAGGGATTGAGGGAGTGGAAGAGGGATTGAGGGAGTGGAAGAGGGATTGAGGGAGTGGAAGAGGGATAGAGGGAGTGGAAGAGGGATTGAGGGAGTGGAAGAGGGATTGAGGGAGTGGAAGAGGGAATGAGGGAGTAGAAGAGGGATTGAGGGAGTGAAAGAGGGATTGAGGGATTGGAAGAGGGAATGAGGGAGTGGAAGAGGGAATGAGGGAGTGGAAGAGGGATTGAGGGAGTGGAAGAGGGATTGAGGGAGTGGAAGAGGGAATGAGGGAGTGGAAGAGGGAATGAGGGAGTGGAAGAGGGAATGAGAGAGTGGAAGAGGGAATGAGAGAGTGGAAGAGGGATTGAGGGAGTGGAAGAGGGATTGAGGGAGTGAAAGAGGGATTGAGGGATTGGAAGAGGGAAATAACAAAAAGAGGCTGAGGTTGAGTGGACCGAAGAGGATATGGAATCAGAGATGAGATAGATGGAGATAATGCAAAAAATATTGGGCTAGAGCGATAGAATGGAGCGAAAGAGAGAGGAGTAGAATAGGATGAAAGTAAAAGAAAGCTGAAATCGAAGAAACTCTCTTCCTACAGGGTTGCTTTTTTCGTCTCCTCTCATATTCTCCTTCTCGTCTCATTTTACACTCTCCGCGCTACTCCGTCTTATTTTTTTTAATCCCTTCCGTTTATTGAAAAAATATTTCCTGGAAAAATGAACACCATTCCCTCTGCTCTTTTGCTCCTATTGTCTCCGCGACAAAATGGACGAGTGAGCGAAGGAGAGATAGGGAGAGGGAGGGAAATGGATGCCATCTATTTTCTTTCCTTCCCACTCGCAATTTTCTCTCCCTCTTAACCATTCTCTCTCTCTCTCATCCTCATCTGCTCTCTCTCACTAGCCCCCCTCGTTAATTTATTTTCCTTTTTTTTCTTCCAAACCTCTCCTCATCCCCCCTTTATCACACCCTCTCGCTCGTTCGCTCTTCTTCAATCTCTTCTGCGACGCTCTCCCACTTTTTCGCTCCCGCCCTACTAACTATTTTCTCATCCGTCCAGTTTGCCCATCTTCCCTACCCTTCCCCCGCCCAAAAAGCCCCGTCGCCTCCCAACCCTCCGTTGTCGTGGCGTCCCTTCGCACCGCCGCCCGCACCGACGTCTCTATTGCCGCCACACCCCGCCCGAAACCCAGGCGACTTGCGATAATGGCCCATTCCCAGGACGGAAGACCGAGTCCGGGGCCTCCGGAGAACAGCGATTCGGACTGCCTTTTCATTTTTCCTCCCTTCCCCCTCCCCCCACGAGTCCCCATCTTTCTTTCTTCCTCTCTCTCTCTTCTCCTCCCTCCCCATCCTCTCGATGCCTTCCCCTGCCGACCCTTCTCCGTCGCTCGTTCCCCTTCATTTTTTTTAGTTCCACGTTCTTCCGAGCGACGCCGCTGCCCTCGTTTTTATCGCGCCGAGGAACAATTAAATGCTTTCCACCCCCCTCCTCCTCTCCTCCTGCCCTCACGTTACTCTCTCTCTCTCTTCCCTTCCACCTCATTCGCCCTCTCTCCCCCCTCTCTCTCTCCCTTCTTTTCGACCGTCTTCCGAACCCTCAGTCCCATTCTCTCTTCCCCTTCCTTCCTTCCCTTTTTTTTCGAAAGACGGCCTTGATGAGCGTAATGACGTGCCCGGGAGATTAAGAGTTCTCCTCCCTTTTCTCCGAACGTCGAAAGGGAGAGAGGCGGAGGAAGGAGAATGGGGTGGAGAAGAGAGGGTTTTTGCGAAGAGGGTGGGAAAGGGCGCCGGCGACGCGATAGCTGGAAAACGTCTCGAGATGTGTCCTCAGTGTTGGTGGGAGTTCTCAAAAAAAATTGAGGGGGGTGGGAGGGAAACAAGTGAAACGTGAGATTTTTTCTTGAGGACTTCTTCGCTTCTTACGGCGATGGATTTTCGATAAATTTTGCGCGCGGAACGATTGCCTTAATTTTATTCGCTGCAGATATCAGAGATGATTTCCTCATGATAGAAAAAGCCGTCTCGTTCATTTCTTTGATTGGAAATAAAATATTAAGTCCGCTTGAACAATTTCGCTTTTATTATTTTTAAGTAGTAAATTATTTCCTATAATGCTGGCATAAAATGGCTTTCTTTTCATCTTAACTAAATTACTGACTCCATATGAGAGATATACAAGTTTTCAGTTCAATTTTTATTGTATTTCGCAGGGAACAAAAATTAAAAATATAGACGTCAAAACTTTCATTAATTAACATAGGAATTTGTAAGTATAAGTAAGCGCTGGCATTTGGGGCAGAGTTTGGAAAAAATGATGAACAATTTTATAAATCACGCAAATGCCTAAGGATCGGACAGAAATGCAAACAATTCAGTTTCCTTATTCTTACAAATGCGTTCTCAAGTTAACTCACTTGAAGAAACAGAAATGTCCAGGGACATTAAGAAAGGTTTACTGAATCTGCAAATTTAGCATAAAAACGTTCAAATACCAACTCATTTTAGTTCGAATTTTTGCATTACCTAAACTCTGTGTGCCCTGCAACAATTATGCTGAGTTTACAGTGAAAATAACGCAGGTTATTGATTGGAAAATTAAGATGTCCACCAGTTAGTTCAGTAAAGAATATAAAGTCCCTTGCAGTTGGTTAAAATTACTCCTCATTTAGAAAACTATTACCAGTCATTCGAACATTCTGGACATAAAAAATCTATTTAAAAACGACTTACTTACGTAGTCCGGGTAATGACGGAGAAATAGCAGAAGTAAAATCTCCAATATCCTATTTCAGAAGAATATTTTAACAACTCGCACTAAATCCGAATTCAATTTTATTCCCGCGCTTAACAATTCAGTTAAAAAAAAAGAAATGTCGCAACTGTGAAAAAATGACTGAGGCGGAAAACTGTACGGACACGAACGCAGTCAACTATTTTTTTAACGGTTTCTCGCTCGTTTAAAAACGAATTAAAAAATCTGATGTGGCCACCACATGACTTTCTCCGTACCTGTTATATTTCTAAAAAGTGCAAATAGGTTAAATGATAATAAATATTTGAAGGAACTGCGAGAAAAATTCAAAAGACCTTACAAAGAACAGAAATAAACTCCAACTGTAGCCTTCTGATATTTAATATAGCCCGAAACTCCAACATTCTAACAATATTAAAAGGCTACTTCTGTCCCTTTGTCCCTTGGCCGCTTTGTCACTTTGAGGCTCCCTCTGTCACGCTATAAAATAAAAAGGAACGTTAAGTGTTTACAATAGTCGCCGGTAGGTGGTGTGGCGGTGGCAGCTAAATAATATAGTTTTTAAAATATCTCTTCAACAATGCATTATATGGGAAAATGTTTCGAACAAGCATTGTAGAAAATTAAATTTCCTACAACTTTTATTCCAGTATGGTTTTACATTTATCAAATATTAAAGCAAATATTTCAAAAAAAGAATGAAAAGAGTAAACGCCCACTTCCGGTTGACCGATGTTTACCAAAACTAATCAGCAATTTTTCCTTTAACAAAAATGTCAAATATAAAATTTTGTGCAGATCTGATTAATACTTTGAGTTAGAGCACCCACAAAATTCTGGTCACACACAGACATATATATATATATATGGATGTCAACAAGGTGTTGGGATGAGGAAACCCAGTGAGCACTCACCAATCAGACGACTTCAGGTTGGCGAGGCCCCGGGGATGTCGAAGCGACACACGTTCTCTCTCTGTTGCTGAAGAAGGAGTAGTTCCGAAAGCTTTACGTTTGTGATGTTTCTGTGTTTTTGTGTTATTTTACGTGTGTCGCTTCGACATCCCCGGGGCCTCGCCAACCTGAAGTCGTCTGATTGGTGAGTGCTCACTGGGTTTCCTCATCCCAACACCTTGTTGACATCCATATATTCATTTTACCTTTCCTTTTCCGTAAGTTGTTATATATATATAATATATATATATATATATATATATATATATATATATATATATATATATATATATATATATAATAGAACAAATGGAGAAGTTAGGACGGTACGATATGATGTACGCTAGGGCACTGGAATTAGAAGATAAGAAGTCTAATGGAATTTGTGGTAAAGGAATTATGAATACGGATGGGAAGATAGTCTCAGAAACAAAGGATGTAGCACAGGTATGGGAAGAATACATTAAAGAATTATACAGCAAACAGGCAGGAGCGGCAAAAATAGAACTGGAAAATGAGGAAAACATTGAAGAAGACAACTTAGGACCAAGTATTATGGAGAGCGAAGTAGAAAAGGCGATAGTGGAACTAAAGAAGGGGAAAGCCACGGGCAGCGATGGAATACCGGCTGAGATACTTAAAGTCATAGGATCAGAAGGACTAAAAGCGATCACGAAATTAATTATTAAGATTTACGACACGGAAGAGTGGCCTCAGGATTTCCTAGAAGTAACAATGATCCCTCTAAAGAAGAAGCCAAAGGCAATGCAGTGTAAAGATTACAGAACTATAAGCCTTCTGTCACACACATCGAAGATCATCACGAGGATTCTTAATAAAAGGCTGGAGAAAAAGGCAGAAGAAATAATAGGGGAAGATCAATTCGGTTTCAGAAAAGGACGAGGAACTAGAGATGCTATAGGAGTAGTTAGAATCATATCAGAAAGGGCAATAGAATACAGTCAAGATATCTGCGCATGTTTCGTAGACTGGCAGAAGGCCTTTGATAGAGTAAATTGGGTAAAGTTGATGAAGATATTAAAGGATATAGGTGTAGACTGGAAAGACAGGAGACTGATTAGGAATCTATATGAGAATCAAGTTGTAAAGGTCAGGTTTGAGAATGTGAACACCTGCGGAATAAATATCGGTAGAGGAGTAAGACAAGGCTGCTGCCTATCGCCAACCCTATTCAATATATATGGAGAAAGTCTAATGCAAGAAGCTTTAGAAGGCACAGGGGATTTCAAAATTGGAGGAAGGATTATAAGAACAGTGAAATACGCAGATGATCAAGTACTTCTAGCAAGAAAGGAAGAGGAGCTACAAAAAATGATAAATAGACTAGTGATAACAGGTAGAAAATACGGTATGGAAATAAATACAGAAAAATCCAAGGTCATTCGAATATCGGGTAAAGAAGAGAATCTGAACATAACTATTGGGGGAAAGCCATTAGAACAAGTTTCAGAATATAAATACCTTGGAAGTATCATAACACGAGAGGCAAAATGTACGGATGAGATCAAAACTAGAATAGGAAAAGCAAAAGCGGCTTTCAGGAGAAAGAAACAACTACTTACAGGGAATATAAGGGAAGATATCCGCAAGAAGTTGATAAAATGCTACGTATGGAGTATAGCATTGTATGGGGCAGAAACATGGACGCTAAGGAGAAATGACATCAAATACTTGGAAAGCTTTGAAATGTGGACTTGGAGGAGAATGCTGAAGATAAAATGGACAGATAGGATGAAAAACGATGAAGTGCTACGAAGAATAGGAGAGAAGCGAATGATTATACAGACTATCAGAAAGAGGAAGGCTAACTGGGTTGGACATTACCTGAGGAGAGAGAGTATGATTAAAGACGTGTTAGAAGGAAAACTAGATGGGAAAAGAGAAAGAGGTAGGAAAAGGTTTCAGCTGATAGACGATTTGAAAGGGAAAGAGAGTTATCAAGATATGAAGAGGACAGCGGAAAATAGGAGTATATGGAGAACCAAGTTTAACCAAGAATAATCACGGACCTGTCTACGGACAGACTACCTATGATGATGATATATATATATATATATATATATATATATATATATATATATAAGTACTTCATATATGGAGAAGGTAAAAATAAAGAGGGACGACAACAGCTACCGAGGTATTTTTAGCCGGTATTCTTTTGTGCGTGTCTCAATTTTTTACGACTATCCTCCGCAACTCTCTTACCATGTTTGACGGTTAACTTGGCCGGATGGTTATCGTCGCAGACAATGTATCCCGCAGGGGCATGCGAAGACCAAAGGTAAATGGGATCGGTATTGAATCGACGGGGTACGGAGAGGAAATTCCGTCGGAAGCTAATAGAAGAACGTTATAATGCTTTATTAGCAGTCACTCCGGTAGCCCATCGTGTATAAGCGCAAGGATAAACAGAAGTATCTCTCGTTTTAAAAGCCGGACAACAATGGGGTCGGGAGAAAAGAGGAACACAAGCGGGTTCGACGTCGACGACGGGAAAAAAATCTCGATAGTCAATTTTTTTGCGAAAAATCCCGACATCGTCCGCGGTTAATGCTTTCCGATCCGTACAAAGGGGAACGTTTACACGGCACTAATCTCGCTCTAGGTGTATCCGCGCGTAGTTGGCGCTTTTAATCCCGCCTTCCCCTCGAACCCGATGGCGGCTGTCACATCCGTTCACGCATCCCTGGAGCCAGTTACAATCTCTCGCGAGAACTACGGCTATTCCCATCCCATGGATTTAGTGCCCACCCCCCGGACCGCCGCCGCATCCATTCTGCCGGCGTCGATGTTCCTCGCGATCCAACCCGACCCCACTCCCCCTCCTCGAACACTCCTCCGTTGCTTTGACGACCATATAGCCAGGTCATCATCGGCGATAGACTTGTGAATCGGATGACGTCAAGTCTGATGAGTTTTATCGTCCTCCTCCCACTTCGGTTTTCGCGGGAGCATTGGAAAGGCCGTGGAAAAGGCATTCGGAGCGCGGTTTATAAATTTATGATTTTTTTATTTTACGTTCGCTCGTTAAATAGTTAATGGAGGGCGCCGCGGCGATTTTTTTTGGCTTCAACACCTTCGAGTGCTTTTATGTATCTTTCCGAAAATGCTTTTCTCTCAGAAGGCTGGAAAAACGATGTTTCTTTCCTCGATCGAGATAACTTAGCGTTCAGACGGTACATAAATAGATCTGTGTATGGATATGATCAGGCGTCCGTTAACATTCTCTATTTCGTTGTTCCGTTTTTTTTAGAGTTCTTGATGTAAGTACCCTCAAAGGAGGATGAGATAAGAAAATAGGCAAAGAATCCCGAGAATAATTTTAAAGTGTTTAAAAATGACTTCCTTTGTTTTACTTTTAGAGATTTCTCCTTAATTTCCTCGATAAAGAAATAACTCAAGATTTTAGATATCATTATCATTATATATAGACGTTCCTTACAGAGGAGGATATAACATATCATTATATATCGACGACTCTTACAGAGGATATAACATATAGGAGCCCAAACTACAAAAGCTAGAGAGCTGAAAGTTTTAGCTTTTGTAGATATGATGAAGAAATCTTCAGATATAATGAAACTTCTTACCTAAGTGACATGAGTTCGACTCCAGAAATTCCGAAAGTTGCGTTTTTTCCCTTAAGAAAAGCATTGCGCCATTTTTGTAAATTAATAATGGGCACTTTCCGGTAAGCTAGAAAGATGAAGTTTTCAGTGTTGCTAGATGGCCGCAATATCTATTAGGAATTATTGTCACTTTTGCTTACAGTGTCTTGGGTTCGACTCCAGAGACCCCGGAATATCTCCCATAAGTTAACATGGGAAAACGAAAACCAGTGTGTAGACCAATCTAATAAGTTTAGGAAGCTGAAATTTTGCAAGATTATAGAACTATTCTCATAACCAACTATAAAAATCAAAAATTTTAAAATTGTAAATTTTAGGGGTTGTTTTAACGCCATTTGAACATTAAAGTTTAATAATTTTTTAGGTACTACGGGATGAGCTAGGAAGCTGCAATTTTCAAATTATTTACAGAACAGTGCATTTGCACAAATAAACATTTCAATCTCTCCATATATATATATTGCGGCAACCGTTAAAAATGTTTAAATTAAAAAAAAATTAGAAAAATATTATTTTACTTCTAGAAGTGCTACAACTTTAAAATTTGGCTGAAATGTGTAGCGGAGATGAAATCTTTAGAATTAATAGAATATTTGTAATGATGAAATATCTGTCTGAAAAATTAATGTTTTTTCAAGGTGAGATAAAATGCTTGCAGTATGCAAGCACCTTCTACTAGTGTGTGTGTGTGTGTGTATATATATATATATATATATATATATATATATATATATATATATATATATATATATATATATATATATATATAACATCATTATATATAGACGTTCCTTACAGAGGAGGAGGAGGAGTATATAGACGTTCCTTAGAGAGGACGAGTAACATGTAACATATATATAGGAGGATACTAATGTTTAGACACTTCCATAAAAGCGGCAATCTCGAAATTTTTTGTCGGTAGGATAATGTGCAAAACCGACTAGAAAAAACGAAAATCTAGAAAAAGTTTTACTACGCTGCCGCTAAAAATTCGAAATTGTTTAAAAAAATTTTCAAGGATTTATGTATTTCCGAATGTGCAACGGAACTGAATTTTTTTTATAGATAGAATTTGTAAAAAAAAACGAAATAGAGATGATACAAATTTTGTTATTTTTATTTGTTTGGCAGTTAAAAATTCTTAAAATTTAAACAAATAGGTAAATGTTTAGATACTACGGGGCGAGATAGGGAGCTGAAATTTTTAAGTTATTTAGAGATTAGTCTATACAAACGAATAAACATTTCAGTGTATCCATGAAATTGTTATTGCGGCCGTTAAAAATTAATTAATTTTAAACAATTAGATAAATGTTATTTCACTTCTAAATGTGCTACAAATTTAAAATATGGCAGAAATGTGTGGCGTTATTAACCCAATGTGGAAAAGTATAATATTCTTAAAATTGCAAATATTACTGATTGTTTTGCTCCATTATTTTTCCATAAGGGAAAAACGAAAATCGGTGGAGAGGAGAAATATTTTGAATTAAAGAAATATTTCCCATGATGAAATTTCTCTCTGAAAAATTATTGTTTTTTCAGGGTGAGATGATATGCTTGCAGAATGCAAGCACCTGCTACTAGTATATATATATATATATATATATATATATATATATATATATATATATATATACCTGACGGCATATGACCTTAGCTTATTTATTCGAAATGATTCAAATTTCTAGCTTTATAACCAGTGGTGGATTTAAGGGGGGTTGCACTTGACGCGCGCTAGGAGCCCCTTGAAGTATGGGGCCCCGAAAAAATATTCGTCTATATAATCCAGGAAATGTTTGCATACATGCGTCAATTTAAAATCAGTGGAGCCTATCTATGATTCCATAAAAAAACGAATGTTAAGAGGTGTCACAAAAGAGGATAGCCGTTAGGAGCGGTTTCACTATATATTTACATTGCAGGGCCTTCGACTGCTTTGCTCCAGGGGCTTCCAATTGTTTAGCACCAGAGGTCTCCAAATGTTTAGCGCCAGTAGCCCCAGAAGGCGAAAATCCGCCACTGCTCATAACTTTTTCTTACATTAGTCTAATTAAAGGAGACCGTCTATTTTAGGATACATTTTTGACGGGTTTATGAGAAAATGTTTTAACAAATGGCATTTTAAAGGCGAAAGTTTACAGTACTAACTTTTGATGTCGGACGCGATACACACACCACCCGCTGATAATTTAAACGTGTTTGGTCGTCAGAGAAAGAAGATGAGCATAAAAAAATAACGGCTCATCTATGGAGGTATTATTTTTATTTTAACCACGCACAACTTTTGGCAGAGATATGAAAGTGAGGCGGAAAGAATGTGCACATTTTTTCACCTTTGCGAGCGTGTTCGACCAAGTTAAGGGAATATGAATTAAACGCACCTTTGTGAGGAGTTCCCGTCACGCTAATGTACCAACGCGAGCTTTTCGTCACACGCAGGTTCAAGTGCGGTAAGGTAGAAAAGACGGCGTTAGGAGGAGAAGAAAAAAAAGAATATCGACTCTCCCCCCCCCCCCTCCGCCATTCTCCGAGCTTTCTCCCCCTTCCCCTTTCTCAACTCTCTCTCTCTCTAGTGAACGTCTAACGACCGCCGGCGTGAAAACTCGAGTCGCGGTCGCCGAGCTAACGAGTTTATCCTTTGCACAAATGAAATCTTCACGAGAAAAACCGAACGGCAAATATAAAAACTAAATATAGCGGCCCGTTTTGCTTTCTTTTTATTTTGCCCTCTGAAAAAAATAATCCCTCTCTTTTTCAGTTTGGGAAAAATACGCGTTCTTTTTTCTTTTTTTTTTAAAAAGAAAACGCGATCGTGTCCTCGAACCGAACTTCTGCATTATGAAAAAAGGGGAATTTTAGTGGAAACCGGGCGAGCGTCACTTGCCAGCCGACATGCTTCGGAAAAATCAAAGCGGATTCAACTTCCGCTCGCCGATGCGAGTAAAAAAAGGCCCTTACGACCTCAGGCTGTTCCTTTTCCTCGCCCTAGTCGGTCGCCTCGCCAGAACGCTCCTCTCTCTCTCTCTCTCCCGCCTTTCGCCTCGCGCTCTTCTTCTGTCATCCTCCAAAAGGAGTTTTTTAATTACCCCAGCAGTCGCTATTTATAGGCGCGACGCCGGCGCGACCCTCATCCCACTATCTCTCTGTTTTCCTCCTCTCCCTCTCTCTTCTTCCTTTCCATTTCTCTCTCATCTCTTATTCCGCTCTCCTCTTTCCTATAGCCTTCTCTCCCTTCCCCCATTCCTTTACCTCTCCTATCCCATATCTCTCTATCTTCTCAATCTCTCTCCCCTCTGCCATCTTCACTCTCCTCTCCCTCCTCTCTCTCTCTTCTCTTACTTTTCTATATTCTCCCTTCTCTCTCTCTTCTCACTTCTCCTCTCTCCTCTCATCTCCTCTCCCTTCTTCACTCTCTCCTTTCTTCACTCTCCTCTCCCTTCTACTCTTCTCATCTCCTTCTTCTCTCCCATTCTATTACCTATAGCCTCCCCATCTCTCTTTCTATCTCTCTCTGCTCTGCCATTTTCTCTCTCCCTTCTCGTCCATCTCTTTCTCCTCTCCTCTCTTCTACTTCAATTATCTGCCATATCTTTCTATATGTTATCTCTTCTATCTCCTCTCTTTCTATTTCCTCTCTCTCTCTTTTTCTCCCATCTCTATTTCCTCCCATCTTCTCTTCCCTCTGCCATATTCTCTCTCCTCTGCCATCTCTCCCTTATCCTCTCTTTCCTCCCATCACTTTCTATCTGCTATCTCCTCTCTCTAACGCCGATTTGTTTTCGGCTCTTCTTTACCTCTAAAGACAGGTATCCCAGTAAGCATCTCTCGGTTGGAAAAAAGTAAAATGAGGTAACGCTCCTCGTGATGCAACGGGTTAATTCTTACCGATCTCCGCCGTCTACTCTCCCTCTCCTTCCTCCCGTTCCGCGTGATGCACATCTGCCGTTAATAGAATAGGTGGCGCCGCATGTTGCCGTCATCCGAAAGCGTTCTCTTGAGGGAGGAGGGAAATTGTTTTTATCCGTGAATGTTCGTTTTAGAAATGATCCTGGCGGTTAAGTGGGTTATTTCGAAGTTTTAGAACCGGCGACACGTGCAAGCCAAATGATCTCCGGCTGCGAAGGAAAGGAGAGAAAAAAGAGAAGGGTGTGGAACGAAATTACGTGATTTAGAGTGCGTCAAAACCGTGGCTAATTCGAGGAAAGGCGGATCCTCGTTTGAATCTTTCCGCGGATAATTTAAAAAAGACTGAGGGTGTATAATTTGATTACGGTTAGTTCACGTGGTTATTGATCTGGGTTCGTTAGTTAGAAATCTCATTCTCTCGCCTTACGAAGTTTACCATTCGCGGTTTTACGATCGAATAGTTAGCGTGCCATCTCGTCGGGATTTGAATTCTCGAAATCCAGAAGACAGTTTTAATGAGTAGACTTTTTTAAGTTTCAGGAATTTTATGAATACATAATAAAATCGGGTGTAAATTATAGGTGCTTTTAATTCAGTACCGACATCTAGAATTATAACCCGAAATGCAAATTAAAAATATAATTGGATATAATTAAAATGATTTATAATACCTACTTCAAATGAAAGACAGGAGGTTGTTGAACTTTGGATACTAATTTGGTTTTTTGAGCATGCGAACCGCTTTATTAGCATCGTGGAAAGAAATTTGATCACTACTCAGATGATTACATATCTTCAAAATTTTAATAAGCATTTAGAGGGAACTGTAGTCAGGTTTACCTTGTGAAGTATTGATTATATTTTTTAAATTTTATTTTAATCAGACACGTTTAATGGGCTGAACCTACATCCCTGTGAGAGCCATTCTTTGATGACGGAAAACAAACATTCCCTCGTTATTTCACTGCAGATGTCCGTCATCGCCTCTTTCCCATTCCCACTTGCAGTTCGCAGGAACCTCTCGCAGGAACGGAGGAGTTCGCGCAAGAGTTTCAATTGTCAGTTGTGGCTTTGCGGTAGTTAAAGTCATGCCGCTTTGCGAACGCGAGACTCGCAGAGAGCATTGTTTCCGAACCTATGGTGGAGAGAAAC
This sequence comes from Tanypteryx hageni, assembly GCA_028673005.1. NCBI lineage: Eukaryota > Metazoa > Arthropoda > Insecta > Odonata > Petaluridae > Tanypteryx > Tanypteryx hageni. Next base: position 48,501,190 of record CM054116.1, read on the forward strand.
AAGACTACATTAACAGAACAAATGTTTAGGAATTTAGTTAGTTGGACTGCGACCAATCCCACTCCCGCCCTATCATTTCTCTTTTCTCTACCATTTCCTCCATCTCCTCAACTTCCATATCTAACCCTATTCCTCTTCTCCGACCCTTTCCTCCCTCTCCTCGGGCATCTACCTACCCATCCGACACTATCCTCCCTCTCCTCCGGCTCCTACCTCCCTCTCCTCCGACACCTACCTCCCTCTCCTCCGGCACCTACCTCCCTCTCCTCCGACACCTACCTCCCTCTCCTCCGACAACTATCTCCCTCTCCTCCGGGACCTACCTACCCTTCTCATCCTGTACCTACCTCCCTCTCCTCCGACACCTACGTTCCTCTCCTCCGGCACCTACTTCCTTCTCCTCCGGCACCTACCTACCCTTCTCTTCTGGCACCAACCAACCCTTCTCCTCCGGTACCTAGATACCTACCCTTCCCCTCCGGCACCTACCTATCTACCCCTCTCCTGGGGCACCTGCCTACATACCTCTCTCCCCCGGCACCTACCAACGTATCCCTTTCCTCTTGAACCTATCAGCCTCTCCCTCTCCTCTTGCACCTATTTCTCCGGCATCTACCTACTCTCTCCTCCGGCACCTACCAACCTACCACTCCTCGGGAACCTACCTACGTACACCTCTCCACCGGCACTTACTTACGTATCCCTTTCCTCTTGCACCTACCCCTCTCTCTTCCTCTCTGTTCACACTTGCCTTGAGAATTTCTCTTCAGTTCTTATCCTTTATTCCTCTTCCTCATTCCGCACGAGTCAGCCTATCCCTATCACGCGCCCTATCACTCCCATTCCGGCGTCCGGAAATGCCCTGGAAGCGGCGACGGTCTTTCTCCGTCTCGCTTCCCTTTCCCCCTTGCTCAGCCTCTCGCTTTTTCCTTCTCTCACCCCACTTCATCGCCTTTTGGGACCACGTGCCAAGCACTCACGCAACAATGAAGTACGTTCTGGCTGGATATATGGGAGAGAGAGAGAGAGATGAAGAGAAAAAAGGGTTTCTTTCGGTTTTCTTTCCGCTCCCGAAACTGCGTCCTAGTGTCGATAAATGTCTTGTAAACGTCCTTCTTCGCGCACGCTTCTAGCAGGCTGTTATTCTCTCCTCCCTGTCTTTCATCCGCGATTGTCGTTTGTTTTTTTCGTGCCTTTATTTTCTCTCTCCGCGGTGCGTTACGCAACGTTCAGGAGAGACTTCCTGCCTGTCTGCGTGCACTCAAGAGTTGAAAACGCTTGCTTGTCTGGTCTCAGCGCGCCGAAAGTGTTTGGAATTGGATAATTTTTTCTTCTCTTTCCTCCGCAGACGCACGCAAGCGATGTAGTTGAGAAATTGACATTATTTGGTTATAGAAGAACCTTTGTGATGTAGTAGAAACATGTTTCTCGAATACGTTGTATCGCCACGCAGACCATACATATCGCCAATAATTTTTGGTATATCGTTATTGCATAAAAGTTTTTATCGGTTTTCTGAAACAAATCCGCTTGTGCGTTCGGTTAGTCCATCCGTCTGTCTGACGTGCTAGCTCCTAAACCAATGCAGCTAGAGACTTCGTTTTTTCGCCAACCGATTCAGTATTCTGTCCCGGTTTTTCCGTCTGTCTGGCTAAGTAAAAAATCGTAATTTACTGTCTGCTTCAGCAACTCTTTTCTTACTTGTTTTATATTATTTAGGGGCATTTGAGACAGAGTAAGGCCAGCACATCAGGTACTACGCGTTTTTTCCGTTACCAATGCATAGTATTATATCAGCATACCTACTTGAATCGATAAATGGATTTAGCTCGGAGAAAAAAACGAACGAAAATTTCATCAGATTCTTTTCTAAATGGGCAAAATTCGTCGTGGGTTTCGACCTCGCGGCAGCGAATGCGGATAAATGCGAATCTCGGCGCAAATGAGAAAAGTCGCCGTAGCTGACGTCTTCGGATCGCGAGAACGTCACGGAGCGCGATGAGCGGAAAAATGGAACGGCGGAGAGGAAATCGCGCCATCGCTTCTGATAAAAAGAATAACCTCAAGCCGCGGTAAATGGAACGACGTGGCGTTACTCCGCCAGGGAACGGAGTGATGCTAATTAATTCACTCCAGTTTTCGACTCGCTACCGAGCTCCGCTGATATTTACCGCCAGTTTCGTCGTAAAATTGCATTCGAGCCGCTTCCGCTCTTTTTTTGCAGAGGAAACGTCGTCGTCTGCGCCTTTCAATCAAAACCTTACATTTTGGCGATGAAACGACTCTCTCGTGGAGTAAGACCTCGACACGCAGTGGAAGATAAAAAAAAATCTCTCCGGCATTTCTACATTTCATAGGTGCATACAAAATACGACATCGAAACAAATTCTCTACCGCTGCCCTCCTTAACTTCCTTTCTCTTTATCTCTCGTCCATCTCTACCTATATTTCTCTAGCTAAACATCTATCTCTCTATATCTCACTTTATCTCTGTCTCTATCTATCTCTCTATATCTCACTTTATCTCTGTCCCTATCTATCTCTATATATCTATTTCTATCTTTATCCCTCTCTATCTCTCCCTCTCCAGTTTTTCTATTCGTTTCAACGGAATCTCTACTTTAACGCACACTTGCAGAGCGGTAACATTTTTTTTACATATTTTAACTATAGATTTGCTCGCGTCCCTTGTTAGCGCGCATCCTTCTTTCAAGTTTTTTCTAATTTTTTTTGAACGTATTAAATCTCCGCGGTGTCTCATCTCTCGAGCTCTAGGAATTTCGCAAAGAACGGCCCTATTATATAGTTTTTTTTTTTCCTTTTAAGAGGCCGCCCTTATAATTCTGAATCGAATTTGTCTTTCAGAGAACTTTTTTGTTTTTACTTTGGAAACTCCTTTTCGCTCGAATTTCGCACACGGCATTCACTGCCTCGCGCAAGAAAATCTTCCGTCGATTAATTACACTTCTCCTGCGCCTTTGTCTTCTGCTACTCGAATCTCGACCGTTCTGTTCCACGTCCTCCTTCCTTCCCCCTCGCTTCTTCTTCCTAGCTTTTTAGGAAGTGCCCCGCGACCTTTCTAACGAGAACTTGCTCTGACCGCGTCTGGGTTGCGGTTTGCTCCTTCGCCGTCCGTGTTTCTAACTGGAGAACCGATCTCTTCCACCGCTGGCTGCATTTTTTAAAGAGAGGGGTAGAGTCAAAGGACCATTTTCTTTGAGTAACAGCGCGATTCTCTGATGCAAAGAAAAAAATCGGTATGCTCTCCAAAATATCATAGGAAATGTACTCTCCATACCTCAATCACGTATTTCGTCATTCATTTAATTTTTGTCTGAAAATGTTAGGCGAAATAATCTAAAAAATAACGTAACAGACAAGCTATAAATTGATGGAATAAAGCGATCTGAAGATCCTATGCAGACAGGCATAAGTTATAATGCTGGGAATAATTTTGAAACGAGAAAAATGTCTGGTATGACCGGGAATCGAACCCCGGTCTTCCACTTGCCGGGCGGATATTCTACCACTGAATTATCGTAGCCCAACATTACAGGTTATGCCTGTCTGCATAGGATCTTCAGATCGCTTTATTCCATCAATTTCTTGCTTGGCAATCTCACCATTTGAGAGGGAGGAGTTTTCTTCGGTGTATCTCTTCGAAGACATCCGTTGGGGCAGTTCGATATTAGCTTGGCTAGTTCCGTCCCAACCAAGAAAACATCCGTGTTCAGAAACGAGAAAATTGATCTGCTACGATAGTTCAGTGGTAGAATATCCGCCCGGCAAGTGGAAGAACCCGGTTCGATTACCAGTCATAGCAGACTTTTTTCTCGTTTCAAAATGATTCCCAGATAAGCTATAGGTAGTGGAAGATTTTCTCACCGGAGTTGTAATTTGGGGTACATCACTGATGTAAAACGCCATTATTTTTATTACTAACCGAAATGGATTGGTATTCAGATTTATAATTTTTTTTCAGTTTTTGTCATTAGTCTATTAAGTTTGAAGGAGTAACTGTTAAGAATTCTTTTTAACACACTTGTTTAAGATTATGCTCTATAATTGAAGGATGGAGCACAATATCAATCGAACCTTGGCTTCAAATTTCGGGATGGTACTTAGGAATTATAGTTTGTGAATTAGCAATTCTGGAGGAATTACGGCAAATTATAAGAGAGAAAAAGTATCAGAAATATAATTCGTTCTGTAAAATTTTTACGTTTTATATTTTTTGAAATGCAGCTTAAATTCGGGGTCTCGATAGATAAAAGGAAATTAACCCTTTTCATTATATTTTATAATACATATATACCTTGATTACCTTTGTCATTTACTTTAGTTTCAACTCTAGTGAGTCGATATTGTATTATGTCTGGTCGACACGTTACTTCTTTAAAATTCCATACGTGTGTCGGTTAAAATATTAATCAAAATTCGCATACAAAATCGAGCCACTGTGAATTTGGAATCCCTTTCAATTTTTCGTCTGGGGTGTGTATGCGCGCTCGTACCTTAATTTTCGTTCCATTGTTCCCTTTGATGTTCGTGCGTTCCTCTTTCTTTTTGTACAGGAACAGATTCTCTGTCCTTAGTCTTCTCTAATCTCCATTTATTTCGTAGCAAAATTCCGCTTTCTCTCTCAAAATTCCACACTTCCTCCTCTCTCTCTCTCATCTCCACTTTCTTTGTGTACCGCTGAAAGTCTTCTCTCATTTGTTTCAAATCCCTGTCATCCGGAAGATCGGATCCTTTGACAGGTTTCGACGTACACGAGCTCTTTTAACGATTCTTTGGTATGGAAGCAACATAATTCCCAGGTTCCCTCCCTCCTTCCTCTCCATACCTCCATTCTCTCTCTCTTTCCTCTCCCCTTTCAATACCTTGTCCATCGCATCCTTTACTGTGACAAAAATCTATTGTTTCCTCGAACCATGGGATTTTTTTCCCTCATTAAAGCCCGCAGTCTATCACGAATTTTTCTTGCCTTTTCTTTTTTTTTAAGGGACGTCCGGGAGTCGTCATGCAGCGGACGTGATCGCATAATCGTCTTTTTGTCTTTTCTTTTCCCGCCGAGTTATTTTGTTTTTAAGAGGCGGTGATGAAAACCTAAAATTTCAATGAGGTTATGGTTTGTTGTTCTTTCACTCTTCTGCTCCTTTAATGAACGATGTGAAAGTATTTTTCCCCTGAAACTTTGCGAACATTGCTCTTCCTTTCTCCCTGCTTTATAGTTATATGTTTACTTTCACGTCGTTTATGGCAATTATTTTCAGCGCCTTTATTTGGTTTTCGCCTTTTTAGACAAAAATAAATGTACAGAATATGCTCGAATACTCCATGGAACATCGTGATAACTCATTTTCGTGAATTAAAAAATATTCGAAGCCTAATGAAAGTGTCAGGGCAAGAGAGAACTATTACTTAAGCTTGTATAGTAAAAAATAACATTAAAACCGTAAGGAGCGGTAATTAAAAGTTCCAACAAATGATGCTATTCCATATCTTGAGACTGGGACTTCCCTATCAAAATAAATACGACGTTACCTAGGTAACCCGAAATGAAGAGGGACAAATTTAACTCATTCTTCGGCTTTAATAACGGCTACGATGGTTTCCGTCTTATAACCGAGGCAGTCGAAGATTTACGCGCAATGGCTGCATTCTATTATCTTCCTGGAACACGCTGTTATTTTCTCTCCTCGTAAGACCAATTTTTTCACCATTCCCGAGTCTCCAGTTATTTAGTTAACCCATCCTTTCACTTTCCAACTTTTTCTCTTCTCTATTCTTCATCGGCGTGATGCTCGTTATAACGAAGCGTTATTGGAAACATTTTTTAATATAGGTGTATTTTCGTAGTTTCGTTTCCTACGTCACATCTCCGATCCTATTAAAAAAGTTATATTTCAAAATTCCTCCAACGGGCGAACTTTCTTTTAGCCGTTTTCACTCGGATGTGAAATGTTTAGTTTTGAGTTATGGTTTTTGATATGAAAAAGTAGCAACATTGTGAAAGCATAAAGTTAGTTTTAACAGGTATAACTTCAGTTAAAAACAAAATGATCCAAACAGAACTTATGATGCCTACTTTCCATTTAATCATTTATTTAATACTTAAATGAGCTTGAATATCTTTAAAATCACCGCGGATATGTAGCTGTTTGTATTCCCAATTTTCATAATTTAGCTTTATAAAATATTACAAATACATTCGAACGGAAACTAAATTGATCAAGCATATTTGTGCGGCAAAAATAACTCGTGTAAGTACTAGAATATACCGAATTCGAGCCGAAAAACAGTAGTTGCGATAGTAACACTCGTAATGAATGATAAAAACTAAAAAAACGACGGTATTTATAAAAATTTCGAAGAAATACGATCAATAAGGAACATTATACGATCAAAATTAGAATCTTCATTCATTTCCTCAGAGAATAGTACAAAATTCGCTCCGATATTACAATTCTAAGATATTTTAATGTGCAAGATAAAATTACCCTGCACGATGGCTTTCACATTTTCCATGTAAATCAATTTGGAAGGATAGTTCCTGGAATCGAACCGGAGACTTCAATCTTCGCAACAAAAACTATCTTCGGGAGCTCGGCCTATGTAGCAAGAGATTTCTGCCAAGTGTCATGAAAATCGGTCTATAGGTTCAAAAGTTAATAGGGGGGGACGGTCAGAAAGACAGACACAACGACGAAACTATAAGCCAATTTCTATTCTGGAAGGAAGGCTGAAAATCGCCGATTGGGCAGTGCTTTCGGCGTAAATTATTTTTCTGCTTTGAATACCATGAAAGGAGTCGTACTAAAAATTGAGATTTCTTGTATCGCCATGGAATTGAAGTTGAAAGTTTTACAAAACGTATTCTTCAATTGTTAAAAGAATGTACTAAGCGAATTTATTCCTTATATGACGACGAGTCACGAATGCCTTTTTATTAATAGTAGGTTTGTACGTCACTTTCCACTTCATTTTCCTCCTGCTCCAACATGGACGGCACCAAGCGTAAGGATGATGAAACGAGAGAAATTTAAATTCAATGGTGCCTAAGATACTTGGTGGGTGGAAATAAAATTACAGAAGAGCCAATCTGCTCACCGAGATGTAATGAGTGCGGAATAGCTCACCACTGGCACTGGCAAGAGAAATTTCGCGAACCAAAATTATCGAGGCGCAGGACTTCAGGGTAAAACATTAGTTAATTACCCTTGGGGGAGTTTCACCAACGAAAATGTTATTGCAGGATTATTTTTCTCGCTAGGCCGTTCCTTTCGAAAATTGTTTTCGTACCGCAGATCCATTTACCGAGAATCTACCGCTTCGAAAGAAATCGTTCATTCGAAAGCTCCGTCATTAAAGAGATTCTTATTTTTTGGACGAGTGCCATCTGGGAATTATGACATTCCTTTCTTTTAATTTTCCGTCTGACAGGGAAAATCTATTTTCCTCTCCCCTGATAGAGCGACCTGCCTCCCCGTTTCATACTTCTTACTTTCTACCACTATCCATTCTGCTTCCTCATCTGGCCTGTTTCCCATCTCTACTCTCTCTCCCTTCTCTACTCTCACTATCTCTCTCCATTCTCTACTCTCTCTCCCTTCTCTACTCTCTCTCTCCCTTCTCTACTTTCTCTCTTCTCTACTCTCTCTCCCTTCTCTACTCTCTCTCTCTCCCTTCTCTACTCTCTCTCTCTCCCTTCTCTACTTTCTCTCTCTCCCTTCTCTACTTTCTCTCTCTTCTCTACTCTCTCTCCCTTCTCTACTTTCTCTCTTCTCTACTCTCTCTCCCTTCTCTACTTTCTCTCTCTTCTCTACTCTCTCTCCCTTCTCTACTCCATCCCTTCTCTACTCTTTCTCTACTCTCACTCTCCGTTCTGTACTCTCTCTCTCTTCTCTACTTTCTCCCAAATAAAGACGTTTATCTATCTATATATCTATCCATCTACTTTCACTCTCCCTCTTTCTCCCTCTCCCTACCCTCTTCCTTTTTCTCCATTATCTACCTTCTCTCATCTTTCTTTGTCCCATTTTCCCCGTCTCTTCCTATTCTCTTTTTCTCCTCTTCCTCCACTCTATTCCCTTTCTCCTTAACCTCATCTTCACTCCTCTTTTTAAAGCCTTCATTATAAAAGATCTTTTCCCAGTCGTCCTTCATTTCCAGCCCCTCCTTTGCCCCCTTATTATTGCAGTCTTTTCCGAAAAAATCTCCCTTATCTCCCTAATTTATCCCCGAACCAGAACACTGTCTTCCGTCCTTATGCTTTCGTTCTGCCAGGATCCCATTCGAAGACCGCCCATCCAGTCCTCCTCTCCCTCTCCTCTTGCTCCCTTCCTCATTGTCCCCGTCATAGCCTCCTCCTCCCTCCCATCTCCCTCCCAGTCGCCCAGTCTTATCATCCTCTCTTTCCCACTTCATCTTTGACAGGCCCGTCTCCTTACATAACCCTCTCTTCTGTTCTGCACTCCCTCCTTTGCAATCCTCTAGCAGGATCGGTCCGTGGAAAAAAGGTTCTGTTGATTTATTTCTCTATCCATCAGTTTCTCTACTTTATTCTCCTTTTCTCTCATCCGCTAAAACGGACTTGTTCATCAAAATGCTAAAGTCGATTTTTTTCAAGATTACTATATTTATATTTACTCATTTACGAAATATAAGTATAGTAATCCTGAAAAAAATCGGCTTCAGCATTTTGATGAACAAGTCCGTTTTAGCTGCATGTGTCCGAGGAAGTGTTTGTTTTATGCAAACCTGCCTCCCTCTTCGTAACCTCTCTCTCTCTCTCTCTCTGTAGAATTCTCGCGTATCTAGTGCTAACCTGATTAAACAAACTGAATTAATCCCGTAATTACGTAGTATGTTACTCGGGAAAGATGGCTCGTTGAAATGAACTGTATCGCGCATTAATGTAGTTCATTCTTGTCGATTTACTTGAAAATCGCTCAAATGATTTTTACAGAAAAAAACGCCCAGTTATATAAAGCTTGTTTTCATAAACATAAGAAGTGTAACTATTTATCGTTCAGTGGCATTATAATATATCGAGTGTTACACCCAGCTGCCGCCGAGCTGTCCATACAACGATATGACAAATGTAATTATACCGTGGGCCTGAATCGTACGGATATGGGAAAGTTTGTGCAACGCGTGTTGCATCGATTTTTCCTATTTTCTCGCCAAAGTTCTTTCCCATCCTCTCTCGCTTATTATCTTGATCTCTTTCTACGATTCATTCTTCTTCCACTCGCTCTTCTTCCTCTACGTGACATCATTAATTCTTCCTTTCTCAGTCTCGTCCTCTTTCATCTTTTCTAATTCACCCATCTAGCTCCTCCATTAAGATTTTTTGTGACAGTTATCTAGTATTGTGTTTTCATATCTCCCTCTGTGTGTACATATTTGACGTTATCTTGCCATGAGAGGAGATTCATCCATTCTCTCTCATTCTCGTACACTAACGCACACTCTCGCGTTACGGCGCCTCGCTTTTTGCCCTCGATCCGCATCTCCGCGTTGCTTCGCGGTAACGTATTTTTCGGCGCGTCAATTGCGCCAATTACTGGTGAGATAGAGGGAGGCGGATTCTAACGTTGCGATCTCTGGACGTTTGGAGAGGACGGATGGGGAGAGGAAGGGTCCTTGCGCGGCTAAAAAAAAGAACCCCGGCGGAAACTTCATTTACTCTCTCCATTGCCCCCCTCCTTCATTCCCGTCTGCTTTCCCCTTGCGTTAACTGCGTGACTTAAAAGGTTTTTGCGTAAAATTCCTACCGACAACGGCGTAATTCGGAGAGTGCTACCGCACGTAAATGTTATCCTAGCCAGAGTCGGAGACATCGTTTCCGAGCCGGGGAATAAGTTTTGGAACGTTTCCAAGAATGTTTTGCAGGGATACTGCGTTAATGCGCACTTTTGACGTCCTGCTCGCATCAACTATGATTATCGGGCAAGAAAGAGGAAAATGTCGGACGCACCGGATTTTGGGTTTGATATTATACTGCTAAATTTAAGACAAATCGGGAAAATAATGATTATTTTGTGCTCTATCCGCAGTGTTTTCGATTTACCAGTCGGTCTGCGAGACGAAATTTCCCGTCGAATTCCACGCCTGCGTCGTTATCCCGGTAAAACACGGAAAACCTACCTTGAACATGCGTAAATCTTTAATCTCTGAGATTGCTGTAAGCACTCCTTTCTCAGACTCTTCTCTCTCTCTCTCTCTCCTCCCCGTCTCCGTTTAGGGCTTCCTCCCCTCTTAATCAGAATAAACCGACCAGGACGCAATAAGAACTCCTTCCCGGCCCTCCCAACTAAAACTCGTTTAGGAGCAGTTACACCTTCTGCCGAAATTGCCCTTTTTAACGCTCCCACATAACGAGGAGGTAGTCTATACTCCCATAATTCCGCGGTGAAATGGTACAGGGGGAGACTCTCCGTGAAACGCCCTCCCCTTTTTCCTCTCTCCCTTCCCCCCTTCACAAACCTCGCGCCGCCCTGATTTATTACGCGCAGAAAGTCGGTTTTAAAGCTCCTTTCCCGAGCCTAGGTGAAAGAGAAAAAAATGAGAAAGAGGGCGATTGTGGATGAGAATGAATGGAGCAAGCGAGGGATGTCGATAGACGAAAGATTGAAAAGAAAATAAGTGCAAAGCTGTATCCGTAGGAGATGAGCACGTTTGCTTGAATGCGTGTTGTTATCCTTGGGTGTCCCTCCTTATTATTATTGATTTAACTATTAATAAAAGCCTTAATCTGATGGTTGGTTGGAACGCTATATGGGATTTCCCATAAGAGGATCTTAAATACACCTCTTTCACACTTGCAGACTTATTTTCTTTTGCAAAATTAAATTAAAAGTAATTGACGCACGATATTCGAATTGAAATCATTTTAAAGGAAATTAAATGAAGATTCTTATTCTTTTCGTCGATTTTTGTTTACGAATCGAATTCGCTCACATTAAGCTAAAATATTCGAAAATTTGTCAAAATTTTGCATTTTTATTGAAACATTCCCTTGGCGATCAAAAGCATTGTTGTTCATACAGAAAATCAACATATCTGGTGAGTCCATAATAGCTAATTTTTTTGGAACAAAACGTTAAAGATGTTAACTTAGTTAAAAAGTGTATACTCTTATTTTCTTACTATTAAATATCAAGGAATATATTAAAGTGAAAACCTGTTTATCTATCTTATCTAATGTTCGTATAAGTGTCAGATCTAGCTCACTTCCTTCCAATATAGTTCAATATATTAAGTTCCAATTTTCCCGTTGAATTTCAACGGGCATTTACACTAGTGGCTGGAATAAGAGTGGCGATAAAAATGACTGCGACGACAATTGGAAAATCAAGGTGCGCATTTCGGTTGTGATACGTTCGTAGTCCGCGGTAATTCACAGTTAGTTGATTCTAAGATGAATAGAAGTCAGAATTGTTTCATTCGTCACGATTTTACTTTAAAAAAGTACGATGATAATATTATTATTTTTTTCATGAAAATGTTATTTTGTGCCATGCAGAAAATCAACCCATAAAGTTGCTAATTTAGCGTGGATGTTATTATTTGTGTATTTATGTAATGGAAAGGCATGACAGAAACTTGGGAATAATACAAGTACTGATGGGGAAAAAGGGAGAGAGGGAAAGCCAGAGATAGACTGGGAAAGACAGAATTGGAGATACGAAGAAAGAGAGAGTGACGGAGCTGGAGGAGAAAGATGGAACGATCTTGGGTTGAAGGCAACAGAGCGCTCTGACGATTCCCCTCCCCGTTTCTATTCCCCTCCCCCCGTCTTGCCCCCCCACCCCTCTGGTAGATGTCAGGCGGAGCATTTATAAATGCGGAGAATGAAGGATATCGGTGGCGGTCTAGGGAAATCGGCTTTCGACTGTCGTCTCTCTCTTCCCTCTTTTGCGCTCTCGCGGGGGAGTGGCGGTGGATGGGGGGGGGGGGGGGGGAGGGAGAGGGGATGCCTTGCGGCTCTCGCGGCGGCGACGGCGGAGGCCCCTGCTGCCGCCGAAGCAGCTTTGGGGTTGGGGTATGGTGCGTAGGGATCCGGGGAGCGTCGTAGCCGTTTTTGAAGCGAGGGGTTGTTCCAGACAGCTGCAGCCGGAGTTTCGGGGAGTTTGAGATGGCGCTCGGTCTTCTCCTCCAACCTCCCATATCCCCCTCCCCTCCCCCCTCCCCACCTCCCCTCCCACATCCCCCTCCTCATCTCCCCCTCCCCACCTCCCCTACCCAATCCTCTCTATTCCATCCGATCTGACGTCGTTAACACCTCCGCCTTCATTTCCTACCCGATTCGCCACTTAATCGCGGATAATAACGTAATTATATTCTGTTTAGGGGTTCGTGGTTTTTGTCTCCCGCTATCAATCAAGCGTTGCGAGGGATGGAAGCCTTTCGCTTTGTTGGTTCGACCAAGAATTTGTCTTTTTTGTAACGGCGATAATTTCCCCGAGTTAGAGGAAATAATGAAACATTTTTTTTCCTGCCTGCCACGTCTGGGCATCTGTTACGTGATGCACCAAAAAGTGTGGAATAATATACTTCGAAGAGGGGGAGACAGATGTAGTTTATTTACATTTTGGTCCTCAGGTTCACAATTATAAATATTTTCGAGCTTTTTATGTTCTTTTTAAATACCTAGTATTTATAAAACCTTAAAAGAAACTTAAGAAAGAAGGTTATAAGTAATTATACTTCTTTTGCTGACTAATTATAATTAAAATAGATCATAAGAGTGTACGAACGAAATGTTGTATTTGAAAGCAGGATGACAACATATCTTAATCTTGAGAAATGTGTTATTTATTATGTGTTATTATCACCTCCGGTTCACCGATGTTCAAATATAAATCACAAAAAATAGAGTAATTAGGCCCAGGTAAGTTAGCTCTATTAACCACTCCGGCTCGCGCGTCCCGGGCAGCTGCCTCATTCACCCCACCATAGCAGCACGATTGGCGGTGGATGCGAAAATTTCAGTGCACGACGTCATTTGAGCATGTTAAATTCAAAAGTTGTTTTATTTAAACACCATTCTAAACTATCGCTTGATTTCTACTAAGCCATAACTACGGAGAATTAAAACCAACTTTGCATGAATCGCATGCCAAAGAACCTATGGCCAACATCGTAAATTTCCACTCGCGTTCTAGTGCTTCACGGTGAAGCTCTTTTTGTAGCACTGTCGCACTTGAAATGGTTTAGAATCGGTCGCAATTCACGGCAACCTAGGATTGCAGGCGGTTACAACGTGCATATATCCCCATGTAACTTCTCAAGAAACATGGGAAAGGAGGGCTGCATTATTTCACTTCCCCTATGCTTACCAAATACTGTCGTATACATATATATATATATATATATATATATATATATATATATATAATATAAATTCAGCCCGCTCGCAAAAACGTAACGCCCCACTCCGACTTAACGCTCGCATTGATGTATGTGGGTATGGGAAGCGCCGCTCTTGTCTGAAAGGTATCATTTATATTTCGCCGAGCTCTTCCGGCGACTCAATTTAAAATTTCGAGTCGCTGCGACAAAACCCCTTCCACCGAATCCACTTTCGCAAGCGAGCGAGTGGGGGGGGAGGCGTTGGTTTCTTGTTGTTGCTCGCGCACCCATCCAACTTCCATTCCAAGGGGTATTATTATCATTGCTATGTTATTTTCCCGCCTTCCCCCCTCATTCTCATTCTCTCTCTCTCTCTCTCGGAGTAGGGAGAATATTATTCAGACGCGACACGCGTAATTGCGCGCGATTTCAATGCTACGGGAAAACCGGGTTTATTTAAGCGTCCTCTGCGAACCCCCTTCGCGCCGCGCGATATATCACTTTCATAAACGTAAGCGGGATTTAATGCCCCGCCATAAAACGCACGCTTACGAGCGAAAGCGGCATTTTAAGCGCGCGCGGCGACCGTGGCGGCTGTCGTCGCTGTAATCGATACGACGGAAAGAATAAATCCCCGCGCGACGACGGCGGCCCGAACCAGGAGCCTTTTTTGCATTTTAGTCGACGAGTAATAACCTATTGTTTGTTACGGAGGGAAGGCGAAAAAAAAGCTTTCGGGTCGCTTGCCCCGTTGAATGACGTATGCCCGCGAGTTTCGGCGACACGGACGACGTGACGATCGTTAAGCGGGATCTGGTGAAAAAGGGTCTTTTCTCCGTCGCGTTCTTTTGAACCATAATATTAATTAAGGTATTCCTTCAAGGTGAAAGAAAAAAAGTTTAGAGATATTTTCATCGGCAGGTGTTTGTTTACGGGTGGAAGCTTTCTGGGCTCGCTGCGTAGAGAACATAGTTGAATCCACTATGTTATCAGCAACGCTGCGTAAGCCTTTGATTCAAGGTTTTCGTTTATTTTAATTCCTTGATGGCAATATCGTCTATTTATCTTCACGTTAGATTAAAGATGTCGGTCATCATTATCTGTGGATATATAAAAAGAAATAGTATGGATGGATAGGTATAGGACGAATAAGGGAATGCGTAGCATTATCAAGAGGGTGATAAATTTGATATAAGCATTTATAAAAGAGAATTAATGGCTATGCGAGTATTTGAGAGCTAATGAAAATAGTAACATCGAAACTATAATCAGGCAGAGAAAAGGTAAAGAAAACGGGATTCCGGACATCTTGAAGAGAACTTAGATAAAAGGAAATGCGAATCTGAGATGGGATTTAGCTAAGAGCTACATAAAATTCTCTTAAGATGTGCAAGATGAACAAAAATCGAATCTCAATTGTTTTTCTAGGAGAGAGCTTTGACGGGAATAAGATAGTTGGAAATACTTGTCACCCATATACCGGAAAACTAAAGCAGACAATGAAAACGCGCATATCATACAATAAAAAAAGACGGACAGCAGCAACGAAATCGGCAGGCAAAGCGGGGAACATATAGCGTTGTTTATTCCAGATGAGAATGGGACATTATACGTTACAAATTAGCGGAATGTCGGAATATTATTCATAGAATGATTGAAAACGTGCGGTCATTTTGACATGGCCTTTCCTTCCTCCCTCTCTTTCGTCGGCAAACGAATATCCCTTTGTTTTTGGCCGCCGTGGGTTCGCTCGTTTTTATTTCGACGTCCTCTCTCTCTCTCTTTGCTCCCGGAACCGAAGTCGAGAATTATTTCCTCCCATTTTATTCGGCGCAACACATTTGAAACATTTGATCCCTTTCGACCGAAACCAATTATCAATACTGGATGGACACACGCGATATGAGTATCCGGCGTGTGTACGTGATAGAGCGAGATCGAGGGAGATGGAGGACGTTTTCAAATTTAATAGCGGGAGGGGAGAGGGAGGTCCGGGAGGAGGAGAAAAGGGAGAAAAATGTAAAATCCGTCTTGGAAAAGTTAACGGATTTAATAGTGAGAGTGTGGCGAAAAATAATAATTTCCAATTAAAACGAGAAGTCGCGATTTTTTTTCGATGAAAAGAATCGCGGGCAAGCGTTGCAGGGTAATGGAAGTGGGAGAGAAAAAGCGTACGTTATATTTTCCCGTTGAACCAGGGAAGGAAAAAAATGTATATTTGGAGGATTAAGTAGTTATTAACGAAAAAAAAACGTAAAAACGTCGGAAGCGGCCCTGCGATTTTCCGTCGTGATGTATAGTTGGCGTCAATGTGTCGGAAAGCGTGCGGTTCGGACCACGTAGAATAAAGAGGGCGATTTCGACAGGCCTTTCTATATACGTGTGTGTGTATATATATATATATATAATTTTTCTGCAAGTGCGAGGAAGGTAATAAAAAACAATGTCTCCGGTAATAATCGAAGCGAGAGAGGTGGCGGATCAGTTGCCTTTGGGATGGGAAAATATAAAATTGGTTTTGTCAAAAGCGTTCGCCCGACAAGCCTTTGCTGGTTTCAATTGTTATTCACGAGGTAATGAATGATTCCGGCGGGAATGCCTCAGGCCATTTTGTCCTGTAATGACCGGATGCCGATGTCAATTCAACTAGGCGCTGACCAAACCCGATCGTGTTTTATTTTATCCCCCCTCTGCCTCTTCGATTTTATTCAGGTACCGGACATTGAGTTTTAATTTTGAAAAATTTTATCGCCCTCGCCGCGAAAGATCCCCTAGCCAGCATTATATGCATAACATATTTGCAGGTTATGAATAAATTTTGGTGGGTTTTGATGGCGGAGTTGGGTGCGGTTTTTGCGGAGGGGTATAAGGGATGAAATTGGTGTGCGTGTGTTTTCGCCGAAAAATTCGGAGCGGTGGTTTAACTACATGAGCTAAAAGCGAGGGATCAGCTAGTTTAAAAAAAAAATGTATACGTTTTATTTTTTCACGCAGTCGATTCTGTGATGTGGTTTTCGGTATGTCGATTCAAAATAAAGTTTCGTCGCTAAAAATTCGGTATTTAATTTTTCTCGACCGCATTTGCTGGAATTTATTTCTCGTGGATCCAAAAATAGTAATATATCTGAAAAATGATTTGTTAGTCTTTGAAAATTCCGTAATCGGAGTTTAGTTTTGGCGAAAAAATCATTTTCATAATTTAAATTGCGAAGGTTTTATGAAATATAATTTAATGTTATTGTATCTGCACCCACAATCAGCGGAAAAATTTAGTCCGAAGGACCTATTAATGGAATTTTTATAAGTATTTTATCTTGCGTCATAGAGTGCAATTGCAATTCCATAAAATTACACATTCATCGGTCATGTTTTTCAAAATCAAAAGGTATCAGTATTTTATCTCTTGAAACAATGATACCGTAATGTTAAAATGCATATATTTGAGAGCTAAAAGAAAGCGGCACTCGATTTTGGATTTTTTATTACCCTATCCATTGCTGTGGATTGTAAAATATATTAAATTATAATCATAGAAACTCATTATTGATTAGTATTTACAAATCAAACAGTATTAAATGAATATGCGAAATTTCAAAGAAAAATCTAATATTCAATGTAGTACAGCGTTGAAATTTCGCCTCTAATGAACGCGGTGGGGCCAAAGGATTCCAACGTAATTGGTTTTCGGAGGTCGAGTTGATAATTACCGAGCATAAGAACGTCCTAGATCCGTATGGAAGAGTAAGGCTATTATCGCATTATGGAGATTCGATAGTTTCGCAAAAAACTACATGACGCCCAAACCAAGTTCAATTTTACCTTCGTTTCAAAATTCATCCGAAGCAAAACAGAACGTGTAATAGAGCATTGATTAATATAACCGCGAGGAGAAACTAAGGGAGACGCTTTTTTCATATGCGGTTATTCGAGTAGCGTTTTGTAATTCCTGGAATTTTTCGGCTTCCGGGGGGGTTATCATCCACAAATATTATCTTTTATCGGCAAAAGTTGTACGTTCCGCTTTTATCCACCCGGTGGGTTTTTAAGCGATGATCTCGCGTCAGAAGTCATTCAACTTCGACGTTAAGTCGACTGGAGAATGTTCATCCGACCTCAACAGATGCTCGTACTACTTGAAAACTGCGCAGGGGGGGGGGGGGTGCGGAAATAACGCTCTCGCATCAAATCCCATCCATGGCGATTGACTTTCAATCCGGTTGCGGGCCTCGGCAATACGGTCGAATGGAGGCGACCGAGGATGATTCCGCGGAAATTCTTCCAATAAATTTTCTCTCTCTGCCAGAAGCGTAACACGCGCGATCTCTATCCCTCTCTCTATCTTACCTTTTTCTCCCATACCTCTTTTGGAGCGTGTTTTTTTCCTCCACGGAAGTCGTGTCCGTGAAAGATTGCGAGCGCGCGATCGACTCGTCTTTTTTTTTCTTAAACTTCTACTACTACGATCTCCTTGCAGGAGCTGAAATTCGTCGAATTTGTACTCCTGTCTGCTAGGCTAGAAGGGAAAGATTATCTCGGAGCTAGGAACGGAGAGGAAAAAATTGCTACGCTCGCCTCGAATCCGATTGGACAAATAAGAGGGAATTTTTTTCCTCCCGGTGGAAAATTGATGGGCGTTAAAAGAAGATATGGGAAGGTGCGGAAGAAATGTTTCATCCAATCGAGTGATTTTATATTATTTCACTTGATGGGAGTTCCGATTACTGTCGCTGGCTTCTGGTTTCTCTCGTCTTGGATGTTATATGGCGTAATTTAAGTTTATTTTTCTTCGATGTATGCACGCATTAACTTGCAAAATTTAGAGTTGCCTCGGTAGCTTCCCGATAGTCATAAAGAGTTGATAAAACCAGATGCGCATTTCTGCTACAAGGCAGCCGTCATCAGCGGTGATTTATGAATAGTAGATTCTTGATCGATTATTCTCCGTGTAATAAAGGCTAATCCTGATGGTATTGTAATAAAGCCTCGAAGAAGCGGCATTTGAATTAATATACGACTGTTTATGCCGTTGCCAAACTTCGCCCATCGACAAAGGCTAAAGTTAGGTAGGCTGAGTTCGGACGGCCTGAAAATGGAGCAAGCGGTTGCTTCGGAACGGCCATCATACTGAGGGTGCGCATCCCATTCTGACACTGTTTTACTGTCTGTTATACGGTTTTACGTCACCAATAGGCCTCGCCGTTCCAGGTGGCTTTGGGGGAAATTGTTCGAGTTGAAATTGGTGGTGAATTATGTAACGTTATCTGGGGTGGCGTTGTTCGTGAAAATAGAATCATCAGTCGCGGGGAGTTTTAGTGATGGATTTTAAGACCGGCGATCTCTGAAGCCCTCCAGGAAATAAACGACGTAAACCTAATGACAATGACATAGTACGACAAAAGCGATTGCACTCTTGGTTCGATAAACGCAATTTTCAGGGTTTAGTAGATCAGTGATAAAGTCACCCTTTAAAATGGTGCGTTCGTATGGGAAGTTAACCTGCATTGTGGGAAATTTTGTGCATTTACGCTTAACGCGCGACAAAATGTTAGAAGGTATATTTTTGTAGGAATTTTTTAAATAGAGTATAAAATCGGAAGTTACTTCTCGCCATTAAGAATGTGTATATACACACATCCAGATATTATTATTGTTAAAATTTCTTTTCTTAAGATCAGTGAATGCCATGTGCCATTTAAATGAAGTATTTTCAAGTCATAACTTGCAGGTAGAGTTGAATGATGCCACTAAAGATCGCATTTATGATTATTGGTCCATGTTTGATATTAATTATTATTTCAGGATTACAAGTTTCGAAAAATTGGGTGGTTTTAAGAATGGCATACTAAAAAATTGCATCGTCTTATCGAATCATACTATCACACTTTTTATGTAACAAAAAAATTAAATATGTGAAATGGAGATAATTGATAAATTAATTTTTATCAATACCAATGCTTTACTAAAATAGTGTAAAAAATATAGCTATACAGAACGAGGAAGCTATTGAATTTGAAGAATCATGTACAATTCAATGAAAAGGAAACAAAGTTAACTTTGAGGTATACGTTTTATCATTCCGTCAATTTGACGGAACAATAAAAATGCCTATATTTGAACATTTGCGCTTTTATTCGAAAAATTAATTTTGAATTTTTACTGTTTGTGAACTTTAGCTCGTACAAAAGATTTCAATAACAGAGCGCCATCACTAGATCGATTGCCCGTCTGGTTAATTGAACCTTCTTTATTCGGCGTGTATTTTTGTTTGCCCGTCAACGTACCGAGCAGTAGCGGATTTAAGTGGGGACGCTCTTGGTGCGCGACAGGGGCCCCTATAAGAAAGGGGCCTCGAAAAAAATGTTCGTGTATATAATTACATAAATATTAAATAATTCAATTTAAAAATGAGTGAAAACTCTCTACGATTTCATAGAAAAACGATCGTTTAGAGGGGTGTCAAAAGAGGGTAGCCTTTAGGAGAGGTTTCGTTATATACATTTGTATTATTATACACTGCATTTAGATTACAGGGTTCCAACTGCTTAGCGCCAGAGACCCCCAAATGTTTAGCGCCAGAGGCCCCCAAATGTTTAGCGCCAGGGTCCCCAGGAGACGTTAACGCGCCACTGGTCCCGAGATACCGATAAACAAATGATTAGGCATCAGATATCAAGCAGCTGAAGTTAAAACTATCAGGCATCGCAACACAACACGGCCGAATTTTCCCTTTCGCCAATAGCATCGGAGGCATCGAAAACCGTTAAACGCTATCTACCCATTTGCATCACTTTCCTCCACTTAAGACCTAGAAATCTGTTCTCTCCCACCCGCGGAAACATTCTTCCTCTGTGCCCTTCTCACCCCTATATCCCCAAATGGACCCATCCTCTTGGAGCTAACCTCGCGCCCTCTCTCTCTCACTCCCATCCTCCTCGACAGTTCAATGTTGTTTCCCCTCGAGCGGCAACGAGGGTGGTGGAGAGGATGAGAGAAAAAGGGTTGGTTCTTCTTCGGGATCGCCGGACCGCTTACCTCTCCTCTTCTATCCCGTTACACCCTCTCCTCCTCGTCTCCCGCTCTCTTTCTCGCATCCCTTAAATCCTGAAAGTCCTCCTCCCTTTATTTCTCTTTCTCTTCCCAAAGCTCCGCCATTGGTTTTTTCCCAATCGTATCGCACCCTCGAGACATTTGCCTTATCCCCTTCCTAAAGGATTGATTCGGCGTCGCCAATGGCCCTTTCCATACGCTCGATCGCGCAATTGTCGACGGACGCTCGATATTCTTGGGTGGTCGTAAAAAAAGAAAAAGTGGCGCGGTACACTCGAGAGTTCCCTCTAGGGAAGTCTTCGACCGCGTATGTATAAACAAACGATGCGTCGCTCGCTCATAAGCACGGGACCACCCGTGTGCGAACGTGCGAATAACGCCCACCTGCGCGACGTCCAGGATGACACGCTGGCAAAACTCTCACGGACGCGTTTAACGGACTCGCGAACATCGTCCGCGCGGTCATTCGCTCTGGTGATAGGTTTTAAAATGGGAAAGGATTATAGTTCCTCAGAACTCCCAATCGAGATTTCTTAATGCCTTATATACTGAAGTAAATTTCGAGTCGTAATTAACTTATGACACCTTTTGTTGGGCGGTGGAGTGGGCAGGATGGATTATCTCTCTTTCTCTCGAAGATTCTGCACTATACTATAACTATCTTGGTTACTTTTCTTTCAAAAATTATTATACGGTAGATACCGCCGGTTATTATTGCCAGCCACCTATTTAATCGCATGCGAAATAACAAAACCAACTATTTAAAAAATAATGATCCTCCTTTTATTGTTATCAGACACTCAATTGAACCGAATTGATAAAATATAGTTTTATTATATCATGCGATATCCACGATGTATTTGTTTGCACAGCATAAGTTGAAGAGTAAAGAGAGGTATGAGAAAGACTACAGAAAACAGGAGAATGAAGAGAACCAGGTTAAACTAATAATAATCATGAGCCCGTGCCTAGACGTAAAATGTGTGTGTGAACATACGCACATTTGTGTATTTTTCTTCTCTCGATCATCAGACACGCGTTTTCCAACGAGTCCGCATTCGGCGTCCACTCGTTTGTGTGTGTGCTTACGCGCGTGTGTTTGTGCGCGGATGCTGTGCGATTGCTTTGCCCTCTTCCTCCCCCAGTGTGCCCTTCATGTCTCCTCAATTCCATCTCTGCTGCCTCCCTCTCCGCCCAATGTGTTTGTGTGTGCCAACGTGATTCATGTTGGAATTCTGGGTGAAATTGCGTTGCGGTTTCGGGTGTCGGCGATTTTTGCGCGATTGGTCCGGTACGAAAAATGCCACCCTCGACCATGTGTCCCCTCTCTTTGATTATTCGCTTCCATCTTGATGGATTTTTGTGGAACGTGCCTTTTGAAGCAAACAATAATATGCCCAAAAGGAGAAAAAAAATTCGCGTTATATTTGCTCCCGTATCTTCGAACGGAATGACACTCTGTGTATAATGAATTACATATCGGAAATTATTCGGGTGTAGGATGCAATCAACGCAAGTTTTAATTGAGGTATTAAGTATATATATATATATATTATTAATTCAGTCAGTTTATAAGAGAATTTTTACTGGCAATGGATGAGCTTGCGTGGCAAAAGAATGATTGCATGGAAAGGAAATAAATCAAAGGAAATGATATTTTGCACTGGGTGTAAAATTTTGAAATGAGTAATGCGAAAATTAAAAACGCACGCGCTCTTGATCCTACGCGGATAATTTGAAAATATTTTTTAACGAAATTAATTAGTTATCGATTTTCGTTATCTAGGTTTGAAATGTTTCAATTAATCTTAGTTGTTTAGCTTTTTAATGAAAGGCCACATTTGCAGTATTAATAAAGATGAATTGATAACGAGTATATTTCATATCGGAGCCGCTTTTGCAGCGCTTATGTCAGTTTGACAGTCATTAATGCAAACTAATAATACATACAATTCCTCCATATTTCTACATAAGCCTGTTTTATGAAATAACTAACACTTGCTTGAAAATAAAAAATCCTCTGACAGCGAAGGTATCTTTAACAAGTTAGTTTTAAAAAATGTCCCGGAATCATTTTGCAGTAAGTAATTCCTTTCACAAAAAGTTGGTTCATTAGTTGTGTTTATTAACTAAATCTGGTCTGACGATAAGCTTTCATCGTTTTCCTAATTTAAAAAAATTAAACGCGTAAAAATCTTTCCGTAGCAATAAAATCCCTAAGGACCCATTGACTTTCTCCTTGATCCATTCACAAATTGCTAGCCATTACCTTTATCGGCACAAAATAAAATAAAAAGCCTCCCAATCTCGCGGGGACGAAATAGCACCGACCTCCAACTGAATCGCTTGATAAAAAACTCTCTCGAAAAACTAAAATCGTGCGCCGAATTCACCTTGCCGATGAAAGATCGAGAAAGAGAATTGCAAAAAATATCATTTCCGAAGTTCCTTTTTTATAACATTTTCTCCCTTCTATCCTCCCCTCACTCACTCTCTCTCTCTTTAGATGAAGGAAAAAAGCAAATGCTCGACTTTCATCTATAACCTCTGGAATGAGGTCGGGAAGGGGGTGAAACGGCCACGGGGCACGCCACAGACGTCTTTAAAAGAGGGCACGTGACACGACGTGTGTCAAGGGTGACTCTCTTGACTCATTGGATTTTGAAGACCTTGACTTCCCGTCCTTTGAACATCGTCGGCGTTTTTATCCCTTTACTTTTAAATGGGTGGATGGGGAAAGAGGTAGAGAGAGAGAGAGAGAAAAGGAAGACATGGCGGACAGCAGAGGAAAGGTTAGCGTCCTCTGGTCGTGCGTTTCCGATCGTTCCTTTAGAGGCAACCTCTCGAGATGTCCGGTATAGAAATGACAACCCTGACAAATAGCTTCGCGAGCTACGGATCGCTTCCTAAACTTTAGGATGCATGGACGAATAGGATGATGGTTCAATACTTTGGCCTATGTGAAGGCGAAGAGAGGTTAATGCTTTTTTTAATATAGCGTTGAAACGGGTCAAGACGTAAACGGGTCAAGACGTAAACGGGTAAAGACGCCTTATATACGCTTTCACGGATGAATATTACGCGGACCATGTATCGCTTCTTCACAAACGATTTTCATCAATCACAGACGATCGGGAAGGTTTAGATTCGTCTCGATATATAGCATAAAGGTATGGAGAGGTTTGGAGAGAGAAAAAAACAAGAACTCCGCGCTGAGCGTGCGGATACAAATAAGTGGAAACTTTCCGGGATCCTCGATTGCCGCTGCTGGTTCGATCGTTGTTCGGGACTTCCGAATAATACAGTTTTCTCCCTTCGACGAACTAAAACAGTAGACTAAAAAATAGATTTTCGAAAGGAAGGGGAGATATTTGTAAGGGGTGGGGGAGTGTTGAATAGGAGGTGACCTCCGATTTTTTTATGAGGCCGCTGCTTAATGCATTTTTTTCCTATCTCTCCCCATATCTCTCTATCCTCCCACTCATTAAATGTAGTTCCTGGCCTAGATTATCCCCGAGTCAATAGTGCTATTGCGTCACGATCGGATTCAATACGATGACATAATGGCTTTTTTAAGGGGTCGGTTTGGGGATTGAAGGGAATAATCCTTCGTAGGCGTTATATCTTTCATGCAGCCACTCTGCGCGCGGATGTCCATGTGATTGTTTATGCCGCGGTGTCAAGATCGGAGTAACAAGGTCTCCTGAAAAGTTTCCATTGAGAAAAAAAGACGAGAAGAGATGAGATGCCCACTTAGTAGTCGCTAATTTCTCTGTGATAAAAAAAGACTGTCGCCTTTGAAACGGCGGTTGCGTCGCACGAGAGTGGTGGAGATGTATGTCTTTTCCAAACAAATCCTAGCATTGTTTTAAGGTTCGGTAGAGGTTCCTATGCATACAGGATGAATAGATGAATTTAAAGGGAAAGCATACGGCGAGTCCTGATATTGGATCGGATGATTGCACATTGTGAGGTCTCTCTTCGTGGAAATCATGAATTATGGGTCAGTAGATTCGCATTGCGATGTGAAGTTGAGATTTGTAGCCAAGTCGGTTTTATGGACGGTAGGGCACGTAGATAAACTGCGTAGTTTCATCGGATATGTAGAAATATGTTCCACTAATGAGCTTTTTAAATATTTTCAGCACGTGTTTTTTCTTCGATAACTAAAAATTGCAGTACTAGATAGCGTTGAAGAGGAGATTATTTTAGCTTATGATATTTTATTGCTATGTACTCTCTAAAGTTTTAAAAATACATAAAGGAATTTTATTGCAGCGGTTAACGAATTCCCAAAAGATGTCATGCAGAAAGACGTCAAGTTCTTCTAGTAAACTTTCACTGATTTTTTGAAAATTGTTTGTGGAAAAGAAATGTCGCTAATTTACCGGGTATATATTGTTTCCTAAGCAGAAAGGAAATAAGTGATTTGAGCTCTATCGTTTTTTTCAATAAAGGACGATAATTACCTACTTAAAGTTATTTGTCATCCACTTACTTAGAAAATGAATAAATATTCAATGAAAGAGTTCGCCTAAAATCTTCACAGTACTTTCATCCTCTTGTTTGTCATTATTTCTTTTATGCAACAACCACCTGTTATTTTCGTTTATATTTTATCTAGAATTTAATTATTTATTATGCGTCATTTTTCTAACGTTTTCGGACAAAGGAAATAAACTCGCCGTTGCAATTATATCAATATAATTTCTCTATACGTACATGCGAAAAAGGAAGGGTTTATATACGAATAAACAGTTAAAACGACACTATATTCATACATCTTTTAGTAATAATTAAACAATATTTAGAATTTATTTTCATGCCACTCTAAACTTCTGCAGAAGTAATGGGCTATTACATAGTGTTGTTTTCATAATTGTAATCTAAACCGTGAACTATCAATTTTGAAAAGTGACAAACTCCACAAATATATGAATAGCATATTTTGGACGCAGTTAAATTTTATTTATATATACATTTACACTGTGAGACATAGGGTATATTTATTCCTGGAACTGAAAAACCATTCGTAGTTGAGGTTGAAATAGTGAAACCATTATTTTATCAATATATTCAAGTGGAACAGCTCTCAAAGCTTCTAGGTACGTATTTCACTCTAAATGTTTCTCAGCTCCACGAGGGCGGGAGAATGAAGGTATGGATAGTGACAATAAATCCGTTTAGGCCAGGGGTGTGCAACTTTTTGACGCGTCGGGCCGCAGTCATGGTTGTGAGAGCTTTGGAGGGCCGCATAGAAAGTCGCAGGTGCACCGGCGGGCCGGATGGCAGTTTAAATGGGAAATTACTGAAGAGATCATATTTGATTTTGAAAAATGAAAATCAATCTATACCATTTTTTAGCGTTAAATAATCGCCAGGAAATTCTTTTGGCAAAAATGTATTTAACATATACGAAATTATCTGTATCAAACATCACAGACCGCATCCTCTGGAAAGTCGCATCCGGCCCGAGGGCATTAGGTTGTACGCCCCTAGTTTAGGTGGCCGAACAATCTTTTCGAAAGGTCGAATCTATTTCCGATCGTGCTATTGCTTGCAGTTTAGATAATAGATAATATAATCCCGACCTTCGATGAGGATGGCGAACGTTAGAATCAGGATAGGTCCAATTGCGGTTGCAGCAATAATAAGCGATGAGTCAATTCTGGCCGAGTGTATACTAGCCTGGTACACGCAGTTGAATGTTTAAAGAATCCTTTCGATAATTTATTTAGGTTACCTCAAAGCAAAGGAAGAGGACGGTCGCTGAATTTTTCAGTTCCTTCGAAACTCTTCCTCGTCCCGCGAAGTTTAATTTTCTACCGGAAGGGTAGCACGCGAGCACTCCCACTCACCTGTCTCTCCGAGGACCCACGTGGCCTCCGTCCCTCCGCCGGCCACCGCTAGCAGGGTCACCACGGTAATCCATATCTGGTTCTGACCCATCGCCTCCGAACCTCACACCATTTCACTCTCGATGCGTGGAGAAAAATAAACAAAAGCACCACCCACCCTCACTGCCTTCATGCGGAAAACAGGAGATGTCGTGATCTTGTAGATAAACAGCAAAGGACGCCACAGCTTGTTTCTTTTACTTTGCGCCCTTCCTCTACCCTTCACGAGGGGGTAAAAATTACTACCGTGCGCTCTTCAGCACTACATTTGTTTGTGCCTCGTCCGGCGTCTTCTCCGAAAACCTTTTCCTTGAGCGCACGAGAAAGTAAAGGTAAACTACACGCGCGAGCTTCCTTTTTCGCGAGTGTCGGAGAGGTGGAAGAGAGAGAGAGAGACAGGGTTCGCGGCCGCCTCCTCCTTCGCGACTGCCGCCGCAGAAGCTGCTGTAAAAGCCCCGCCGGTCGTCTTTTTCCCAGTACCACGTGACAAGTCTCCTATAGAAGGGAGATCGTCGGCTGAAAACTGTCGGAGGGGAGCCGGGAAGAGGGAGGAGAACGGACGGGCCGCGTAGAGTGAGAGAGAGAGAGAGGGGAGTTGAGGGACCCAAGCAGACTAACTCGGCTGCTGCCTGCTACCCCTCGCCTCCCTATCCTGCATACTATTCTCTACTCTCCTTCCTCCCATCTACCAAAACTCCCTCTCTACCTCTCCAAACATTCCCCTCGCTACCTCCTCCCATCCCTCACCCCCTATCCTAATATTTCCCCCCTATACCTCTTTCTCCCCCTCCGGGTTTTATTTTTCCCCTCTTCCTACCCCTTCCTCTCCCATCCATTCTCTCTTCACCCCACTCCCATTCTCTCACTCTCTCTCTCCCCCCACTTCCATTCTCTCTCCCTCCCTCTCTCCTCCCCACTCCCATACCTTCTCTCTCTTTTCCCCCCACTCCATTCTCTCTCTTTCTCTCTCGGTCTGCCCATCTTTTCTCCTTTTTCAACTGGAGGCGATCCAAGAAGAGACGCCGCGGGAACTGCCACCTATACGTGAGGCGGGGAAGCAAAACAAAAGAGATAAGAGGGGAGGAGTGGGAGGATATTCTTTCGGTGGGAGCAATGGCAGACGCAAGGGGTGAGGGTGAGTGGGTGGTTTTTCTAAGGTTCATTTGGATTCCTTAACCGTCGTGTCGTATCCGAAGTCCATTCCAGTCCCTTGTGTGTTTTTTCCTTCTTTGGGTTTTCTTTTTTTACCGTCGGTTTCTTTTCCTTTTTTACTGTTTTTCCATCGATTATTCTTTTATCATTGGGATCGAGTGGGTGGCTTGTATTTTATCGACGCTTTCTGTTTTTTTTTTAAAAGATTCTTTGTCGGATGCTTTCCCAGGTTTGGTTGGCCGTTTCTCGTCGCGGCTTCTTTTTTTTTGTTTTAAGTGGATACCGTGGAATCTGGAATGAGGGAGACGTGATTTCCTTCTGGCTACCGTGACCGAGAATGTGGGCCGTGATTGGTGGAAATATCGGCCGATGAAGAGGCTTTTGTTTAGGTGTCCCTGACGAGCTGGAGTCGTCTAGTGCTCCTCCTTTACAGCAGTAGTCGGTCAAAATAGGTTATTTTCTTCGGGATTCGGAATTAGCTGGAGCATCGGGAATAGCTTTTGGTTTAAATAGCAAATAGTTTTCAGTTTTCCGAAGTAGGTGAAAAAGTAAACGGTAAAAATCTTTGGCTGTAAAATTTTTATTCTTTGAGCCTGGTGGATTGTAGAATGATTCGAGGCAGCATTTTAAGTAAATAATCTTGAGTATGGTCACTCCTAAAACGATCAGATTACAGGTACGGTTATTTGAAGTTTTTAGAGCTGTTCACTGAGTCAATTTATTATGAGATGGGAGGCGTGGAATCGAAATGATGTTATGTTTCCATGGGTGAAATGGCATTTTTACATGCGTGAAACACAAAACGCCAATCCGTATGATTATCAAAATTTGAACTAACTAGATAAGTGCTACTTTTAAATGCATTGTTAGCATGGTCTAAGAAATTTTAAGAAATTCTTTTTAGAGGATAAAAAATAGACCAAAAATGGATGGTTAGATTAATAAGATATTAAATTGGAGAAAAACGAAGGGTTTGATAAATAATGCTGACTGTGACTCCTATGTTGGTTATTATCTCATCGCTAAGATTTAGTTTGGTCACTATAATCTAAACCTTTTCATCTTCCTGCAAAATAGACAAGCTTTGAAGAATGCATTTTGAACAGCATCCATCCGCACCATAAAATAAAAGATTTGATGGGAAGGGAAGGAAGGGAAGCAGTTCTGGTTATCTTTGAATTAAGGGGAGTATGAGTCTGTCATACTGGCATAGTGCGAGGAGAAATTATTTAAAGAAAATTCAAGAATAAGTTGACGCGAATATGCGTAATCAAAGAAATAATCGTAGGAATATATTGTTAGAGAGAAGCAACTGTTCCATAAGTCATAAAATATACGGTTAGTCTTCATTTAATTATGCAATGCAATTCACATAAATTTATAACTATTTAGTTAATGGCTTCAAGTGTCACTTGGTGGAATTGCTTCATAATGTAAAATAAAGAGACTTGTTGTAATTCCACATAAATTTATTTAAAACGACCTAGGTTTCGTTGCAATGGTCGTTTTAAATAAATTTATGTAGAATTACAACAAGTCTCTTTATTTTACATTATATCTATTTGTAAAATTATATGAGTGTGTCCGTTTGTGATGGTATACTAAGTTATCGTACGGTTATTGCCATTTTGTTATCGCAATTTCCTTCAAGTACGTTATAAACTAATTTTTACGTAGGCATCATGTGTCATATTACGTGGTGAATTGAATCGCCTGATGGTTGGTTGTGCGTTGTTTAATTGGCTCGGCACAATATATTCAATTTTATCGCTTCCTGGACGATTTGAGTTGAACTCTGAAGACAACTCAGCCATTTCAAAGGCCGGTAATCAACTATTTATCCTCGGCAAAGGTACATTTCGGGGAACGTATATTGAGCGTATTTAGCTTTGGCAAAGAGTACCAATCGAACTCGATGTAAAATTTGTCTTTTCCGTTTATTTGAAAGTTCAAATGTTTGCTCGTTTAACATCACCCGGCGTTGAATTGAAGGAAATTGGACGAAAACCAAAGAAAACTAAATCAACCAAAAACAAAAGAAAATGGAAAACAAACCACATGTGAGAATCTTAGTGTTTGCGCTCTATCGATTGAAATTGCCTGTGTACGTGTTCATTTATTAATGCGTAGCATAAAAGATGTTAGGGTAAACTGTAGTTCTCTCATGCTTTAAGTTTTCAGAAAAATTAATTAATTTTATATATTTACAAAATCTGAATTTGGGTATAACTTGAACTTACAATTATGCACGGGTTGGATTTACCAACTCCTTCATTGTGAAACATAACCGTGCTACGAAAATTTTAAGAACCTTAAATTATAAAGTAGCTTTAATGATTTATTCTGAATGAGTTATCCTGAACTTTATGCAGATTCAATAGTGTTTGTTACCTCAGAATTATTTCAAATTCGCGCATGACAGAGTTCATTATAATTAGGCCTGGCAGGAGTCGACGTTTATTATTTTTTTAATCGACGATTAAAATCGACGTTTATTTTCCCGAGAGATTTTAAACGAATATCGACGCTTAAAATTACTACTTAAATATAGGGCTGACAGTTTTAGCCCTTTCAATTCGATGGTTTAAATTTACTTTTTACATCGAAATTCTACGTAAAATTTAAGTTTATTTTACAATACTCTGATTATTTAAATTTTTATATGAAGTTATATCTTTATGTACAAATTAATCGAACTAATATATTATGTTCTTCATAAATTTTATTTTATTTATGCGCATTTACGCTCTTGTTCATTTTTAAATGTTAATGTTAAAGAAAACACCCAATAACGAATTGAGATTTACCTATTTAATTTGTATAACGTAAACTAGAGAACGATTGGTGTATGAAATCCGAACAATATGATGTTGCTTTTGCCGAGAAACTTTCTTTAAAAAAATAATTTGCGAGTTCAGCGTAAAGGCTTTTAGACATTCGTTGATGGCAATGAAGGAAAAAAATTAACGATATAATTATCACAATAATATTTTAGACTTCAAAAAAGAACTATCTAATACTTTGTATCATTTGATATATTTCATCACTACACTACATATTCTCTTTATTTAACATAAAATGTATGGTGAGAAAAATTACTTTATTACTGAGCGTTCGATCAACAGTCACCTAAAATCCTGATTAAAATGTGTTTTCCAATCGGCAAAATATTTTACAACAAATAGCAAATAAATATTAATATTTAATCCCTCTTCAATTTTAGTAACGATTGCTAATTTATGTGCACCTTTTTTAAACCATTATATATAAATTGAAATTTACTAATCTGTAGCAAAAAACGAAGGAGCCAAAAGCATGAGAGAGAAAAGATCCTTCCTGGATAACTATAAGAAAAAGACTGCCAAAAGATTGGGTTGTGCAGAGGGAGAATGAGTGAAAGTGCATAAAACAAGGTCATCTATAGGAAAAACCCTAGAAAGGATCAAGAAACATTTGTTTCCGGAATACACTCCACGGGGTTGATGAGTGAGTGGAAGGGGAAGAAAACAATCAGCGGGCTTTCTTCAAACAACCACCGAAATTCCTTTCTCCCGAACCTTGTTTAACATGGATCGAGGCATTCTCAGCAGGGCATATTGATGATCTTATCTGTACAGAAAGGCTCGTGGAATATCCCTCCATTAGGTCGGCAAATACGGCAAATCGTATAATCTCAAAAACCTCAAAAGGGCTAAGAAACACGTGTTCTCAAAACTACCCTAGGGCCTTGCGGTTACCTGATTGTCCGGAGTAGAAGAATGAGATTTTCAAAAAGACGCATATTTGAGTGTAAAAAAATTCACTTCTTTCAGTCCGACTGTTAATGCAAGCCCAGAAAAGGAACGAAATCGTACGTAGAAAAAAATACTGCGGAAAAAGCAAACAGAAACGACTTAAGTATTATAATTCAGAGTAGGTTTCTGGACATATACTTTTCCATCTTGTTGGAAAATCGACGCTTATCGACGACTATTCATTTTTGTCGATTTTGAAATTTAAAAAAAATCGACGTTTATCGACGTTTTTCGATTTAAATCGAAATCTACAATGCCTGATTATAATGTGATATGGCAAAAATTATGAATTGGCATAAATAGAGCATGTAAAGTTATGATACTAAATAATAAACGGAAAAATAATGAGATGAAAAGCCTAAGTAACCAGGCTTGAAGCGAATTGCTCAGAAGCCTCCAATTTTCGTCATTTGTTTTCCAAATTTTCCACACCATGGCGCTCTTTATGCAGCGGATGAGAGGAGAATACCAGACTGAACAATTTCTGTATCAAAAGAGGCGTGCGAACCAGGAATTCTCTCGCTCCATTTGGAAAGGTTTTTTTAAAAATTGTCTATTAGCGTCGCATCGACACTCCAACTCCGAACATCTTCCTGTTTAATAGCCCTTGGGAAAGGGGAGCGTAATTTAATATCATTTTTTCGCTTCGTTAATTTTTCAAGAGATGGACTTCCTTTTTTTATCTCTTCTCTCTCTCTCTCCCGATTTTTACCCTCACCATCTCTCTATTCCCGATTCCTTTATGTGTATGTATATATATATATATATATATATATATATATATATATATATATATATATATATATATATATATATATATATATCTTCGGCATCTATGATTGATCTTTTGAAATGGACTTCGTTCTGCAGAGGAAGAAAGAACGTTCCTAATAGATTAAAGCCATCTCCGCGTGACACGCGCCGTCTGAGTCGATCTTTTTGTATCGATTTTTCTTTCCTGACCTCGCATGCGACCCTTACCAGACTTGAGGGCACACTCCCCCATTTCCTAATCGATTTTTTCCGACGGGGCGAAGTTAATTCACGAGTCCTTTTCTTTAGTAATATCTCCTATCTTTCGGCATTTCGGCTCGCTTTGAAGCGTCTTTCCCATATTTTTTCCTCGATTGCGGCCTCGAAAAACTTTTTTTAATGTTCCTACATATGTATTATATACGGGACTATGTTAAATGAGGCACAATGATAATTACTAGCAGACTGATTTGAAGTATATTTAGAATAAATTCATTCCCTTATTGCCTAATTTTTGCGGTTTCGAAGTGTAGCATCATGAAGCTTTTATATATAACTTACTATACAGTGCAATGTATATATAATTTATTCTGTATAATGTTGCGTAGGATAGTACAAAAATATTTAATAAAGAATAATTCATCGGCGTTAATTCTGTATGCTGAAGGGGTTGTAGAGAAGGTAAAAGGAGGGGTTTTATAGGTTGTTAGGCCCTTCAGCTACGTTGCATTAATTTCTCATGCATTTTACGAAACTCTTCAATATTATATACTAGATGAATTGAGCCCGCTTAAAACAATATAAAAAACAAATTAGACCATTTAATTATAAAACTATAGTACAGGTAACTCTCGTTATAGGCGGGACATGAGTTCCTTAAAATCGCCTCGTATATCGAATACGCGTAAAACGGGAGACTTATAGTTTGTAATAATTCACCTGCAAAGTGATCTGCAGATGCTGCAGTCAACATGAGATTGTGAAATGCATTTCGACTCTTAATGTAGTCGAACCACCCCGAATTTGCAGAAGAAGCCGTGGGTTATTTTGGATCTTTCGCCAGAATAAAACTGCGTATACGCGAAAACGTGTATAACGAAAGGTCGCCAAACGAGAGTACCTGTATAGCAATCCCACCAAATTTGGTTGAACTGGCTGAATAAATGGCTAAGATATTGAGCGTTACGGACGGAATGACCAAGTGAACGAGAGAATAATGGTTTTATTATATTTAGATGCTTTAATGGAGGTTTTGAATCGTCAGATAACGATCATGAAGTGTAAAACTGTAGAATATGGATTATACACGCAAAGTGTGTTGTTCTAACAAGATAATCAATGTGATAAGGTTAAACGTATTTTTTGTTTCGCATTTCTAATGGAATGTCTTTCATTGTATATATAATTACACCTAACTTAGTAAACACGCTCTTGTTTATATTTTTGTTATAATAGGAAAATTTCTTAAAACATGAAATGATGTACCTCCTTCGGTTTATTTTTGTTCAAACAAGCAATCAATCAAATTTCAGTCTCGTGCGCCCGGCACTAATTCATAGGATATATTTATTGATGTTATGAAAATTGGCATCACTTTTTAATTTGGAGTCAATTGAATAGTTTTAGGGAACCATTTTAGTTTAAGAATAATTTTATTGTAGCTGTAGGTCACGTGCGTATGGTGTATTGATTTTTAAAATAATTGTTAACTGAAGTAGTTCTATGATTCGTCACAGTAAAAATACAGCTATTTTCTAGTGAAGAATTACCAGAAGAATGTATTGGATAGCATTTTTATCCGCATTAATATTCTTATGAATAATCTCGTAACGAAAATAAGAGGTTAAAAAAATCCAGGAACCATCGCAAAATTTAAAGTAGGCGCACTTTCGAAAATTCCTTTACAGTGAGAGTTTGGGATTAAAGGAGGAATTAAATAAATTCGCCTTGTAAATTACCACGTGATCGCATTCTTCTCTCGGCTGCGAGGAGGGGAGAAAAAAATAAAACACAACGGTGTATAGTTTTTCCTCTTTCTTTCTCTCTCTCTCTTTGCGGACCAGATCTCGGTTCCCACCCTCCCTTGTAAATCATCCATCAAGGCAAACACGTTAATTCTGGCGCGTGGATTTATAAGGGCGGGTCGTAAAGACAAAAAAGAGGAAGCATGCTGTTTTTTTCGAGTGGCCAGCGTGATTGTTGAGAGTTTCCAACATCCGACCGAAGAGGAATAACTGCGTGGACCTTTCCTGTTTCCTCACTCCGAATAGCTGGAGCTGCTCTTTCTTTCGAAGCAGTATGGAGAGAATGGGAGGAATGGAATGGAGGAGAAAGAGGGTATACACAAAGAGGAGTGAAGAGGTTCGAGGGATGACTTGTTAGGTTGGGTGTTAGTGAAAGGGGCAAGGGACGGAATCGATAGAAAAGAGGAAAAACGGGAAAGAATGTAGGGAGAAAGAAAGGAAGGGCGAATGAAGAGAGATGAAGGGAAGTATGGAGGAGTTGGACGGGAAGGAAGGAGTTAAAGGATTGGAACCGGAAGTGGTGGGTAGAGAGAGAGAGAGAGAGAGACGGAAGGGATTCGAGAAAGAGGAGGTGCGGAAAGCAGAGATGGCGGGAATGACGTGGGAAATATGAGGTTGCAAGATGAGTGATACGTGGAAGCGGACGGCGAAAAATGAGATGGATGTCGCATGACGTAGAGGTTGAGAGGAGGAGAGAGAGTAAGACACGCGAGGGCAATGTGGACAGTTGGGAGTGTCTGGCGAGAAGTTTTGGGAGTCGCTGGCAGATCTCATACGAAAGCTGTAACGTCGCCGAGTTTAGGTTTAAGGTTTAGGGCTGTGGCACCCTTTCAAAGGTAAACAGAATTTCGTTGCATCCCAGCCTTGAAACGAGGTTTTCATATTTTTACATGCAAGGATTACAACCTTTGAACGCATCCATTTGTTGGTACTGCATCTTAATCGATTTATTAGAGAATCAGTCATTTCCGTAATTAAACATCAACATCAAAATCGGTGATTTATTGACTATAAATTTTTTTTGGCATCCCAGTGTACCGTGGCAAACAGTTTGAGAACAACTGGTTTATGGAGGAACTGCAAAGAGATTAGCTGGGATGGACGTATAGCTTCGAAGGAATAAATAATTCATTAGAATAAAACGGACGTGGGGTTGAGGCTTAAAGGCTGCGGTGAGATTGTTCTAGGGCAGGACTGGCGGGTCTCATTAACAGTTGCAGCTTCTTAGGCGGCCCGCATAAATAGATGAAAATACTTCGATGGGCCACATTAGGGTTCACATCGGAAGTTAATTGAGATAATGCAAGGGATCCTGCTAGTGAAAATCGATAATAAATATGTTATCCCGTATCTTTGGGTGAGGTTTTTCGGCCATAATTTTAAGCTACAAATATGAAATTATCTGTATTTTATACTACGGTTTGCTTTCATAATGGCATCGCGAGCCACATAAAATGCCCTCGCGGGCCACGGTTTGCCCACCCCTGTTCTAGGGCATGACAGTGACAGAATTGTCGAGACCTGAGGTAAAACAAAATAGGATTGTGTGGTGAAAAGGGGGAATGGATAGGTACAAAGTGAACGTGTACTGTGGGAAGTCGTGAAGTCCCTCTCTTGGAGAAGTGCTCGAGGTTTCGGCGTGATGTACCTAAAGTGGCACGAGCGATGAGAAATGCTGGAATGAGCCGCGGCAAGGGAAGAGAAATTGCATGTAAAAGAGGGAGGTAGTTAGAGAGAAAGGCGTGTAGAGATAAGGGAGTGGGGGTTCGGGGGGCGTAAAAGGAAGGAGAAGACGGAGACGGCACGAAAAAGTCTCTCCCTCAAGAGTTGAAAAACCGTCTTAAACCGACGGCTGCATTAATCAGGTTGTCGCTTCAGCATGCTGCGGACCGATTCAACAAATAATACGGGGGGTCTCTTCTCGTTATTTTTTTTAGCGGCCTTGCGATGAGGTTGTCAAGCTGTTTGTTTAGTCGAGAATGTATTTTCTCTTTTTAGCGTGTTATTAGAAAAACTGATAGGGAAGCGTAGAGTTATTAATGATGGATTTTTAAAAGAAATATTTTTATAAAACTTTGGTTGCGAAACTCGAGAAAACGGGTCATGAGGATTTCAACTATAAAGCCATTTACATAATTAAGAATATATGTATATTTGTGTTCCCATCCTCGGCGAGATAAATGACTAGACGGACGCATTAATTCCTTTAATGAGAATGATACAAGCGCAGCTATATTTTATTTTCAACCTGAGCAGATGGTATATATTATTTAGATTTCCAAGACATTAACAGCAATGAAGTGCAGCAATATCTGCTTTAAAATCCTGCCTTTTGGCAAACGCAACGCGTTTCTTGCGCCGAATAAATTTTGGGAAAATGTAACCAGAAATGTTTTTTCAGCTAATTTCCTGTTTTATGGAGATTTCCATTTTAGTGTGGCAACAAAATTAAAGAGCAAACAGACCCGAAACAAAGGGTTTTCCCGAAAACAAATTCTTGATTAGCCTCGGAACTTGAGAGCAAAAAACTCATTCTAGGAAGAAAAAAAAATCGTTCCGTCCGTCATCCGAATAGCGAGAAAGATACAGAAAGAGGAGATGGAGAAAAAACTCGCGAGATAAAAGAATCTTAAAAGCCTTTAATCTCTATCGCTTAATTAGAAACAACTGGAATGAAAAGCGTTCTTTATTTTTCTATTTCGACTAGACTGCGATGGTTTTGTGAATCAACACCATATTTTCGCAGTAAAACTTTTCGCTCTTCCTTTCCTTTTCTCTCTCTCTATCTCTCAGGCTACTGATAAAATAAATTCGCTTAAGTAGGCAAACCTGTGAAAATGGACTCCAATGAGATTAGACCGAATTCGGGAACTACATTAAAAGGACTTCTTCCTCCACTCCCCTCTCTTTCCCTCCGTTACTCTCTCTCTCTCTCTTCGCTGCCACCGTATCAAGCTTTCTTTCAGAACCGAAAAGGAGAGAGAGAGAGATAGAAGGGAGAGAGGAAAAAAGAAGACTTCTCCCACAGGGCCGTTAATTCCAGATAAGTAGGATCAGCATAATTCTTTCTCCTTAAGTCCTCCGATAAGGATTTTTCCGACCCGCGAACAACCGGGGGGATGAGACTGCCCACTTTTTCCCTAGGAGTGTGGCCTGGAGGAAAATACACGGGATAAGAGGGAGAAGGAAGGCAGGAACCTCGCAGCGAGTAAGAGAGGTTGAGGGTGATGGAGGAGGCTGGGGAGGGAAGGGAAGATGGACTGGGATAAAGGACGGGCAGAAAAATTCGGGAGGTTATTTTATTTTTTTTGTTGACGACAGAATGGTGGTCGGTCTTCAAGGCGACCGGATTTCGAAGGGGAGAGGGGGTGGAGGGAGAGGAGGAAGGAGATGGAGAGAGAAAAAGGTGCTGGAGATGGGAGATAAGAGGGAGAGACGAAGGGAAGTATAAAGGCGAGGTCGAGAAGAGTGGAAGTTTAGGGAGGCGGATAAAATACGAAGGGGCAGGAATCCGTTGATAATAGGCTCTAAAAGTAACAAAAATAATAACAAAATTGAATGAATTGAACCCCATTATAAACGTAGCAAAGTTACACAAGCTAAATTAATTTGTATGAAATTTTAATAAGAACAATTAGGTATCGTACATCGTATACATATTACATTAACATAGCCATTGTTTTTGAGTGATGTTCACCCAGAATTTAGGGGTGTCGCAAGTGATAGCTCGGTGTTCCGCAAA
The DNA here is from genome assembly GCA_028673005.1 of Tanypteryx hageni. Taxonomy (NCBI): domain Eukaryota; kingdom Metazoa; phylum Arthropoda; class Insecta; order Odonata; family Petaluridae; genus Tanypteryx; species Tanypteryx hageni. Next base: position 48,538,961 of record CM054116.1, read on the forward strand.
AGGAACCGAGTTCTAAATTCAATCGAGCATTGTCGAGATTGTATAAGAACAAATTCATAAAGTAAGTTCTTAAAAAATCAAATTAAGGCAAGTTAGAAAAGTGTACAGCGTATCACAAATATGCGCGTTTCGTGCGATGGACTATTGGAAACAATTGCAATTGCAAAAATTCCATTGAAAACCATGTCAAAGGTAGGAGGGGAAAAGAGAAAGCGCGCGATATATATGACGTACGTATTTTATACAATACTCTAATTATCATCAGATTATAAATAAAATACAATGCATGCGCAAAGACTTTCAATCCCTTATATTGGTGGCTTAAAATATCTTTGCATACTCTGCCCTACGAAAGGGCATTACATAATTTTTAGGCAACGTCACTACTAGAGTTTTGGAACCGGGAATTCCCGTTCCCGGGAGTTTGCTTGACATTTCTTATTCTCGGTTTCCGGGAAAATTTTTAATGATTCCCGAGAATTGCTCGTTTGAATTTTGTGCCGAGTCAAGATTTTCCAGAATTGTCTTCATAGCTGGTTTTTTTTAGTTATTCCTCCGAAATTCAGCTCCAAATGTTAAGCTATCAAATTAGTTTTGATTTTTTGATGTTGTGTGTGTTGTACAAATAGAATTTTTGATGAATACTAAATATTTTTTCAGTGAATGCTATTTAGTAACCGAGTTATTAGGAGTTTGAGATTAAGGAACAAGTTGAGTTTCTCGATATTAATTCAATTTTAATGGAACCCTAATACAATGTCAAAATGGCTTCTTCTCGCGCCCGTGAATGTCTTTAGTAAAAAGAAGGTCCAAAAGTAATGCTTGCATGAATCTAATACTAGGCGCTGAAGTGAACCCCTTCTATTCTATTTCCTTCTCTTTTCCCTCATCCCATAATCGACCAAATTAGCTACTCTAACCAAGTGAATTATATATAAACTAGGATGATGCCCGTTGAAATTCAACGGAATAGTTTATGAAATTTCGTGAATAGATGCGACGCGAAGCTATTATCCAAATCAATGGTACCCAGTTACATGAAACCGGTAACAATGAGAATCGCTGAGAATGCGTCAAATTCTCGCATTAAAAACTGATCTGGTGATCGATTCTACGCGTATTCAAAAATCGATGGCAGGAAAACCAACGTTCGTTCTTTTAGGCGTGCGTTGTTTCAAGTCCCTAACTCCTCTGAAGATTCTAAGTGATTTTAATATATTAATGTTCTACATTCAAATTTATTCCTTCTCGCATATAACGCAACGATTGTTGTTTACATTGGTTGCTATGGAAATCATTTCCCTCTCCTTCCTTCTCTCTCTCTCGTATTAAAAGCATTCAAAGCACGCTTTCACTCATAAGGGATGAAATGACAATAGGATTTCAAGGTTTACCAATGTAACTGACAAGGCAACATTCCGTTAAAATGACAAGATTTTCCCAAAATATGTGAATTGAGTGTTTAAAATAAGGAATTTTGAACAGTAGGCGGAAACAGATCAACAGAATAAGAAATATTACAATTTTTTCTTTAAATAATTTCAATCGAAGATCGCAGGTTAATTCTTTCTAATTTAGATCTCAAAACGCAGCAATGGAATGTCAAATTAAGCACATTCATTTTTCATTTACATATTTGAAAAAAAACTCAAGTTCCCATTCTGCATGAAAATGGTAGTTTTTTGTTTTTTTTCGACACACTATAACCGGCGCTCATTTCCAAGGGCAGAAATTTTTAATTATTTACTTTTACTCTATTATATGATATGGCGTAGTTAAAACACAAACAGTAAAATTTTAACGGAACGACCGACAGCGACAAGTTAACACTGACCTACCGAACCACAGAATACAGACTGAACCACGCCGCCGAACGTATGACGCAAGATCGTACAATCATTTCCAAAAGTATTCCGACAAAATGAGCGGCGCCACTTTCGCGACAGATTGAATTTTTCATTTTCTATCCAACAACGTGCGGGTCGCAAAATTGCGAACTTGAAACGCAATTTGCAGAAAAACTTCTGATCATATACGCCAAAAAGGGGGCTTGGCTGTGATCCTGACGCCTAGCGCTATGTACTACCTACCAAGTTTCAGCATAATCCATGACCCCACGTACGGGTCCTCCCCTTGTAAGAATATGTTATGCCAGTCAGGGATTGTGTATTATTCCGGTCGTGGCGCCATCTCAGCGTGGGGAACCAAATATGTTCTTAGTATTCAAGAAAACAAAATAACAGAGAATAATTGAGTTAAAATCGTGTTATTGTTTTTATTGTCGGCGTGAAAATTCGAAACTTTTTGTAAGTTCACAATGATAGACGTATTTTTTTAATTTCTCGACTTTTGTTAAGTCCTGCGCGATCGACCACGATATGCTTCGAGATCGCCCAGTGATCGTGATCGACCGGTTGCCGACCTCTGCCTTAAAGTATGTAAACCGAACATTCCTGCCAAATTTTAACAATGTATCTCCATCCTTCATTGAGTTATTTGCATTTTTATAGCGTGACAGAAAGACCCACAGAGGTACAAAAGAAGGCTCTTATAAATTTTAGATTGTTTTTTAAACCTCTTTCATACATTTTCTGCGACCAATTTTAGCTTTGAGAGAATTGCAATATAGGATACATTAATAGTTGGTTGGTTGGTTGGTTATCTCCACATCGTCAACATCGAGGAAAGATCGGTTGCGCTATTCAAAGTGCGTCTGAATATTAAATCTGGTAACCATTTGTCGCAAATAATGTATCACATGTATTTGGGCTTTATTAAAGACTTATGTATTTACGTTGTATCAATAATAAATATCATTTTTAAATGAACAATGGTGTATTAAATATTAAAAATGCAAAATCATTTTATTCCTATAAAAATTCGGAGTATCTATACTTAATAGCGTAAGTTTTTTTTACTCATTACTGAGTCCTATCGGTCGTACAGTAAAGCTAATTTAATTGTACTTGTCCAAAAAGACTTAACAAAGCAAGTATCTAATGACATTTGGCCGTTTAGAAACGTGTCAGCTTCGTCAGCACATGGGATTAGACGTGTGAAGTGCAATATGGATGAGAGAAAGGAGAGAGAGAGAGAGAGAGAGAGAGAGAGAGAGAGAGAGAGAGCCACGAGGAATGAGACAACGCAAAAGTTGAAGAAGAAAACGAAGAAGCAAGAGGATCGGTGAATTAAGAATCGCGAAGTTGAATAAAAAAGCTGTCAAGAACGTAGAAGAGCTTTAGAAAAGAGAAGTTTGGCTTAAAAATAGATGAAAGAAGCGAGGGAGGCTTTCTGTGAAAGTTCGGCCAGAAATGCGCAAATTAGTCATGCTGGAGGTTAGAACTTCAGTTCGGCGATTGATCATACGGGAAGAAAGGAAAAAGGTCTGAAATATACAAAAACCTTCAAAATTCTGGCAAATGATGACAAACTTTGTTTTTCTTTAACGAGAATTTTACTGAGGTACAGGAAGAATATCTGGATGCAATTGCCGAAATCTATAGAAGGTTTGAAATATGGATCAGAACGAAAAGAAAGATTATGATATGAGGGTATAAAACATGGGTGGGTTACCTTTTATACGTGGTGGGCCGCATGCCATGGTTGCCATTTCTTCGGAGGGCCGCATTGTAGATTGGTAATTCTTTTTCGGTTAGGATTAATTTGAATCGAAAGTGACCCTGAGATTCTTAGGTGACATTAAACTGAAAATGAAAAGTCTAAATGAGGTTTTTAGGAAAAATATTTCATCATTGGAAGCTTTTATTGTCATAATTCGAATATATAAAATAGGATTTTGCGTGTTAAATTTTACGTATCTGTTTTTAATCATAACTTTGCAGGTGTCACAAAACGCTCTCGTATGCAGTCCGCTGCCCGGGAGTTTCCCATACCTGATATAAAGGATTCTTCCCAGATAGAGCGGAGGGGATAATGGAGAGAGAGAGAGAGAGAGAGAGAGAGAGAGAGAGAGAGAGAGAGAGAGAGAGAGAGAAGGGAGAAAAGTTACGAGTAGAATAGAAGAAAGAGAGAGTTCAAGCTGAATGTCAAAAAAATTTCGAGATAGGAAGTTTGGTTTGAAGGGTAAACAGGAAAAGGGAAGGAAGTAAATCGGAGGTTAGGACCATGGAGAGAATGGGCCATGGGTAAGGTGTAAGGAGGAGATAGAGATAAAAGAGTAGGTATGGGAAGGGTTGAGTTGGGATGGCTCGAAAGAAAAGATCGGATCAACAGTTGCGTAAAGAGTGAATGGGAGAGGGAGAGAAAGAGTTTGAAAAAAATGAAGGGGACGAGGCAGCGAGTAACGGAATAAGAGAGGGTTATAGAACGAGGCCCGAGGGTGGGGCTGAGGGGGTAGAACTGAGATGAGACCCCTCTTGCGAGCAGGTCATTCCCTCGGGGGCAAGGAAGACAGGCGGAAGGAGGGGGTGGAGGGAAAGGAGGAGATCGGTTCCAAAAAGATGCCTTACGGGAAGAGGGGGAGAGTTAAGGGAGGATGGGGTTAAGGGGAGTGGGGCCGTCCGGTCAGCCTCTGCGAAGGATTGGCCGAATGGGCTACTTACACACCGTAACAATATTTTGCCTTGAGGACGAAACTCCCGCTGGGGCCAAACTACCCTCGCTTTTATTTTTTCCCCTCTACTTTTCTCCCTTTCGCCCCTCATCCCATCCCTTGATCTCAGCCCTTTTCTCCCCTCCTAGAAAAAAAGACCCGCCCCTATTCCGAGATCAGCCTCCCAACCCTTTTGATATTACATCATCCTCACCCTCACACCCCCTCTTGCGAGCCGTTCCCGCCCCCTCGCTTCCTCCACCATTTTATCTAGCACCGGCCAAAGCCACATCTTTTTCCGGGGAGTTCCGAAGGCTTTTTATTTTCCTGCAGGAGAGGGTGAATGTATGAGAGAGTGAGGGGGAGATGGAGAGGAGGGAGGTTTGGGCGTCCATTTCTCAGGGGGTTCCCGCTGGACCGATCGCGTTCCACCTTCGAATTCTTCCCCGCCTCCCACATGTGGCTCCCTTCGTACCTCCATCTCTCAAAGACAGAGAGAGGATGTGAAGATTGTAGATCACTTTTCTCCGCCTCCGTGTTCCCTATCCTTTTCCTTGCCCTTTGTTCCCTCTTTTCGCAGGGGTCTGTCCTCTCCACTAAAGCGTTCCAAATTCTTACGACTTCGCGGGTCCCCCTTTGAAAAGTCTGGATGGGTTTGGAGTGTTTATTGGGGTCCCGGTTTCATTCGGTATTATAAGGTTGATGCAGGTGGGTTAAGGGGAATATCTTTACGGCTCTGCGGAGAGAGGAAGAGAGAAAGATAGGGAGAATTGTTCGAGTGAAAAAAGGAACGGTATTTTTTTTAATTCTCGATTTTGAGTTGTGGATAAATGGTAATCTATGAAGTTGAGTTTTTATCTTCTTACCACTCCATCTGTGTAAAAGGATTTCGGGAACCAGCAAACTATGCAGGTTCACCGACACGAAAAAACGCAAGGAAATGGGTCTTTTTTTAAAGATATAAAAGAATTCCCGCCTTGTGATATTATGGATTTAGAAAATAAAGTTGTGTTAGGAGATTTGTGTTTACTGTAAAATTTATATTTTCGAATAATATTAAGTAAACTTCTAATTAGCAATATCTTTCAAGTAGTTCCTTTTTTGGATCGCGGAATCTTTCCATTTTAGACAAAACTGTCAAAAATAGGAGGTTAGAAATTAACAAATTGAGTGGCAAGATTATAACATATTACACGAACAATATATTTCTCTCCTTGGCTAGATATAAATCTACAATGTGATTATAAGCATTTTACCATAAGATTATATAATGTTATAATAGAGAAATGTGTTTATTAAAAACCTATATTTTATCATTTAATATAATCACTCAGTTGTTTCGGAGTTAATCTGCATAAATGGAATATTAGTTAATTTCTCTTGCTTATTCTTTTAAGTAGAACAAATATTGGTACATCAATCTTTCTCTTTCCTTTATAGGGAAGAGAATCATTCTGAAAATGCTTATGCAAGAACTCCTTCAAAATTAAAAAAATAATTTCGCCTGCCAAGACATTTTGATCAGGCAGTATCCAGACCATAAATTTACGCGAAGGATTCCATTTGATTATTAAAGAAAACGTAATTATCTCAGCCATTAAAAATGTCTTTTCTTCGCAGAACACGGTCGTAAAATTATATTAATGCTCGAGCATGCAAAACACGTTCCACTAGGGTAAACTACACGAGTAAAAAGAAACAGGAGATTGAAGAAAAGTGATGAAAAGTTGAGTGATGGTTAAGTCGTCTTCCTCCTCGTGGGATTACGAATAAAAAGCGCCGAGAGTAATTCATTAAATAAAAAATGAATGCCCTTCTCGTCTTCCGTAGGTTGTTTCTTTCTTGTGTTATGGGAAGGAGCATGAATTTGGCTTACTCCGCGCTCATCTGCGAACATAAAACGAAGGCCTTTTTACTGGCTACCGGGCAATCTTGTCGCTCCCTTAAATTATATCATTCCGTGCTACCCGGCTACTTGGACCTAGATGTTTGCTGCCGTCTGCGAATGCATAAAAGTAGCTGGAGTCGTATAAATGGCGTAATGAATTAGGCTGCATTCTCTCGATAAAATGAGGTTTTTGGCTCTCTATTCAGCTATTTCACGTCATTACGTCCGGCGAGAATTCCCTTACCCAACAACCGCTTCTCCCTATTGTTTGTAGGCTGGATGCATAACTTCGCTTTTGAGTAATTACATCGCAATTACCGTTTATTAGCGAGAGATAGGTGAATTGATGAAAATTTGTAAAATTTTCTGGGGCTAATTTTATGATGGTAATTGTATATCCATCCTTCAGCCGCCCCTCTTTATTAAAAGGGTAATAATGGAGTCTTGAATTACGAGAGAAGAGAGTTAATAGTAAAAAAGATTTAGTTTACGAGTTGTAAATCATTCATTGCACAGTATATACCGCTAATTAAACACGAACTTTTAATAAAAATACTTTTTAATATGATCAGCGAGGAAAAAATGCTCTAAAACGCACATCCGTTGCATTAAAGACGCGACATATAGACTTGAAGCAACGCACTATGTTCGGAAAATTGAAGGAGATATATCTATAGATAGATGTTCAATAAATAAGAAGCCATTTAAGAAACAATCCGATCCAACCAGATTAACCGGTATTCAAAACTTTTTAATAACCGAAAGAATTGCATTGCTTCAACCTTTTATAACGATTACCTCGCAGCCGTGCGGTTTTCCTCCGCTGGTGATATACGCGAACACGATCCATTTAACCCGACACAACCCAACACAAGGGGACACGGAATTCATTGAATTATCCACCTTCTCCATTCCGCGTTCCTTCTTCGGTCCACAACAAGGCACATCTTCCCTTTCCTCCTCCCCTCCCCTTTACTCCCTCCTCCATCCCTCATCCCCTCTCCCCTTTCCTCCTCCTCTCTTCCCCTACCTCTTCTGCGCAATTTGCATATGTTCGCGGCGAAAAGCGGGTGACCTCCTCCTCAATCCCCCATTTTCCGCCAGCACATCTCTCCTCCACCTTTCTCCTAGTAGAGTCATCCCTCTGTACCCAATCTCTTCACAATCGAATCTAGGATAAAGGGAATCTCTCTCTTGAATACGGAGCGTGATATATACTTCGGGCGCCCTCTCAGACTTCCTTTTCTCCATCCACTTGATCTCTCTCTCTCTCACACTCACTCATTCCCGAGTAAGGTCTCTGCAGAAGAGGACCTTCCCTATCTGCCTCTCCCACTTGGTACGGATCGAGTGTGATTTACTCCGTGAATATCCGTTTAAAGATTCAGTCCGCGGCTGTGAATTATGAGGTCTTTCTCCCTCGCACACATCTCGATGACTTGGCTTTCGCCTCCGGGAGAAAGAGCGAGTGAGAAGGATAGCTGTTTGCAGAAGGTACTAGGAATATACAGGGGGAGAAGGGTTCCATATTTCAACGAGCGTTTTAACTTGGGAGCGCCAGGATGTTGGGATGATGCGGGAGAGTCGCGCGCCTGTAGTATAGCGTGTCTCGACGCTCAGGCTGGCGTTGGTTGTAAAAGTCTCGCTTGCAGGAGATTTTACGAGGGTGTGTTTGTGCCCGTTCAAATGCTTGATCCTGCCTAGCCACTATGCGGAATGTTGCGGCCTCGTTTTGAAAATAGTGCACGGTCTCTCTCTCTCTTTTGAGAGAATTTTCTGAGAGCAAATTTTAACTTGTAAAATAACGCTTTTAGAGAATGCTTGAAGGGTCGATGAGCTTTGCCAGCCTTTCTTTTCTTTTTGTTAGCAGATTAAGGTAAATGTCCGATTCGGCATGCTGTAGTTCTGATCGTGTAAATATGACGTGGCCAATATTATTGTTATATTTATACCTGTACTGATTTTGACGACGATGTTCTGATTAACTTTTGTACTAATTCGGGAATGTTATAATTTATGATTTCACAGAATGAATTAATGCGCTTTCTTAGCACTTCTCGGCATTTTGATATCTCTATCGCTGCAAACCCGATGTTCAAAACACGTTTTTCTATCAATTTTACTAGTTGAAATTGAGGATCGATTGAATATAAATCGTAGAATATTTGTGAAAACAAAATATTGTCGTAAAATGACACAATACAACAACAACAACACACCTTCACGCTTTCCCTTGCGGGGTAAGCCATGCCATATGTCTGCCAATTACCAACCCATCACCACCTGCTTCCTCTACATGTTTCTATCCTTGCACACTTCTTTTGCTTCACTTACACTCATACACTGAGTCACACATTTCCTCTTATTCCTCATACTTTTCACGTCCCTTTTTCTCAGTCTCACTAACCACATCCTTCCTTCCTTCATATATCTGCTTGAATGACACAATAAATTTGATCAAAAATATTTTTAAATTTATTCGGGCCCTATTACCGAATTTGTTACTTTTTGCGATAAAAAATGCCACTTTTACTGATTTGGACTAAAAAAACTGGTCAATTTAACTACTTTTATGTAACTTCTGTTAATTGGTTTTATTTTCTAATTCTTAACCTTGCTCGCATTACTGCTTATTATAGTTTGAATTTTGTCATTCACTTTGTAATTAAATTTTTTAAATTTTCACATTTTCTCATTACTGAATGAATGTATGTTCTCCCTCCTGCCTTTCATTATTCAATCAACACTCCTACCCTACTCTCTGTATAGGTATATAGAACTTCTCGACCATGCTTTTGTCACCTGATGATGCTGTAGGAGGCGAAACCGGTCGGTTATTAAACTTTTTAGTGGAAATTTACAAGTTTCTTTTTTCATTTAAATGGAATTTTTCCACCAAATAGAGCCTTCCCAAACGGACTTTGTTATCTATCCATACATTACCTGTAAGTGAATAAATATTTGGATACCAATTTATATCGCGGAATAGGCGGGAACCTAAGTGAAATACCTTTTAACTTTCATAATCGATTATTTTACGGAGGAACGAATAAATAAACAACTTCTTTTAAAAATATCTTAACAAAAATTTGCGTAGGGTGCTGCGGTAGTTTCTCGCCCGGGACGCCAAAATAACTCGGGCCCAGTGGAAGATAGGGAAGCGCCACTTCTCTTAAAAGAAGAAATAAAATAAAAAACGAATTGAAAATTAAAAAACTTGCTGATTTTGTATGTTGCACCAGTATCGAAACGCCAAATTAGATAAAAGTGATATTTGAAAAACGCGCCAGCGGCGACACTAGTCGCATGATGATGGATGATGGAGAGTGAAAGAGAGACTGGAGATGTTTGCGCATGCGTCTACTGGGAGAGTAGGGGTAGGGATTCCGCAATTCGGAAAGACCCGTATTGAGTTTAGTCTGGATGAACAGTTTCGTCTATCGGTAGAAAAACAATGAAAATGTAAAGAACAGACAAATTCTTAGCCGCCTAATTAAAGTTGCTTGTTTTTTGGGAAAACAAGGCCTTGCTTTTCGGGGCCACGATGAATCAAAGAGCTCTTTAAATAGGGGGAATTATTGTGAATTGGTACATGAATTCGGAGAGTTAGACAGTGACTTAAAAATCACTTTGAGAGATCTACAGTTTTTTCAGAACTGTCCGGTGACATCCAAAACGACATTATTGCATCAATTTCCGAGCTGATGACTGAAGAAATAAAAAAAGAGATCCGCTAAGCTCCTTTTGTGGCTGTAATTTTGGACGAAACAACTGACATTGGAAAAAAATCACAATTTTCAACTGTTCTACGATACATGACCAATGAGGTTTTTAGACTTTAAGGATGTAAGTAGTGACCGAAGAGCGAATTCCCTTGCACAGCATGTTTTCGGCGTCTTAAAAGATTTCGACTGAGAGAGCAAGTTAGTAGCCCAGACATATGATGGAGCTGCTGTAATGGCAGGTGAACATAACGGTTTACAATCTAGAGTGCGAGAAAAATGACCGGAAGCTATTTTTGTACATTGCTATGCACAAAGGTTAAATTGGGTTTCATCACAGTCTGTGAGTTATATTAAAGAGTGCAAAATATTTTTCATGTCACTTTCTTGCTTTAGAATGTTTTTCAGTAAATCAACTAAGAGGACTGAAGCTCTAGATGCAGAAGTGAAGAAGCAATTTTCCACTTTAGCCCCAACACGTTGGAATTACAGCAACAGACTTCTGGAAACAGTACATCAGTATAAAGAACAAATAGAGAGTTTGTCCTATGGAATGATCTATTATGCTGAGAAATGGGATTCTGAAACGATCTGTGCAGCAAGAGGCCTTCTTTCAAACCTACAAAATTTCGACTTTAATTTCCTTCTTGCTGTTTTCTTCTATATTCCCCCAGGACGTGTTATTTCAAGTAATCCAGAAAACTATTTTTGATATCAGTCTCTGCATTAAAATAGTTTAGGATTATCCCAATTATATTAAGAAAATTAGAGAAGATTTTGATAGTATATGGGACAGAGTGAATATGACATGTTCAAATAACGATGATTCTTCCCAAAGAAAAAGACTTAGACTTACTATCAACTCAAGCGAAGACAAAAAGTCGTAAAGGAGAAAATGTTTTGAAATTATTGATGTCACTTGCATGAATATCGCCGAAAGGTTCAGTGATATTTCAAAACTCAAATTCTTAAATTTGTTAGATACAAGATACTTTCAGGATTTCCAAAAAAATGTATCCAGAAGAAAATATTTTTGCTTAAAACAGACTTACGGCAAGTTCTTTGATTTTTCGTGCCTAAGAAGTGAGCTCTCTGTGCTTTACAAAGATCCAGACTTGCATAAAAACAACGTTGTAGAGATAAATCACTATCTGAAATCGTCGGACTTAACTGATGTCTTTCCCGAAGTGTTCAGACTCACCGAGCTAACAATCACCATCCCAGCATCCAGTGTTTCTGTGGAGAGATCCATCCTTCTCTGCATTGAAGAGGATTAAAACTTACTTGCGAAACACACAAGGCCAGGAACGACTGTCATCTATTGCTCTTTTAAACATTTAGAAGGAATTGTTGCTGAAATTACGCCGGGGGGCAACGTTTAACGACGACGTGACTGACATATTTGCAAGAAGAAACCGGAGAGTACAATTACACTACAAAAATGAGGTATTTGTACATATTTTTACATTATATTCTTCTATTTTTTGCGTGTCAGTGTAGAACAACTTCCCCTACTTCAGTAATTACGCCTCGCCACTGCTCGGGCCGCCCATGTACGGACGTAATTATGGGGCAAGTTTTTTATTTAGACGATGAATCCAAGTCATGGACAAGAATACGAATAGTTCGTCACTCGTGCATGATTTTTCAAAAAGCGCCCAAGTATCAAATGACATCTGAATCAATATTTCATATCCTACGACTCTGCCCTTCAAAAAGGTGGTGTACGATATAGAAATTTCCAATCATTTGGAATCCTCGATTGCAAATACAGAAGTTACTCCTCATTTCGCTGTTTTTTGCGCGTCTGCCAGGCAGTATCCCGTCTCTCTCCGCAAAGTGGCAAACAAGTGCTGCCCCCCTCGGCGGTTTTATGAATTTAAAGCGCATATGCAACATCCGTCCGTCTCTCGGGTGTGACACAATCTCCCAACCCCACCCACCGCGTAATGAGCATCGATTTTCAGCCTTTTTTCACCGTCCGACGCTCTAACTGAATTCTCGCCCCATTTTGCGCGGCGTAAATCATCGAGAGAGAGGGGGGGGGTGAGGGAGAGAAGTTGAATTGTTCCGCTTATATCAAACTGAACCCACCAACTCCCTCATACCCCGCCCGTACATCCTTCCCCTCCTCCCACTCTACCTATGCCGTCCTCGAACAAATGAACTACGTCGGGCCATCCGAACTTTTAATGGCTATTTTTGGACGCCGGATGTGCGTGTCCTCTTTTTCCGTCGCTTTTTTGGAGGATGAGCGAAAAAACTGAAGCGTTTCATGCGTCGGCGATTGTTTCTTTTTGGGATCTGTATTAAGCACTCGAGAAAATGTGATAACACAAGGCATTATCTTCGTGAAAGAGAGGCGTTTTTTCTTTTGTTACATTAATACTTGAGCCGCGGAATGTTTATTTTGATGACTGATGACAATATATGCGTTTTCAATCGAATATGTAGGCTGCGTATCTTTGACGTTCTATTTAAATATTTCAAAAGCAAAAATTTAGCATTTGATTAGAATTTATGGCTTGGTGAATGTAAAAGCAAAGATGACTCCAGTTAATTTCCTTTTTTCCCTTTTCTCCTTCAATAAAGGTTCAGCGAGAGACCAATGCTTATGGAATCCTTTTCGGGAAAAATTAATTTGTACCTACTTCAAATTTAGTAATATACATTTGATTATCCCCTAAATTAGTACATGCAAAGAATAATACTTCTCTATCCTACACAAACCTACGAATATAAATATGGACTTAAAATCACTAGGAACACTACAAAAATCTTTTCCTGCGTTATATCACAATAAAATCAAAGAAAAGAATTACACTAAAAACAAGTTGATAACAACCAATCATACAGTTCCGGTTTCGATGTTTTCGCCATCGTTGACCAGTATGTTTTCAACTCGATTAATTTTATTTTCTGAACATAGCAGGTATGATATAGAAAATTGCTTTGGCCTCGTTTTAACGGCGTTAATGCGCTCAATTGACAAAGTGTTTACGGTTCATAATAAGCTAATCCTGAAAGGAAAGGATTGTTATGGATCAGAAAATTTTGTAGCGATTGAATATTTCAAACACGACACTTGATGAAAATTCGGGGTTTAGGAAAAAACGAGTCGCATTCACCAGGCTTTGTCAATTTTCTACGCCATGTTGAATCGGGCGAAAATTAGCGATGATTAAATATTCTCTCGCGTATTTTGAAACGCGAAAACGCTTTCGACGCGCAAGCTCCGTCCTGCACTCAATGAGGCGCGCCGTTATTAAAAAAAGGAATCTTTCGAGGAAAATCATCGGAGCGACGGAAAATGCTGCTGCATTTTAAAAAAGGTATCGTCGCCGTCGTCCCTAATTCCTAGCCACTTAAAGTGTTTGTACTAATTTTGAATCGCGTTTCCTATTATCATGCCGTGTATGTGAAGTAGCAATATCGTGCCCGAAAGATGATGAGGGTCCTAAGGACTGCGCTGCATGGATTTAAAAAAATCAACTCGTCTTTCTAAAAGCTCCGTAGAATAATGTGAAAACATGAGTTGGCCTTAAGAAATTATTTTGCCTCTAGTAATGACACTGCGTAACGTTTGAAAAAACAACTTGTGTGAAAATAAGTGAGCTAGATCGTCTTTTTAGTAGACTGATGCAAGGCGTAACTATAAGAACGATATGCCACTTAAAAAATAGATGAACATCTCAGTTACAAAGCAGCCTTCGTCAGTGGTGATTCACTGATGTTAAATTCTACAGAAGGAAATTTTTCTTAGCACCTTAGTCACCTTTTTGTTGTTATTGATGCTGTCTAACTTATCAATTAGGGATTTTATCCACGAGGCAAGCTCAGCGATTCTTAAAAAAATAACTAGCACGTGAAACTATTTTAAACAATTTCGGCGGAGTTTATTCTTAATTTTACAGGGTATTTCTCTCTCTTCCTACCTCTCGTTTAGTGTTCTTTTTTCCTGCGAAAACCAGACCTTTAATTTCCCCCTTGGTTAATTAGCTTATCAAAGACCAAAATCACTTCATTTTCTTCGCTGATTAAAAAATTTTCCCTCTCTCTCTTTTTCTCTATCTTTCGCGACTCTCTGGCCGTGGAATGGAGATAAAAAAATCAAAAAGAATGTACAAAAACTTTCCCTCCTTCCTTACTCCCCTTTCACCTCATTAAGGGGCCAGCGATTTGGAATTTTTCTGCCCACATGGCAGATTTAATGACATCATTCGCTCCCGAGGCAAGAAGAAAGCTCTCCTTGATATCCTCCATCCCTTAAAACCCGGAGAAACTGAAGGAGATGTAGTGGAAATGAGGGGGGGAGGGAAAGGAGGGGGAGATAGGGGGATGGCAGACAAAGGATAAGGAAGGAAACGACTCACAGGACCTCATCTCCCATCTTGTTGTTCCATCCCACCCCTTTCATTCTTTCCTATTCTCTTCATTTCAGATCCTGGGCTCCTTCGCCTTCCCCATACCTTCCGTCATCTCTCTTCCTCCTCCACACCACCCGTTCCCTTCCAACCTTTAAAAACCCCTCAGCTACCCACTCTGTCTTTTCCCTCGCGCAATTAAACCTGTCATACGAGACTGAAGTAGGAGAGTGAAAAGTAGGGAGAGGTAAGATAAAAGGAGAGGGAGGGAGATAAGAGGGGAGGGAGGTGGAAAGAGGTAAAGACTGACAAAGAGGAGAAACGATAGAAAAAAGAGGGTCGGGAAAAAGGAGGGAGAGGGCGGAGGAGTGATATAAGGAGAATTAGAGAGGAAATTGGGAGGTGGGCAAACTGGAGGAAACGAAAATAAGGAATGAAGGGATATTTTTCTCCCTTAAAGAGCATTTGGGAGGTGGTCGAGAGAGAGAGAGAGAGGGCAAAAAATAAATTCTTCGAGATGTTTTATATGTCTTCCGCGCAGTCACGCCCATTTCTACTTTCTCTTCTTTTGTTTCCCTTCGTCCCTTTTCCGCTCGGCTTCCTCCCTCCGATTCTTCCATTCCTCCCTATCGTTTCTTTGTCCCCCCATCTTAACTCACTCCACTCCTGCCTTCCCTTCCTATCTCAATCCTTATTTCAGTCCTTCTCTATCTCCATCCCTCTCTCCACACTTTTTTAACACCTCTCTTCATTACTTCTCTTAATCCTCTCCTTATTTCCCTCTCTTCTCTCCTTCCTTCTCTCTATCTCTTATTCGTTCTCTCCCTCCTTCCTTCTCTCCTTGTCTTATTCCTTCTCTCCCTGTCATTCCTTCTCTCCGTCTTATTCCTTCTCCACACTCTTCTTCCGTCTTTCTCCCTCTCCTTTATCTTCTTCAATCTTCTCTCCTCTCCTTCCGTCCTTTTTCCTTCCCTCCTCTCTTCTTATTCCCTCCTCTCTCCTCCCCTTCCTTCCCCTGTCTCCTCCCCTTCCTCTGTCTCCTCCCCTTCCTTCCTTTCTCCTCTCCTCTCCTTCCCTCTCCTCTCTTTCCCTCCTCTCTCCTTCCTTTCTCTCTCCTCTCCTTCCTTTCTCTCTCCTCTCCTTCCCTCCTCTCTCCTTCCCTCCCCTCTCCATCCCTGCTCTCTCCTCTCCTTCCCTGCTCTCTCCTCTCCTTCCCACTTCTCTCCTCCCCTTCCCTCCTCTCCTTCCCTCCCCTCTACTCTCCTCTTCAAATCCCTCTCCCTCTACCTCTACCCATTTCCCAGACCCACTTTTACTCCATCCCCTTTTCCTTAATTGCGCCCAGACCGGATTAATTATACTCTCAGTCGTTACGATACAGCTGCGTGTCTATCCGGTCACGTTTAAATTTTCGCGATAGGTTTCGGTCGGAGATTCCCGTGGGAGAACTCGTTTAGGGGAGGAGAGAGAGAGGAGGGATGAGAAGGAAGGGGGTTGATTTTCCCCAGATGAGATAGGTGTGCGTCTGTGTTCTTGGTTGTTTTTGACGGTTTGAGGCGTTCTGCCTGTGTGCGTATTGCGGTCGTGCCGGGAAGGATGTAGTTTTGAATGGGATTTGATTTGACGGAATGAGGGCTTCGGAATGTGGGGCGAGTGGCAAAGGAGGGAGAAAAGGGATGGTGGAGATTGAGAGGGGGAGGTGAGGGAGGCAGTTGGGCGTAGCTGAGAGAAGTCGATTTCTCGACGTTAATCAGTTGGGTTTGTTTGTGTATTCGTTTGTGTGTTTGTGAGTGAACGCGAAGGGCGTATTTTTTATACGCGCGAAAGCTTTCGCTTACCCCGTAAGAGATTTTCTATTTAGCTGTTCTTTTTTTCGGCGGTTTTGCCCGGGCTTTAGGATCGGTGGCGCTTTCGCGTATTCCAGGAGATTTTGGTGGCTTTAAAGGCGAGGAGAGGGAGGGGGAGGAGAGAGAGGGAGAAGAGAAAGGAAGGAAAAGATTGGTGGGGAGGAGATGGTTGGAGGTAAATTGGCGCCTGTTTCCCCGTCATTAAACCTGGCGATGCCGCAAATTCAAGTTTCCCGACGGTTTTGGTGTCTACGCTTCGGCACGTCAATGAGTGGCGCTTTTCATTTCGTTCTTTCCTGCGTGTTTGTATTCGCATGTGTTTGTGTGCGTGTGTACGCTCGCGGGGCGGAGGCATTGAGCCTTTTGTGTGTCCGGGTGAATGGCGTGGATTTTCGTTCGTTCCGTTTCTAGATTGTATATTTTTTCAGTTCAAGGGTGTGGGGGTTATCGATCTTTTATACTCGTTATTGGGGAATATTTTATTTTCCAATTTATTTTTATTACGGTCGCGCTGGTCAGCTGAACACTGAAAAAATGTATTTTATATGTAAACGCGACATGTTGAGTGCAGAAAGGGGCTTTCCAGAAAATTTGTATAGACATTTGTATAAACATAACATATACGAAATGAAAGCACAATGTTTATTTTAGTATTTACATCTGTAAGAAAAGCGATCTTTATATGTATTTTTTAAATTTCATAATTAGATCGAAAAGAATAAAAATATTCACTCTTATATACGAATTGAGCCTTGGTATCTTTTATAATTTTCTGCATTGGTATTATTACTTATTTTCTTCGAAATTATTTTTATGAAACTGCATGGCACCTCTTTCAAAACTTTAATCATTAATCATAATGCTAATATATTCACTGTATTTGATGATCTCAAATTATAGAAATATTTCAGCAGAGATGGTATCATCCAAAGAAGGAGATGTTTACTGAGCTGTAAAACATTAATCAACAGATTTCATGCAAATGCTAATATATTCACTGTATTTGATGATCTAAAATTATAAAAATATTTCAGTAGAGGGGGTATCATAAAAAAAGGAGATGTTTACTGAGCTGTAAAAGATTAATCAACAGATTTCATGCAAAAGCTTCTTAGATGCCTGTTATTTGAAAATAATACAAGCGCACCTCGTTTTCATATATACACGTAGCTGAAACGTTGTGTGATATGAAAAATATACCAAAATGGCTAATATCAAACATTAGCCAGCTAATGCTGACATTAACCGTATATGTTTGGCTGGTTTTGGAATCGGTGGGAACAAACGGATGCTAAAAAAAGCACTACAATTGCAATTTAATATTTCCATAACTACTCAATCCAAGTGCCTTTATTGATGTGACTGGCCGTAAACGCGGAGAATTGGAATAGCAATAAACGTTTGTTACAACCCACTAATGTCGACATTATCCATGTAGTATCCATATTAGGGAATTTGCGTATTGGCTCAGTCAGATACAGGAATGCCATAGTCGTTAAAACTTTGTTAACGTGTATGTAAAATGTGAGTTTAATTTAAAAATATCTCGTAAAAGGGATCTTTCGTTTTAGACTTTTATTCTGTCTATTCTATTCTATCCAGTACGAAACCAAATAACGCGACCTATAGGTACTTGAAATTCATTTTTAGAACATCGTCCCGCTATTTAACTACGCTTGAATTACCCTCAGAAAATGCGAATGGTTATAAGCAATACATTTGTCTTTAAATCCTTAGGACTAAAAATGTTGATCTATTCAAAACTCTTATTTTTAAGTCTCGGTGACGTGTTTTGCCCAGTTCCCGATGAGCTGCGAATCGAACAGAAGATAAAGAATTTTCTCGCGCACGAATCACCCGACGCGAGGCCTTTTAACAGCGGCGGCTTGAGACAGAGAAACGGTGTGTGTGTGTGTGTGAGAGAGAGAGAGGGGTTGGAATATCCATTTGGCGGACAGCATCTGCTCTTAACTCACAGTTCGCGGTAAAAAAAACATCGGTCGATTTTCGCTCGCGAAAGCCAAACGCTATCAATACGGGCGAGTAAAAAAAATAATAAATCGGCCCGCGGGTGCTATTGACGCCTGCTCTGCTTTTTGTCTATTTGTCTGTGGGCCGGAAAACCATTGCATGTAAATAGGAGTGCAGTGGAAGGCTGAACATTATGGGAGTGCTGTCTGTGGGACCGATGGGTGATAATGGAACATAAATAAAGGATATTGGGTCATTTTTATCCGAATAGATGGACGATAACGTTTTTTTAAATACAAAAAAGGAGGAGTTATCGCTACTTGCCCAGAAGCAGGATGTATTTGGATAGATCGCATCTTATAGAAACTCGCTTTGCCATTCATTCGCCCGCCCCTGTGAGAATGAGTGAAAATATGAAATGATTCATACGTGCGTCGTCGCATTTGCGAGGGAAGCGCGCGTTTGGAAATTCAACGCTATTATTATGCTGCTTCGTCCTATTTTTAATTGCTCAATCCCTAATAAGGTCATTTCGTATTTTTTAATGAAAAATGTTCTCGTTAATGTGTGAGTAGATCTCTTTGGGACAAAAGGAGTAATTCTATATTCTATATTTGTTTTTAGCTTTATATGAAAATATAAAGTGATGAATCAAACCCTTACTAAAATTACGCTGCGGAATACTGTGATGCAAATAAAGAGTTTTATTTTATGTCGGTGGTATAATCAATAACAATGAAGTTTCTGGATTGTGGAAAGGCCATGCAATTACGGTAGTCACTTTTACATTCTTTGTTCCTCTCTATCTCAGCTGGAACATCAAATTTTGAATAGCGAAGATGTTGGCCGCTGAAAATACGTGATAAACTTAGAATATAATTTGAAGTTCACGGCCATCACAACTCGTAGGTTAGGACGCCGTGACGATAAATGTGAAGCGAGTGAAAAAATATGGGGGGATATTTGATTCGATTCAGGTGAGGATACAGCAAAAATTAAAAAAAAACAAGCGAGGGATTAATTGCAGACAAAAATGCACAAGCCGCTTTTTTCTTGTTTTAGAATTATGACATCATCATAAGATTACACCTGTGTTTGAGATCGACGGCCTCATAATATAGTCTATTCCCTTAAACTATATATATATTTATATTTTAATGCTGTGTAATAATGTTTCTTATTTAAAAGCAGTTGGTTTCTTTGCCATTGCAGTTGAGATTTCCTATTGTTAAAAACCGAAAAGCTTTCTCTTTTTTGTATTAAAACAATTGTTCGTTCTCATTCGACACGGATTTTAATTCCGTTTTCAAACAATAAGTATAAACCTCAGTCTTTTAGCTATAGAACTGTTTTAATCTCGAGCTCCTGTCTTAATTTTAACTAATTTAAAAATGAAAATTTTTAATGCCTTGCACCGATTTCATGCGTTCTTATGGGAAACTGAGGGGTTGGAAAAAGGCCGATTACTTCCCAGCAGCTAATTCTAGATCCGCAACATTTATGCTATGTGTAGCCCAGTGGCGGATCCAAGGGAGGGGCGATCGCCCTCCCCTTGGACGATCTTATTGCCCTCCACTGGGTGCATTCTTAAATTCATTCCGCGCAACATTCCTTGTTTCTACACCTAAGATTAAGTCTGTATGACAAGGAAAAGAAAGGTTCTGATGGGGATAGGGATTTTTAAAATGTATGGTCGTCGGAATCAAGAAGGGGGAGGAGCTATTGGGGCGATCGCCCTCCCATTGGGAAGTTTCTGGATCCACCCCTGGTGTAGCCCTTACATAGACCAATCCATCCTAAAAATTTGGCTTCTCCACATTTTAGGATTCCAGAGCTATTGCCCGAACAGACGTACGGACGGATAGACAAACGGAATATATAAGCGATTTTATTTTTTTAAGCGCTAAAAAGGAACAGTATGAAGATGTGACGTACCTGGAAGATATGGCGCCTATGGCAAAATTGTAGAAAACACCTTGATAATGTAGAATAATATTTCCCTGCATTTTAATAAAGTATAATAACGTCTGTATCGACAATAACTTTAACGCTGATGTATTAAATCGACACCTATATTTATGGGAAAATAAATTTTTGCTATTTTTGCGAAAATATTTTGCGCCTTTTGCAAGCGGCGCCTATGACAAATGCCACCTTCGCCATGCCCTAGGTATGGCACTGTCAGGAAGAGTAAAACAGCATAAGAGACAGAAAACTTCGATATTTTGAAAAAACTGAAGGAAATTCACGGAGAAGCGTACAAGAGATCTATATTTCTAATCTCCGGTTAAGGTATCTTAGTGGTTTTTTAACGCTTGGATTGCCGCTTTCCTCATTTACGGAATCACCCCACCTCCTGCGAAAAACCATAAGAGGTGTCAGCGCCTGGGTCAACTTCGAAAATAAAAGACAGCCGACGCCGAAATTGGTTGTCCCCCCCCTCCTCCCCCTCACTTCGATTTCCCGTGCGAACGTCAACATCTGCGCCCGGCTTCGGAATGGACATATAGCGGTAATTTGCGTGATTGGATCCCGTCGCAGAAGTGTGCCATAAGGGGTGGGATGGAAAAGAGAGAGGGAAAAATTAATTGAATTTTTTCCCCGAGTTATTGCGGACGGAAGGGAAGGAGAGAGAGAGAGAGAGTTAGAGAGAGAAGTTTTGGACGGAGAGATTGCTCGTCACGTAGGGAATCCGCGTTCAAATCCTGACGCTGGCGATTTTCAATTTTGGTCTTTCCAGTTCTCCGGATTGAGCGACGCTCGGTGAATGTTCAAGTAATGCTCCGCACGTTTGCGCGCGGTTCACTTCATGGAAGTGGGGTAATGGTAAATGCTTCCTCCTCCTCACATCCTCCCGCTTGATTTTGCGAATGGATTTTTCCTTTTTTACAACCCCTGCGAATTAAAAAGGTCTGGAAAAGGGAATTATCGCTACGATAAATATCGGGTTATGAATGGACTATGATAACGGTTCTATTTTTACTAATTTTTCTGTTTCGTAGATCATTCCTTATTCGAGTTGTCTAATAGTATTGATTTCGAATCAGTATACCTAATAGTAGACAGTTTAAAATAAAATCTGTAGAGTAAATAAAGGTTGTTGCTGCATTGTCTAAATAGTTGTTGGAGATAACATTTCGTATTTAAGAACACGTCTACATTTTTATGCTAACACTTGAATTGCCGCGGAATTAATGAAATTCTTCTTGCAGAGAACATCTGTGACATTTATTTGAAAGCCAATCATCCTTGCTGGGTTTGTATCAAATTAAAATAATATGCTACGTTTTCACTTTCGATTGTAAACATTCATGATTTGTTATTCATAAAAATAGTCTTAAGTCGACTACGCTTAAATTCCTCGCACAAAACGAATTTATTCTTCGTAATGAAACCTGTGTAGCTGGGATAGACTAGACAAACCAATCAGTTCGGAGGGCACGAAGGAAGAAAGAAATAAAAGAAAACCTTCCTTAATTTT
The DNA here is from genome assembly GCA_028673005.1 of Tanypteryx hageni. NCBI lineage: Eukaryota > Metazoa > Arthropoda > Insecta > Odonata > Petaluridae > Tanypteryx > Tanypteryx hageni. The sequence continues at coordinate 48,560,786 of CM054116.1, forward strand.
TCTTCGCTGCATCGAAACCGGTGTCTGGAAAAGGGGCAAGATCAGGTGAATGCGAAGAGTGAGGAGAAGGTCGGCTGTGGCGGGGGAAGCGTCGTTAGTGGAATTCCAGAGGGAAGATGAGTTGGGAAGATGCAAGGGAGTGTGGAAGGATAGGAGAGAGGGAGTAGGTGGGAAGGAGGATGATTGGGGATTCCATCCCTTCCACGAAATCCAATTAAGGGAACTGTGAGGAGAGCTCTCTCTTCACTCCTAAGGCCCCTTTCCCCTTAGATCACTCTTCCATCCCCTTAGTTCCTTACCAAAATCTCCTGACCCATTCCGCAAGTGCCGCTGTTATCGCGATTTTGTTTTTTTGTATTTATTTTCTCTCGCCACTGTTTTTCTTTCATTTGTGTGGCGTTTAGGAGACGCGGTACGCATCCGTGCGGAAGCTTATATTAGATTCGGCATGTCTGCAAATTCGTCCGTCGTTGTTGAGCGTAACGGTGTCATTTTGGCTGAATACGTTTGATTACGTAATTTTGCGATGGAAGCTTTTCTGATGTTTAGGGTCATGTGTTCAATTTTCTCAGTGATTGAAACTCGAATATGATATTACTAAAAAACTAAAACGGATCACGAAAATTTTTATTGGGAAATTAAATTTCCGCTTTGAATATCGGTTCCGTATTTGTGACCGTCGTTTTATAAAATATTAAAGTTTTAGCAAACAGTCCTATTTACGATTCGCTATTCACCTCCTCGAATTTATTAAAGACATTTTCCTCGCCCAGTTATTCTAAGATTACTTTCGTGCTAGCGTAATTGCCTGTCAAATATACGGATATGCGTGAATTAAGTGTTAGGTTAAATAAAATTTAAATACCAAATTAATGAAACCAAATTTATTGCACTAAAAAGTGACCAATAAATATAAAATCCAAATAATTTCATGATCCAGAAAGTAAAAATAGTTGTGGGCATATAAAAATTGTTTGGCAAAGAAATATTAATGAAGATTTATTCGTTAAAAATAATACAAAATTCTATTAGAATTTCGCTACATAAATAAATAAACTAACCTATAATAACAGCAACTTATTTCGCACCCAACGAATAACACCAGGTAAAGCCTTCGGATTGTTTCGCACGCTACGAATATCATTAGGTACAATAAAAAAACTTCGGGAAAATCCTTTGAAAAAGAAACACAAGCCTCGTTTTTGAGCAATAATATGAATGAATAATGGAATATTATTTATTTCAGTTAGGCACCGCTATTATTTATCGTAACCAAAGTTTTGTTTAAACCTCAAAATATCGTGAATATGTGGACTTATAATCCTAGTCAATCATGAAACCCGCAACAATGCAAAACACTTAGACGTTTCACATAAAAATAAGACAAATTTAGCGTTTAAAACTAATTTGTGGATTATTTGACGCGTATCCGAAAATCCATTGCAGGAAAATTAAATTTCGTTCTTTTAGTCTCAATTTTGTTTCAAGTCCCGAATTCCTACTATGATTTTAAGTAATTTTAAAATGCAATTGCACCCGTGTCCGTGTTAATCAAATGGAGGAAATGAACTCCTGGAATCGAATGATATCATGATATACGATGTCATGTTTAAAACGTGCAAGAGGTAGATCCCAGTATATTGTGCAGAAATCGTCTAAATCGTACTTGCCGTTCTCTAGTTATTTGCGTTACACCACAACTCGCCACCAGAGCGTCATATTCAAACTCGCAACTGGGCATTATATAAGCATCGGATAGTTCTCCATTGTATGGCCACTTTTCTGCCGGTTTCTAAATTACACCTATTACATAGGCTGTTTCAAAGCATATTCTTTAGCTTTCGCAGTTCACAACAGAAGGACCTTACCCCCCAACCTCTGTTATTCGCCTTTCACCGAAAGTGGCCTCTTGAACTTTTCATTTAACGTCAGAATTTGTTATTTTCTCATCGTTCTTGTTCTCCATCGATCCTTTTCTTCAACCCTTTCTCTTCTTAATCCTGTCTTACCTTTTCCCTCCTGTAAACATCCACTTCTATTTTAAAATCTCGCTTATTTCCCATAATCCTCTTTTCTGTTCATTCTCTCTCTCTCTCTCGTCTTTCCCATCGTTCCTCTTACATTTCCTTTGTCTCTCTTTCTCTCTTTTACCTTCCTCCCCTCTCCCTCCCTCCCTCGCTCTTTTACTCCTCGCACCCACTCTTTTTCCCTCGATATCTCCCTTTCACGCCTTCTTAGTCCTCTCCAGCCTCTCTTTTTCTCTCTTTCCTCTTTAACTTCCCGTCCTTTCAATCTCAGCATCTCTTTTTTTCCCTCCAACCCTCTTCATTGCGCCAATCCCATTCTCGTTTTCTCCTTTTTCATTCTCAATTTGTCCACTTACAATGGAGGATCCTCCATTCCGCTCTCTTCTTTCTGTCCTCTTTTATTTTGCCTTCTCTTTTACGTTTCGCCACTCGTCTACATCCTATCCCTCTCCCGTCATTCCTCTTTCACTCCCAATTCATTCTTTTTATTAGCGGCATTTTCACCGCCTTAAGTATTTTGAATTTAATCGTGAGATTTTCCGTTGTCCGTCTTTCGCTTTTTAAATTTCTTGAATTATTTTCTTCGGCGGTTTGGCTAGATATTTCTGCTTCACACAATGACGTGGCCGCGGGGAAGGGTTAATAATTGATGGGAATCCTATTTAGATGCAGTTAATTGCTATATTGACGTGTTTTACTCGGTAAAACTCTGCGGAAACTTAATATACAGTTTCGCGTAATGAAGTTTGGGTTTGTTTTTCTACCAGCTACGTGGGAACATTACCATAATTGCCGGAAAAGAAAGTTTTGAAGTATCGATGTTCCTAAATTTTCAGGTATCCTTGAAAGATTGCTTTTGGGATTCGATAGTTAAAAGTTGATCGAGTGAGTGCCAGATGTGCTGTCAGCTTATGAAATGCATAATTTTATCTATAATTTTATATGTAATCTCTTTTACATGGCATTTTCCTTTCGTTGCGCAGTTTTAAATTGATATCTCGCTTCCTCAGTCTTGGTTGGAAGGCACCAATCAATAATGGGCGAGAGTTTCAATGAAACTGATAGATGAAGAATAAAGAAAGGTTTACCCAATGTAGATATGATTCCGATTTTCACCTTCTAGATGAGCATGCTTCAAATGTTTTTTGGTGTAGGGCCGCACTGAAAGTAGCAAGTGCCTCAGTGGGTTCAGTTACGATAGTAGTATCTTCACGAGTTCAGAAGCAGCCTCGTATTGCTGTCTGTCGCTTTTCTTGGTTATATATTTAAAAACTGAGCAACTTTTCGCTCGATCTATCTCTTCAGAACTCTTTAGCGAAATTCTTCGTCAATCCTAAAAATCCGCAAGAATTATGAATTCTGTCCAGAGAAGTCGGCAACCTATAGCAAGAGTGAATGTATATTACATGGAGCGGCTATTAGCGCAAAAATAAAAGAATTCAAAAGTATTTTACTTCCATTCCATACAGTAATTTCTTACTATTAGTAGTATCACGATCTTTTTGTATAAAAACTGAAAGCTTCGCAACGATGGGGATAAAATTAATTTAATAATGGCGCGCGCAGGGGGTTAAAAGTTTTTAATATTGGTAACGAGTGGCGCTCGATAGAATCACTTTGCAGACCCTGCTCTGTAGTAAGGGCCGCAAAACAATGGCACGCAAGCCCGAAGTAGGAGGACTCTGGTTGGTGCATCTCATTTCTGACTGCCAGCTGTTTTTTTGTTTTTTTTTTCTCCGATTTTCAAATAATAAAATGGCACAGCTGCTGAATCAAGAGCCTTATGAATTCGTAAAATTAGGCAGTTGAAGCAATGTAACGCGACATGTGAGAGACCCTTGGAAAACTTTCAAGTTACACGTTGAATGGATAGCAGCAGAAAAACTCGGGTGTTTGCATCACCTATCACCAAGGGCGGATCTAGAAACCTCCCAAGGGGGGGGGGGGGCGATTAAGTACTGTTTTCCTCGTAAATAGGAAAATTTTCAAATACAACTCCCTATATTCGTCAAAATTATATTCAGGACTTTTTAAAGAGATTATCACAAGAAATAATAGTATAGTATATTTTCTATCATAACACCTATTTTAGGTGAAATATATTTTGAAAACCACGCATACATTGACCTCCCTTATAATAATCCATATTTTGCGAAAATGATGTATAAGGCTTATGTTTCGCATAATGTAAAAAAGAAAAAATATTTAAATCGGGTATCTGTGACATTTTATTAACTTTGTATGGCACTTCTTAACATTTTATTTTAAAAATCACAATAAAAAATCAATTCGTCAATTGCCAGAATTAGCAAAACGATCTAAAATCTCTTCCGGGTCAAGATGAATATTTTAATGTATATGGAGTAACGCCAAACCCTCAAGTCTTTCTTCACTCATTCTGTTCCGCAACCAAGTTTTTAATCGTCGCAAAGCCGAAAAGCTGCGTTCAGAGCTAGTAACACTTATAGGAAGAGTGAGTAAAATTTTTAATAAAATTTTGCAATTTGGATAAATTTCCTCGTCGCACATACTGAAAACTTCACAGACATTCATGTCAGTTTTAATGTTATTGCACTTATATTCACGTTCCCATTTGGTTTTCCACATTATTAATTCGCTTAGAAAAATAGTAAACGAATTTGAAATAATGGAAACATTAAAACAGTCAGAATATTTTTCCCATAATGAGGTTGCAGTATTATCTAATTTAACTTGATCCAAACACAATAGTTGTTTCGGTAATATATTTCCCAAATTAAATGCCTTCAGTGTATCATCACAACCGTATTGGCTTCGAAAATCAACTAGGAGAGTATCAATCGTCGATAGTATTCCTCAGTTAATTCCTCTTGATGCATACCAGGTCTTAATGAGCTTTAATTGCAAAATATCTGCAAATTCATTAGCGCTTTTCCAAATTCTATGAAATACTTCGTCAACCCTTTTGCTTGCACAATCTAATAAGCAAATGATGTCCTCAATGCATTTTATAGCCAAATACAGATCCAGCGATTCTTTTTGTAATGGCTTACTAACCGGAAGTGTTCAGGAAAAAATAAAAGTAATGCATTTCATCGAAACAATGAATTCGCTTGTCATGAGATTATTGAGAAGTAAATCTGCCTTTGTTGAAGATGTCCTATCATCCCAATTACTGATATCGTTTAATATCTTGGTAATTGTGGAAAAATATTTCTCAAACATTAAACTAGCATTATGCCTTTCTACCCAGCGTGTATCGCACAAGCTACTTAATCCCCCACCCATTTCTCTCTTTAAAAGAAAACTTCTCTTAGCAGACAAATGATAAAAATTAATAACCTCGCCCATTAATTCAAAACATTTTCTAATTGTCCTAATTTCAGACGATTTCGACCAAGTCAACTTCAATGAATGGTTTTGGCAAGGAACTCGAACCGCATGAGGAGAAACCTTACGGATTTCTGAAGCAGCACCACGCTGCTCAGAAGCCATGACACGGCAGTTATCGGTGAAAATACCAACACAGTTTTTCATATCAAAATTATTTTTTAGTAATAACTGAACAACTGATTTTCCTAGCACATTCCCCCCTAATTTAGGTTCTAGGTCTTGTCTAATTCCTGATGTGAAATTTTTATCGTGCAAATCCACAAAACCAATGAAATTTTCCCTAATTTTATTTTCATAAACATACCTAATAACAAGGCTTAATTGAGACACCATAGTTATATCGGTAGTTTCGTCAAATAAAATGGAATAATACCATTTTTCTTCCCTCACAAAGTTTAGGATTTTTTTCCAAAATTTCATCGCCGCAACAATCAATAATCGAGTTCTGAGTCGTTTTTGAAATGTATGCGGCATTTGCGCTAGAGGATTTCAGATGATTTTAAAGATCCTGGTCACCACCTCGGATACGTGATTTTAATATAGCGCGAAAGTTTCCCTCGTTCGTAATGCTTTCACTGCTCTCAGGCCTGTCTAAAAAATTGCCGTAATCCCTAGAGCCTCGAAATGGTATATTTTGTCTACCTAGAGTGATGATCGTGTCAATAATAGGCAAAAGACGCTTTCGATTCTCTTGAACTTGCTTCAGTCTCCCTGAAATTAACATGTTTTGAACTTCAGTTTGGAGCTTGCCAAAGTTCCTTAAAAACATTTTTGCCGATTCCACAGAGCTATTATGATTAGCATTGCCTTGGTGTTTTTCAAGAACACCATCCTTACCCAATAATTTTGAAAATGCAGTAAGCGGCTTTGAAACTAAAACCCCGGTCTGAGTTTTACATTTCATTGAACCAACAGTTGTAGGAGCAAACAAGGAACAATATTTACAGTAAATTCCCTGCTTTATTGGAGAATATACTACTCAAGTGACTCTATCTAAGTGAGTTTGATTGAGGTATCTGTTTTCAACTTTGCCGTTCTTTTGATGCTCAGAAAAAGGAAAGACATAATTTTTAGGTGGACAAAATGGATTTTTAAAAGTTCATTCTTTGTTAAATTATCTTATTTTCCTCCAAGGTAAATACCGATATCATTCTTCACCGTTGCACTACTATCACTAATATAATGTTCGATATCTACCGAATGAACCGATGAAATTACTGAACTGGTATCTTCATAAGCGTATATATCTCTCTTCAAGGAGTCGACAGGTAGTAGTGTAGACAGTGCAACTTTCACTTCTCGATTGCTCGAATTTATTGATTCTTTTTCTGAAGAACTGAGATAAAAATGCAACGTTTTCTGGCGCTTTTGTCTGTTTGATTTAATTTTAATCGAGGTTCTGGCAAACTATCACACACGCGATAGCGAATCACTGAATGAATGATCTTAAAACGCTCGTAAGCTCTTGAAAACAATGACGGGAAAACCTAAGATAGAGAAAGATCCCTTGTAAAGGATTTTGGAAGATGGAAGAGCTCAGAAGTGGGGAAGCACTCTAAGCAAACGGGGGGGGGGGGGGGAGTAAATTCCAAAATGTGTACTTAGAAATATCATCGTAGTCCTTTTGGGTAAACCCAAGAAGAGACATCTGAGAAGCTTCTTAAATTATAGCCATTCGTATGAACAAAACGAACCGACACCAGTGAATGAGGGTGGAAGGAGAACCAAGGCATAAACCGATGGCTTTGTTTCATCCTTTAACCGGCACCTAGCCGATAGCGTAGGTCGTTGACATGGCCATCGCCCCTACTCGCGGTTCGAAAGAGAGAGGATTCATATGATACTATCTTTACTGCACCCGGTACGACGGTTCTCCAAAAGGCTACGCGCCCGGAGTGCGCACATTGAGCGCATTCGAAGGTAATGCCCCACTTAGTTAGGTTCCTTCCCCTTCACTCGCCATTTGTTGAAAATCCTGGGAATCCCATTCTCCTCCCCACTACCCCAATTGGCAAGTTTCAGCACCGCCCAGGGTGACACTATCTCCAACAGACCCTTTTTGCTAGGACAATACGTCGGCAGCGACATAAAGACAAGAAGCATGGGGAATTTCGAAGAAGAATCTATTCAATAACCTAAGCCTACTGAAGAAACCATCCCGCCACCTGACAGCCTGCTTATTCTCTTGTCCCACAGAGTATCCAAGGAAGGGGGGGGGGAGGGGATCGCGCATGCTTATCACTACCCTCAGCCACGATTTGAGAAGACCTAAGCCATCCAAATAATCGACGCTTACATGTCTAAATACTTCCATTCCCGCGGTAAAGTTTGCACGCGTTCGACCGGAGTCGGCTTTTCCGACCATTAGACGAATAAGCCTTTGAAACGGTATATATTTTCCTTACTCCCCAGAAGCATTGTTAAATCAGGTCGAAATCGTACAAATTTACTTAGACAGCGTTTAGATGTTTAAGTGGTATTCCATTTTACACGTCTTTGGTTATATATGATCTGGTTTCACAACTGGAACGCCTTATATATTCTTCGACAGAAACGGTTAGACCGCATTTGGCGGGTCAGAAGTAAGGGATGGTGAGAGATAATCAATTTTTTGGATCCCTTTTCGCTCCGAATGTGGCAACTAGCGACCTCTTTCGTTTGGAGGGATTTTTGACGCAGTTGTGTTTGAGTCCTTATCATGCGCGTTTTTGCAGCGAAAAAACAACCGATAAGCGAGGTGCGTTTCCAAGGGAGTTTGGTGGAATGCGGCAGGCGTCTACGGCTATAGATTGTACGTAAAAATACAGAAATATTTTCCGTTGTTTTGCTTTTCAGGTTCAAGTGGAATAGTTCTGGGCAATATAAAATAGGGGAGTAAAAAATATTTTGCGAACTACGTAACGATAATAGATAATTTTAAATCCCCGAGCATAAATATATTTCACTGTAATTGTTGAGCGGAAAAATTATATTCTGCTCGTCTGATTAATTTTTCAAGTGAACAATAAGTTGTAGAAGTGATTTTTTCTAAAGATTATTAGCTCTTATTATCTTTATTTTTAGTGCTAGTATTTGGTGTCCATCTTAATGCGTTAGGTTATCCAATTGTTATTGTCTGGAAGTCCAATCAATGATTGAAACATTCTCTCTTTCACAAAAATAGGTCGATTACAAATGTTTTTCCTTCGCTACCGAAGCGTACGTAAGCTGCATACTGCGTTCCCGACGGCTATTTGGAGACCTCTTTAATTGTATACCACACGTTTGTGTGTGTGTGTGTGTGTGTGTAGGCTCTCACAATGATTGTTCTCCACGCTCGCGTTCACCAGTCGGGGAAAGAACACACCTCTCACGTCGTTATTGGATCCAGCACTATTAAATTTTTGGAAAAGCTACCCTTTTATTTTCGTTTCCTCCGCACTTCAGGAATTGCAAATCCGACTCGCTCAGCAGCTCCGACACGCTGCTATCGTAACCATAGGAACCCTCAGCGAAACGAGCCGCCCTCGTTGGACCATTTCCAAGTTCAGCGCCAAGCGTCCTCTTCAAACGCTTCCAGACAGCGCAGCTGCACTCGAGGTTTGGTGTGGATGAGAGGATTTCCTTCACGCCCTGCGAGTTTCTTTTTCATGGGATGTTATCTGAAATACTATGAATTTCGTTTGTCAATCAGTCAGCGGTTCTCACTTTGCTACGATGTCCTTCAGTCATCCTTGTTAAACATTTTTAGAAAAATACGAGTTATGAGCAAGTTATTGGATTCGGAGAATGATTATTAGAATGAAACATAATTGCCAGTTAAAAAGCATACGTTGACAGAAGGAATTCCTAGCAAGTGATGAGAGAAAAGTTACTTATTTTTTATGCATCTGCATTTAATAAATACCGAGGGATTAAAGGGAAAGCCAGTGAGACATAGGCAAATGACATGTTCTCTATCCGAGTATTACGTACTTGTATTAACCTAAAAATTTAAGTCATTAATAAGGAATTCGGTAGAACGTTGTTTATAACATGAATGATGTTATTTTAGGCGTCGAAGTAATCCCGTCTATTGTCCGTTCAACTCATTTTGCAACGCGCATCTGTCGGGGTCGAATTCTTCCTCGGGCTATTTAGGCCTTCGTAAAATTTATACAAAATCCTCGGTATGTTTAGTAATTGAGGTCAGTCATTGCTTCCCGTAAAAATGCAATGTAAAATATTTTCAAGTTAGTAGAAGGTGTTAATTTTAATCTACGTGGAAGCATTTTACCTTGATCTAATGTAATAAAAATTTCATGATTGCATTCCGAATAATTGCTGCTTTGTGTGATGCACATTATTACGGCGATATCTCACTTAGCGAGAAGTAAAACGGAAAATTTGGTCATCGATGTATTTCATGCGACCTTAAAAACTAACATCTCGAATTATTTTATAGAGGTTAATGTCCCTCGTTGCATTTTCATAAATCTTTTACTCTAGGAAAGCCTCCATTTCTCTCTCTCTTTCTCCTAGAAGGTTTGCATCTTTCCTCAGGCTTCATCCGTCGATTTCAGTACTTATTAACGTATTGAACACGAAGTTTCACTGCGTTTTTTTAGCCCCGCTTGCTATTCTATTTCTAATAATTGAATGTACCATTCTCTTTCAATTCTTCCTCTCGCTTTTTCCTTTTTTCCGCTATCCATGTGAATAGGGATTATATGCGTCTGGGGTATTGAGAACCTGCTGAAATTCATTACCGAAGGGCATTTTAATAGAAAGTTAAAAAACGACGTTGCAATAATGAATCGAAATGCTCTCCAAAAAATAGGTCGAGAGCGTAGCCTCATTACCTAGTGTCTCGCGAGGGAAGAAAAATCTTAATGTGGATCTCTGAGGAGGAAGCGTTCCTTTGTTTTTCGTTACGTTGCTTTTTTATATTCTTTCGAGATTTTTTTTTATTTTTTGTTTGGCGCCGCGCACGATGGCGCAGAGGTAAGAGCAGAGATTTTCTTTTGAGTTCTCATTGTCCGCGAGTGGGATTTCTTCTTTTGTGCGAAATAAAAACGCAACTGAAAAGAATCAGTCGCCAGACGGAGTGTAGTTGTTATGTGCAAGCAAGAGCGGAGGCATGCGCTTTCGGTGATTAAAATATGCAATTTACGATATGCGCCCGATGCGTATTCCCTACGTCATTTGGAGACCCATAGCGATTTAATTGTATAGCTCGATTCGCGGGATCTGATTCGACAAGTTCGGAGAGATCGGCATATATTTTTGTCGGCAGTGGGTGTGGAAATCGGAAAAAAGTTATGGTTTATTTTTTATGAGAAAGAAGGTTTCATGACCCAATTTGGTCGCGAAAAAAATGACAACAATCGGAGTTCTTTCCTCCTCCTTTAGGCTTTTTTTCCTATGCTTTCTTAGATTCCGAGGGTGTTTACAGAAAGAGGCGGCTGTTTTTATTTTTGGAAGTAAGGAGGTTGATTTGAAGAAGATGAGTGCAAGGAATGAGATAGGTGAGGGACGTGTGTGGCGGGAAGAGGAAGAAACGAACATTTCGAGCTGTAATTTTTGCATTAAAATAGCCGTTGTAATATCAGAGTACAATAGTCCCTTCTGTGCAAGATAGGCATTTTAAAAAGCTTTTTGCCTGCTACGAAAACGTTTTCACGCAACTGTTTTTTAAAATATCTCTTTTTCGATTTTTAAAATTTTGGTTTTAGCCATTATGAGAAGCTCATTCCCCAAAGAAAATAGAGAGAGGAGTGGTGAGGGTGTTTATTTCTTTGTGGAAATATAGAGAAAGCTCTTTCGTTAGTACGATTCTGACGTCTCTCTCTCTCTCCATGCAGCGATGACGAGCAGAAGCGAGATGGGATGATAAATGTTTTCTTTTTCTTCTAACTTAAGAATAGCAAAATGCGAGATTTATCATTTTGTTAGAACAGGTTACGGGAAAAGGGAGAAATTTAACTTGTAATTTTATTAAAAGTACGCTTGGTTTTTAATTATTCAGAAAAATTTTATTACATGCAAATTACCCGTAGCGAACGATCCTCGTAATAGAATAATATGGGTTAAGGAACGCGAAATCCTCCCTAATTAGTCGCTCATGTTTCTTACGCCAACGTTTTTTTAAAGGACGAATTCATTTATTAATTTTTCCATTGTATTACTGTTCTGCTTGGTGCTTAATCTAATTAAGAGAGTGAGCTTCATTTTTTCGAATAAAAATTTATTGCAACAATGAAAATAAAGCAATTTTAACTTCGACGTCTCATTTCTTTAAGTGAATACGATGTTTCCTTTTACTTGGAATAGAGTCGAGTTTTAGAAGAGACTGAAATAAAATTATAATTTTGATATGCTTTTAATCCAGCTGATTTCCGAGATATAAGAATACAAATACATAATTTTAGTCACTAATAAGACGAGCAATTGGAATTGGAACTTTTCTCACTTGTCATTATTTCAGCCATTTTTATATAGATTTCATTCTGTTATTGGACTATCGCTTTTAGGTTTTTAGGCGTTCTTTACAGAAAGTAAGATACTGAACGCCTTATGGTCACGACGCGTCTTGTCATTGTCCGCATGTTTCATCACCGAAACAATTAAGTGGATTTCCACGTTGTTTGGTGCTACGGACTTTTTGAGCAAAGGGCAATAAGAAAAATTATATAAATGGTTCACATAACAAAAGCAGGGATGCCATCTTTACACACCAGGCATGCCACCTTTACATGAACAAAAAAATGAATCTTCCGTCATATCTCATTGAAAAATATAGATCAGGGGTGGTAAAAATTACTTACCCTCGGAGCCGCATACGATAATCTTTACAAGTTCGAGAGCCGCTTGCTACACATTCCGCACTCTTAAATTTACGAACAGTGAAAGATTACCTGTATCCGAAGCAATTCATAGGTAATGCATGTCCCTTAAGCATTCCAAATACGTCTCAATTTACACTACGCCATTGAATTCTGTAGTGAAAAACGTTGTCCCTTAGGCATTCCTAACACGTCTCAATTTACACTACGTTATTGAATTATGTAGTGAAAAACGTTGAGACGCCTCTGAATGGAAATTTAAAAGAGGCACATACTAAGTTAAAAGAGTCTCATGAGGCTCGCGAACCGCGGTTTGGCCACCTCTGATATAGACCATATCAAAAAACATTCCTTAAGAGAAGTTGTAGTTATTTATCATGTTTACATATTTCGTAAAGAACGCCTCTGACTTGCATGCATGCGTTTATCAAGTGCGCATCTTTATTCACTTGCCTTATTTGTATTGGAGTTCCTAAACAGCAAAAGAGTTATAATTCCGCGCAAATACGAACGCCAATATTCAGGGGTTGGAAGACAAAGGTGACAATCTAATAAACAAATAAGCAAATGTAATAAATAATTGCATTCAAATAAGTCCATGATTAGATATTGTATGAATGCATGGGGAGGATTTGAGCTTACACCATTTTTTAATAAAAATTATACGGAATTGATCGGAAAACTCCTTAAGGCTTGTTTGACGCTTGAGCATGTTTCTCCGTGAGTGTTAAGAGGCTTTTGCACACCCGTGAACGAGGTGACCACTGGGAAGCTTGATCCTATATTCTTATGGCCAGATTGCTTCCTAATGCCTCCATTTCGCCCTATTGGAAAGCCGATGTCGACAGATTGCTTTTCCGAGCGTGAAGGTGACTCGACAATTTCCTTGCAGGAGCACGGCAGCGTGACGCTTGATCTACATTGAGCCGTCACCTGTGTCAAACCCTTATCCTCCCCTCTTGCAACTTGCCTCTCTCTCTCTCCATTTCTCTTTCTCTCACTTTTGCTGTTATTCTATATCTTGAGCACAATCCCAATATTTCCATATTATATAAACGTTCTCGCTCGCTCCCACCCATTTTTTGAAGGTCGTCTTAAAAGAAACAAAAGTCCAAACCAGGACTGATGCAGGCTGGTTTCCCGAAGTTGACCCCCCGAATTGATTACTTATATTTACAGGAAATGTTTCAGTGTGTGTTAATCAGTCCAAGGAATTCTCATACCATAAATACCATTCGTAATTTATAATTTATCAATTATAGAGAACAATTGGAAAACAAATTAATAGAGCAATATCAAGTTTTAAATACTAAAAACAATGTCAAAACCTCTTTCTGACATTATATTTTGGAGGTATTTTTTTAAATAAACGAATTTAATAAATATTACTGTTTATACGCTAATATGTATGGATCACTGAAGGGTAGTCGAGTGGAAGAGAAATCAAGTGAAGATATAAAAATGAATTTTTATAACCAACTTTTATGTAGTTAAAATTTTAATACGACTAAACTATATAATATAATTATGATAACCTTTCTGCTTGTATGGGTGTAAAAATTACAAGTGTCTACCAGCTGTGGAGTGATGTGGGGGTCTTTCTATTTAATATTTAATCTTTTCACAGTTGTGAGAATGGCAGACAGAAGTAGAGAACTCAGTGACAAACGTAAGAATGTTTGGTATATAAGTAGTAAGAAGTTTGATAGTATCTTTTGTTTCATTAATGAAAACACTAACTTGTCCACTCATATTAATTAAAATTAACGAAAATATACGGCTAGTTCGGAGTAATTCAGCTTTAGATACTAGTAGGAGTGAAACTTGAGTATTTTATATTTCAGTCACCTAACTTAAATGACAAAAATAATAAATTGTTCTTTTCCTAACATCACATCAACCAATCATATAAAACCACTGTATATGTATAGTTAGGTGAAGAATTGCTAAGCTACAGTACAACACTTTAAAATGTTCAAATTAACATCCTTTACAACAGTATTATCTATCTTAAATACTGAAAAAAGGAATATGATACTTAAATGGGAGGGCTTTTATAAAAAGGCAAGAACAACTGGTCTTAAAGGTCTATAATTAGAAAAAATTTCATCCGAAGTAAAAATAAGCCAAGTGAACAGTTTCAAAGATTAAATTATGTTCATAGCACAAACAGCATAAAAAATATAGTCATCTAAAGTAGTTTTCAAATGAATCTTCAGTGTGAACTATTCCGAGAAGATTGCATTAATTATTATTAATAGTACAGCAATACGAATGTGATTATAATGTAATAATAATAAAATGCATGTATAAGGAAATATTATGAGAGGAGCGATAAGAATATAATAATAAAATTCAACAAAAGCTTACATGCACCTTGATTTTCCAGGCATAATGCTTAATTCTCAATAATCGCAACAATCACAATTCACCAAAAAGGTTATAAATGGCGTTTTCATAAGGATAACAGTTTTCTGAATAATTTTAAATGAATAAAGATAAAAAGTATTTAAGATAAATAAAAACTTACTATCAATAACAATTACGATAAATAAAGACAATTATTAGCAGAAATATCCCTTTAAAAAACGTAGGAATGCTAGTATCAATACAAATCCGCATTAAAATAAAGAGACTTCTCTTACACCAACAACGACAATAATTTGTTAAATCTCGTTGCTATGAGTTACGCTTGCCTATCTTCCCTCGGTAATTCAAATACACATTTATTAAAATTCTTAGTGTAAGAATTGCATATTTTTAATTCACGAGAAACGTGATCTTTTTTACGGTTGAGTAATTAATAACGGAGCTTTTCAGGAAAATATCAGATTCCAATTTCTGAAAATTCATTGAAAAAGATCAACTGTAAATACATTTATAGATTTCTTATGAACTTTTTTATATCTCGTGAGTGAATTTGACATGTTCGAGGTAACTCATCGATTCAATCGATATCCTTTCTGCCGATATAAATTCAATAATAAATCATTCCGAATGTGTACGGAGAGTCGGTAGTTTTTAATAAGCGAACATTACTTTGTTTCTAATGCTTAGGAACACGAGAGGCGCACAACTGGAAACAGAGTGAGCATTTTTCTTCCCAACTTCGAAATTTTTACAATCAAGCCTCTGCAAACTTTTCGTTCGTTGCTTAAAGGCAAACGCCCTTTCGGGAAATGAAATGTTCAAACTCGATCCACTTCTGCCCAACGCAGTCCTTCAGCTTCCATGCTTTTGCGGAAGGCTCATTTTCTTGATCTCTCTCTTTCTCTCCCTTTGGCTTCTCTCCTTACCTCACGACTCCTACATCTCTTTCTCTCGCCCTCCTCACCTCTTTCTCCGACAAACCACTTGGCGTTATCCTACACTCAACCAACCCTCCCGCCCACCCACTCGCACCTCTGGCCCACTCTTCCCGATAAGGGCCCTACTGAGTTATTGAAGGGTGGTTTTCTGAGGAGCGGTCGCCAGTTCGGATCTGACCGCCGGTGGTTGGCTGATTCAGCTCTCCATCTCCTACGTCCCTCACCCTAACCACCAACATGACCTCCACTTATCTTTCTCTCCCTCCTCCTTTCATCCCATTCTCTACCTTTTTCTCTCTCTCTCTACCTCTCTCTACTTCTCCCTCCCCCTTTCCCGCCGTTTCAAAAATCCCTATCTTCTTTCCCAGAAATCTACCTCTCTCATTTCCCCATACCATTACTCCCACCGCCTATCCGCATTCTTTTTCTCCTTCCCGTCCGTCTTTTCCAACTCTCTCTCTCTTATTCCGTTTCCTTATCTACCGACTATCGGCCAAATGGGTTTGCGTGACCGCCGGCATAGTGGACGGAAGGGAGGCGAGGAGATCCGAGATCGCAATTACTTTTCCTTCGTCATCGAATCAATGATGTCTTATATCGACAAGTGCATGTCGAAATTCTATTCGGTTTCCGATATAGAGAGGGCGGCGTGTTGCAACGCTTTGGTGCGCGTTAGAGAAATTGAAAGGGATTGTTACGAGGGTAGGTGGAGGTGAGTAGGGGGGGGCATGTGTGTTGCAGGGATGGTTCGATCAATCGATTTATTGGTCGAATGGGTCGCCACTTTGTCCAAAGAGGAAAAAGTATTGTTTCAAGAAGTTCTCGCGTGGTTTGAAGAAGTGAATTTGTTATCGTCAGCCGCTTTTTCCCTCGTTGTCTTCGATGATCACCAAGATAGTTTTCCCCGGCAGAAAAATTGTATCCGTGTGTTCAACCACTTGCAACGTTATCGCATTCACGCTTTAAACCGTTGCGATGGAATTATTTTCTCAGTAACAAATTAATTTGATGTACTATTTCGCCGACTGCTATCGGAAGAGATCATTACGTATTAAAGAAATGAATTTAGTTGTTTAAGTCTCACCCAAGCTCGAATCGAGAGATTTTAAAAGGAAACATGCCACAGGTAATTTTCATGCAACGATTGAAGTGCTGAAAATACGAACTGATATTAATCTACAAAGCAACTGTCTCCAGTAAAAATTTCTATTATCATTTTGAGTTTTTATTTGAAATATTTTTATAGTTATCCGCAGTTTATTTTTTTAAATGTTACCTTTAAAAGCCTCTCAAAACGATTTGATCTGACCCTCAGCTTGTGTAAGCCTTATTTCACCTTTTTCCCGCTTCATATTTGACGACGAGGGCGTTACCATCTCAGCCGGTAACGAAGAAAAACTTATTATATTTTGTCAGATTATCTTCGATAATAAAAAAAGGAAATCTAACGAGATACTAATAATGTCCCAAAGACTGAGGAATTTCAATTTTTGACAACTGCTTTAACAGAATAAAACTCCGTACATAATCTCGATTTTTATTAGCTCTTATGGTCGCGTAAGCCCACGATCGGAACGCTCTGTACTTAGCTGTTTGCCGATGATTATCACGCCCTCAATAAAGCTTCCCGGTATCGACATTCACGTGTGGGCAAATAAACCAATGGAAGGAACGTAATTGGCGCTCTATTTGTGGGGACGTTGCGTGTTCCGATCCCACTCCGGGAGAAATAAAAAAAGAACTCGATTAGGAAAGCGAATTCATTCATCATTTCTTGATATCTTCGGAGCACGTCGCCGATCATGCCAGCCCCGAACGAATAATAAAATGATCGATAATAGGAGCAGAAATAAAACCGCGCCACCGATAGTTGATCGAAATTATTTATTTTTTCCTTTCAAGGTTTAAGTGTGCGGTGGAGACTTGGTCGAGGAGAGACCAGCAATTACCACATTTTATTTATGGAACCTATTCATTCATTTATACTTAGGGTATAATATCTGTGCTTTTCTTTCCCTTTCATCTTGGCGAAATTATTTTGTGAAGGCCGCTCGTACACATCGGCATTTGATTCCATCGTCAAAGATAATGGGAATGTGCTCCTCTCTCTTTCTCTCTCTGTAACTAGCGCATGCATTCCTTCGTAAAAAACACTTTAAAAATGTTATGCGTCTTTTTATTCGAATCTGGGCTCATTTAACGCGTGAATTCGTGGAGCAATAACGCACCGAAATTCGCAAATCTTTTGGCGCGGCAAAGGTAAAACGACTCGAGAGTGACTGACTCAAGTCTTAAAACGTTTCTGTTTTTGGACTTTTAAGTTCGCTGAAATTTCATCGAGGTATTCTTCACTTAAGTCGACTGTTTCTGGAAAGATAGTTGAGCATTCTATTATCCACTTTAACTGATACTTTGGTTGCTGGCGGTACCTACATATGCCCTAACTGCCATTTAAAATTCGCTTCCACGTATCTTCTTATTTAGGGCTGTCGGAGTGACTGATATTTCAATCATCTCGTATTTCGTGGTATCCCCAACAAACGGAAAATCGTCGATGGGGTCTACTTTCTCATTCAAAAATAATTTTTTCTCATCCATTTGAATTATCCATTATAGAATTTTGATATTCTCTCTCTCTCTCTCCATATTTTTACTTTATATTGTTTATGTGCTAGAACTCGACCTATAGCATGTCCTGATATTTTTTTAAAGATAAACTAACTTGAATTTTTCTCTTTATTTAATTTGAACATTTATTATGGAAAGGATTTTAATACTTACTCGTTTACAAACTTCCCAAATCTTATTGATCTTCCTCTCCCGTCTTTTCCTATCTTTTATCCCACATTCCTAAACCTATAAATGTCCCAAAACCAGTGGCGGATTTAACGGGGGCCGCGTGTGGCGCGTGCCAGGGGCCCCGTGAAGTAAGGGGCCCCGAAAAAATGTTCGTGTATATAATCTCAGAAATATAAAATGTCTCAATTTAAAAATCAGTGGAACCTCTCTATGATTCCATAGAAAAACGATCATTAAGAGGTGCCACAAAAGAGGGTAGCCGTTAGGAGCGGTTCCACTATATATTTAGATTGCAGGGCCCCCAACTGCTTAGCGCCAAGGGCCCCAAATGTTTTGCGACAGGGGCCCCAAAATGTTTAGCAACAGGGGCCCCATGAGGCGTAAATCCGCCACTGCCCAAAACTGCATCGATTCTATGTATGGTCGACAAAAGAATAAACATTGAATTTGGAAAGTCTTTTTTTAATGTATAGATTTATAATTGCTTAAATTTTCCGCTTTGGCGCTACATTGCATTTCATAATTTTCGCTGCGCAGTTGGAATCAAATGAAATTTTACCTCGTTCATGAAATCACCAATTTGGACCCACGAGACAACTTGGTAGATTTTAATTTAAATCCCCTTTTCAATTCTTATTGCTATTTCATACAGGAAGCATTTAGATAAAGTATTGTGGTCATGAAAGAATCGGTTTTTGATGATGCCGTTTTGTCGGAAAAGTGGCTTTTGCAATTCCGTCTGTGCCATCTCTAGTGCTTTCATTTCGTCGGTAGTATCTGCATTTCGTGTGTAATGTTTGTATTTCGTCTGTGGTGTCTTTACGTCGTCTATAGCAGCCTTTCTCAACCGCCAGCTCTTGGTCCAGTATTGGTCGGTTTGTGACATACCATTTTATTATAAAAGTTTTATAATGGGAAGCACTGGTTAAAGAAAGGCTTGTGTTTTTAGTTGTCAAAGTGGAACATGGTCAAAGAATTGGTGGTTTAAAATTGACTTTATCGGTTCTTGGTGGATTATTCAGATAATACACCGGTCCACGTTAAACTTTCTGTTATTACACCGATTCGCGATGAACTTTCGGTTGAGAACCGCTGGTGTATAGTACCCGTATATAGTTTGTAGTGTCTGTATGTCGTATGTAGTGTCTGTCGTCTCTATGTAGTCTATGCATGGTCCCAAGGGCTAAAAGGCTTAACACAATCTGAAGAAATATGTGTATGTGGACACTTATTAAATGTATCATCGCGTTTCAATTAAGGGCATTTTATTCCAGTCAATGTCGATTTATTTGAATTCAAATATAATTCAACCAGATTATTACAATATATAAAACTACATAGCTATATGTATAATAACTATAGACCGTTCATTCTCATTATTATTACCGGCTATTTTCTTTGAATAAATGCATAATTCTCCTTTAATTGACCATTATGTGTGAATCACGAATTTTGGCCCTCCGTATATACATTTTGTCTTCCTTATATTTCTATCCCTAGGAGTTAAGGAGTGCGTTCTAATTTACCTATTAATCCTCGCTAGGAATTTAATGCGACCCTCTATTTCCTTTCCTCATTTCTTACCCTACCCAGCCAATCACGACTCCTTCCCTTCACCTACCCATTCCTTACGCCCTCCTTTCTCTTCTATCGTTCGATCAATCTTCCATTCTCCCCTTCATTTACTCCTCGGAACCCGAATCTCCGCCGTCCCTACCTTTCTCCTCATAAATCGCACGGTTCCATCATTCTCTCTTCGTTCTCTCCCCTACCTCCCTACATCCTACATCCCCCTCTCTCCCTCCCTCTCCTCCCCCCCTCCATCCCTCTACCTTCCCATCTTTCCCTCTCCCTCCCCGTCCCTCCCTCTCCATCCCTCCCTCCTTTCTCCCACCTCCCTCATTTCCCTCCCTTCCTCTCTACCGTCCATCCCTCTGCCACCTCCCTCTTTTGTCCTCTCCCTCCATCTCTCTCCTCCATCTCCCTTCTCTCACCTCCCTCACCCCTCTCCTCCCTCACCACTCTCCTCCCTCCCCCTCTCCTCCCTCCGTTCTCTGCACCGATCCCCCTTCACCGCTCTTCGGTTTTCACGCTTCTCCTAGTATGGAATCCTGTACTATTTCCTCCTCTTCATACTCGATCCATTTTATCTCCTTACCGCTCATATTCCTTTCACTCTTTGTTCTCATCCTGTCTCACACGCACGATCTCTCCGCAAAACCGAGAGAACGCACCGAGTCAAAGAATCGAGCCAACGAATTCGACCTTTGAGTGGACGATTTCGATCGCGACTGATTCGGGGACATTTCGATCAAGAGGGAGACTCGGTTGGCGCAGAAAGAGAATCGCCACGAGATACCATCCGCCGCGTGAGAGCGCGCGCACACAATAAATGAGGATTATCGGTTTTTGCGAAGTGTGAGGGAGTTCGAAGCGAGGTTCATGTTCTCTTCTCTCTTTTCCCCTCAACCTCCTCTCCTATTCCTATCTTTTCTTTGCCCACTCTATCCTCAACCTTTCATTCTTTTTCATAACCTACCATGCTGCCTAGTCTCCCCCCCTCTCTCTCTCTTTGCACTTCATGTAACGCTTCCGACCCCTGGGGGCGTATAAAATGGGAAAGAATGTATCCGTTGACACTTTATTTCTCCCGTATTCCCTCGCGGATCGATGGTAATCGAATGCCAATATCCGTGAGTGGAGACTTTCGTTGCATTGTGCTCGTATTTTGTAGTTATGCGTATGTATATGTGTATGGGTATGAGTATAGACACACGCATAAAATGGTCATCTGTCCAATCAAGAATTTCAATCCTTTTAGCTCCTATAGATGAACGAATAAAACCAGAAGATCAGAAAATCTTGATTAGGTGAACTAGATAATGACGGGATAGGGATTGCATGATAACGGATAAATATAAAATAAATTTATCCAGGTTCTATATTAACTTGAGGAAATAACCCGCTAGGTCACATTGTCTTAGATAATCGTGTTTTATAAAGACATTTAACATTGCGTTGTAACTGCCTAAATCACAAATTAATATACACCATTGTTACAAATCATAAATCGTTTTTGTGGCAAATAAGGTATGGCTCATATCATCTTTATTTTAAGCGGCAGATGAAAACCCACTTAAAATCACGTCCTTTTTATCGATGATCACGAATAATATCTTGCGTATAAATACCTATATGCAGCCATCAAATATTTCTCATCCCAGCGTGTACCGCAGCCGCGACCGTCTGACTTTCAACAACCAACCTGAATAAGTCAATTCTAATCATAAGCATGACTCACCATGAATGGAGTGGTAATTGTATCTCCTTAAATAATACATGCAATTATATGCTATGCTGAGAGGATGTGTGTGTGATCGGGACAATCTCCGTGTCGACCGTCTCGCCCACACCCCTTTCCCATCCGTTTAACAATGAAAATTGTTTCGAGACACCACTGAATCATTTTCAAACTAATTCGCTTTTTTCCATTACAATTGCGAATTGCGCACTTTCCGTGGGACCTGATCCTCTTCACGCTTTTTTACTGTGTTACTCGTTCGATCGACTGAGGGCCACGCTCTCCTGCAAACTCGGTCGTGTGGTAGGCTTGTCGAATGGCCCATTGGTATGCAAATCTCGAAATTCTCTCCTTTCCCCCTCCCATCCTCTTCTCTCCCCCTCCTCTTCCCTCCACCTCACGTCGCCACTATGAATGCTGCTTAAAAAAAGTGCAGAGGAAATGATCGCATCTCATATCGTTATAGCTCTTAAAAATAAATCACGAAGCGTATCTGTTCCTGACCGCATTTTGGTAGCGCTTTTAATGCTTCTTTTGTTTTTGTCAAAGGTTAAAAAGGGCATTAAGGAATGAGAGATAATTTCGTCGACCTTCTTATGCAATTTTTGATCGATTGAAGGGTTAGATTTAGTGAAGTTTAGCGTTTGAAGTTTCAATTCGGGGCTCCCAAGTGTTAACCATTAAGATACAAAGCATTTTGAAGTGTACGTATGGCGTGTCGTTCTAATGATCTATTTCATGTTCACATTTAAGCTGAAGCTAATTAGTTTACAATTATGTTCCCTAAAACTAAAAAAAAAAATACTTTCGGCATAGGACCTATTATTAGTTATCATTTCACTAGTATTTAATCGCCAGTTGCTTATTTGACAAGAAAGGTAATGAAAAACACTACTATACATGGACAGTTACGATTAGAAATCCGTCCTATGCACGTATTTATGCGATTATACATTATTCTACATGAATTTGAATTATTTCAGCTAATATAAAATTTCATGCCTCAAGTATGGAAGCAGACCAATTTTCAGATTTTAGCGATCAATTACTATGATGTTATACAGGCAACATTGTCCCACGTGTATATTTGTTAACATAACGGTAAAAATACTAAGCGAAAGCCAATATAGGTTTTAGAGAGCGCAAGAATATAAAAAAAAAATAATCTAGGAACTGTAGTACATTGTTTTATGTTATTATCTATCCGACTTTTAAGAACCAAAAAATAATTACGAGTGGAAATTATCCATTTAGTCGGGACAAAATTATAAACACAACGAGCAGCCGAAAATAGGACAACTCCTCTCGGAAGCGAAAATCTAGTAAGTTAAGTAAACAAGAGGAGGTCCCTTGAGATGGAAATAGTGCCTCGTGAGACTCTAGCTGGGAGAGATGGAGAGATAAGAGAGAACAGCGAGAGAGAGAACGAGAGTGAGTGACTGAATGAGGGGAGAAAGAGTGAAAATGTGGAAGAGAGAAAAATCAAGATGAAAACCGTTATATTAAACCCTTTAAAAACACGCCTCTCCACTCTGCGAAGAGAAAAAAATGAACGGCGTGGTGGGTAGAGGGGTGGAGGTTTGAGCAGGGTGGTTTCACGCGTGCTGTGGGTCATAAGTCTCTCTCTCGTCCTCGTTCCATCTCTCCCGACACGTCCCCTTGTCCTCCAAAAACCACCCTTTCTACGGGTCACGTGCGGCCGGCCAAAGCTTTTCGGCGGACAACTAGGACTTCCGAACGTCGCTGACCTGAGGAGGAGGGCGGTCAGCGTGCACAAAAGCATAGAAACAGAACCGAGTGAAGGGAGGGAGGGAGATAGAGAGAGAGGTGAGGGAGTTTTTGCCCAAGGTGTTTCCAAGGCTTGCAGTGGAGAACTCGGGGTGGCTGAGGTTGGGTCAGTAGAGATTTTTTTCCAAGAACCGGAAGTGGCAGGGTGATGCCCACCGGAAATGAGCGGGCCAGTGGGCCGCACACCTCTCTCTCTCGTTTGTTTCCTCTGCTTCCCTCAAGTCTCCGTATATGACGTCGTCATCCAGAAGCCTTGCCTTGCGCGGTTTAAAGTCTATCCCTGGTTGAGTGGAGATGGAGGCGGGATAGGGTTACAGCGGCGAGCAGCATGAAGCGTTCTCTGACGGTCGGGTTTCTTACCTGGAAAGAAAAACAAATACCACTAGTTAGTTTTAAGGTATATTGATGTTATGTGGAGGGAAACATGTTCTTATTGTTACGCTCGGTGATTACCCAGTGACGATTAAACTTTTCCCGAGTGGAAGAGATACTTAGTTAACGTGGAACAAGTGTAAAATTAAGATTATAAAGATGGATGGATTTAAGTAGCAATATAAGAGATCAAAATAAAATGCTTACGTTTTTCTAGAATAGCGCAGGATTTGGTCTGTCATAAAATTTCGGCGACCAATTAACGTAGCACAACAACAGCACGATAATAATAATAAATACGAAATCGAGATATCATTTAAATTTTATTTATTTTTTCATACATTAAATTCAACAAAATAGCGAAATTATACGATATTTTATTCAAGTTTTTATGAACGGAACAAATACTCGGTCTCGGCATATTAGTTCACCCAAATTCCTTTTTCTGTGGTTCTTATCTCTGAGTGAACTATGGAAGCAATGAATTGTGCGTTTCCTTCTCGATTTAAGGGCCAATTTACAACTTAAATATTTTTTATCAATACTCGGCAAAGAGAGCTGGTTTCAGTTAATAAGTGACTTTGAGGTTTATTTATAATGTTTTTTCAGTCGTTTTCATTATCCGAAACTGAAGGTGTTATTCAATTCTAGGAACACCGATGTGCACACACTTTATAATATAGTCGTCTAAAGTTTAATCTACTTTTTTAACATAAAAAAACCCTTTTATCCTT
The DNA here is from genome assembly GCA_028673005.1 of Tanypteryx hageni. Taxonomy (NCBI): domain Eukaryota; kingdom Metazoa; phylum Arthropoda; class Insecta; order Odonata; family Petaluridae; genus Tanypteryx; species Tanypteryx hageni. Next base: position 48,585,290 of record CM054116.1, read on the forward strand.
GACTTGACAGAAATATACTCCAAAGTATTAGTGAAATTAAAATTAAAAAATATTGTTTTGCTAAAACTATTGTGTTTGATGTTGTTTTAATTAGTTTTCCATACAAATTCTCTTAATGCCTTTTTTCTCAGAGTTTGGAGATAGTATTTTTTTTTTCAAATTATGTCGGCTGTAATCTTTTTGCGCTTTTCTTAATCATGCGAATTTTATTTTTATTAATGTCATTCAATTTTTCCAAGAATTAATTTTAATATTCAGCCATTTTCTGATCCAAATTGTTAAATCCTTTTGGTGCAAAATAAATTAATTTTTCAAAGTATAAAAAAATATTAAACGTGCGTTAAATGCATATTCTACTCATGCCCACGAAATTAGCTGAGGAATATGATCAAAGGTCTTAAAGCTGATTTTCTTCCATTATATCATGTTAACAGGCAAATCCTTGCCCGTATTTACTCAAATAATTTTTCTCATTTTTTTCGTCTACACACTTGGTCTGTAAAATGGATGGGAGGAAATTATGCGGGTAATTTTTCACTTCAATGTGATGATGCCCATGTAAGAATTAAGGAGTACATTTGTAAACGAAGAGAAAACATTTTAATTTCATTGCCTTCGAAGCAGATATCCAAAAATGTTTTCGTGCTATTGCGAGTGCGCCGTCCTAATAATGAGAACATATTAGAGCAAAAATACTTTATTTCATCATCAGAGTTGAGATGGGAAAATGCACGATGTGAGAAATGAACGCGATTGAATGCGGTAGTCATTTTTCTCGCAATAAGAAAGAGGATGTAAGCAATTATCTTACAAAGAATTAACCTAGTAAAACAATAATTGCCCAAAAAATATTCGCTTACATTTATGAAAATGTTAGTTTTCGAGCAACTTAGTCTTTTGCCGAATTAATACATGGAAACGTTTTGCTTTCTTTAGCCAAAAACGAATTACCATAATCTAGCACTTGTGCGTCATATTTTCTTCACTTGAAATTTAAAATTTAATTAAGTTTCTACGTAATTATTTCGAAACGTGCTTTGTTTAAGAAACTGGAATTTAAAACTGAAATATTCCTCAATTATGCTGAGAAATTTTGTTATGCTTTGGTGGGTTATGTTGTTGGAAATGAATACCAAAGTTTTCTTTGTGCTGTGAAATGTATACAATTAAAATCCCTATTATTCATTCCCGGATCGCAAAATTATAGTGCTCGTTTGCCGAATACGAGTTTTAGCCGATAAATGTTGAAGAATATCACTGTATTTTGTAGTTAACTTACCAAGATTAAGGTGCTATCATTAAACATATCGCTTCCCAGTGTCTTCAGTATTTTTAATAAATTATACTTTGGACTGCTCTTCACGATCCTCCCTCCAATCTTTATCACTCGGCTACCACGCCTCTGATTACTTTCAAGATTTAAATATCAAAGTGAGCCATATTAATATACGATGGGATATTGGATGCCCAAAAAACCTTTGAAATTCTGCGCCGGATAAAAAATATATAACTTTTCATTTACTTTAGAGGGGCGTTGCCGAAAGTACGTTTCTCGTATGGGATTCTTCTCCTTTTGTCGATACCTATGGAGTTTTGAACATCTATATTCCATCCACTGACACTGGCAGAGGGAAACCTCCATTTCCACCATGAGTTGCTCTATAAGTCTTTTTTTCTTTTCGGCATTTATCCCTTTTTAATTTCTTTCCCTTTATCTCTATCCTTGCCTTTCCTTTCCTGCGGTCGAGAAACCAATTATCAGTAGCTATCGTTTCGCCAGAAGGGGAAATTCTGGCATTGATCTTTTGCATGCTATCTTCCGTGTTCCGCCCCTCGCCAACCTCTACTTTCTTTCTCTCATCCCTCCATCTCCGATACGAATTCTAGTTTTTCTTTCCTTTAACCTATACTTCTCCTCTTTCCCTTTTTATCGCTCTTCCATTTCCATTAAAAAAATAGTCGATCACGTGCGTTTTTTGATCCTTGCCGATGTTCTCTATTCTTTCTGTTTCTATTCATACCGAGGTTGGTTTTAAAGGACTTCAGGGCTGATATTCTACAGTTTTGAATCTTTCTAAAGCTAAAGGTATCAGTTTTTTAAAACAAATACTTTGATTTATTATTTATAATCATGATTTCATCAATGTGATTACTGTCTCTGTGAAACTTAGTTTTTTTCTTGTCTTTCAAAATTACAATTTTTTACTTTTACTTAATGATTGAGCTTGTCGTCACGTATTAAATTTTTAGTAGTTTATTTTTTTGTATTTAAGTATTCTGGAGATTCTGAATTAATTTTTTATAGTTGTATAAAAATATCAACAAATTTTCGTTTTATTTGAGGACAAGATTGTGTGATCAAATAAACTAGCGATTGAAAAATATCGTTTGAACTTCGAATACCAGGAATAATCGAATAAAATTAAAATTAGAGCTCCAAAATGCGTAGATGATTTAAGAATCACTCGTGCCTTGGGCATCGTTTTTATCAACTTTACGTCAGCATTAGAAAATGTATATAATAAAATTCACAGCTGCACGCATGCAGTCAGTTTAAAAATGAAAATTTTGGGATGGGATACTGTACAAAAAAAACAAGCACTTTATTTGAATGCTTTGCGGTCCGAGCCATTGAATACCTGATTAAAAGAATTCCTATTTTATCTTTTTTAAATACTGCTCGGTTACGTTATTTTACGAACCTGCTTTTTAAAGATGGATTAGTATTCTCTCTCTCTCTCTCTTAGTATATTTGTACATATTGATAAGTAACGCAAATGGGGAATGCGGCTCCGGAGATAGTAAGAGAGAGGGAGAGAGATACAAAAATAAAGCGGAATTTCTCTCCAGGATATATTATCCTAGATGGTCGTATTTCCTTTACCTGCAATTTCCTCCTCTCATTCTGGTCGGCAGCGAAGGTAAGCGCGTTTTTTGATACTAGGAAGGAGAGAGAGAGAGAGAGAAATGGAGATTTTAAAACGGAGGGAGAGGAATGATAGAGTGGGGAGCAAAGAACTTGGGGCATTGAAAAAAAGAGGATGGGATTGCCATATCAAAAAGATGCGCGGACTATAAAATAAAAAAAAAACAAATTAAAAGCCTTCCCATCCCCCTCCCTTGTCTCATTCGCTTATTTTCTTTTTTCGCGGAAAAGGGGAAAGCAAAAAAGTGGCTCCTTCGCTTTTCAATCTCCCGAACGTTTTGTTACATTTTTTTTTCGTAATTTAAAAGAATTTATCATTTTATTTTTGCACTCCAGGTAATGTATTTTATATTAAATAAGTTTGCAACCATCCATGTCCCAGCTTGATGGAAAACATTCATCACCCGGCAGTGGAGTAGCCGGATAAGGAAGGGGAGGGGGAGGAAAGGGGCGAGGGGAGGGAGTGAGAAAGTGGGATAGGAAAGGGGAACTCATAAAAAAAGGCGGTATGACGGACGGAAAAAATGAAATTACGGAAGGGAAAAAAACCGTATAAAAATGGGGGGGGGAGAGAGAGTGGTGGGGAAAAGAAGGGGGATTAGAGGAAGGGGAGAAAGGGGCGTCCATTTCCTCAGCGTCATCTTTTTAATTTTTTTTGTGGAGGGATGGATGTGGGGAGGGATTGTGGGAGAGGGTGTCGAATTTCCATGCAACAATGTCCACAGGGCGGATGTATGAGGCCGTGTGTTTATCTGGCGATTTGGGCAAAAAGTGGGGATGATATTGTAAACGACCGAATTCATTTTTATTTTTATTTCGATTCATTAAAAATATTTCGGGTAATAATAACCCGAAGAGGGTTTTATGGACTGGAAACAAACGTAGATTTTTTTCCAGTCCCTCGCTATTGAAAGTGATTTTTTGGCAGTAATTATTTCAAAATGTTATCAGTAATAAGCCATTTAAAGGAGGACCGCAGTTATACACGCAGATATATTTGAGTCGTTTCCTCTTCGAACTAAATAGGTACGAGTAAGAGATTGTGAATTGATATGATTCTAAGGATCAAATTATAGTAATATACATAAGTCGACAAAGGGTGTTTTAAATTTTGATATACCATTTGATAAACATAAAATCTTTTAGCAAGAAATTATTTACATTTTGAAATCGCACCAAATTAATCAAGTAAAATTATAGCTTGATGCATAGGGATATATTTCTAAATGTCACTGATGTGGTATGCATGCTCAATACTTATTATATGTACACTCCTACACCAGCAAATTACACTACTTATATATTTTTAAATACATAGAAAACCTCTCTTTGATGTGATTTGTCAACTAAACGTTTGCTTTTGTATATAAAAAATTCTTAAAACAATTTTTTAACATTTTCGGAATTCGTGGAAACAGTCGAGCATGAACGAGCTTCTCTTGCGCCATTCACAGTCTTACGCACACCGATAAAATATCGCCTTGGCAAACGGGAGTCGTAGGCTTCCCGCATCGTTTCAGATGCTTTCGCTTTGCACCTCAGATATACTTTTCGTCGCTGGAACATATAATTAAAAGACCGTGGGCGGTGGCTGAATGAGCAAATGCGGCTTTTTACCAGGGGTATAGGTGGAGAAAGAGACGAGTACTAGCGGTGGGAAATATGGAGAAAGAAAGTGGAAGGGAGAGAGAAAATGCGGAGATAGGAAAGGGAAGAAGTTAAGAGAAGAGAGGGAAAGAGGAAGGCAGATGGGTGTGTGGGAGGGAGGAAGGGAAAAGAAGGCATTTACAGGGAGAGCGTTAGAGGTATAGAAAGGGAACTTAATTCAGTCAGCACCCTTGCTGGCAATTACACGTGGCCTGAGAGAAGGGAGGAGTAGATAGAGGGGGAAGGACAGAGAGAGAGAGGAGAGGGCAAGGGAGGCAAAGGCACGAGAATGCGTGCTGGCCTGGAAGTTAGGTGTGATTTAAGAGCGAGAAGGCCGTTCCACGCAAATTCGGTTACCCTCCCTCGCCTTTTGAGTAAGGTCCCGGCATGGGAGAGAAGAGAGTGAGGAGTAGATGCAGGGGAAGAGAGGAAAGGGAGGGAAAATATGAAATAAAGGGAAATGGCAGAAGTATTTCGTAAAAGTATACGAGCGATAGTAGGAGAAAGGGGAAAGTAGAAGACAAAGAAATGGATAGAAAGATGGAAAGTGGAAGAAATTAATGTTGCAGAAGAGTAGGATGGAAGAGACTAAGAGAAGGGAGGAATGGAGAGAAATTGGGACGAAAAGGATAAGCGAAGAGGGGCTAAAAAGCATAGGAAAAATGAAAGGAAGTTAGGGGAAATTTAGGGAGACGAAAAAAGTAGGTGTTAAAGGGAGAAGGACATAGGCAGATGGCGAATGATGGAAGATATGAAAAGGAGTTGAGTGTTGTATAGAAAAAAAAAAGCCAAAATTTTTTTGAAATTTTCGTTACTCGAGGCATAAAGACCGAAGCGCTTTACGGGCGTTTTTTTTGGCAGTTCCAAAAGTTTGTCAAACGACCTCCGCGAGTCTTTAATTTGACTCTTCCCTTCTTTCTACGTCCGCGACGAAATCGGATAGGTAGCAAGGCTTTCTCGGTCACCGAAATCCCGTCCCTCTTTTTTGCTCCAGAAAATTTATATTTTCCGCCCCTTCCATCTTTGATAGGTTTTATTTATTTTTTCGAGAGCGAGTATTTCATCGTCGCGTTCCAAAAAAACGTTCCTGCCATCATTAACGTGGCGTGGCAATCCGTCTAATATCTTGGCAAGTTTTATATATTTCGCGGATTTATTTCCTTGCGTTTAAGGCTCACTCGCGATTAACTCATTTAATTCGTTTACAGGGCTCTGAACGCGGATTAATACTGGTTTTCTCGCGTTTTTTATTTTTAGATTTTCCGCTTTTTTCGAAACGCGGAGCCGTATTGGATGGGGTCGTTACACCGTGTCGCCCGGAGGGTTTCTTTTTTTGTTCACCATCGCGAAACGAGGAAAGAGCTGCGAGGTGGTTAAAGGGTCGGGATATTTTGACGCTTTTTTGCAAAGGAAATTTTTATTTATAACGCTAACTAATCAAATTCTTCGGAACAAAAAGTCGTGATGCGTGGGATCAAGGAGGGTTTGAAGTGGGGGTTGCGTATTTTATGAAATTACTAGCCGTTGAAAAGATTTTCAGATGTTGTTAAAAAGAAAATGTATCGTGGAATATATCGGGTAATGCGAAAAATATATTTTGTGCTTTATTTATTTAGTTGCGAAAGCCAATTAGCAGCTGCGCAGGAATGCATTCAAAAACGTTTGATTTTTTCCTGGAGTTGGTAAAATGTTTCCTGGAAGTTGCAAATGTCTATGCATCAGGTTTACTGCAATTCGTTATTGGTCCCATTATTTTTTGACCGAAAAATATTGTTTGCGCCAAATTTGCTCACGTAAATATAAATAATTGAAATGATATGCAAGGACTGATGAAATTTTTCCTTAAATTGGAATTCGAATTTGTTTTGCGTCTTTTAATCGTAAATTTTCTGCGATGACGTACAATGGTCATCGACGCAAAATCAACAGCGTCCTCGCCTAAAAGTCTGGTCCTGGCTCTTGATCGATTCCTTTACAACGTCCTACAATTGAGCTACAAAAATAATTTATTTAGCATGCCTTACGAAGGTCATAGGGCGGCAGATACTGTGAATAGGAAGATCTGAGACAGCAGTTAATTGTTATAGGTCTCATAATAATATTCCTAGTTATGAAATATCAGAAATACATTTGAACATTTTTCCCAACGAATAAAATTGGATCGTAATTTAGAAGTTTCTAATCTATTTCTTTTAGTTGTAATGGGAACTAACATTTGCTTAATCTTCACGTCTCCATACTTGTCTTAATTTAATGGCATTTTGAAATCTAAGATATTTCTGCCAGAAAATATTTATTTAATCTTTAACAGAAATTAACAATTCGTTTTCTTCCATCCGATAGAGATTAAACAAAAAGTCAAGAATAAACCAATGAACGAGTGGAAGTGAAGTTTAGTGCAGGAATATAATAGATAAAATTACCTTTTCAAGGTACAAAGCAGGAAACAACCGCGAAGAATTTTAATTCGTCTTCTGTTCCGTCGTTTCGCCTTAATCCGTTTCCTTTGACAATTCATTTGCTGCTCTAGAATAAAAGTTTTCATGTTACTTTCTCTCGAACTCCCTTCAAACTGCCGCTCAGTCTGACTCGCATCTTTAAGGGTTTCCTTTTCAGCAATTTCGTCTTTTTGGTCTTAAAAAATATATAAATCGAGCCTTCTCTTCTAGTAAGGTTCATTAGCTGATGCCTTTGTTTCCACACTGTAAGGTAATGGACGTTCAAAGCCAATAAATTATCTTCACTGGAGGTGGAAACGATTTTCTGCCTCGGTAAAAAATTTCGCGTTACGGGAATACTTCAATTCCTTGGAAGAGCAAATGATAATAGATTTCCTCTATTATATGTAAATTTTAAATTGATCCTACATCTTATGAATTTTTGTATACTATTTAATATGTTGCTAAACTTTCAAGTTGATTGAAAACGTATGAGCTATTTTGGTAATATCTGATGTTTACATAGTTTACTATAGTTATATAATTCGCAAAACAGGAGTGAGAGAGACAGTTATTGCTTTAAGGGCTTGTTTTTCTATTGACGTTATATTCAGTAATAGCGTGAAGTATGTATGCTAAGAGAAGAAACTTTGGCTCCTAAAAGATATTTTGATGAAACTTCGAGTTGAAATTTCCACATCGAAAAACTTATCCTGCAAGTGATTTTCAAGAGATGCTATTACAAAAGTTGGACCGTTAGTTTCATTCAAAGGCTTTATATTGTCGCCTGATCGAATGAAAAATGTCTTGTTTCTTTTCATGGATTCGCGTTGGCAGAGCAATTTCTGATCGATTTGCTTCTTAAATCAGCCTGAACGGTGAATGTGCATTATAGGCATATTATATATTTGTATGTGCCGGAATCAATAGCGTATCTGAATTCTAATAGTGTCCGAGTTCGAAACCTGGTTCTGTCATTGTAAAAATCTTTATTGTTATGTTCTTGAAGTAAAAGACCGTGAATGTGTTGTTTTGTGAGTTAAAAGTAAACATTAAATATTAAAAATAAAGTTTGATATAATTGTTGAATTTAAATAATGTACGTAAAGGGAAACAAGAAGCTTACCATTATCTGTGGGATGGATTTTTTGATCTATCAATATTTTTTCAAAACAAAGATTATATGTATCCGGTTAAATCATAGGTAAAATATTTCAATGGAATCGTGTGTTCAAAATCTTATATCAGGAATGGCAAACTCAATGTCGGGGCCACATTACGATTTTACTGTTTAACGGGGTCCACAGCTGGAAAAATAGACTTTACCTACAAGTTTATTTTGTAATTAGGAAACATATGGTAAAGATTGCGTAGTATTTTAATTTAATTAATAGGAAAAGAATCTCGTATCCTTTTCAAGTAAATAGTTTGTAAAATCTCGAAAGATTTTATTTTTATCATATAAATGTAGCATTCAGGTTGCAGAAAGACGTTTGGCATTCATTCCACCAGTTTGACATGGCTGTAGCAGGTGCGGCTTGATATTGTTCAAGTTATGAAAAATCCATTTTAATGCCAGCGACTGATTTTTAATTTACAGAATGTTTAGCGCAGTCGAAGATTCCGTAGATTTCAGCATCTATTTTTCTTTTGGAATTTTATTTATTTATTTATTAAAAAATACATTGCAATTAGGCCATCCGGTCAGGAGGCAAAAGAAACATAATATATCTATAAAAATAATGAATTTACCGTGGATCTACTCATCAGTGGCGTATCGTCTACGTTAGTTCCAGAAATACTGTTAAGCGGGAGGTGGGGACGTGGGCCCCAATATGTGGATACTGTTGAGTCAACAGTATTTCCCAAGAGATATTATTAAATGTGAAATTTCTTAAACTTTTGCCAATAAGATGGAATTTTATTTATTTCAAAACAGCAAAAGAGAAAAAATAATCATGTTATGAGGCAGTATTTATTGAATTAATGGAAACACTGACACTGCACATTTTCTACAGTACTGGAAAACTCGGGCGTGTAAGTTGGAACTGTAACTCAAATATGATCATTTAGGTGTATGTCTGTTAACTTGTTGCGTTGCTTTGTTTGGATTATTTTCATGCAGAAAAACGTTGATATAGTAAGGTATTTTAGCCAAAGAACGACTTCACTTTCAAAGCTACATGAACTAATAAACTATAAGGATTTCTATCAATCAAATTCAAAAAGACGGTGTCTCTGATTTTCGCTTTTAAGTGAATGCCGTTCTACAAGGGAATCGCTTTCATTTGAAAGTCTTCACTTTGCACGTATAACAGATAGTGAACCATAACTTACAAGACACTTCTGTACTAAAGATGGATTAATGACAAACAACTTTGTCAATTTTTTGAAATTGTTGTAACCATCTGTCGAATTCAGTACTTAGCTTTGAAAAACGATGGTATGGTATTGTTGATGTTCTTCATCTTCATATATAGCCATTTCTTAATATTTGGAAATTGCTGAAACTATTTATTCAGTAATTGTGATGTCTATAAAGTAATAAGCTTAATGTAAATAAAAAAAGAATATTGTATATTTCCACTAACAAATGTATTACGATTGGTTTCCGCTGATGATGCTGTAATAGGCGAAACTGGTCGTAATAAATTTGTTAGTGGGAATATAAAATATTCTTTTTTATAAACATTATGGAATCTTTCCACAAAGTTGAGCATTCCCAAGCAGTTTATGTTAGTAAGCTTGATTTTTAACGCATTTACTGCACCCATTAGTGAGGCAACATTTTTATCTTTCTTCTGCAACATTGAGTTGAGGTCATTAAGTTTGTGTAAGGTCTGTTAGAGACACTCATTGAATTAACTAATTATTATCTGATAGCTCTTTATAATTTTCTTTTCTTCTATCCAGGAAGATTCTTATCTGAAGGATAAGATCTACAAACCTTTCCTATACTTAGCTGTCTAATCCCTGTGTGATAAATGAAGTCCCCATTACTGGCATAAAGGTTTTCTAGAAAGGGCTTAAATGTGTGATGCTGAAGTCCTTTTCCACGAATGAAGTTCACTATTTAAAAAACTGGCTTCATTAAATGAGTTAAATCGATAGTTTTTGCACACACGGCTTTGTGATGGACATTGCGGTGAAATACAATGAATTGGGGGAATGCAGGATCGTCGTTACAAAGTGCAATCCCTTTATTATGTCCAGTCATGTCTAGTGCACCATCAGTGGTTATGCAGGCTAACTTGGCCATTGGTGGAGATCCATTTTCTAAATACATCTTAAAACCTTAATGAATATCTTCTCCTTGCACTCTTCCTTCATTGAAAATGTAGTGAGCATTTCTTCTTTAATGCTGAAATCATCGAACACCATCCGCATGTACCATCATCTTAGCTGTGTCAGATGTCTTTTGTCATTCACCAAATTGGAGGGAAAACATTTACGACGATCTAATGCCTCTCTTTAGTTGAATAGGAAGGTTATCTGATATAGCTTCAATTCTTCCAAAAAACAGTATTTAGACCGAGCTATAGGCCTTCACAAGTGATATATTGTAGATAATTATATATATAATTTCTAAGCAGTGATCCAGTCACTACCATTACTGATTCTATGATAATTGCTCCATTCGAGAAAGATTTCCTGTGTTCCGCTGGTGTATGGGCACCTCGATGTGATGATTCCGCGGTTAATGTTGTTTTCTTTGTTAATTGCATTAGTAATGACCAGGTGCACATTTTGGTTACAATTCAGCCTCTTTCAGTATTATACTTGCTTACAGTATATTTAAAAAGTTTTCCCAACTTTTTAATAATACTTTGACTAACTTTATTCTATAATTGCGGCAAGCTCTATAATTTTTTTTGGAAAATACCAATCGTTTTCTCGTCATGGGCTAGTGTGCGTGTAGTGTTTATAAGCGTGTAGCAGAAAACTGAAAATGTCGTTTTATGTGAATTAAATTTAGTGAGATAAAACAACTAAACCAATCCCATGAACTCATAGTCAAATGGCATAAACAAAAAATGAACTTGAATTGAGCAACAACGTATCCGATGCTCTCCAAAGCGTCCATAATTACCTCAACATTTTTCCAAATGTCCATAGTCACCTTTTTCAATCCTAATTTACCACCGCACACTTTTAAAACCACCAGATACCGGATAGGAAGAAATGGATTCGTTTCACTGAGCCGAAAAAGATTTCCAGGTACGAAATTTCGTTTACAGCTGTTAATTGCCAGTATCAGAGCTTTCGTCGGTTAAAAAGCGACATCTGCTTTTAAGACAGGCAAATAAAACTCCGAATGAACGAACTTCCCTCAAAAGCGAGATCGCAGGAAACAGCTGTTGGGGAGTGTACTGGAGAAAGCAAGTAGAAATTCGTTATACTGGGGTTGGATTAGTATTCGGGTTAAAATTGCTCGTGAAATACCCGCTGCGCAAACTAATGTGGGACACATTTCGACCGGGGCAAAGGATGTCGAGGAACTCACTCCATGTTTACCCGTTAGCAAACAGACGCGCAATATAAATTTCTCATCAGGTACTGTGTTCCTGTTTGCCCGCTCCGCGTGTATCGTAATTTGACTTCGTTCGACGCGATGGAGGAAGATGAAAACAGATGCATTGAATCATAAACCTTGCACGATCAAACATTGCTAGCTATTTACGTTTTTGTAAACGGGATAAAATAGTCTATACTGTAGCTAGAAAATTTAATATTAAAATGGAGTTCGATTTTTTTAGAGTGACTCGTGCAGTTATATTAACTGGCTTTATTTAAATATAACAACTAAAACTTAAAAAATTAAGTTACATGTTTTATCGCATACAAATTATGTTTTAAAGAATTAATTGACCGTATATTCCAGTGATTAAGATTAATAAAACGTAGTTCATAAATATTATATCTAAGTTTCTTAGTACATAAATTCATATAAATTGGAACGAATCAAATCATATCTCTTCACAAACTGTTGGAACTAAAATTCGATATAAGCGAATTGAATTCGTCGAAATTTTACGTGACACTCCGAACAAAAAATATTACTAACTGACTAAAGAAAAAAAATTCCATGGTTAATAAATGTAATGTACATATAACATTTCGCCTCTTCACTACAAAAAGGCTTCACGGCTTTCACTATCCTTTACCTCCTACCCACAATAAATAGGGCAAGAAGGAGACATTTAAAGCACGAATCGAGAGAAAACGAGAGAATTTTAAGAAAGATTTGAAAAATAGGGAGAGAGAGAGAGAGAAAGAAAGAGGCATGCGGACTGCCCCTAAAAAGTATGCGACCCGCATGTCCCTGGATGACGCGTGAGGTGTGGGACTCGCAAAAGTGGATGGTAATTACGAAGAGAGTAGGAGAGAGAGAGAGAGCCGTAGAGTGCCCCTGCCACGCCCCTTTCCCCTCTCTCACCAGACAAAAATCCCCCTTTTCCCTCGCTAGAAGTCCTCTCTGGGTGTACCACAGGCACACACGAAGAAGAGGGCCCCTGGACGACCCCTCCTAACTACCTCCCTTCGTACTCATCCTTTCTCTTTCACACACTCTCTTCTCCGGCCTCTCTTCTCTTTTGTATCTCTCCTCTCACTCCATCCTTCATTTTAAAACACATCACCTCCTCCCTCTATCTCTCTTCGTCCTTTTTCCGCTCTCCCTTTCATGGCACGCATTCTCTCTGCTTCTTTGCCTCCGTCCATCCCACGCGACCCCGTAACCATGGCGACAAAAGAAAGTGGATATCACAAATGCAAAAAGGGAAAGCTTATAAAAACGAATCGCTCAAAGAGAGGGGAGGGGTTAACATAATCAAAAGATCACAGGTTTACAATTCGCCGAACCGACGGCTAACTTAATTAGACTGGGAGTTCGTGTTCCGCCTGAAATTTTTTAAGATAATTGTTAATAAGGGTCGACTCAAAAGGGAATCTCGTGGAGATCGTCGTTTGGCTTGAATCACATTGATAAACTATGCTTTTCCACCAGTCGTCGAAAAATTGATGGAACCGTTCTAGCATTTCGGCAACACAGCAGTCCACATCAGAGGAGTTTCGTAGATATCCCTCAAAATAAATCTACCATAGACATTCTATTAAGGTATATGCCAAATATATTTTCGACAGAGTAGGAAGTAGAAACTCAACAAAATTTTGGTACAGTTACAGAATCGTAAATGTAAAAAGCGAAAAATCAATTGCCTCCTATATGTAAATAAAATTATATGCATCATAAGTAGAAAAGAAAACATTCTACCTCAATGATCTAAAGATTATATTCTGCGATTCTCCCACTATAGGTATCAGGCTCGACTCACTAAAATCACTGTGGAATGTTACCAAAATCGTCCGTGTTGGAAAGCATTGTAGAATGTTAAAAAAATAACAAAGGACTCGGGCTCCACTTGGCGCATGAGAGCAGCTGGGTGCGCGTATTAGGGAATAAATTGGCAGTGCTTAAGCACAGATGTCTCCATATACGTTTATCCACAAATGGAGTGGAAATCATGCTTTTAATTTTACATTGAATCCATTTAAGCGGGATATTATCATTTTCATAACAGTGCGGCATTCAAAAGCGTACAGAGACGGAAGTGTTTATGGCATCGCTTAGTGGTCCAATTACAAGTTGCCTTTTTTCAAAGTAAAAAATTAATTCAGTTAATACAATTTCCGGCAATCATAATCTTCCAAAATACCTTTTTGTGGTCCAATAATTTATTTTTGCTGTCATATCTATTATTCTTGTATAATCTCCCAATGCGGAATAAATTATATATGTATATACGTATATAAAAGGGAAAATTTTGGTTTGTCGTAGAAATATTGTCGCTTTTTGTATTTTGCCTTTAAAGCACCAATGAGGATTTTTAAGACATCTGCAAGTATTTTAGTATGTTACAAATTTATTGCTTCACGATGTACACTAATTACGGAAACTTCCTCCAGTATTTGTTTTCGTGTACGATGTTTAAGTAGCAATATTTCATAATAACACTTCCCATAATGTTGAATCTACTGAAATGATTTTATTTCGCAAGCAATTTAAAGGAACCACTTGCAAATAACAGCGATTAAAATTCAATCGTTCCCGACGTTCAAATATATTTATTGATAATAAGCCAAGATGCTGGCTCTGTCCTATTCCGAATAAGTTAGATTTTACGACACTTCAAAATAATCATTTTTTCAGTCTCGAATAATTGTCATTAAATCTCTCTCCGAAAATCGCCAATTTCTCCATCCGTGGCGCTAACAGCACATGGCCTCCGCGTCGCATAACCTATGAACACATGGTCGATAATCACACTACTTCCCTTCCCACCACGTCCATCTGCAACGGAAGCCGCGGCCAAATCCTCTATGCCTAGAGATCCGTCTCGTACACGCCCCGGTGCATTCTGGGAGAACAGCGTGGTAATTATCCTGCACGGTACACCTATTCCCCTTCCCGCCGCACACATCCATTTCTCTCGGACTCGGCCATTCGAACCTCATCGTGCAATCCGATTAACTCCTAGATTCACTTCCCCGGAAAAGGCCATAATGCTTTTCCTCTCTTTCTCGTTTCTCTCTCTCCCTTTGCCGTTCTTGTTCTTATGCCCCGGAGGCATTCACCCGAGAAGGGCTCGTTTTGAGCGGTATTCCAATTTTTTAGTGAATCTGGTCACGTGTAGCAGTGAGAGGCAGAAAGAGAATGAGAGAGGATGCGTGTGTGTGCGTGTGGATGGCCATTAGTGCGCACGCGCGGAGCCGACGGGCGAAGGGATAAATAAGAAGCGGAATATAATGTTTATAGATTCTCGGCGGGGCGTGGGATTGTGTTCGAAGTTCCCCACACGGACTCTTCGATTGTATCCTCGGGAGATATCACGGGCAGAATTCGGTTTGGGAGGGAAAGAGAGAGGGGGGATATAGAGAGATAGAGGGAGAGAGAAAGGGAGCGAGAGGGAGAGAGGCAAGAGAAGAAGTCGAGGAAATGGTCTACCTTCTCTACGCTATCTTTTTCTCTTTGTCTCTTCCATAATTTTTTTTAGCAGGAAAGTGTTTGTCTTGTTTTATTTCATTATTTGTGGAAATTAGAAAAAGTTTTTCATTAAAAATACTTACCCGTATTGCAATTTTTATTTGATTTCTCGTTATCGTTAAAATCTTAAGGCACTGAATTTTTTTATAATATCCGCGGTTATTGGAAGATAAAAAAATAGAGTAATGACAGCGAACGCGAGAAAAAGGTTATCATTTTTAATGTTACACTGTAATAATGGTTAATTTATGTATGTAATGCTTTCACATAATTTCCCAGTCTTTTAGGTGAAAGAGAGTGAGAAAAATCTTTCTGCTTCCGATGGAAATGGTTTCGCCTCTTATATATCACGGAAGAAACAATTCCACAGGAAAATATTGAGCTAGACTTTTGGCTGAAAAAATTCAAGAACAAGTGCTTGAAAAAGAGTTGTCTCAGTCATTCCCAATAAGCACAACAAGGTTATAAAAAACAGTTGCATTTGGTTCAAATACCTTCCTTTCAAATTCGCAGGCCCCAGAACCCCCAAGCCAACTTCCCCGCCCGCACCCTCAATGGACAGCCACCCACCCACAAAATCCCCCCTCACTTTCCTCACGCATAGCAACGAAAATACTAGCACACGCGTTTTCAGAATCTATGAATTACCACTGAAGGAAGCTGCTTTGCAGCCGAAATGTGCATGATTTTTTAATAACATTGTTTTGCTTATTGGAGATACCCGAGACTAGTATTTTGAAAGGAGAAAATAGTACGTCAAAGAAACAAAAAATCATTTTCAGTCGTACGAACTCGTGCAAATAATTTGCATGCAACATAACCAGCTGCATTAATATGCACTAGTAGTTTGGTCTATTCGTACGACCTAAAATTCGGATGAATTCGCGTGCAATGTGAACACGGTTTAAGAGTAGTTTTAAGCTAAATTTTCTGATCTTTAACTGTATAAACTTGCTATTCCCAATATCCAACAAATCTTAGTTTCAAATTTATTCTCTGAAAAAATTATGCAATTAGTCTATTTTTTAACAAAATTATCTATTCACAAATGTTACTTTTTGTTTTTTGTGCTTATGACTGATGTTATTGTATACATTTCTGATCAGCCACGGTAACTGATACAAAATTAAAGGAACATGCGCAGCGTTAGTAAGTGGTGAGTTGAATGGAATTATCGTGTGATTAAAAGACGAGAAATTACTGATATTGTCTTCATTATGCTATATGACTAAACATAAATAAATGACACATGATGAGTCGGTATATAAAGAGTGACAATTAATTAACGAGACTGGCAACACTGTAAAGCATAGGACAACAATTAGTCAGTGGCGAGTGCTGTCGCCTACATGTCTTAACTGTATGCAGTACTAAATTTGTTTTGATACCTGTAGCTATTGCATAGCAGTATCAATTTAATTGAGTTAGTGATCGGGTTGCTCATCACGAAAATGAGTGATGAATATTCTGAACAAAGAATCTTCGTAACAGTTCGTAACACATTGTAACACTTCGTAACACTTGGAAAACACCAACCGAAATCTTGAAATGTTGTCCAAAGCATGTGCTTTTGAATGGTATAAACCTGGGGTCTCAAATCATATCGGTGTGCATTATGGCTCTCCGTCAAATCCGCGGGCCGGATTCCATGCTTTCCCAGTCCTCGCATATTTTTGTATTCATTGGAGATTCACTCTCTATTTCCACAATGAGGAAAAATCTCCATATAACACGGTCTTAAACCCAGTCATTACAAAAATGCAAGATTATGCATCTAGGGTTAGGTCTTTCAGATATTCAAGAAACACACTGTAACCCAACTGGGAATGAGGAATAAACCGCGGATATTTAAAAAGTGCAGATAACACTTCTTCGATCATTTACAAATAAATATCTGAGATATTTTACAAGAAATGCATTGCTAGCAATTGTGCCCAAGAGTCTCACTGACGACCAACTACAGCGGAGGAAAGTTTGTGCTGATATTTTGCAGCGAGTCTAGGGAATGACGAATGGCTGAGCAGAGTCATCACTGAGTATGAAGGTTGGGCCTTTCATTACGACCCTGAGACAAAGCGGCAGAGCATGTAATGGAAAACTTAGAGCTCACTCCGTCACAATAAAAGGCGGATATAAAAATCAAAGGTCATGACGATGCTAGATGGTCAACCAGAAGTTTTATATCGAAGTTTTGGAACGTCTGAGATAGCGGGTCCATTGTATGAGGTCGCAATTGTTCCCGAAAAGGGAATCCTTCACCAGGACAACGCGCTTTCACACACAGCGCTTTTACACACACAGCGCTTTTACACACAGCGCTTTTACACACACAGCGCTTTTAAACACACAGCGCTTTTACACACACAGCGCTTTTACACACACAGCGCTTTTACACACACAGCGCTTTTACACACAGATCTTTCCGTCATGGAGTTTTTGGATAGTAGTACTGGAACACTCCATTACTCACTGGATCTCGCTCCGCGTGACTTCTTCCACTTCTTTATCGTTGAGATTCACCTCAAGGGATCACCTTTCGAGACCGTGGAAGTGATTCAGAAGGTACGACGGCCGATCTAAACAGCTTACAAGAGAATGACTTCCGGAAGTGCTTCGACAATTGGAATTGACGCTGGAATTCATATGTAACTGCACGAGTCCCCCGCAGTTTACATTAATATATAATATGTAGGGAACGTCTATATATGACTAGGAGCGCTGCCCCTACGCGCGGCAACCCCGCCCTCCGCAAACTCCAGGAATTTCGGCATACACGCCTCGCTCAGTTGAAAATAATTTTTCGGGATACCTCTTGTCAAGACGCATATTTTTGGTTCATCAAGTTTTTTCTCCAACGTACCGTTCTGAAATATAATTTTTTCAATATTTTAAAATTTTTATTCAAAAAAATATTCGGATAGAGGACATTTACCACAGAATGGCCTTGGAACCGTATAATTACGACTTATAATTTCGGAGATAAACATTTAAGAACTGTCTGTGGTTCATTCCCTCCCGTGGTATATATAATTTCTGAGTTGCCTTCCAGTGTGGCTTTACTCAACGTCGTATTATAAAATTATTGTCTTTTTATAGGCACCTCACCCATATTATTTTATTTTCGCCGTTTTTTAGGAGGGACCCGATCCTCTTCCCCTGTGGATGCCAATGCTCTCTTATGTTTATCCCAGACCGACACTTTATTTTTTGCGAGATCGCAGAGAACATCATTTGTTTTATTTCTTAGACCAGCTTGATATTTTATCGCCAAGTCTCTAGCGAATTCCATAATTGGTGTAACTTTGAGGGTCTCATATAGTTCTGTATTTTGACCCCACGTCCTGCTTATGCGCCTTAAAATTTTTCTCTCCGCGATCTCTAAAATTTTCCAGGACTTTTGCATTAAAAAGCCTGTCCAGACTGGTGCTGCGTATAGAAGTGTCGGTTTGAGCATTGTTTTGTATAGGTGTGTTTTTAATTCCCTGGACACGTCAATTGACTTAAAAATCGGGAAGAGTCTAGCTCTCTTCCTTGCCGTTGCTAAATTGACTTTTTTTTACATGATTGTCAAACAGAAGTTTTTCGTCTAGCGTGAAACCTAAATATTTAATGTGTTTCGCCCAGCGAATTTCCACACCTTCAATTGTGATGTTCTTCGGTATATTGGCATCCTTTTTTTGAAGAGGATTGCTTGTGTTTTCCTGGGGTTAATCTCGATTCTCCATTTTTATAGTAATCAATTGATATTTTTGCTTGCCTCGTGGCATATCGTACAGCCATTTCCGGCTGGAAGCTTCGCGTTACTATTGCACAATCGTTCGCGTATAGAGCAACGGTGGAATTCCAATCCCCCTCGCTTGTTTGTATGTATCCCGTGTATATCGAGAACAGTAGTGGCCCTAGGACACTCCCTTGTGGAACACCAGCTGCAATCTTCTTAGTCGAGCTTATGACACCATTCCATTTTACCGTGAATGGCCTGTCGTTAATATAAGATTTTAGTAATTTCACCTGCCAGCAGGGAAATTTAGCTACTAGTAATTTGTGCAGTAGGCCTAAATGCCATACTTTGTCGAAAGCCTTGCTTATATCAAATGCTACTCCAACGGAAACATTGTTCCTGTTGAAGGCGTCCGTGATAAAATCTATAACCCTCTGCAGCTGGTGCGTTGTGGAGTGTCCCGCTTTAAAGCCAAATTGGTTCTGGGGGATTACACTGTGCTTTTCCGCGTGTGTCAATATTATTGGATAAATCATTTTTTTACATACCTTCCCAAGGCAGGAAAGGAGGGATATCGGTTGGAAGTCAGAGGCCTTCAAGACCCTTCCTCCTGTCTTGGGTATGCATATAACTTCCGCGTGCTTCCAGTCAGTTGGATAGTGCTCTGTTCTTACGATTGCATGGAGAATCGAGATTAGGTATTCTCCCGCGGAGATTGGCAGACGTTTGATTAATTCATAGGGGATTTTATCCTTTCCCGTTGATTTCCCTTTTGGTAGTTGCTTTATAACTTCTGCCAATTGTTGCTTTATAACTTCTGCCAATTCCTTGGTGGAGATCACCGGAGTGGCTTGGTCTTCATTTTCTGTTCACTTAGCATGGACTCTGTGTCTTCTAAATTAATGTCCTGAGTTTGTGGGTTTGCTTCATTGGGCGTGAAAATCTGCTCTAAAAAAGCCGCTAAATATTCCGCATTGTCAACAGACGTGGTAAGCTTGCCTCCTGGGCTTTCCACCGGGGGGTCCCTTCTGGCAGAATTCGTTAGGGATCGCGTGTATTTCCATACCGTGTTGTCTTTATTATTCAGGGTTGCCAATCTTATTGACCATTGATACCTTTCGAGGCGTCTCAAATGGTCCCTGATATCTCTATTTAAATCCCGGAGATCCCTTTTTTGCTCGGGAGTACAGAAGCGATGGTATTGTCTCCTCACCCGGTTTCTTTCCCGGGTGAGGATTTTTATTTCGTCGGGGATCTCCAGGTTTTCTCTGGCTTTCCTAGCCCTGCGCGGGATTGCTTTCTCCGCTGCGTCATTTAGGGCTTTCCCTAGCAATTCTGCCACGTCATCTATTTCCTCCCCGGTGGATATCGTGGGCACATCGCTTGGTAGTGACTCCGTGATTATTTTCCTAAAATTAGCCCAATCCGCAAGTCCGTAGCACATGCGGTGGTTGTCTTCTTGATAAAAAGTAACTTGTGTCCCGATCCTCAGAACAACCGGGTAGTGGTCACTCGTCAGTTCTGGGATCGTTTTCGACATTGTTCTTTTTTCAATATTCTTGACCAGTGCAAAATCAAGTACGCTTCCTGAGTTTCTTGGTCCTGGTCGCGTCATTGCCATCGGAGCCACTATCCTAAATTGATTGTTCCGTGCCCATGTCTTTATAAAATTACCACGCCTGTTATCTTTGCTGCAGTTCCACGCCCAATGCGTCGCGTTAAAATCTCCAGCTATTATTACTCCGTCGTCCATGTTAAGGAGTTCGTTTAGGTCTTGCATGCGCACTTCTTTCAATGGTGGAATGTAGATACTTATAAAAGTTATAGGTCCCACATTTGTATCCGCTCTGACTCCTATTGTTTCAATTGAGCAAGAGCTTCTGTCCTCAATTGTTGCGCATGCAATTCCTTCCCGAACTAGAATCGCCACTCCACCCCCTCTGTTCCTACTTTCCCGGTCCCTCCTAAAAACTTTGAAACCAGGAACAGCCCAAACCTCATTTGGTTTTAGGTGCGTCTCTTGAATTAAAATTATTTTGACTCGATGTGTTTCTAAGAACTCGATGAGTTCTAGTGTTTTGTATTTTACAGCCCCATTTGCGTTCCAATGGGCCATGATGATCGCGTTTGCTTGGATAACCCTAGCGGCCATGACCGTTTTGAGCCGTTATGGCCGAAACTAAAGTTTGGATGAGCGTCATCATGGCCGTCATCTGCTGCTGAATTGTGGCAGTAAACTAGGGCATAGTCGCTATTAGTGTTTTCATGTCCAAGTCATTACTTGAAACATTATCTTCCCTTTTGGGCTGTTCCTTGGGTTCGTTTTCCTTTAGCGGCGAATATTCCTTCGTGTCCGGCATCTTTGTGTTTTTCTCCAGGTGAGCCCAGATTGACGGAGGTTGAGGGGGGGACCTGGGTTGGCTTATTTACCCTTTGTGGTTTCTCGTCTATTTTATTTTTTGATCTCAGGATTTCTTCGTGCTTGATGTACACTGGGCACCTACGAGAGAAAGACACGTGTTCTCCCTCACAGTTACAGCATTTCGCATTTCTTTTTTGTTTGTGTAATCTTTACCTTCGTGGGCACCGGCGCATTTGTAGCATCTCGGTATTGCCATGAAATTCCGGGACCCGTGTCCATACCTGTTGCATCTGTAGCACATTTGCGGCCTCTGACATTTGAATGGCTTTAGAGTCACCCTGTGACTGCATAACTTGTTTATCCCCGCAACGGTGGTGACTCTCGTTTCTTTTGACCCTCGCTACGTATAAGTCTTTTCTCGTAGGTGCCAGTACTCTAACTGCCACGCACGGAATTCCCTCGTCATTTAACTCTTCTTTTATAAAGCCCAGGTTCCTTCGTCCAAACCTTTGATTAGGTACCTGACCGTCATGTTCGCTTTTCCGGCCCAGGTATGCATTTGGGCGCCAGCTTCTTTTAGATATTCCTTGATTGTGTTATATTCTGTCATATTGGTCAACTGCAGCCTAGACCGGTCCTTTGTCCTAATTATAGTAAAATCATTGTTGCCAACCTTTTGGCGTATTAATTTTACAAATGCCGCGTTGTTTATTATGTCGTAGATGACAATTGCTGGTGGCTTTTTCTCATTATTACTTGCCTTGGGGATATTTTCCGGCGCGTCAATCAAAGGGTCGTATTTATTACTTGTTTCTGTCGTGTTTTAAAAAACCAGCGGCTCGTACTTGCGTTTTCGTTTCTTGGCCCTTTCAACCGCCGTGAAGATGGCCGTGTCGTTTTCCATAAGATCGCAGTCGGGGTCAGGCGTAGTTTCCATGCGGCTATTTTTGGCTGGCGCCGCGTCGTCTGAATTTTTTGTCTGGGCTCCCGTGTTCTCGTTTTGAAAGAGCAGAGATGTGATGCTCGATGGTAGTGGGATTCTCTCGTTTGTTTGGGTGAAGGTGCCTTCTTTGCTATTCGGAGCTGCGTCGCTTTTTGGAGGCGGTGAGCGGATCATTCTAGGGGGGTGTTAGTACCTGCCACCTAGACGAGATAGTGAAAGACGAGCGGGTGAGAAGGTGGGGCATGTTAGCCACCCCCCGCGGAAGAAGTGGGGCCGACCGTGCAGTGGCGGCCACCTGGGATTGACCCGCTCGCAGCAAGACGTACTGCCAACTCCCGGATGGTACCTGGCCGTGTCCCGGAAAACCCTAGGGAGTCCCGCAGCGACTTACGTACTTCCCCCCTAGAGGGGGTTTTCCCGCACCAGGCAGACGGACTCCCACGTTAGTAACTAAAATGAATAATAAAAGAGTGTTAAAAGAATGATCCGCGATGTGGAGGGTATGAACCGTCTCTGATTAGCTATTGATCGCCGGTCATCCAATCCGGAGTCAGAATCTAGTGTGTTGTATAGGCTAGGCTCGCTAGTCATCTGCAATTTAAGAACTGCCGAATCTTGCAACATCCTTTTATACGCATTTCCCAGAAAGTACGCCTTTGAAACCTGTCTTCCATTTATGGAGTATACTTTTCCTTCTTGTCTTGTTATCACAGCATCTCTCCGCTCTGAGGTCGAAATTTTTACGATCAACTTCTTAGCTCAATGTCCTCTTTAATAATTTCTTTATCAACATTTTTTGTTGGCGGGTCAATTAAAGGTTTTGAGGAAATGCGACGAGTCAATTACAAAATTGAATGAAAAGAAAAATCAAATCTTGATGTTTATATAAGCTATATTTAGCAATTGAATTACTCTTTTATTTTCAAAACGTAAACCCTTCTGAACATGTTTAACTTTGTGGGTCACCCAAATCGCGATGGTGGGTCACTCATTGACCCGCGGGTCATAGGTTGCCGACCACTGAACTATAACAACGATTTAATTATAAAATAATAATAGTTAAAAATTTTGACGGTAGGGTGACCTAGCCGGAGGATGGAGAGGATGGTAACTTTTAAGTAGTGCACTGTATGCTGAAATTAGTAACTGCGATTACCCTTAACGACGAAAGATTATCCCGGACAAAGACCGGAATTTTCGTGCTCAAAACGGATCTTGGGACCAATTCGAGGCGTATTTAAAAATCGACCGTAGAAAACTAAATTATCATACTTTTAGGTGTTGTTTGGTACAAATCCCACATTCGTACAACAATTCTAAGTAATTTTAAAATGTGATTTAAAGTTATGCGGTGCAGCGTCATTGGCAGCGTTACCCATGATGATCATCAGCCTCACACTTATGTTATTATGTTATGTAGAGATAGATATTTAGCTGCTTGTGAGTACAGTCTCGTTATTTTATTGTCAGACCTCGTATTATGTAATTCAATATTCACCGGTAGTTTTCTTTTGATTTTAAAATATACGTAAAAGATCGATTTTATTTTTTTCGATCTATCTGAGATCGAACAATTTCTTAGTTGTGCCAATAGAATCGAATTTGAAAATACTGTTTCTAAAAAGGTCGATGAATCTCGAATTGATAGTGGCTTTTCTGCTAATAGACTTAATTAGCGTGCTTCCCTTTAGCAAACCCTCAGCATGTCGCATTCCTTCTTTTCCAGCACAACGTTTCTCAGCCAAAGGGACGCGTCAATCAGGTGAATTTAACGTAAAGATCCATTTTTTCGGAGATGTTGACATTTAGTTGATAACATGGTGGGACCCGGTTTTTCTGATAAAATGGTTGGTAATATGGTGGTGGACGCTTTCGGGTTTCGCTGCGTTGAGGACATTGCTGACTCTCGACGTTTCGCAAGCATTGCAGCCTGCATCTTCAGGAGATGAAGTGATTTCCGATGGTAGTGGTCTAGTTATATATATCCACTCGTGCCTTCCTGAGTTTAACCGTTGTCCGTAGACCCCTAATATCGGAAATCACTTCATCTCCTGAGGATGCAGGCTGCAATGCTTGCGAAATGTCGAGAGTTAGCATTGTCCTCAACGCAGCGAAACCCGAAAGCGTTCACCAGCATTCGACAATGCTGCGATAGCCTCCAACTCAAATTGGTCGATGGTACGTAAGATGCAAAAAGTCGAGAACCGCTGTTCTATCATACCAAAAATACTAGCTCTATTTTGTAGTTTGAAGGTTTTTTAAGTAAACTCTTGCATAATAAATACTTTTATGTACTTTATCCATGAAATTTATCGATATCTTCTTTTCTGCATATGTTGGGCGTAGAAAATTGGCTCTTAGATCATGTGAACTTAATGCACTATCTCCTCTCTTTTTCTGGCGAGCGTTAGCATTTTTGAATGCACTCCAATCAGGCATTTGAATGGAGAGCCACTCTTCCCAAGCATCGGCTATTTTTGGCGTTGATAAATGAAAGTAATTATTTTGCAAATTTGATCAAATAATGGGACACTGTCAATAGCCCTTTTGCTAAAACTTTGGTCGAAGGTCATCGCAGTTATGCCGTCTGATAGTTGAATATGAAAATAACAAATCATTAGTGTGGCATACATTAAAATTGATTGATTTATAATTTGTTAATCATAAATTATGTTTATACTTCTTTTCACAAAACCAAAAAATAAATACGAGCATTGGAGAAGGACCGACGGAGAACGAGTGCACAGACTGAATCATACATATCCAAGTATAATCCTCATCTACTACGACATCCCGTCATAGATAATAAATAGCATACGCCGTATATAACCGATTTGAAGACTAGGTCTTTTGTTTTTTCCAGTCAAAGGTTAAGAGTCGTCTTATATTCTTGAACAAATCTAGTAAGTATATAAGAAAATCCATACAGAACTTATGCCTACTTTCCATTTCATTATTTATTTAATACTTATATTGGCTTTAATAGCTTTAAAGTCATCGCGTATATGTAGCTCCTTGTGTTCCAAAATTTCATAATTTAGCGTTATAAAATACTACAAATACATTTGAACGGAATATTAAATTGATCACGCGTATTTGTGCGGCAAAAATAACGCGTGTACCTATTAGAATATACCGAATCTGAGTCCAACAATAGCTGTTGATATGGCAACACTCGCAATGAGTGATAAAAACTGCAAAATCGCCAGTATTTACGCAAAATTCTAAGAAGTACCATCGATAAGCAAAGTTTTACGATAAAAATTAGAATCTTCATTCCTTTCTTCAGAGATTAGTACAAAGCTCGCTCCGATATTACAATTTTAAGATATTTTAATGTACAAAAGAAAACTACCCTGAATGATGGATTTCAGATTTCCCATGTAAATCAAATGGGAAGGATAGTTTCTGGAATCGAATCCGGGACTTCAATCTTCTCAACAAAAACTATCATCGGGAGCTCGGCTTGTTCATGAAAATCGGTCTATTTGCTCAAAAGTTATTAGGGGGCGGACAGACAGACGCAACGACAAAACTATAAGCCTATTTCCATTCTGGAAAGTAGGCCAAAAACGCTAATTCTCTTGGTCACTTGGTTATCATGTCCATAACGCTCTATAACTCAGTTGTTTCTTCAGCCAGTTCAAACAAATTTGGTAGGATTGGATTGATCACGTACCAGTCGCGAATGACAAAAAATTTCCATAAAGGTCCTCGGTTCGACTCCAGAGGGTGATTTCAATTTTGCGTAAGATAACACAAATCGATTTTTCAACGTAAAGGCTTTGACTCTTTTGCAAATTAAAATTAGAAATAATTGACTCACGATCTTCCAACCCGGACCGTTTTAAAGAAAAATAAATAACGTTTCTTATTTTTGTCGTCATATTTTGCCTACGATACAAAATCGCTCAATTTCTACGTTTAAATTATATTTATTGGAAAATTTTAAACTTATTAACGATATGTTACCTTGCCGACCGTGTCATTGTTAAACCTCGAGATTGTATTGTCGTCTTAACCCTTATACTATATGCATAAGGAAAGCGTGAGGAAGAAAGACGGAGAGAGACGGGGGAGAGAGAGGGAGTGAGATAAGGAGAGAGAGGAGGGAGACAGAGAAAAAGGTAGAGGGAGCGATAGATAGACAATCTTCATTAGAGCGAGATTGAGACTAGGAAATAAATGTTTCCAGAAAAAGAGAGAGGGGGAGGAGGGAGAATGGGAGGGAGTAGGATTGGAGGGAGAAAGAGAGAAAAGGACGAAGAATGGAAAGTGCCTTAAATTTAATACTTAATCCACGCAACCAAATTCGGTAGGATTGCTACAATCACGTACCAATAGCGGATGACAAAACATTTTCAGAAAAGATCACGGATTCGACTCCAGAGGGTGATTTGAATCTCCCATAAGACAATCAATATTTCAGCCGTTTGTTTGATTACAAAGCTCGTTTTAAATGGGCAATTTCATCTAATAAATGAATAATGGTGACATTGATTATGAATAATATAGCATTGATTAAATCACTTCTTATTTATACGCTGCACAATGTAATGCCAATTTTTAGAGAATAAAAAAGTCCAAAAATTAAAAAAAAATAATTTGCTTCAGAATTACTTATAAAGCATGTTTTCGTCCAAATTAGCTTCTGTATAGAGTTTCTTCTTATAATCAACATAGTCTTATAGTAGAGTAAATACCTCAACACTCGAAAAAGCAACACTGTATATTTCACAGAAAATGTTATATATCGCAACCAAGGTTCTCTTACTCGCCTTCGTTGTGTAACGATATCTGGGCAATTTTCGTGATAATATGTGTTATTTTTTCAAGTGTTCTTACGGAATCCCACAATGCATAAGCGTTTTATGTCACCAATAGATTTACCTCACGATCAAAAAGAAATATTGCGAACAGTTTAATTTTTTTTCGGTTTTCCAAATTCTTGCGGAAT
Organism: Tanypteryx hageni; assembly: GCA_028673005.1. Taxonomy (NCBI): domain Eukaryota; kingdom Metazoa; phylum Arthropoda; class Insecta; order Odonata; family Petaluridae; genus Tanypteryx; species Tanypteryx hageni. The sequence goes on from CM054116.1 coordinate 48,612,328, forward strand.
TCTACGTTTTATGCGTGTATGACGCGTGAAACGTTTATACGTGCGTATTACAAAATCTTATTGTGACCAATGGTAATTGCAAAGGTTGTGGTGTGCCTTATTAAAGGATGAATTAGGTAAGTTGAAAATTGGAACTTCGTTATTTTCTTGGTAAAGTTATAGAATAATTCATACCGCGAGTTGAGTTTGCTGTAATTCATTAAAGCGCTTCATGCACGTTCATGGCTTTCGCGAAATGACACTGAACGTCTCTCACCTGTTCATACACGACTCATCACTTAACTCGACAAAGTTCGCCACTCGGCCGCTGTACAAACAGACGTAACATTCCGCAGAAACCTCGCGATGAATCTGTTAGGGATCTTACACAAATACTGCATTAAACGGGAAACGTTTTCGAGCGCTTTGTCACCGTGATGTAACCTAGAGATAAAATTTGATTGCGCACTGCGGCAGTATGTCATTCCACATTTGAGCGCATTGAATTTGGAAAATGTCTTCCGTATGTTTCCATTACGAGATTTTATTCTTATATTTGAGCTAATGTGACGACTTATCTTTTTGAAAAGGTAAAACATTTAGCGATTTTTATACAATAAAAAACGTCAGCCGTATGTCAGTTATGTATACGCGAGAATGTGTAGCCTCTTGTTGACTTTCAGCCAAATTGCAACATAAATATAATATTTTCAGCTCACGATGAAATTTGCCTACGAGAAAAAATAATTCCTTATTGGATACAGTAAAAATACTCGTATAGCTACCAAGGAAATGACAAACGAAAATAAGTAAAATCAATTCAAGCCCGAAAAGCTTTCACGTCTAAGTTTTCAATGATCTTGTATCGAGTCCAAATAAAATACATACGCAATTTTGCACAACATAGTCTAAAGGGCAATACACTCACTTGGTCAAATTGATAACTACACAAACGCGGTCTAAAAATAGCCTCAAGCTTTCTAATAAAATAATATTATTATTATCATTTTAAACAACGAAATTACTTTTACCTTGAACCTATTGATATTTCGTGAATGATCGTTTCAATTAAAAGGGCGGTTAGAGATTTTCTAGCAAAAGCTATATATATATATATCAACACCTTGTTGCCACCCTCATCACTACCTTTTCTTTTCCTTTAGTTAATATATATATATATATGTATATATATATATATATATATATATATATATATATATATATATATATATATATATATAAATTTATTCAACATGCGGGATAAGGAATATAATATTAAACGATAAGTGCCTTAAGATCGGAATACTCTTCCCAAATAAAAATAATCTAATCTCGCCTCTGACGGAACGCTGACCTTCGTTTTTACGGAGCCGTGAAGTTGTAACGCCCTGGGGATAAAGGAATAAAAATCTGCAAAAAGAATTGTTTCTTATGAGAGCTTTCTTCGCCTTCAACTCCTCGCCCGATGGGGAACAATAGGATCTCAAAAACTCATTGATATCTTATACAATTGAGTCTCTCAACAATATACGGAGCCGTGTTTTTCCCGTGCAAACACACAGAGATAAAACGAAAACGATCGCGCTTGTATTTTTTCAAACTTTCTCGTTTTCGTCTCTATCTCTCTCTTCCTCCATTTTTTCGACACGAGACAGAATTCCTCCGCGGGGAAATCTTCCGGACGGAATTCCACTCCTAGCGAAGGTTAGGTTTATATAGCAAAGAGAGAGAGGGAGAGAGAGAGAGAGAGAGAGAGAGAGAGAGAGAGAGAGAGAGAAAGAGAGAGAGAGAAAGAGAGAGAGAGAAAGAGATAGGAGGACAGGGAGGATACCACGCGGCTCCTAGACAGTACTTCATAAACACTTTCCCGCAGCGGTGTTCTACTTCCATTTCGTTCCTCCGCTTCTATTACTAATAGATGGCGCGGAGAGCGTATAGGGGGAGGGAAGGAGGGTTGAGGGGCGGAGGTAGGGGATTGGATTAGAAAACGCACTTTGCGAAGCGTGGAAGCGGGCCGAATTGCCCGAGTCTCGTCGCAAGCGTGCGGCGTGCCCCTGGGATCCTTCTCGAAAATGTCGGATCATCGCTTCTCAACCCCGCCGTCTTCAATGGAGTAAAGAGTTCAACGGTTTTTTTTTTTAGGATTTGTCCATTCTCCCATATCGCTGGTGGGAGTGCCGGTGGTGTAGTGGTTAGGACGCTGGCTGCTACTCGCCCGATGCTTGAAAAAGTCATCGGGTACGAATCCTGCGCGAGTAGGATTTTTCTCAAGGTCACCCGGCCCCCTGTTTGCGTAGTTTGAGGAGACCGCGCAAATTCAGCTGTTCCGTCCTTCGGAAGGGACGTTAAGCTGTTGGCCCCCCTGGTGTTCTTCGTAAGAGCAGGCAAATGCCGGCACCGGGTTTCCCTCCTCTCTCCCCGGTTATTCATTACACTACCTCTGAGATACCCATTTGTGCTGTAAGAGAGGCGAATTGACTGGGCATACATATCGCTGGAAAAATTTTTATTCCACAGCTTCCTGATGTGGACTTGCTGAGGAAATCTATATGGTTTCTTTTTTATAAGGATTGGGTTGGTATTATTTAAAAAAATATGGAAAATATCTGACATGATTTTAATTTTCGTACATCGCTTGCTGGATGATAACGATACAAGTGATGTGGAATACTATGTAGAAATTATGGCTCTTTACGTTTGTTATATTTTTATCATCAATTCCTTTGAAAGGAACTTGTGAAAAATATTGTGAATTGGACATTTTTCACACATAAGGTAACGTCCTCTGAAGGGAAAACACTGCCTTGATCACAAATTTTTTGCTAAAATACGATTATAGAAATTGCTCTATTCCATTAGAGCGTTGTAGGGATAGGTGTTTTATTTGCTAAAGCATGTAATAGCTTGAACATTGGACGTATTGTCCAAAAGACTTATGTACTTTGGGTATTTCAAGTTTTAATTTTAAGGAGGTAAATTAAAAGGGAGAAGTCCAATTATCATATTGTAATTTTGGCGGCGTCTTCCAAAATATGGAAACTTATTGAGCGGAGGATTGATATCTATAATAAAATTTAATATATCTGAATTTCATTACTATGGCCAACCCTTCTGAGTGTCATACACATGTATATGCGTACGTATCATACAACGAATGTTTTTGCCGAGTCGAAATGGATAGGTTCATGATTTCGTTCAATTAGCATCTGAAATAGTAAGTATAGTTCGCTCATTTGAACTGAACATTCGCAACCCCTGTGACTAAAGAAGCGTGCTGAATTTGCGCCATTATTTTACAAAATTTTAAGGCGCGCTGTTTCAGTTCACGTAATTCGTAAAAATCAAATGACCAAATGAAATGACCTCGCATGAAAATGTCGATTCGAGTTTTCGTCGTTGAAATGGAAATTTCAAACATGGAAATTTCACAAATTTCCCGGTGACGCGTTTGTTTATACGTGCGGGTCCGCATTTTTTCTTTTTTTCTGTCACATCATCATCTCGTACGCACACGGTTCTTCGGCTGGCTGCCAATGGATGTAAATTGGTGTTAAAACAGCTTTATAGATCCTCCAGGATTCACAAGTTGCTTAAAAATAGTCGGAATATTCCAAAAGCGAAAAAAGAAATCGCAATTGTTCGTATAATTTGCGTATTATTTTTTTCCCGTTAGTGATGATTTTTTTGCGCGATGAATTCTTACAGTCCCCGCGAACTGTTACTGTGTCTTTTTACTTTCTCCATACGTAGTATAGGGCAAAGTATTGTTTTCATGAAAAAATCGACTTCGAGATTTCAACGGAAATACAAGTTTAGAGGTCCCCTGAACAACTTTTGACCATTTTCTCGATGATGTCCGTGTGCGTGTGTGTGGTAGCTTTTTTGTGAGTGCTCTAACTCAAAAACCATTAATCAGGTCAATGCGAAATTTTAAATTTATCATATTTATAAAAGTCTCAAGAATTGATTAGTTTTTAGTAAAAATCGGTCAACCGGAAGTCACTTATCCGTTGTTTTGAAATATTTGCTTTAATATTTGATAAATGTAAAAATTTGCTGGAATAAACGTTGTAAGATATTTAGTTTTCTGCAACCTTTGTTTGAAACATTTTCCCATATAATGCATTGTTTAAGAGATATCTTATACATACCGACGATTATTGTTAACAATTAACGCTTGGTTACGTCTGAGTAACACTCCTTTTTCTTTTCTTATTTTTTGGAGGTTTGTGGCTATATCCAATATCAGAAGACTATGGTTCGAGTTTATTTCTGTTCTTTGTAAAGTCTAAAATTTTCTCGCAGTTTGTTAAATTATTTATTTTTATGTAACCTAAGTATTTGGAATTTTTAGGAATAATACAGGTATGAAGAAAGTCATGTGGTGGCCACATCAGATTTTTTATTTTAGTTTTTCCGCGTCATATCGCTTCCTCTTCTCCCCGATTCGCATTCAAAACTTGGTGCAGTCGTTTAAAATTTTTAGGGAACGTAAAAGCTCTCGAGGAGATATTTGGTTGCCCAGTAATTCATTCGTCAGTTCGGACTAGTTTGCCATTTTTTGATGTTCCTTTTTTGTTTTAGCGGACGTTTAATTTTCTCGCGGGTTTAAATCAAGCAGTCACGCCGGCCAAGTTTCTTTTATTTTATGAAACGCGAATCACATGGGTAGAAATGTTTAATGCGCTATAAATAGAAGGGACGTAGCATATCATTTGAGCAACTCGTGGTTTAGTTTATAGTGTTTTTTATTTTATTACGGAATGCATTTTTTTTTGGATAAATGATACAAGAATTTTGTGACAATATTTTAATACCACCGTCACGTTTTTTTATTGGTGATTGAAAGGATTTTGAAGGTCGTTAGAGAAATAATATAAACTCAATATTCAAAGTGTGCCCAGCTTCGGATTTAAGTGCCGAATAACATGCATGGTAATTTGTAACATGTAGCATAATACCCATCTATTAAAAAAAATTAAACTGCGTTTTTCAGACAAGAAGAATAAGAGCCATTAGCTGTCATTTAACCCAACTTAGCGGGTAAAACGAAAAGAAAACCTGCCTGAGGCAACCATATTTTCTACTAGCGCACCATTCTATTTATTTTGAATCTCATATACACGCACGCTGATATACTCGCTCACGCTGAAAGGTAACGTTTTAAGAGGGGCCTCTGGCAAATAAGCGGATGTGACAGAAAAATATATATCGAGAGAGGAGATGAAAACCTTGCTGAATGGATGAGAGAGAAAGAAAAACACGCCATTTTCAGGCGTTTGATATTTCACGAGGGGAGAGAGAGAGAGAGGAAGAGAGAGAGAGAGAGAGGGAGAGAGAGATCGTTCCACGTAACCTCTGAAGAAACGAAGGTAAGCGAGGGAGAGAGGGGTTGGAGAGTGCGTGCGAAAGAGGGGGCGAGAAAGAGATGGGCAAGCGGGATAAAGGCGGTCAAAACACATTTAAAACTTTCATTCTCCCACTCTTTTTCTCCCTCTCCTACTCTCTCTTTCTTTCATTTATATCTCACTATCTCCTCCACACCGTTCTTTCTCTCCACCATCGCGCAAGAGTTTCTCACACCATAAAAAAACACACCTACACCCTCGAAAACTTTTTTGTTTTTCTTTTTAATGTATGTCCCCTTTCCCCGAATATTTTCCATCTTCCTCGAGACGCCTTCGCGCCCTCCTCCCCCTCTAAATTCTCCTCCCTAGCCTGCTATTCATTCTCTCCGGCTCCCGAAGGAATCATTCTTTCCACTTAGAAACCCTCCCTCTCTCTCTCTCAATTTCCCACTCCTTCGATCTCTCGTTTCTCTCCATATAACCATAACCTTTCCTCATATACTCCCCAAGTCCCGTCATGACTGAGCACGTGCGTCTCTATTTTATCTTTATGATAAAAAAAGTCGACCTTCACGTGCTGTCGAGTTGTGTCGTCTCCGTTTTGAAAAAAATGCTCTCTGGTGCACGGTATTAAAGGATACGAGGCTTAATCGCAGCTTGTCGTCGTGGATGAGTGAGCGTTTTTGATAGATTTCTCCTAAAAGTTTTCGTTTTCTCGATAAATAGTTGAATTTTCACCCTTGCTCGACTTTCTCACACATTACTATCCTATTCTTGTATTTCTGGTTGTCTTGAACACTAAAGAATTTTATAGAAAACCGACAGGTGTTTTTATTTATAGAAATTGATATTGAACCGCCTCTTTTACGGTGTTGTCACATTGATTATGGTAATGTATAAGGGTTAGTGAGAATAATTGAAAAAGACGTATGAATAATTTCAGAAGAGCTCTTGGAGTTGTTTCATAACAAAAATGTCCTGCCATATGAGTGGAAACGAGCTCGAGGTAGTTTTTATTTTAAAATTTTTAATATCAATGGATATGGGCTTTTTCTATTTTGAAATGATTTAATTTTCACTCAAGGAATACGGAAAATTTTTGCAAGTTTAGGTAGATCTGTTTTTTCTCTAATATCAACAACTCAAGGTGTACGCGAAAGTAACAAATTTGAGTAGCCTGATGCATGCCGCACGGAGTAGCACTGCTCCAGCACTCACCGACTGCAGTGCTTTACTTCCCGTTGAGAGATTAGATATGCAAGAGTTTTGGGCATGACACACATTTCACAAAAGAGAAGGCATAAGTTGTTAATTCCTTCCACTGCAGTTGCACGAACCTGAAAAGCTATGTAGAGAGAACAATGACCCCATGCTACGATTGTTTGAATCGTTGTTATTAAAGGTTTAGTATATTTCTTATATATATTGTATTTTTTCATTCTATCGCACTTAATGTTAATTTAATCATTACATAAGTTACTTCCATAATTAATTTTAGTGGCGAAAACGCAACATTTTTAAATTTTTCGGCGTAATGAGTTAGGAATACAAAAATAACAATTAAAGTCAATTATAGAAAATATGCTAATCACTCAATGTTTCCCATATTTTGATAAAGCACAGAATAATGTTTATTAACCTACATATATGTGGGAATGCAATCTTTTCCTGCAATAATTCACAGTGATAAAATAATCTTTGTTCATTCCATTTTAAGTAATTATATAAGAAATTGGTTTTTAATATTTTTAAATTTCACGCGACTACACTGAAGATTTTGCGAACAAGGTTTTTCAACGTTTGAAATTTGCAGAAATTAACGCTATAAATTTTCCTCGGGCTGATAAATCGGCATTTGGTTTTCTCAATCGTTTTGTTCCGTTGGCCTTCGTTATCATCACATTTGAGCGTAGTTAAAATGACTTCGGTGTCTTAACTCGTAAACAGCGCTGCGTCATATTCTTAATGTTGATTTCCTCGAAAAATCTTCTTTGGCATCAACCCTTGAGTAAATATAGATGTTTCTAGGCTTGAAAACACGACAAAAATTCGAAGTAAAAATATTTTGTCAAAGAATTAGGAGGAAATTGCAATTTGTCCAATTTGTCGTCAAACCTTGTTTTCTCATTTATCTTTGTCTTTTTTTGTTTTTCGTCATTTTTCTCATTTTCTCCCAATTTCCCAATATCATGGCTTTTCTATAATATACTAGTTGAAAGTACCCAGCGATGCCCGGGCTACGCCAGACGTCTTTGGCGAATACAATTGTGTCATATGGTAACAAAATCATTTCCACTTTTGCGCATTTTTCATGATCGTAAAAACAATACTTTCTCCTATACTACATATGGAGAAAGTAAAAATCCTATCACATACAGACAGACCGACAGACACACAGACATCATCGCGAAAATAGTCAAAACGTGTTCAGGGAACCTCAAAACGTGTATTTCCGTTGAAATCTCGAATTCGAATTTTTCATGAAAACAATTTCTCTATACTATGTATAAGGAGAAAATAGAAGCGAATTCTGAGATATCTCTGATACCTATGAGGTGGGCCGGGAGGGTCCATGGAGGTCCGGAGAGAACGGGAGCATATGTGAGAGTAACAGGATTTCGAATTCAACAATGAAATCGGTTGGCAAGGCGACTTCTCCTTAAAAACGCAAGATTTAAAAAAAATATATCAAAACGTTAAACTCGAGAGATTTCGATTCGAAGGCGATAAAGAACGATAATAATAAGAAAATATAGTCATTTTTCTTTAATGAAGTCCTAGTCTGGAGATCGAAGGTCAAATATGTGAATTTTAATAAGCAAAAGAAAATGAGCTTGCAGGTCGAAATATCGATTTCTCCATGTTGTCTTATGGGGAATAGAAATCATTCTCAGGAATCGAACCCGGGATTTTGGAAATTTTTTTTAGTAAATGACTTTTTCTTTAAGAATCAAACATTCCCACCAAATGTCAATCTTCTAGCTACTCGGAAAGTTTGTTAAAAATACCATTACAGTTCCGCTTTCCCACCGAACGACGATATTTCAACGGCAATACACGTTTTGAGGCCTCCTGAACAAGTTTTGACACATTTACTCGATGTGTGTGGGTGATAACTTTTTTGTGGGTGCTCTTACTCAAACACTATTAATCAGGTCAATGCGAAATTTTAAATTTAACATTTTTATAAAAGTCACAAGAACTGATTAGTTTTTGGTAAAAATTGGTCAACCGAAAGTGGGTGTTTACTCTTGTCTCTTATCCGTTATTTTAAAATTTTTGCTTTAATATTTGATATATGTAAAAATGTATTGGAATAAATGTAGGAAATTCAAGTTTCTGCAACCTTTGTTTGAAACATTTTCCCATATAATGCATTGTTTAATTAAGAGATCTTATATTTTTAGCTGCCACCACCACGTCACATACCGACGACTATCGTTAACAATTGACGCTTAGTTACGTCTTAGTAACGCTCTTTTTTCTTTTCTTAATTGTTAGAGCTTTGTGGCTATATCCAATATCAGAAGGCTATGGTTTGAGTTCATTTCTGTTCTTTGTGAAGTCTAAAATTTTCTCGCAGTTTCTTAGAATATTTATTATTATGTAACATATTTGGAATTTTTAGAAATATTACAGATATGGAGAGTGTCATGTGATGGCCACATCAGATTTTTATATATTTGATTAGATATACGCACGCATCTATTATTTCTCTCAACATATTTTATTCTCCTTTTCCACAGTTTTCCCGCCATTTCTTTCTCACCTTCTCGTTGCCTGCCTACCGGGCCCTCCCTCCCTTCTACCGGGGCCTCTCTCCCTTTGTCCCGGGCCATTCTCCGATGAATTTCATGCGGCGAGAGCAATCTGCCGTGTCGTAGCCTTCTAATCGGCTCGCTTATCCGTCGCAATTGTCAATGGCGTCCATGGAATCACACGCCCGTTTACATCGAGTTTGAAACCGACGATAGGGATACGGCAAGCTAGTGGGAAGGAGAAAAAACAATGCTGTTTTTAGCCGAGATTGCGTATTTTTTTCCGAAGTGAAAATTTTTAATTTCTCCGCCATCTTTTTCTGCCGTAACTAGTTACATTGCTATTTATCGGTAACCCGTATTTTCAGCGTGCATCATAGGAAAAATTTAGAATTATCACTTTGTTAACGATACCTGGAGTCTGTCTGCGTGGTGCACGGTTAAAACGATTAGAATAAGAATGAATAGGATTTGAAGTGGGCAGTTCATTGATTCATGGTAACTGGGGCAGCAGAGAGCCCAATTCTCCTTAGAAACGTAATTACTTGGGTTATATGCATTTTTGGGATTGTGAAGGGATGCAAGGTTGCTACATATAATTTAAGTGTATGGAAATACCTTTTATTGCCCGCTCCTGCTTGGCGCATAATCCCGAAGGGAAAAAAATATCCCCGCTATTTCTGTTAAGTTTTTTTCTTTATTGTTGCGGTACACGCAATTTTGTACGGCACTTGGCAAATCACGCGAGCAAATTGCGTGCGCTATAATCCTACCGATAAAAACCAGAACTTTGTTGATAATTTAATTGTTAAAAATGTGTTATGATCCGAATTTTTGAAAATTTTAAATTAATTTTGTTTGCTCATCCATTAAAATGAGCGATTATTATCTTACATTTTGACCTGTATTTTATTAAATAACAGTAAATTTATGTAACTATACATCCGCGGTTTTTGTTTTTCGCCTTATCTCGCAAATTTACTTACGCGTCTCAGGCTTATGTTTACGTCTCGGATAATTTTCAATAGAAAGCGATGTCATGTGAATTAATTAAAATTCGGGTTTCGTAATATCAGATTAATTTTGTAATGATGTTGCCGTCGTTATTTAGATGTGGAGTAAAAATGGTGTACACGAATTACTTGCCATGTTCTCGTTGAACAAAAATGTATAAATCTTCAAAAGGGCAATTCATTTTACGGTTAAATTAACAAAATTTTGTAATTGAAATTCTATTTTCCACAATTCAGGAAATAAAATCAATAATCTGCTTTTCCTAAAGTCCCAATAAGCAACCTTTTCATGAATTTTAGATAAGCACATGCCATTTTCAGGATCCCTCTTTAAAATCATTCTTAAAGATCAGAAATTTTTGCTGTATATGCATAAATAAATGAAAGAGCACGGGGCTAATATTAAACAAATGAGGGCGATTAACTGTACAAATATTTGAACGTGACATTCCAGCAGGTTCATCTAGTACAGTACAATAGACCCTCCACATTCATGTTTTTAACATTCGATGTTTAGTTTATCTGCGGATGGTTTTTAAATATCACAGGTTGCATTCGTGGCATATAAATTCGTTTAACCTGAAGAGGGATAAGCAATGTCTTTTTTTGCTGTCGCAATGTCTTTTTTGCTGTCTATACCAACGGAGATGAATTTGGACGCTTTTCCCACTGTATTTGTACGTAGAACAGGTAGCGGTTCACGAAATATTTAAGTGGGTTTGCCAAAATGATGATTTAAAAAGTGTGGTTTTCAATAAATTTGTTTGGGGATATATATCCGCATGTAAACACTTGCCTTTTTTACGGCGAACGTTAATGGTCGAATTTAAGAACACGCATTTTATTTAACTACTCCACCGCAATTATACCTTCCTCTGCATACTCCAGTAAGCCAACTTCACGGAACGATCTTCGCGAGGACTCCACATCCTTCGATATACCAGCTCCATATTCATCTTCGGTGGTTTGAATTGCCTTTTTAGGTTTTTTATATTTATTCTTCATAAATAAAATGCTTATATAGTTTATTTACTTTAATTATAAGTAGGATATTTATTGAACTTATTATGCATTTCTCATGAACTTTCATCTTGGTTTCCGTGTCAGTGGTCTCCTTAAACTTTATTCCGCATAAGTCTTTAGTCGTAACACTTGCGGATTTGGCATTCGCGGCGTTTTTTACGAACCTACGCCATAGCAAATGTTGACTCTAGTTCAGGGTGTCACCAAACTTTTCACTGAAAGGGCCACATGAGGCTTCATGATCTACTGTGCGGGCCACATACGGCGTTTCAAATGACTGATCGGGGCCGTGTGAAAATTTCAGAGCAAATTTTGAGAATTTTTTCGATTCTGTAATATGTAGTTCGCTTATATTAAAAGTAGATTTCACCGAAGTACTCGGAAAAATGTCGTTTAGATATCATGAATGATATCTAATGAATTCTCTTGCTGATAAGGCGGACCGGATTAAATCACTGAGCGGGCCGGACGTGGCCCGCGGGCCGTAGTTTGGGGACTCCTAGTCTAGTTAATCAGTGGCCAAACCTACTTGCTGGCAGAGCCGCATACAATAATCTTCCAAAGTTCGAGAGCCGCACGTCATGCATTCCGGGCGCATAAGTGTGAACTGTAGACATAATCTGCGCTTTTAGTAACACAGAGAGAATGAGTTTCTCTTAATCATCCCCAAGACGTCTCAATTCAAACTGCGTTACTGTGTTTTTTAGTGAAAAGCGTTGACATACCCTTGAAAAGAAATGTGGAAGAGCCGCATGCGTCTCGAGAGGCACAGTTTTGTCTCCCCTAGTCTACTTTATGAAATAAATTGCGTTATAAACGATTTCTCATCTTTCTTTTATTTGAGTGCTCACACCAGATCATGATAGAGTTATAATTTAATGGCAAATATTCCACGCGCGGGATTTTACATTCCACCATTTTTTTTAACCTTTTGGAAGATTAAGCTTTTCAAATTTCTTCCCTGTTCATTCTTTCTTTTCTCCGGTATCATTGAAAATTCATCGTACGACTCCCTTTCTCGAGCTCGGAGCGTCGGTAAAGGCGACTTAACACCGGTAACATCGATGTTTTTTTCCTCTTTCTCTCTCTCTCGCTCTCTGTCAAAGACCCCAAGAGTCAATAGGGAAGTGTCACTGGTCTATAAGGGGAGAAAAAATCGTGAAAAAATACGGCCCGGGTGTTCGACTTAGAAGTCAGCCGCGACACAAAAGAGAGGAGGAGGGGGGAGAATGGTATGGGATGGAGGCTAGGAGAGAGGAAAAATGTCCGAGGAAAAAGGTCGGGATGGTCCTGCCACAAGTGACGAGTATGAGTTTTCCAGAAAAAAGATAGAGGAAGGAGAAGGGGTTGGGGGGGGGGGGAGGAGGGATGGATAGGCCTCTGAGCCATATGTTGGGCGCGATAGAAGAAGAGGTTTCGAAGGGAATGTGGGACAGAGGGTGAGGGAATGAGAGATGATGGAGGCAGTGTGGGAGGTGAAAAAAGAAACAGACGAGCAATAGACGATAAAAAAGTGAAGAGAAAGGGCTTGTTTTTTTATAAATGCAGTTATTCCTTCTCCTTTCGTCATGTTCCTTCCGCTGTGAATTGCAACTTACTGAGACAATGTGTGGTAGAGGAAGCATCGCGAAAAAAACAAAACAAAAACAAAGCGACCGCTTCTTGGAGGAGTATTTATTGTAGTTTCGGACTTGTTCGTGTCTTTCTATATTGTATTTACCGGGGAAAAAACTGTTTTTGAAAAGACCGGACGACACTTTGTTGCGGATCGCTGCGAAAAATCTTGAGAAGAGAGCGCTCGTAGCTTCTTGCACATATTTTTTTCCGATTCTCTTATTTGAAGTGTCTCAATGGAAGAAAATTTTATAGCATCGCTCTACTTTAAAAAAAAAAATACTTTCTTTTTAGGGCAATATTGGTCGATCATCCTTTTCAGATAAATTGTGAAAAAGTAGTGAAAACTTGATAATCGTGAATTAATGTTGAACGTTTTAGTGGGATCGAACTATCTCTACAGTATAATCATTTATAAGAAGGTTACCACTTTAAAAGTATTTCGTCCGTTAAATATTCAAAGGTTTTTTAAAAAATTATTTGGTTTTCGAATGAAACCATGAATGGGCTTGATGTAGCAGAAACAGTTTATACAGATCATCATCATAGGTAGTGTGTCCGTAGATAGGTACGTGATTATTCATGGTTAAACCTGGTTCTCCATATACTCCTATTTTCCGCTGTCCTCTTCATATCTTGATAACTCTTTCCCTTTCAAATCGTCTATCAGCTGAAACCTTTTGCTACCTCTTTCCCCTTTTCCATCTAGTTTTCCTTCTAACACGTCTTCTCTCCTCAGGTAATGTCCAGCTCAGTTTGCCTTCCTCTTTTTAATAATCTGTATAATCATTCGCTTCTCTTCGTAGCACTTCAGCGTTTTTCATCCTATCTGTCCATTTTATCTTCAGCATTCTCCTCTAAGTCCACATTTCAAAGCTTTCTAAGTATTTGATGGCATTTTTCCTTAGCGTCCATGCTCCTGCGCCGTACAAAGCTATACTCCATGCATAACATTTTATGAACTTTTTGCGGATATCTTCCCTTATATTCCCAGCAAGTAGGTGTTTCATTCTTTTGAAAGCCGCTTTTGTTTTTCCTATTCTAGTCCTGTTCTCATCCGTACATTTTGCTTCTCTTGTTATGATGCTTCCAAGGTATTTATAGTCTGAAACTTGTTCTAAAGGCTTTCCTCCAATACTTATGTCCAGATTCTCTTCATTGCCCGATATTTGAATGATCTTGGATTTTTCTGTATTTATTTTCACACCGTATTTTCTACCTATTATTACTAGTCTATTTATAATTTTCTGGGGTTTCTCCTCCTTTCTTGCTAGAAGTACTAGATCATCCGCGTATTTTACTGTTCTTATAATCCTTCCTCCAATTTTGAAATCTCCGGTTCTTTTAACGCTTCTTGCATTAGACTTTCTCCATATATATTGAATAGGGTCGGAGATAGACAGCAGCCGTCTTGCTCCTCTACATATATTTACTCCGCAGGTGTCCGCATTCTCCAACCTGACCTTTACAACTTGTTTCACATATAGATTCCTCATCATTCTCCTGTCTTACAGATAACGATCCATAATTGGTGTAGTGGTTAGGACGCTGACTGCTACTCCCCTGCTGTTCGAAAGGGCACTGTGTACGAATCCTGCGAATCTAGGATGCTTTCTAAGGTCGCCCGCCCCCCTGTTTTTATGATTTGAGGAGACCGCGCAAAGTCAGTGTTCCGTCCTTCGGCAGGGACGTAAAGCCGTTGGCCCCCTTGGTGCTCTTTGTTAAGAGTAAGCTAATGCCGGCGTCGAGTTTCCCTCCTCCCTTGTGATCGTCTTCGGTGTGGAAGGATTTATGGCCATAATAATCAAAGAGGTAGATTAGCCAAAATTACACACACACTCTAGCATGGTTGGCGATTGGCATAGCAGTTCACATAGAAATTTTCTTTGGCAGAAACGTTTGTGTAATATACAAAACCGTAGCACCCTAAACTACCTCAATGATTTCGCTTTTATACTTTCTCTCTTCTCTATTATACTTTCGATTCTTATACGTTTCCATATTATCTTTGTAATTATCTTTCATCAAATTCCTTAAGCATATTACTTGGAAGAAAACATGCAGAAAATCTCTCTACTATGATGTTTAATATTTTCGTAATATTATGAACAAGCAAGATTATCAAGAACCCGCCATGAGAAATTCTTCAGCATCTTTTTGTGAGACACGATATTTCTCTCGTTTTCCTTCCCTCAATATATATCTACACCCCATCTACTCCCTCCATATTTTCCCCCACAAAATGACATGTTTTCAATTCTTGTATTTTTATTGTTACTTGTATTTACATAAAGTGCTATTTATTATTGTATATATTTCATGACGAGGGGTTAGGTGGAAGATGGGACTTTTTAGTCTCAATCTCGCCCCAAATAAAGACCACATATCTCAATCAATCCTCCCCTCCTCCTGCTTCTCTCCCCCTCTCCCCTTCTGTCCTCCTGCCTCTCTCCCCATTTCCCCTCCTCCTCCCCTCCTTCCGCTCCTCTCCCTTACTTCCCATGTGCCCCTCCTACCTCCTTTTCCCCTCCTCCCTCCTTTGTCCCTCCTTCCCCATTTGCCCTTCCTCTCCTTGCCTCCCCTACTCTCCTTCTCTCCCCTACTTTCCTCCTCTCCCCTACTATCCTCCTCTCCCCTACTCTCCTCTCCTCTAATCTCCTCATCTCCCCTACTCTCCTCCTCTCCCCTACTCACCTCCTCTCCCCTGATCTACTCTGATCTAGCCTGCTTTATCCTGATCTATCCTGATCTACCCTGATCTACCCGTCTCTACCCTGCTCTACCCTGATCTATTCTGCTCTACCCAGCTCTACCCTGATCCACCCTGCTCTACCCTGATCCACCCTGATCTACCCTGATCTACCCCGTTCTACCCCGATCTAACCTCATCTACCCGGCTCTACCAGATCTACCCTGCTCTACCCTGATCTACTTTGATCTACCCTGATCTACCCTGCTCTACACTGATCTACCCTGCTCTACCCTAATCTACCCGGCTCTACCCTGATCTACCCTGATCTACCTTGATCTACCCCGTTCTACGCCGATCTAACCTCATCTACCCTGCTCTATCCTTCTCTACCCTGATCTACCCTGATCCACCCGGCTCTACCCTGCTCTACCCCGATCTACCTTGATCTACCCTGATCTACGCTGATCTACCCTGATCTATTCTGATCTACCCTGATCTACCCCGTTCTACCCCGATCTAACCTCATCAACCTGGCTCTACCAGATCTACCCTGCTCTACCCTGATCTACTTTGATCTACCTTGATCTACGCTGCTCTACCCTGCTCTACCCTGATCTACTCTGCTCTACCCTGATCTACCCTGCTCTACCCTGGTCGACCCGGCTCTACCCTGCTCTACCCTGATCTACCCTGATCTACGCTGATCTACCTTGATCTACCCCTATCAACCCTGATCTACCCTGATCAACCCTGCTCTACCCTGATCAACCCTGCTCTATCCTGATCTACCCTGATCTACCCGTCTCTTCCCTGATCTACCCTGATCTCCCAAGATCTACCCTGATTTCCCCTGCTCTCTGCTTCTCTACCCTGATCTAATCTGATCTAATCCACTCTAATCTAATCCACTCTAGTCCACTCTACTCCACTCTACCCCATCCCACCGCACTCTACCCCACTCTACTAACTCTCATCTCATCTACTGTCATCTACTCTACTCTAATCTTCTCTAATCTATTCTAATTTACTCCAATCTACTCCAATCTACTTTAATCTACTCCAATCTACTCCAATCTACTCTAATCTACTCTAATCTACTATAATCTACTCTAATCTACTCTAATCTAGTCTAATCTAGTCTAATCTAGTCTACTCTAGTCTACTCTACTCTAATCTAATCTAATCCATTCCAATCCCCTCTAATCTAATCCACTCGAATCCACCCTAATCCTCTCTAATCTAATCCACTCTACCCTACCCCACCCCATTCTACCACACTCATCTCATCTACTCGCATCTACTCTACTCCCCTTCCCTCCCCTATTCATCTCCTCTCCACTACTCCCCTCCCCAGGTCTCCCAATTCTCTCCCTCCAAATTCCCTCCTCCCACGTTTATGGCGGTCGCAGGGAGGCGTGTCCTCGCCAAAAGACTCGAGCGGACGCCCGCGTCATCGGAACTTCCGGTGTCGAGTATCGTTTTCATTCCACGGCGCCGCTTTTATATTTTTCTTACCCGCCTAGAGATTCTTGTACAAACTCCACCCTCTTGTGTCTTTCTCCTCATTCCACCTCTTTTCTTCCCCTTCTTTTCTTTGAGGGCGTCTTTACTTCGGTGAAAGCAAAAAAGAAAAGGTTCCCGAAAGCGCAACGAGTTACGTCTGTATCAAGATGGGCCAGCTTCTCCCAGCCGCCTTTCCTTATTTACTCGCGCCCTTCCTCTCCAAGAGATCCTTTTTTTATGAAAAGAAAAAGAGCCGGTACCCTCCGAATCGAGTGGGAAGAGGATAAAAGGGGAAGAGGAAGGAACTCGGTAGCCGAAGGATAAGGAAATAAAAGAGGTGGAACGGAAAGATTAAAAAATGTGTATATAAAAATTTGCAAATACACCCCATCGCATCCTCTCTTCCCCTCTCCCTTAGGGTGTTTAATTCCCCTCGTTGCCGCGGATTCATAAGCTCTGGCATCGTATTGTATACTGTTTTTGTTTTTTTTTCCTGGCAACGCAAAGTGTCTTCTTCACTCCGTCGCTTCCTGCCACTCCCCATTCCGACGTCCGAAGTCTTTGCCTATGTTCTCCTCTTGCTTGTTCCTCGTGCTTCCTTTCCTACCCCTCTTTTTCTCGCATCGAAAAGCCATCTCCGCCCTCCGTCTCATCCTTCTCCGATCAAAGCTCTCCTACTTCCAACATAATATCAATCCGGCACAGAGAAAAGGGAAAACTCGTCTTGGGATGCCACCCCCAACCTTCCATCTTCCTTTTTCTCCCTTCCTCCCTTAATACCCGGTTCATTCTTCTACCCGATGGTGAAGACCCGCGTATATTATGTGCCTCTAAAGGATTTGTTCACTTCCCGAAGGCGGACGAGAGAATAAGAGGGCGTTCATGCATTTTTATACGTCTCTCTCAATTTTTTTTATTTTTCGCATCTCTCGGCGTCTCTCGGTGTGATGTGCGTTTTTGGTAAGATTGTTCTCAGGGTTTCGCGTCTGATCCTGAGAGGCGAGCTTTATTTTTTGCGTTTATTTTTGTCTGCGGGATTTGCATGCGCTGCCACGAGATCATGTATGAGGCAGTTATTAAATTGCTCGAGGTTAGGCGCCGTGGAAAAATTTTTGCTTCCTTCGTATCAAGCTAGAAAATGTGGTGAATAAGGGAATTGTGGTCTTCTCGTGCGGCACAATGCTGTTTTTGCGCCGACGTCACCCGACAATTTGGGATGCTGTTGCTACTTTTTGTGGTACGATTTGATGTTTATTTTGGAAATAAATATTTACTTCGGAAATATCCGCGAATACTTGTACATTATGAGTTTCAATGGAAATAACTCGCAGATGTTAACTCATCTTGGAACTGCTAACGCGCGTCCAAAAGTAGCAGTCATCCGAAATATGCTGTCCAGAGCTTTTAACTTAAATCACAGGCGGGCGTGTGATTTCTCAGAAGAAAATTACAACAAAAAAGTTCATTAAGTGAGTTATGAAGCATGATTTTACGTAAGTAAATATTTGGAATTAGGTAAACAAAATAATGTGGCCTGGGCGTAGCAAAAACTTTTCAATCTGTTGTGCGGCCAACTAAAATCTGCTGCAATTCAAAATCGACACATTTTTTCCAATAGCTTTGCGAATATTTGTAGTTAACCGTGTCATATTTTCACCTGAAATCTCACCAAATTTTCCTTTCGTTGATTCATTTTCTTACTAGAGCTTGTGAAAAATTTCTCGTTCGTAAAATGACATTCTTTTTGTCCATTGATGTTGTTTCCTTAGGGAATCAGTCACACAAGCGCGGCGACGACATTAAGTCAAATTTTTAGCAAAATTCATTCCATTCCATTCCATGTGAACTTATAAAAAAAAAAATTCTGAGGAAGTCTCTTTCTGCGTGAGCGACGAAATTCTTCTCGGAAAAGAGAAGATAACTGTCAAGGAGATATATTTTGATGCAAATGGCACAATGGAACGAATTTTTTTCCTTTACAGCATACAAAACTGAGGTGGTTTTCAGAGTGGAAATTTCTTGGATTCATTCTCCAAAGAATAATAAAATACTTTTAAAAAGCTTTCCATTATTTCTTTAGGAAATTTTTCTATAATTACCTCTATTTAGGATGCCGTTAGATTTAAGAGAAAAGTAGAACTTTATTTTTCTTTCTTAATCTCGACGTAATTTATTTCGGTAAGACGCTTGTTGATGAGACAAATCTGATTTTAGAGAAAACAAACACCAAGTATCCTATTTTTGTTTGTCGCGTTTCGATAGTTGCAGGACTCGACTAACTAGAGATTTCCCGTACTAATTGGGTTTCAAAGGATTAAATTCATAATCTTATTTGGTGTTTCAGAGAGAATGCTGTATTAGGAACATAACAAATTTAGTGCCATTTGTAATGGAGTATACTGACTTTGATTGCGAGTAAATTTTTGAAATTAATTGAATTTATAAACGTGCTAGTCTTTTTTATTATGGTGTTGCCTTCTTTTCCCGTTTTCGTGTAATTCTTTGTTTTTGTTCGTATTCGCGTTCTCCTGCGATGTCACCACGCCATATCATATATCCCAACAAAGGATTCTTTCAAACTTTAGTATCAAACATGTCCCCAAAATTGTTTTTTTTTCAGCGCGATATTTATTCCCCATATTGCATATATTTTTCTATTCCGGGTTTGACCGTCGTTCTTCTTTTCCGGTCGCACGCATATATAACGTGGAGGGATCGGGGTATCTTTGGCTTGACTTTCGTGTCTGCGAGGTGGAAGACAAAAAGCCCAAACTTCTGTAGAAGTTTCCCTCGTATCCTCCCATCCGTATCAAAACCCATATAATAAAGCCTATCTATCCGCAACTTATTCTGGTCTTCTATCTCGCTCCATCTTATATCCTTGCACTGAGTTTTATGCCCTTCCTGGGGCCGATTCAACCACCCAAGTGGCTCAAACGACTGCTTGGGACTTAGATTTCAAATGTATTTACAACGGAGCTAATCTTTCGGAGTACTTAGCGCGTACGAGAAAGACGGGGCCGCTAGTTCTTCGACAGGAAGTAAAGAAATATGAGCCCATCTCAGTTCTTTCGTTCTTTATTATAAAGATATATTCGAAGAATTTTAATTTTAAATCTAATGGCGTCCTATAAAATAACCGACGTAAAATGTCCAACGAGCGACTAGTCCGAACAATAAAACTCATACCACGTATTTAATCACCGGTATCAGGGTCGTTCCTGTCCTATGCTTTTCCGGAGAGTGCAGAGGATTAGAGATGAATGCTTTAGGTTGTTGCAGCAATGTGCGGGAGGGCCGAAACAATGTGTTACCAACTACATCTGAAGCAATTACTTACCGGCTCTTGTAATTAGATCCACCGGGAGCATTCCTGCCGTGCAAACGTTTTCACTGTGCTAGCGATATTCCCGTAGGTTCTTTATCTATACAAAACACAGGTAGCACTAAATACCTATTTACAATTGGAAGACTGAATTGAATTTCACTGATGGTGGAAAATGCTGTAAATATCCATTTCCATTCGGTTTTTCCATCTTCATTATGTGAAGTATTCTTTTATTGATCATTTATAAACCAAGAAATATGGCTTGCCTGTAAGAACATTAACTAAAAGTGGAACCATTTTGCTAAATATCACATTAGAATTTTAAATACTGCGACTACTTCACTAAATGCTGCTTCAACATCGTGGCGATCGGCAAAACGCACGAATAAAGGAAACTGCTCTCATGTGGAGCTACAGAATAATAGCCCCAGCAGGCGTCATAGCATCTTAATATTAAAATGCCTCACCCTTGAAACTTGAGGAAAAATTACTGGCAAATAACAAGGCATAAGATTATAAAAATTTTACTCTATTTTTTGTTCTGTACATATATACAAAATTATTGGCCTAAATTGAAAGATTTTTTGAATGTTGTCGCCTTCTCAAAATATAAAGTATTTAAATGAATATTTCACTCGCATGGCCGTAAATTTATCTTCATTATATATATATTAATACGAATGCTCTTTTAATCATGCGATCAGAGTTGGACGGCCAACTGTCATTGCGCAAATCTTAATGTTTTCGTCGCTATAAATGATTTCAAGAATAAAATAAATCACTGAAGAAATAAAAATACTTCCTAGATCGATAAAACCGCTCTTATATTGTGTGCTTCAACCAAAAGATCAGAGAAGCATATTAGGGCTATCTCCACGTTCCCTTTGAATATCAGCTATTTAGCTATAATGGCTTCCTCCAGCGAGAGAGATGGCTTTTGTTATCCCTTCGACCGTGTTCAATGTCTGGTATGCCATCGACTCCGTTTTTGCCGCGGAGTCGCATTGTGCCGTAAAACCAATACGCCAGACTATTAAGGACTAGATATAAAAGCGTGGAGCGGCGAGCGGGTTCAATTGTTGGCGTGCGAGTTTAGCTTAAATGTGATAACACGCAACAAAGAGCAAATGTGGGCAGAGTAAATCCTCAAGGGGTCGCAGTAACCCTCCCTGAAACGACAATAGGCCGTATAGTATCTCTTTCATCCGCTCATTCGAAAAGTTGCAAAAAAATGTAGGAAGAGAGACGATGCCAATAACCCGTACTCGTCATTTTATGTTGTTTGCTCGGATATTAATCCGGCTTTGTCGTCCATGGAGGAAATTCTATCGTCCTCGTCGATATGTTGGGGAAAAATGGACGGTGGTCACAAGCTCAGTTTGCGAAACGAGAATAACGGGGAGCATATACTGATTAGTTCCCTTTTTGGAATAAATTTGGATACTTTTGCCGTGTTTTCCGGTTTTTTTTTAAATGTTTCATTAATCATTTAAGACGGGAATGCTCGAGAGAAGTTGTATTTGATTTTGCCCATTGAGACTCATGGAGCGAAACATTCTTTTTTAATTTTCTTCCATCTACTCTTTGCTTTTTCTTTCCTTCTTTAACTCAGCTCTATTTACAGTTATTCTTGCCTCGTATTTTTTTCGGCCTCTCTCTCTCGTTCTCAACACGTTCCCTTTATGTACTATATATCTTACGGGAGTAAATGCCTGTCAAAAATGACGGGGAATGAAATGAAATGCCCTAAACAAAAAACCAGGGTTAATTTCTTCTTATTTTAATTTTCTAAAGAATGAAATTCTGCGCGTCGAAAAATCGCTAGGGCTCTTTTCGTCAGTGACTTTTAATGCGTGATTGAGGCATTCCTGCCAAATTTCGATCTTCTATCTTGTCGGAAAATTTGTTAAAACACGTTAAAAAGTCACATCCAGAGTGACAATCATAAGCGTTTGATATTGAGGATGCTTTTTAATATTCACACTTTCTATTTATTTTCGCCTATTTTTTCTTTCCTTTCCATTCCGACAACTTTCATTCGCTCTCTCCCTCTCTCTGTGTGGTCATCCGTATCTTTCCTCTCCTTTCCTAGTTTTCCTTCATAATTCTTACATTCATTCTCTTTATACTGTCTACTTTTCACTCTTCTTCTTTCTACTTTCCATTGGTCATCGAAGTATTTTTCTCTTTCCTTTCTTCTCACGTTTCGAGAAAATTTCTCGAGAGAGATTCGGCAAAGGAATAAATGTCTCAATGCATCTTTATCTATTCATTGTGAACTTTTTGGATTTTCTCCCCTCCATCTTCCAAAGTTTTCCGCCCATCTCTTTTGCCCACCACCTCCTCTTCTTTCTCGGGTCGAAAGAAAGTATTCTTCGTTCCAAAAGTTTTGTCCGAGTCATTTCTGCTGTCATATATCAAACGGTTTTTATCCCGTATTCCACGGATTGTTCTCGCGTTTTTTATTCGTTTCTTTTAGTGTTCACAGCGTTCGTCTCTAAAGGTATCGGTTTCGGCTTTTTCATTGGATTCCGCTGTGTACGGTGTCTTGATTTTCTTGGAGGCGATTAATTTGAAAAAAAAATCGCTATGTAGATGGTATCACTAGTTCATAATTAATTCGAGATGTTATTTGAGATAAAGGGAATTCCCTGTTGTGCTTCAGCTTGGATTTTTAATGTTAGGTCTAAGACCCCACCCTTCCTCCCCTCAACTTTGAGAATTGCGAATAGTCGTGGATTGAAATCTTAGCTGTTAAAAAGATCCGCTCGAGTTCGATTCTAGGTCAAGTTCAAAATTTTTCATTTTATCTGCTTTGGTATTAAAAACTTTGTATTGAATTTATTTGACGAAACACTTAATGAATATTTTCCCCGTCATCCTCTGTCTTCCTTTTCTGGGATACCAATTCTTCACCAAGGCGACGACAAATTTTTTTGTTTCTCAATCCTTAATATTAATTTTTGTCATTAAGGATTTTGTCATAAGTTGGTAAATCACCGAGATTTTCCCGAAAGCTTCTTTGTCGTGTTTCATTTTATGCTCTGAAAAAGTGTCAAATATTAGCCGAAACGAAATGGGATGAGTGGGCGTGTAAAACATACTTCCCGAAGGGCGGTTTCGCTGCTTTTGTATCTCTAGCCTCAGCTCAAAAGAACCGCCGTAGGGGCTGAAACACATTTCCGTCGCAAAAGTTACGCGCAGAAATAAATTACGATTTCAATTAACCTGGCTCATCATGTCCTGATTATAATGAACCAAGCAATTAGGAATCTTCTCGCCAAGCCGCGTCATTACTTTTCGCCGCTTGAAAGAAGACAAATAACACCATCTA
Organism: Tanypteryx hageni; assembly: GCA_028673005.1. Classification (NCBI taxonomy): domain Eukaryota; kingdom Metazoa; phylum Arthropoda; class Insecta; order Odonata; family Petaluridae; genus Tanypteryx; species Tanypteryx hageni. The sequence continues at coordinate 48,635,920 of CM054116.1, forward strand.
GTTATGGGGCGGAAATTTATAAAGAAAAAAGTCCATGCAAAATAGGGAGGAGGAGGAAGTGGTAGTATTTTCGCGAATATTTCTCTTCTCTAAAGGATTGAATTACCCAACTTAATGCGCGCTTTTTTTCTCTCTCTCTTCGTCCCCTTACTTGTGCCCAAACTTTTAATCCGTTTTTATCTGCTTAAAGGCGCAAAAGTTAGGGGCATCTTAATATGAGAAAGCCAACGAGCGCTAATTAAATAAAGCCGAAGGGCCTCGCTGGGAATAGCGTGTGCGTCAAGGAGCTAAACGGACCTCCCTCCTTTAATCTTAAAACCTTAAATCCTCGGTCATGCGAACCACTACGCCTTTTCGTTACTATTTTTTTCTTATTGGATGCTTTGCCATTCTCATGAAGTAAACACATCCTCTTCTTTTGTACCTGCTTTATTCTTCGCATCCTTTCATCTCGATCATCTCGCCTTCTTTATTTTTCGATTCTACTTCGCTTTATTCGTATTTTTATCTTTACCTTTGCAGTGCTTGTTCAGCCGTCTTTTTCCATATTAATTGCATGCTGACGATATAAATTGATCATTATACCATTATATACTTTAACATGGAATTCTTTTACATATTTCGCCTCTTACCACCAGGCGCTTTGGATTTATCATGAAGAATTAGGACTAATTACAGGTTAGTCAGTGAGATAAAATTTGTGAGTCTCTGCCGGTTGACAGGCGAGACAATTCCGATTGAAATTTCTGTATAAATTATAATATTTTATAGATTACTCATTTTAATCTTTTTTGCCATTACATTCGCTCACTTATGTATACTGCTCTCTATCTCTCTCTTCAGCATGATTTTAATCAAATATTTATGGTAGATAAGGGCTTAAGTAAAGGCGCTTTAATTAAATCAATCTCGTTATAAATTTAATTAAAAGTTATTCTGATTGTTTTCACTTTGTATCTTAATACATAGTTTTGCTCCTCAACTTTGTATGACTAAATTTTATTAGGTTTGAATTTCAAAATTTCATCAGAATAATAATAATCTGTATTTAGCATTGCATTAGATCTTGGAAATTTTATTCGTTGTAATGCGCGGCTTGTTTTTTGAAAATTCCATATTATTTCTACTTGGATACTTAAATAACATTATTTGCGCTTATATGATGATTTCATATTATGAGATTTGAGCTGGACAAATCCAAACTCCGATTCATATATTAAGCCGTGATAGTTCACCAGAAATTAATAACAGGAAGCCCTATAGGTTGTTTGAAAATGACTTCACTCTGGCAATATATCATTAAATTAATTTTAATCGGGCTTTGCTTTCACAGTATATTCATTTATCGCGTTAAAATGCCGCTGTATAATCATTAACGCGGATAAACAATACAACAAACAAGTCTTGTTTGTCTCTGACATTTTCAGAGGGATTCCTTTGAAACGCTGCCATTTGATCCAACAAAACTCTTGAAACGGCAACAAGAGCTCAATTTAGAATAAAAATGACGAAAAAAAACGCGAGAGAGCATTAAATCCCCCCTCTTCACCCGTGCAAACAATGTTTACTGTTGTGTATTTATGCGGCCGAAAATCTCAATTGTGCGGATATTCATTTCCGAGATATGTGGTCGTTTTGAAGGGAGAGGGGCTCAGCGGAGGAAGCCGAGTTCGTTTGAACCATAAATACGTGGAAGGAGAGACGAGACGGACCCCTACTGCTGTTTCGCATTATCTACCCTTACACTTCCCACTCCCTCTCTGCGAGCGAGAATTTCTCCCCCGTCTCTGCCGCTCCGGTCCCTGCTTCATCCCTTCCTTCTGCAACAACGACCATGAATTTCAATTTGTCCTCGTAAACCATTTCGTAAGGGAGGGAGCGCATTACACGCAGGCTGATACCCGGAAAAACTTTTTAAAGGTCGAAAAACCTTCCATTTTTCTCCTCCACGGCCCTCTCACCCTCCTCGGATGCTGAGGGTCTTCGCCTCCAAAGCATTCGCTCCCGGAAAACCGACAGTCAAGACCGGCGAGAGTGTGACGTGGCGCCTCCTCGGAGAATAGCGGCTGGGGTGGGGTGAGGGAGTTTCCGTCTGTTTCTCTCCCTTTCCATAACTGGGTGGGATTTTCGGTCGGGTTGGATGCGGAAGGGTGCGCCCCCTTTTGCCCTTTCTAGCCGACTGTCTAGGCACCACATGGTCCACGGTATGGAAAGACACGCGGAGGTGGAGGCTTGCTGAAGGAAAGGGAGAGTTAACCCCTTGAAAAGGAGCATAGAAGGGGCTGAGAGTGGTGTCGTGAAGGTTAGGGAGGGGATGCGTTATGGGTGTAGCTTTCGCCACGGTTCAGTTCAGTTCACGGAGGGGGCCAAACAGGCTAATCTCTAACACATTGCGGAGGTCTCGCGTGTAGGAATAGATGTTTTTCTTTTTTTCTCTCTCTCCCCCCCCGCTTCCCCCGGAATCCATCCTCGGGGACTCTATAAAAGATGCCGAAGAATTCATGCCATGATGATACACTCCCTACTTCGATTTGCGTTTTCGCTGGAAAAATAACATCGCGTGATGGAGTTAGATTGTCGAATGGTTTGCTTCCATTTGTAACGGGATATTTGAATAAAAGTTTTATTTTAGTGCAAGTGGCACCTCTGCTGGATAATCAAATGAACATCTTTACGGTAGCGTCATAATCATCTGGTTGAACTTATTATTTCCGCTTTCTTGTTATAATTTTTTTTCGAAAAGTGCCGCCTAATGCGTCGCAGTACAGAATTATCGCAAATCGTTAGCTATTGAACATATCTAATAAGATAAGGGTAAGATTTTTACTGGAGGAATGTTTCTTTCGAATTTTGGCCCAGGAAAAATTTAATTTAGTCAACCTTTTACCTCCCAATAAATTCAATTGCCCAGATTGTTTCCGCGGCAACGTTGGTGCGAGAAATTACTGATACACATTCGCTTGTGTGTTTACGTGTTTGCCGTATCAACCGCATGATTGCTTTTTAAATTAAATTCCATTAAAGATATACAGGCGTGAGGATGGGTAAAGAGAAAGAGAGTGCGTTGGGTTGTTCGGTGTCGGGGTTTGCGTGTTTGCTCGTTCGCTTGCTTTGGTTTGGGAGGAGTGGTGGCGGTGGTGGTGGTCTGCGTGTAGGACAGGGAAGACTTGGGAGTCGTCTGCGGGGGAGAGGGTTGGGGGAGGGGGAGAGGAAGGGGAGGATTTTCATGGAAGGATTCGTCGACGTCTGCGAGTGTGCTTGGATGGGGTGTGCGAAGAGGTTTTCGGGCAAGAGAGAAGGGTAGGGAGAGAGAGAGGGGGAGGGAGAGAGAGGGGGGAGGGAGAAAGAGAGTGGGGGGGAGAGAGAGAGGGACGGAGATAGGTGAAGGATGTTACAGAAGTATAGGGGTAAGGGGTAAGAAGGAACTGAGTTGGTTTCGGGGGACGGGACGGCGAGTTCTTGTCGTTCTCATACACTCTGCTGACGCCATTCGTTCTTTTCCTGCTCACTTTCTCTCTTTGCCCTCTTTCTCTCCTCTTATCTCGCCCTTTTCCTTTGCACTCCCAGTTCCTATCATTTCCTTTCCTCTCCCATTTCTTATCTTTTCCTTTCCTCTCCCAGTTCCTATCTTTTGCTTTCCTCTTTTTCTCCCATCTCTTCTTACGATTACGCGATGAGGGCACGCTCCGAAGAATGGCGTAATCGTCTTCTGCTGTGGAAGTTTTCGGGAGGAAACGGAGATGGAAAATAAAAGGTTTTAGAGCGTAGGAGAGCAAAGCGATGAATGTAAATGGTGGTGTTTACGTGAATTTGCGCGAGCGTTGGAGTAATTGGGCTAACAGAAACACTAGCGTTGCTGAGAGGGATGGGCATGAGATTGAAGAACGGGGAATGAAGTCGAAAGGTAAAGAGAACAGATTCCCCCGTCGATTTCACGGAACCTTTTATCATCTGTGTAGATTATTCACATTGCTTTCTCGGTCTCGTTTTATTTTCATTCGATTCCAGATAAAAAAGGTTGGAATTTTGAATTTGCAATAACTTATTTGATCTGTCCTGCGGTGTCTCGAAAAATTACCCGAATTCGATTTCAATAGCGTTTCATTCCTCAGTTTCATTGACAGGTGAACAAGTTTATCTATCTCTTAATTAGAATTTAAATTAATATTAAACCAATGCACAAATTCTAGTTTTACTTTCTCATATACGTGACATATTACTTTCTCTTATACGTAGATAATATATTGAGAAAGTATTGTAATCGTGAAAAAATTCGACTTCGAGATGTTGATGGAAATACACGTTTTAGGGATCTCTGAGTCCATAAAAGTGGTTTTCATCATGTTGTCTGTCTGTCGAGCTGTTCGCGGTTCTAGAGCCCAAACGCGTACATAAAATTGAATGATTTCGCGTATTTGTGCATCATACCATCTTTTGCAGACCCTTTTTTATGAAAATGATATTGCACAAAAATAAAAGATAATCTATTCTCGGCGAGTTTTAGAAAAAGTTAATTTAACCAAAAATGGCTCAAGAGAATTTGAATAAAATCACTCCAATTGTTGTGCCTGATGTCACAGATAATACTGCGTAAGCCATATGTCTCTAAAAATTACTATTTGGCGTCCAGTGACATTACAATGTACGCTAGCTAAGCTATCTTACCTTAGACCTATGACGTCGTCTCCGCCGCGATCCACTCAAAATCTTACTACAGCCTATACGGTTAAACTAAATCGAATGATATATCGTATTTATGGATAATATCATTCATAGAAGACATTCTAAAGAGATGAACGGTATTGCGCAACAGTTAAGGGCACTTTATTCTAGAATATTTTTAAACAAAATTCGATTTACTCAAAAATGGCTATAAGGATTTTGATTAGAATTAAAGCCGGATCTCACAAATAATACTAAGCCATATGTCTCAAAAAATTACTATATATCGACCAGTGGTTTTATTTCTACACAAGACGTTCAGCGCACAGGTCAGGGAGGGGGAACCCGAGGATTCCCTAATCTAAAATTCCGTACTTCTCTGTTAACGCCACGCGCTTATTAGCGAGACGTACTAGATGTGAGAGGTTGATGGTGTCAGTCGCTTTGGTTCTCTTGCTACGCATTATTAACATAATTAGCATTGAATTGCCATGCGCACACAGTTAATTTCGGGGCAAAGAGTGTAATGAGACCAAACGTATATACGTATATGAGAAAGTTTGTGCAATGTATATTACGCCGTTTATTTTTTAACGTTTAAGGGGCGAAAAAGCGCATATAACTAAAATAAAGAATATTTTGTTCATTTATAAATATCCTCAGAAATTAGATTAAAATTCGAACAAACGTAAATTAATGACTATTATGAAAGGTAAATTCAGCCAAGACGAACTATTGTAGTGTATCACTCAAAAATTATTCTTTCGCGATATCAGTCGCCGAATAAATATAAAATATTTCTCAATCATCAGCATTTGCAGTGAAATGCAGTATTACTATAGGAAAAATAGGACCATAGAGAAGTCAGCCAGTTCTAGAATTGTTCTGGCTGGATCCAAATTGTTTTTGCTGACTCGACTTCGGAAACGTTTCTTGAATTTTACTGAAAATATTTTAACTTGTATACAGTCGAGGCAGTTGAATTTACGAATTAATTAGCTGCAAAACTGATAGCATTTCTCGAGAAAGTTTTTTTTACGCATAAGGCTTTGAACACCGCTGTTTTTGGCGATGAATTCATTATTTTCCTCATGACTGAAACGTAAAAACTACAAGGCCGAACATTTAAGCTTGAACTATGTTGAACTATTGTTATCTATAGATTATTCCAATAGAAATTTTGAGCTTTCTTTCCAATCTGATGTTGCTAATACCATAAATGTAATAGCATATTTTTTAATAGGTTTCATCTGTATTTTACCAGTCATTTCTAAAACGAATAAATGTTGTCGACAAGGCGTTGTCTTGGATCATTCACTATCGTTTGATTAAACGGTGAAGGAAGTTTCTAAAGAGACATCGGCGTGACCTTGCGCGGAAAATTACCCTCATCATTTCCTATTCCGTTTAACAACATACTTTTAACGCTTAAATGACCTTCCCCACGGAACCGTATCCAAGGAGATTGGAATAATGTCCGTCATAACTCCTCCCATTACTTACGGAAGGAAGCAATTGTTAAAATAGCCGCTCGAATTGGATGACTTCCCTCCATCGGTCTTTTAATCACATCAGACTCAATCCATGAGAGATGCAGATCGGAGATTATATTGCCTATAATTGATCATCTCTGATAGCTCGCTAGGCGGATGACGCGTTTTTCCATCCTCGTGCGCATCGAAGCTTATGCACCAACTTGATTCTTTCTTTCTTCTTCTATTTTTGTATAATCTCTCAAACCGCGAAAACGAGTCCTAACCGCCACACCAAAAGGGAGGGGCGTATGTAAAATTTGGGGTTTAGTGGTTTGAAGAGGAATGGGGTTAGGAGATAGTTCTTGATTTCGTTCAGAGAGGATGGTGGCACAGTGTGGAGGAGGGAGCGAAAGGATGAAGAGAGAGAGAGAGTGAGTGGGTAAAGAGGATGGAGTGAGGTGGTTTGAGGAGGAGGTTCTGCGAGCGCGTGAACTAATGTCTTATGCTGTGCTGCGGTCCTCTTTTCGCTCCATCTTCGTCAGTAAACGTTGTAGACAAAAGGAGTTGGCCTCTCGCACTACGTCCGCCACATACATCCCTCCCTTTAGGCGTAAAAAGGGGTTTTTGGTGTATCTCTCTCCACGACGGTTCCGAGAGAGTGATTTTACTTGAGGAGAGAAGAGAAGGCCGTGGAACGGAAGAGGTCTCATTCGGAAGAGAAAAACAGGGCTCCGGTTTGAGAACAAGAAGTGCGAGGGCTGAGAAAAAAATTCGAAGTGGTACCACGAAAATATAAGGCTTGGAATCGTATTGCTGCGTCTTGTTCCGTCCTCTTGTTTTGCCGGAAACGTCGCAGTTTTGTTTTGAATCTTACTGTATCTCTTCTTCTCGTTCCTCGTGTTTTTCTCTCTCTTCATCTCTGTTGGGTTTTCGAGATGTCGCCGGCGTAGAGGGAGGAAGAGAAGGAGGAAGAGAGGGAGGAAGAGAGGGAGGAAGAGAGGGAGGAAGAGAGGGAGGAAGAGGGAGGAAGAGAGGGAGGAAGAGAGGGAGGAAGAGGAGGAGGAGGAGAGAGAGAGAGATAGTCTTACGATGCTTTAGATGGATGATGATTTTCGCGTCTTTTTTTTTTTAAAGCGCACCACTAAAAAGATCGTAAATCTTGAGTTGATTCATGGTCGGAAATGAGGCTAAATGGCAGTCGTTAGGTCGGAAAATGCGGATGGGGAAAAATAAGCGTCCTTCGAAGGGAGCAAGGATGGAGATAGAGAGAGGGGGGGGGAGGGTAGAGATGTGAAGATGGTGAGGGTTAAGTGGAAGAGAGATGTACGGGACGAATATTCCCTACCGTAATATTCCGGATGCGCTGACGTTTTAATGAAATTTTCGTCCGGAGGTGGGATGGATTGCTTTTGTAAAACGCGTGAGAGTAAAAAACCCCATTAATGGATATTGCCGCTGTTTATTTTTGTTTTGAAACGCGATAATTCGTTTCCTTATTTTTTACTTATTTGCTATACATTTGCGTAAATGATTTCCGCGCTCGACTGCGAAAGGGAAATAGTAACATTTTGAAAATATATTTCACCGTTTCTCATTTTGAATAGCATGTCTTATATATTACAAATAAATAAATATATATAATGCAGCATCGAGTATTTATGCGATAATAAAAAAGAAAAGCAATTTTTTATACTAATCTTTTGCGGCGGGAAGGTATTTTGCATCCACTTTGTTCGTGAATTAGTCGTAAAATCATTTTTTTCTATTAGGAATAAAACATCTATTGTGATTAACTTCTTTTTGCGCACTTCCATAAGCGGCCGCGTACATTTACATTTGTTTTCTCGAAAAAAATCGCTGAATATTATATCAACAGCTTTCGCGGTTTATAGCATAAACATTAAATCCATTAGCTGGTGCCATATTAATGATTGATGAGCAAGCATGCGATATTACAATTTTCGTGAATAGCGTCACTGGTTACGATTAAAAAGAGGGAAAGTTCTTCGGCACTGGTGTCCTTCGGATCAATTCTAATCACCACTCGTTCTGACAAGGTTTTCTGTTCGTTAAAATATGGAAAGGGACGATTAATCTTGAAGGGAAAACGAGAAAATTCTAAAAAAGACGTCTTGTATCGCCAGTGATACATCTTCGACTGAATGGTGTTAAATTGATGATGAGGAGATGAACTATCGAATATTTTCCTTTAAATATCTGAAAGATAAACATTCTCGAAAACCATTAAGATACGAATGAATGCAATTAGGTGAGCTAAGTAGGAAATAATTCGTGTTTAATAACCAGGCTAATGGATTCATTAAGTATTAAAGTCTGGCCATCGTGATTCTTTACTTAATTCATGCGATATTTAACGTTTAGGCAATTGCTATTCTAAACGACATGATTAAATTTCGATAGCCACATCGATCCAGTTTGATTGGAAGACTAATCCTATAGTTCCTTTTTCTTTTATATTTCCGCTGTGTATTGTGTTTAGAAAATAAATTCCAGCATACACGAGGTAAGAAAGTTGCCTCGAGTTCTAATGTGTTTTGGTTTCATTTGCATATTGTATCCTCTTATCCATTGTAGCTGATGATTTCTTTGTAAATCCAGTAAGGAAGCGTGGCATTCAGATAAATTTACTGATTAATTATATATTTCACTCTTACATTCGGTTACTTACCTTGTAACGATTGCCGCAACTCCTTATGCATCAGAAGCTGGGTGATTTGAGAGTTCATAAATTGTATGTAATAGTTCACTCTGTCTAGGTAAATAATGAAATAAATCGAAATTTGGACGATTTTTCGTATTCTTCAGCGTCTCTTTGTCCGCCCGCCATCTAGCGGCAGTATGAAATCTCCGGTGAAAATGCGCGGCGATATGAATTTCTACCGGAGATCACATACTGACAATGAGACTGAAAAGTAAAGCATAAAATGAACAAAAATAATTTTTAAAAGATAACTTTTATATTCTGCACTGAAAAGCAAAAAATTAATTTTCATTAACTAGTTTTAAACTTTTGTAAAAGTTGTATGGCTTCTAACTTTCTTATACTTGTACAAAGCTATATAATGTTTACGAAAGTTTTAAATCAGGTCCAGCAAATCAAAATTAATTTTTTAATTTTTAGTGCAGCGTATAATAGTTGTCTTTTTAAAATTTTATTTTTTGTTATTCTATTTAAAAAGGAACATATTTAAATTTAGACGTTCAATGAGGCAATTTTTGCGCGTGAAGATTGCAGTGCTCTTATCCTATTGTTCTACGAGAAAATACACAAAAAGGAGATTTTCTTTGTCCAATTTTAAAGGAGGTAACTTAAATAGCAGCTGTAAAAATGACATTTAGTCTCTTGAAAGTTGTTTAAAATATTTTTCAACGTAGACGAAAGGGAAAAAAATGAAAAACGTGGAAATAGTAATATGTAGCTAAATTATCCGCAATTGCAAACTAGCTGTTCTCTGACGTCAATAATTATTTAGTAATGTATCCGTTCTTAAACGTATTAAATAGCTAGTTATTTAAATCATGTTTTTAAATGTAATTGCTTTACGACGATTTTGGAAATACATTAAAAATCTGTAAGTTAGTCTTTTATATTTTAAGAGAAATATTAGTTTATAACTGCAAATCCTGAGGCAAATTATGAATTAGCATGACTGTAATAATTTTCTGTAATTTACTCGCAGCATCTTCATTTAACTAAAATTTTGTCGGAAGAATTATCGTAAAACGTTTTTCTTTTGAAATAACGCTCGATATAAAAATTCCTTTGCGTTCTTATATCTTCATCTCAAATATTAAGTTAACCTAAAGTTAAAGTTGAAATATTATAGAGACAATTAAACCTAAAATCCAAAGGATAAATGGGTATATCATAAATTCCATTAAGAGGAGGATTAACGAGCTCGCCTTACTGCGGAAATCAAATTAATATGCCATGTACTTCCATCAGCTGTAAATACGTCAGGGAAATCGGATTTGCTGAAAAACATCTTTCATCATTGAAGACCGCTAATGACGGCTGCTTTTTAGCCGGAACGTGACACTGATTTTCTCAAACTTACAATGGGTATCTGGCATACATGGTTTATAAATCCTATTGTTTAATTATGAAAAAAAAACATCAAAAGTATATGATTCGTGTACTGAAACATTAATTATTTTATAGTTAGCTCTTTCGCAATAACATTTGTAGTACGTCAACGTTTGACCATCCCCGGTTATATATAACGAAGCGATCACGCGCGGGTAATTTTAGTTTGCAATTATATAGAAACATTTACCCATCAAAAACATTACACCAACGCCTACGCGTGTTTGACCGCTCCAGTTACAACCCATTCCTTCAAAACACATTGGAATTGGTACAGATTACGAGGTTTAATCAAAGATGAAGAGATCTTCTCACCCCACTCCCTCACCTCAGGCCGTAAAAGAGGGTAAGAGGTTGGGGAAGGGGGGAGAGAGATAAAGATTTCGGCGGAGAACATGGGAGTAAGGCAAAGAGAATGTTTACCTCATACCACTCGTCTCCAACCCTCACTTCCTCCTCAATTGGCATCCCGATAACGCCCCTACAAACCAACCAATCCTTATTTGATCCTTCTTCCTCTCTCTCAAGAAGTCACGTGATTTCGGCTCTCCACTTCCTCCTCATTCCATGAGAATCGATCGACTTGCCCTCTCGGTTAAAGAGAGGGAAGGGGAGAATGAGGGGGGAGGAGAGAGAAAGAGAGAATGATTGAGGCAGAGGGAGATCAGAAATAGCAGGAGTTTCAAGGAGGATGGGATGGGGAATGTTTTTCAAAGGAGGTCACATCTGCCCTCCGCAAGAAAGTTTCCTCTCCCTCTCTCCGTCCTTTAGTCACCCCTCTCTCCTAGTCCCTGACAAGGAGGAGTGGGAGAAGAATCGGGAGGGGAAGCCCTGGAATCCGTCGCTCCAGCAAACCTCTCTTCCACCTCTCTCTCTTTCTCTCTCTCTCCATGGTCCTCGGAGAAAGCGCAAAATTTGAAAATCTTGAAATCCTGTAGTGTTTGGGTTAAAGAGACAGGAAAGAGGAATGTTGGGAAGATATGGGGGGGGGGAGTAGTTGGGGCTGGAAGAAGCAGCGCCTAAAGATGGGATCAATTGTTTTTTTCCGGAGAGGAATCGTTAGAAAAAAGTAGGTTTAATCACTCGCGGCTATTGTTGATCGAGAATGAAAAAACAGTGTAGCGATTTAAAAAAACCGTCGTCGGTAGGTTAACCAGGACCCTCTTATAGTGAAACTAATTTCGTGGGTGCAGTTGATACCGTTAATATAGCTAGAGCAATCGCCCCTAAAAAAGGTCGAGTAAGAATATTAAATTAAAATTTAAAAATTGCAAATGTAATATAAAATTCACGTAATTGAATATTCCGGAACGTAAAAGCTGATTTGGGCATGTAAAAATTGTGGAAAATAAATATTAATGAATTTGTATTCGTTAAACATAACGCTATACAAATATTGTGCCCAAAACTATTAGAACTTTTTAGAAGGTGATATTATGTGAATATTAATTTTTTTGCATTTAGTGCATGTAAAATTTTGTTTTATTATAAATTTGTAAATTTTATTTTTACGCATTTAGACAAAAATTTAAAAGCTTAGCTTTTACAGAAAGTGTAGCACTGAAAGCGTTTAAAAAGTTAGCAATGTTAATCTTTCTTTATGACTTGGGAACATTCATCAATGCTGTTTATTTTTCGTTTATTGGTAACAATATTTGTTTTATTTTACTGTTATTCACTTACTGGCATGTCCAAGGCAATATAAATGTTTATACTTATTTGAGATAATCTAAAGGAAATAATTGTTATTGATTCTGAATAATAGTTGTTACACTAGGGTGACCAGATTCTTAGGACTCAAACCGGGACATAATGAGATATAAAGAAGAAAATCCGGACAAAACCGGGACGTGAATTTTCGTATCTTTTTAATTGTATGTAGTTAAATTAAAAATAAATAAGCTTCGCAAATACCGAGTACAATTTTGTTTAAGGTATAAACAAACAATTTCAAATTAACGAATACGAATAAAATCTTACAACAAAATATATCACATTTCAAAGGTAACAATTACTTTAAGGACAAATAATAAAGTAAAATATAGGTTCAAAACGCATAAGAGATAAACGTACATAACAGTACAAAAATACATTAAAACCACAAAACATAGTTTCAATTTTATTTTATATAAATTTATACATTTTTCATTATTGTTTTAGCATACGCCCGCTTGTCTCATTCATATTTTTTATATTTTTAATCGGAAGGAAATTTTTGAAAACTCACATTTGCCAGTGGCATAATTAACTTACAGTTGCAGCGTTGCCAGCGCCACAACTGGAGAAATGTGATTTATTTATTCCACATCTATGAAAAAAATCAAGAATTTTTTAACCGGGACAAATACTAAACCGGTCGGGACGCCGGGACAGCATCTAAAATCCGGGAATGTCCAGGCTAAACCGGGACATATGGTCACCCAAAGTTACACGGCAGTGTTCACCATAAGTATGCATGTTTTTTTAGGCGTTCTTTACCAGCGAAGCGGTAGTAGCGGAACGCCTGATGGGCACGTCTAGTCACTCTGTATGTCGTGACTTTTATCTCATGAACCATTGGACCGATTTTAATTAAAAATTTATCACCAATCGTCAATTTGAACTGCATCCGTCAATTAGAATTTTCTCTCTATATAAGCACTTGCATAAACTTATACTCTTATATTGTTAAATGGCATTCGTTAATCAACAATAAAATGCCACATTTTTCTCTCTCTAGCTCTTATATGATCTATAAGGTATAGATTTAGAAATGTATTTGGATATGGGACAGTATTAACCACACAAAAATCCTCCAGGCCGTGTAATCACGTCTAATAGTTTCTAAGATAAAAATTCGTGAAATTCCAAATATAATATTGCATATTTTATGTCGGTCAGTCAGATGAGTCTATTAGCAAAAAACATTTTTAAACATTTGTTTTCTCTCCCAAGCTCTTACATGATTTGTGATGTGTAGCCTAAAATAAATATTAGAATGAAGGACAATTTCCCACAAAAAAATTCCGCCAGACAACATAGTTACGACTTAAACATTTTGAGATAATATTTGTGTTGAGAAATTCATAGTAGTGGTAATTTTGATTTAATTCCTCATATCGTAAGTTTCATCTTCGATTTCGTTGGGACGATCGATTGTAAGGTTATATTGTAAGACAGTCGCCTGATATTAAAATTCGTACAAAATAATTTCCATTCTGAAACAAATAGATCTAACTTTTATTGTAAAAAAATGCGATTAGGAGGTAGTTGAGTTATTAGTCGTTAGAGATAAAGCTCTCGTTCTCGGCTGTCGATCAAATTCCTGGGGGGAAAACACAAGTATGTGATTTCCGCTTCCTGAATAAATAGTCTTCATTTTACGGAGAAGTGAGTTGATTCTGCGTTTGGATAAATCATGAAGGTGTTTAAATTACGTTGGAACTGAAAAGTAGAAATTTCCAACGTATTTGAGATATGGATTATTTGTGTACATAAATTCTTTAACACAAATGTTTTCCATAATTGTGACTTATGATTGATCAATGACAGCAGCAGCACGAATCGATTTGGAGATAGGCATGTAATTCAGACCATTCTCGTATAAAATGAAGAATGTAGTCAAGATATTTCACTCTCATAAATACCTTCGTAATATTTAACCGGCTTTATTATATCTTTCAGTATATCCGAACTCATGATTGGAAATTTATTAAATTGAAGTTATATTTCAATTAAAAGAAAGAGCTGGAATTGAACATTAAAATTAAAGAGGTGCAATTTGATACACAATTTTTTAATCTCTGTGGTCTGCTCTTGAATTTCAATGCCGAAAAATAAGAATACCACCGATCGTAACAAGATTTAATTTGCAATTTTTGTATTTTCCAATATAATGTGATTCCGATTAAACACATTTATGGAATTTCTGTGTCGAGGACAGGAAGGAGAGGAGAGGAGGCAGAAACAAAAAATCTGGGACAAATGGGTGTCTCGAAGAACTTTATCGGGAAAATGGGGAATTAAGTAAAAATCCGGGACAATCCCGGTATTTCCGAGACGTCTGGTCACCCTACTTTAGTACAGCAAAAATGAGTTTCTTTATTTCCTTTCTTGGTAATTGTATTTTAGTAACTATGAAAACTTTGCAAACAAAAGCAGAATGCATAGCGTATTTAAAATTCATGTTGCAGTTTGCAAATAACTCTTGGCTTGTATGCATTGTTTTTTTATAGAGAGCCCAAAAGATGCGATTGAACCAGGGCCCGCGCTCTTAATGAGGTTCTGCACACACTAAAGAAATATTTGTACTTGTAAAGTGCATACATTTAAAAAGTCGGTAAATATCAAACACTGTCATAGTGAAAGAGATTCCTTTATTTATTTTTTGACACGTAAGAGGTCCCGCGCGACCACTTTGCACCGGTCCGCGCAATTATACAAGCCTGTTCCAACTGCGAAGCATGACAGAGGCCCTCCAATAATATGGTTCAACTAGCGTATTGCTCTTCAAAAATGACGGGTATGTGTGGATTTAGTTAAAATAAAATTTAAATAAGAAATTTATGAAACCAACTTTCATATCCACTAAAAAGTAAACAATGAATATAGTTTTTGGGTAATTGAATGTTTCAGAAAGTAACATTAGCGTCGGGCAAACAAAAGTTGAGTGATAAAAAATATTAATGAAAGTTCATGTTTTGAACATAAAGCTACACTACTATTATAAGCATAAATAATTTTTCCTTTCCGAAACGTTCAACTAGGCACGTGAGTTTTAGATTTTTCTCGGTGTCTAAAAGAGTGAAAGACAAACGGACAATAGGGAATTATTATACATTTACACATCATATATTATAAGGATTCCTTGCTGCTATAGGTAGGGCTGCTAATTTTCGGAAATCGATCAAAACGTTCCGCAGCAGCAGCAGGCGCTAGGGTATTACAATAAAGATGAAACATTAGTGAGGTCCGCAAGTTCCCCATTCTTGCGTTCCTGGGCTTAAACCTGAACAATTGCAAACACAAAACCAGGTCAACAAACATAGATACATTTTTCTTAGCAATACAGGTCATCGGTTTCCTTGGTTAAAAAAAAGACTTCAGTCAACAAAAAAATCCTCTTCTCCCTACAACAAACCGCAAATAAAGCTTTTTAATAAAGGAAACTAAGAAAACACTTTTCGAACAATTTACAATTTTTAGAGAAAATATTAACTTTTCTTCTACCGTCAACGTAAACCGCGACTTCTTGAACGGTTACTCAGCCTCAAATCTTCCCATCTCACTCACGGTCAATTATCGCCACTAGTAAAAGATTGTGTGTATATATATATATATATATATATATATATATATATATATATATGATGCCTTCGTCTCGTAATTCATCGTCTCGGGGAAACCGCTCAATTGTTGGGTTTGGAAAGGAGTCCCAGCCCTGCTCCATATTCCTGCTAAAATTCTAACCCCTCTCCACTTTGCTGAACATATAAAATTTCGAAAAATATCTTTCTTCCCCTTTTTTCGTCACCCTCCTCCGCAGAAGCGGCTGCCGATCCTCGTCACTCTCTCCCCTTCTCCACTCCAGTTACGCATTCTTCGCGAACGCTTCAATGACAAATATTTACAGACTCCCTATCCCTTTCGCATTACCATCCCTCCCCTCTCTCACTCCCCCTCCCATCTCTCGCTCCCCATCCCCTCTCTCACTCTCCACCCTCCCTCCGCCGTCCAAACAAAATCCAATCTCCCCCCCCTCTACCCACTACCTTGCTAGTCCACCCATTATTCTCCCCTCCCCCTCCCCCAAATAACCCTCGCCGTTATTTTGAAAGGAGGGAGTGGGTGGACGAGAGCATACGTGTCCTCACTTCCTTATTATCCTTCCCTCGGAGACGTGTCTTCTTCTTCATGCCCTTTCTCCTCTGTTCCTCTTATTTTTCTTTAAACTCTCCCTTTTCCCCTTTCTTCACTTGTTTTCAACCTCTCTCTCGCCTTTCTCCATTTAATATTCCTTAGGCTACCTCTCGATAGTCGCCGTAATTCTTTTCTTACATTTCCTGCCGCGGAACTTTTACAAAGAAATGCCTGAGAAGTTTCCTCATATTGTTTCGCTTTTTTCGAGCTTACCATGTTTTTTCCTCTTATTTTAATTTTATATTGTGCGTTTGTAATATTTTCTCCATATTTCGGCATTTTAATTACTATAATTCAATTTTTGTTTTACTATTAGACTATAGTTGTCTAGATTCATGAGCGTCGAACAAAAGTAAAAACATGAAAAAAGGTGTTGAGCCCATTTTTTTATTTAAAGAATAGAAAGACTCGAAAAGCGTGGAATATTTTAATTTGATGTCCTTATTTATATATATATATATATATATATATATATATATATATATATACATATATATATATATACATATATATAAACTTAAGGAAAAGAAAAGGTAGTGATGAGGGTGGCAACAAGGTGTTGAAGGAAGCCCAGCGGACACTTACCAAGTTGAGAACCAAGATGGCAAGCTGCTGGGGGCGTCGAAGAGACAGAAAACACACAAACAAGAAAAACACACGAAAGCTTTTCGGGTATATGCCCTTCTTCAGCAATGGAGATGGATTACATATATATATACTTACTAGTAGAAGGTGCTTGCATTCTGCAAGAATATTATCTCATCTTGAGAAAACATTCATTTTTCATCATTACAAATATTTTTTAATCCACAAGATTTCACCTCCGCAGCGATTTTCGTTTTTCCCTTATGTAAAAATAATAGATTAAAACAATCCCCAAACCTTGCAATTTTAAGAATTAAGAATACTTTCTCCATTGTGGGGTACTAATGCTACAAATTTCTGCTAAATTTTAAAGTTGTAGCACTTCTAGAAGTGAAATAATATTTTTCTAATTGTTTAAATATTAAACATTTTTTACGGCCGCCGCAATATATTTATGGAGAGATTCAAATGTTTATTTGTGTAAATGCACTACTCTGTAAATAACATCAAAATTTTAGCTTCCTAGCTCATCCCGTAGTACCTAAACAGTTATCTATTTGTTCAAACTTGAAGAATTTTTAACGGCAACACAAATTAAAATATCATAGTACCTAAACAGTTATCTATTTGTTCAAACTTGAAGAATTTTTAACGGCAACACAAATTAAAATATCATAATTTCTATAATCCCTATTTTTTTACAAATCCCACCTCTAAAAAGAATTTCAGCTCCGTAGCACATTCGGAAATACATAAACCTTGAAAATTTGTTTAAACAATTGCGAATTTTTAACGGCCGCATTTTTGCACTTTTTCAATATTTTCGTTTTTTCTAGTCGGTTTTGCACAAAATCCTACCTAAGAAAAAATTTCGAATCTCCAGCTCACCTGGAAGTGCCTAAACATTTGTATCTTCCTATATACGTATATGTTATATCCTCCTCTGTAAAGAACGTCAATATATAATGACATCCTCCTCTGTAAGGAACGTCTATACATAATGGTAGAACGGGATGAGAGCAATTTGAAGTAAAAAAATGAAATAAACTGAAGATACTGTCGTTAACTTTATATATTTTCCAACTGTTCAGACGAATTATCGTCTTCATCAGTTTCTTTCAGATTTCACCCATTCCCTTACTATAGAGTTCCCTCAAATATCGGTCTCTTCGATGAACTGTGTACTTATTATATAGAAATGTTTAATCGCTAATTATAATTTCCGGATGGAATGAAGAACCGAATTTTTCTCTCCCTTCCTTTTGGATTCCTCTGCCGTTCCTTCTTCGACTTCCTCCGCATATTACAACTTGATCATATTCCCTTCTTTCCCTCATCCACTCTCCGCCACCTGTTTCTGCTCCTCCTGTATCTCTCTTCTTATTTCCATCTCCTTTCTACCTCACAGCGACTCCTCCTCTCTCCGTGTATTTCCACTCAGCCCCCCATATATTTTCCTCTCCTGCCTTTCCACACACTTTCCCTTTCCTCCTCTTCGCACGTTCATGAGAGAAAGAAGCGTCTCTTTTTCTGAATTCACCGAGCGTCAGAGTGTGCGGTAGAGGCCCTTCCCACTTCCTTTGCTTTCCGCACTCCCCTTATTTTCATTTTTCCCTCTCCTTCCTTCCATCTTCCTTCCTTCCATCTTCCTTCCGTCCTCCTATCCACCCATTCTTATTGCTCACGGGAAAACAACAATAAGAGTAGGAGCACGGCCAATGTCGGGGGAGAGAAAGATGGAGAAGGAGAGAAAGAGATAGGGGAACGAAGGAGAGAAACACGGAGGATGTCTTCCAGGGTGTCCCCCTTGATCGCATTTGAGGCGCAAGGAAGTGGGGGACGAATTTTGAGTTTTTTTTCCTTCCTAAGATTACACTCGTCTTTCGTGGGAGTTCCCTTCCCTGTACCCTTTCAATCAGCCCATCTTCTTCTAACTACACGCGCGGCTAACTATCAAAAAGGCCGGTTTAGATGGTACTACAACTCATTTAAGAGTTAGAAACAAGGCTTCCACTGCTCCAACTTGTCTCTTGCATTAAAAAAGAAACATTTTCATTCTCTTCTCTTCGTCTCTCTTCTCTATTTTATCTTTCTCTTCCTCCCTCTCGTACTCTTAAGCGTGATCTTTTTCATTTCTCCCTCCCACGCATCCGCGACTCCTCCTCCCGGCCTCGTTTCCTCATTTTCTTCACATGTTCTTCCCCACGCACGCACGCACACAAACACGAGCGCTATCGTTACTCTCTTCGCATTTTCTTAGCTATTTTATCCCTGTATTATTTTCTCTCTTGTTATTTTCGTCGCGTAATTGATATGGCGTCGTCTGCCTTCCCTCGCTATCTGTCTCGGGCTGTTTCTTTTCCCTCCATCAATAAGAATTATTTTCTTTGAAACGGTCTTCATTTTTGGAGTTGTTCCTTCTCTCGCTCTCTCATACTCTCCCCCTACCCAGTTCATTTTCCGGCTTATATTTTCCTCCAGTCTTTCCTCAAAAGACAAGAGAGGGATGATTAATTTTTGCGTATTGGTGAGTTTTTTGTCATCTCTCGCTCGGGTTAATCCAATATGTTTTTGCATTCAAAATTTTTCTTCTGGAGTATATTAGAAAGAGGATACGGAGCTGTAATGTTAAAAAAAATTAATTCAGTTTATCTCTGATAAGATATTTAGCTCATCCCTCTCTAACAAGATTTAGGGGCATGAAATATCAAATCAAGACCGTTTATCCGGGTGATTCAATAAATGGATGTGGGATATGAATATAGTTTTCATTGAATTAGACAAATAACATCAAACTCGCACGTAAATTTCCTCTTTAATTTATATTCGCGACCGGATTCACATCAACTAACAGGCTGATGATGTTGTTGTTACTGTGAAGCCAGTCGCGAATATAAAGTGAAAATTTACATAGCGAGGTAAATTTAATATGTATAACTGCGTCCCACAACGTGAAACCTTCCTTGGTTAGCAATATTTATTCGATTATCTTAAGGGTATTTATATACTGATTTTCTATCCATAATGGCCTTCATTCAATCACTGTGCATGATAATATGTAGACGGTTTTAGACATTGATAATATAAGTTCTAGAAAAATAGTATTTTAATGGAGTACGAAAGACCTATACTATCACAATTTTTTCCTATACATCTGTACTTTTATACAAAATTATTTTCCGTGTAATATTTCAAATATTTGAGAAAATTACTGATTTATTGTGACAATAATCTAATTCGTTGCCAGTGTGTAGTTATCACCGCCTTAGTTGGTGTTAGTGATAACTAAGAGAACGGGTTCCCAACCTTGTCAAAATGGCGAGCATCAAATAATATCCTAAAATATCAAGCGAGCGCATTATACTTTTACAAAAATGGGCGATCATAAATAAAATCAAAACAATTATTATTTGTTTTTAAACGCGTTTAAAAATAAAGCAACAGAATAATTTAAAGCAGTAGCACTAAAAAACACGATTTCAGGGATCGCAGAAAATCCCAGTCAGGACGTCAAAGAGCACAATCAGGCTGCCAATGAGCATAGCGATGCTCGCATAAGGTTGGTTAGCCCAAACTTAGAGGAGGTCCGTACGGAGTACACCTACAGCAAGCAAGGTTGAAAAAACTGCTATTAACGGTTATTTTATTCCGTACTGGCAGTTGTCGGTCAATAGAAGTTCATTATATGAGTATGGGTGCGGAGTGCGCACGCACGTGAATACACAGGGTGTTCCTTTCAAATCTCATACATTTCATTCCATCACTGTGGAAAAATTGTAAAAGCTAAATGAATACAATTTATGAAATAGGAAAGAAGAACTTAGATAATTTTATTCTATGTACTTGAATTTGCCACTCCGGTCGTTGCATGGCGTTGCAGTTGCTAGAAGGAAAATACGACTCCTCAGCAGTGAGCACAGTTTCTTGTGTGGCATTACAGTTGAAGGACAATGGAGACTCCTCAGCAGTGGTTGCGCAGGTTGTTATGTGGTGCACAGAAATGAAGTCGTTATAGTTAGGTGACCAGACGTCCTCCTTTTGGAAGGACAGTCCTTTTTCAATCGCTGTCCTCCCTCAACCTTTTGTCCTTCCATGTCCTCCATTTTGAACATTTCTCTGCTTTTGTCCTTCCTTTTAGTCAAGCCACCCCTTCTTTAATTTGTGTATTTGTGTATACTTATGTCAAATGGCTATAGATGTAGTAGTAATCCTTCCACAAATATACTTCCAGAGTAAAGAGTCAAAGCTAAATTTTGTGAGGTCGCTTCAGTCGAGCATAAGAAATTATTAGGTTACTCAAAAACCAGGTGTTTGGCTTTAACACCTGCCATTGAACGTGTAACTCAATTATTTGAACCATTAATGTTATATTTTTTAAGTTTAGATAAATGTCCCTAAGTTCTAAAAGATTTTTTTGAAAATCCATTAGATGAAATTACTCTGCATTTAATGCATAGTAAGGCAACATTGTTTCAGTCGAATATAGAACAAATTGAAAAGAACAAAATATGTGCAGCTGAAGTAACGTCAATTCTTTGCAGTTTTAATGATCGAATAGAATCACGATTTAATATGAAATTTCTACCAGTAAATGCAGAAAATTTATTGAAGAAACTATAAGAGAATAATCCAACAATTAGAGGGGCGTTCATGGACGAGGTTCAACTATTTTATAGAAATTGCCTTGATTATTTGATCAAATGTACAAACTTTCTGGATGGAATAAATGTTTTTCAGTAGACTTTATTAAGAAAATCAATAGAGTGGGAAAAAGTGGTAGAATCAATGAAATTTGCCAATAAAGTGTCTCATAAAGATTAATGACAATACTCGGTTTGATGAGGTTCGGAGAGTAATTGAGTGCTGCTCAGCTAAGAAGTTTTCTGAATGGTCTGACAATAAAATAAAGTTGACAAAAGATGGGCGAAAGTATTTCAGTTTTTTAAAACCGAATATCGATCTTTTGAAAAAGATTCACAGAAATGACAAATATTTCAATACAAAACCATCATAAGTCATTATTAGAATAAAAATACTTTATTTTTAAAAACATACCACATATTTCAGCCTCTTGAGAAAAGATTTGTTTCAATAAATATATATTTTGAATAAATATATTTTCAATAAATATTGGCTCATATAAAATAATTTACAAGCAATCAGGACATAATTTAGAATAAATAAAAATTTGTATGATATAATCTATTATTTTCAATTTTGATTGCTTTTTAATTTCGCTTAAACTTTTCCGTGTTGGGGTTTATTTTTCTCGAATGTGTAAAACACATGTAATTAATGAACACTTACGTTTAAAAATTGTGCAATTCACCTTTGAGCTACTGAAATTGTCATTCGTTCAATGCGATCTGTCATTGTGTAATTTGAGTGTTTTATTATGAAAAATGGTCTCTAAAATTATGTAGAGGCACTCGTTATTTTTCTTGAAAGCTTACAGCAATTTTTTAAATAAAAAATTTCATGTCATGAGACTTTTGTAATGTATGTTCTTTTACAACCTTTATTTTGTTTGAAAAAATATGAAATAAAGCATATAAACAGTTTTTTTGTCATAAAATGTGTCCTTTCTTTGTCCTACCTTTTCCTTCCTTTTGCACTTTCATTTTGTAAAAAAAGAGATCTGACCTCTTTTGGAAAAAATATCTGGTCCCCTTAATTATAGTGCAATGCAAGTATCGGCAAGTGTATGGAGGTGATCCACCTGAGACGAAAACCATCAAGGCCTGGTTTGTCAAGTACAGACTTGACATTTTTTATGCAACCAAAGGGTCAGGTATTGAATTGTACTAATCTAGCAATTGTTACATAAATAACATCTTTATGTCACAGAACAAAATTCTCTGAGTTCCTCTTTCGTATACTACAAATTGTATTCATTTAGCTTTTACAGTTTTAGATTAAAATGTAGAAGGTTTGAAAGGAACACCCTGTATAATGAAGTTTTATCACAGAAAAGGTAACCGTTTCCATGACTTACGTGAAACAAATTTCTTCCGTTCCAATTTACTTCTAAGCGTTCAATAGTAACGAAGGGATATTGGAGAGTCACACTTCAAGAGCACGATTTTTGAGTTAAGAAAATATAGTTAAATTTATATGTGAAACTTCTATTCTGCGTATTCCTGAAATTATGAAGCGAATGACGGTTCACTTTCGTTCATTTTTATTGGCGAATAAATATTTTAAAAACAGCATTAATATTTTTAAATTAAGGATAAAATTAAGTTGACAGACAATCTACTATTCGAGTGTATCGGTGAGATTCAACAAAAAAGTTGTAATCCAAAATGCTCAATTGGGAAAATTTCTTTGCATTTTATGAGGGATCTTTAGTTCGACTGAAACCTAACACCCATTTAATCGCAGGGTCATTGCATTTATCACTTAACCTTTCCAGTGTTTCATTTTTAACTTGAACGCTTCTGCCATCTCCTGCATCGCAATTCGCCGAAATCTCTTTTCTTGAGATCGTCCTTATTCCTGTCAAGATGTCTTCAATCGCTTCGATCCCTCGTGTCCTTCCTGACAGGAATCCTCTCCTCTACCTCCTCCATCAACCCCGCCCCTAAAATCCTCCTCTGCCGTTGACCTCATCTTTTTGTCCTTATCCTTTCACGCATTCGCCCTCCGCAGGAAACTAGGGAGAAGTAGGTGCAATTCCTCCCACCCCCTCCTCCACCCTCGCTTTTCCGATAGCCTTCCCCAATCCTCGCTGGTGTCCGGCCTGTTCTTCCCTCCCTCCTTAACCCTCCCGCCGTCCCCTCAATCTTCCTCAGTCCCCCGTCTTATTCCTTTTGATGATTGCGTGTGTCTCTTCGGGTGTGTGTGTGTTCGTTTTCGAAACATTCTGAGCGGGCATGGAGTAGATAGGCGGCGCTACGTCTGCTGCGGAAGTGAAGGGGTCGTCAAAAGGGGGGGATAGAGAAGGTGGAACGGGATAGGGTTAGGGGGAGGAAAAAAGTGGGAAGAGAGGTAGAGGTAGGTGGCGTAGGACTTTCGCGGAGATAGAAGAGACAACAGAGAGGGAGAGAGGAAGAAGGGCAAGAAGGGTCGAGAAGAGGAAAAAGACTCGGTTCACTAAGTCAAGACCTTTTTTTGCGAAAGAGAAAGAGAGAGTAGGATCCCTATGTAGTCTCCGCGATCTAAAAGGGCCGTAGTTTGTCTCTTTTGAGACGGTTCCCACCCGAAGCGGGAGAGGGGCGAGGATAGCTCGAAGGAAATGAGATTGATGGACGTCTGAGAAAGAGGAACAGGGTACAGAGAGAGAGAGGGAGGAAAAAAAGGGCAAGGTTGGAAAGAAGAGGTGATAGCAGGAAAGGGAAGGTTGGGGGATGCCTCTAAAGTCTTTTGGGATGATGATGGATCGAGTGGTTTCTTTTTCTTACTCGCAAGTATTCCACCAAAAAGTTGAGGATTGGATAGGACCAGTTCAAAAGCGATAAGGAGAATAAAAAAAACGCAACGTCTGGTACTGGGAGCGTCGCCTTAAAAAAAAACTTCCAAAAATACTGTAAGGATTGGAAGGTTAAGGAGATACACATCGCGGGAATTAATGGACTCGCGTACAGAAGGTCGTCGGTTCGCCGAGGATTATTCCTGAGGCATTTTTTGTGTAAGTACATGCTTAGGTCCTCGCAGGGGAATAGGACTGGGATTATCGCCTGGCGTCGAAACGTTTGTGGATGACAAGTGCTCGAGAAAATGTCCTTTTCTCTCACTCAGAGCATGCGACGCTTTACTCGGACTATAATTTTCCTTTTGGTTCACGTCCTTCGTTTGTATAAATAAATGTATGTATATTTATGACCCACGATACATTTTAAAATTCTAATTAAACGGAATTGGTCCATTTGATTCAAAAGCTCGTCGTCAGAATTTTAAGAGTAGGTAAACTTTCACGTTTTTATCTTTTAGTTCACTCCCGAGAGAGAAAATTATGTATTAATTCTGGCAAAAAAATCGCGAGTCATTTGGTAATTTTACGTAACCGAGAAATAAATTTAAGGGAGCAAATTTAAAATAATACAAAATTGCGTAATTACGAGATTCTTAAAAGCGTGCGAAACGTTTATATGCAAATTATTCGGCCAACATTCTGGATGGTATACCGCGCGAGCATAAATCCATTCCATTCGCCATTTCGGGGCGCAGTGTATTCTCCGCAAATTATTACTCCGCTCATCTCTATCTCTCTCTCTCTCGAGTAGATCTCGGCGCCGATCCATTAACAGTAGCGCACATTTTTGTGATTTGTTTGCTAGAGATAATGAAAAAAGAATACATCTCATAAATATTCCAATAATGTTTTTGCCCGTCACGAGATTATTCCCATCCCTTGGCATGCGTTCATACGGATAATTTAAATGGGATCCTTTAACGTTTGCGAGGGAGGAGAAATAAAGCACACTCGCGCTTTTTTCCTGTCGCAAAAATTAAATTCGGATTTTCATTAGAAAAATTTATTATTTCTACGAACTTTTGCGGCTCCGTTGAAAATGAAAACAGCGGCTGGATCAAAGCGGAAGCTCATGAAGTGTTAGAATCTGAAATTTCAATTAATTTGGATCTTACTCTAACGACCAGAGAGAATAAATTTTCTAGGAATTATAAGTATTATTGTGCATGCATATACAGAAGCAAACGCTAACATAATTACTTTCTCCATACGTAGTATAGGGGAAAGTATGGTTTTCATGAAAAAAGTCGACTTCGAGATTTCAACGGAAATACACGTTTTCAGGTCCTCTGAACACGATTTGACCATTTTCTCGATAGTCTGTGTGTGTACGTGACAGCATTTTTGTGGGTGCTCTAACTCAAAAACTATTAATCAGATCAACGCGAAATTTTATAATTGACATTTTTGTTAAAGGAAAAATAACAATTAATTTTGAGTAAAAATCGGTTAATCAAAAGTGTGTGTTTACTCCTGACACTAATCCGTTTTTTTTAATATTTGCTTTAATATTTGACGAATGAAAACGTATAGGAATAAAAGATGTAGAAAGGTTAATTTTCTACAATGTTTGTTCGAAACATTTTCCCACATAATGCCTTGTTTATGTGATATGTTAAAAACTAAATTTATTAGCTGTCACAACCACACCACCTACAGTTGGAATCTATTTCTGTTCTTCGTCAAGTCTTTAAAATTTTCTCGCAGTTCCTTAAAATATTTATTATCATTTAACCTATTTGTAATTTTTAGAAATAATACGGTTATGGAGCAAGTTATGTGGTGGCCACATCAGATTTCTTGCTAAAGAAATTGATCGTGTTCGGTTTGTCTGTTCTGTTCATCTGTTTGGGCAATTTCTCTAGAATTCTGTAACATGGAGAATCCTAGCCACAATAGTTAGTCTGTATGTGAGATAGATATGGTAAAAATTTGGTTGATCTAGGAGTATTCGACAAAAATGCGCATCATGTGATTTTCTCTGCAATTCTTCTCTCACTCATCAACTTGAGGTACTACGTCGTTGCAATCCAAATTCTTCTCAAAATCACTATTCCAAGAAGCTAAACAGTGAAAGCTGAGCCATTATGTAGGAGGTCATATGACTTTGATAGCGACACTTTATCGCCGCGTCATAACTAAAAGAGGCGTGAATGAAAAGCGATCTACGATTTACCAACTGTAAAGAAATATTCCGTCACTCTGTATTTGAACACAGCATTTGAATAAAAAATGACTCGGTGAGATAAGACCGAGTTTAAAATAATGCAGTTCAACCGCCTTGCTGGAAACAAAATACAAGCCCCTGTTATACGCCGTCGACGAGTTCTTGAAAACTACTACGTATAACGAAACAATGTATGTAAACAATTTTCACACAGACATGGTAGAAGTCAGGGTTGTTTTTCTGACGGACATTTTATGACATATTTGTACCATTTTCAACCAAGATAATACATGATACTAGAAAATATAAGACAAAAATAGTTAAAAGTAAGCTAACAAAATGAAATGAAAACACTCACCTGGAACGACTCTCAAGTTGAATCTACTTCATGACACTGCGACTACCTACAGGGTCATTTTGCAATCCCATTGAGGTGGCAAAATGATATGAACAGAGAATTAAATTAAACCACAAAATAAAATAAAATTACATAAATAATAATGAAAATGGCATGGAAAATTAAACCACAAAATAAAATAAAATTACATAAATAATAATGAAAATGGCATTGAAAATGCGACTTAGGGGATTTAAAAAATATAGTAACACTTTATGTATGACAACTTCAATTTCTTGAATTTCGCCTTTCCAAGGATGTAACTTTGTAAGTCCTCTGCCCCCCTTCCTTATCCTTCATGCTGAATAATATATTTAAAATTTATTATTAAAATAGAAATATGAAGTATTGTTTTTGTTTTTGATACAAAATTACCTTTCACATGTATGAATAACTCATTAAAAATAGTTAAAACACTGCTTTCATACCATTATATTTATTGATTTTTTTAAATTTTGGTATAACCCTTCAAATATTTTTGATGGTCTCACCCATTTTGGAGGGGGGGAAGGGGTTTGTTACGTTCCTACGCATTTGGCTCATCACAAATCACGTACGTGCGAAGTGACGCAACTTAAAACGAAACACGTTCCTTAATGCATTGCCGACGTACATGCGAAGCGATGTATAACAAGGCGAGTTAGAGCGGGGAATTACTGCATCGAAACTTAAATTCCTGAAACCCCTGCCTGATTTACGTCAAGCGTGAGTGCTTTACTCCTATAAAATAAATCAGTGCGAGAAAATTTACCGTTACATATTTCACTATAGAAAATGATCCTAGATTCGACTTAGACGCGAGTGAAAATTTTCAATGTTTTTGCTCCTTCCTCTCCACCGAAAATAGTATCGTTTTAAAATGGGCGACGGAGCTAGTTCCCCTCAGACGTTAAGGTTGTAAATGTGACGCGGGAATGGTCGGTTTAATTACGAACTCAAGTATGGCGCTTCGGATAAGCGTCCCACCTCCTCCCATCGTCCCCATAATGATTCCAAGAAAAGGGACTTATAAAGAGGAAAAAAGACCGCGAAAACGAAATCCTTCCTTCCCTTTCACCCCATACACTTTTATCACCGCCTTCCAGGATCTTGCGCTAAAACTTCCCTAATCGTCTTTTTCTCATCCCATCATACCCCAACCTTAATCACTTCACCCTTTCGTCCCGATCTATTCCATGTTCTTCCTAAAGATGGCTCGAGAGAGAGAGGCCATGTGGCCCTTTCCAATAAGGTGTCTCCGCCTCTCTCTATTCCTCTTTTTCTCTCCCTCTCTCTCTCCTCTTCACCGCTCCGACAAAAAGGTCGCCTGCCTCCGATGCTGCGCGTCTTCTATTTTCGTTAACGATTCTCCTCCCTTTTGTTTACCGTTCCATGACGGCGCTCTTCACGAGGTCACGCTTCGGAGCGTGTTATGTGAAAAGGTCGTTTTCGGCGTTTTTTCTCGCCTCCTCTCCTCGTTCTTTTTTTATTTCTGTCGGTTTTATTTTCCTTCCTTCTCGAACGTTAAGGTCATTCGACGTCTAGCGCATGGATCAGCAGACGTCGCGGATGAGGAGTTGACCTTGTTCCTCACAAATGTAAACAACTCTGCTTCATATACTTTCATTCGTTTCCCCGAGGCAACCATTGTCATACTTGAACGGTTC
Organism: Tanypteryx hageni; assembly: GCA_028673005.1. NCBI lineage: Eukaryota > Metazoa > Arthropoda > Insecta > Odonata > Petaluridae > Tanypteryx > Tanypteryx hageni. The sequence goes on from CM054116.1 coordinate 48,664,332, forward strand.
GATCTTTACTTGAACCAAAGGTCGAGTTTGCATTTTGAAAATTATTGCTGGGTTTATTGCTGCCAAGAAAGACGAGCAACCCGAGAGATTTGGGTTTTTATCAGGTTAAGGTCGAAGAAAAATTTCGGAAAACCCACCGTATTGACGATTTAATGTCAGTAATGTCAATAAAATAAAAAAGTCAATTTGCAAGCAATCTCTCCGATATTGCTATCTCCGCCGCTGTTTGGGCTATTTTCGTCATCTATAATTTGTCAAGATGCAGAAATCTGTTCTTTAACGATACTAAATTCAACCGGAAACGTTAAATACTTTCTTTTTTAAGGGGGATTTTCCGACACCCCTGCACTCCATAAGAAAAGCATTGGAATCAGTTTCGGGCATTATAAAATTTTATTTCAAAATTAGTTAAAACCAAGATACGATGTCGGGACCTAAACGGTTGTGTTGGAAAAAGAAAAGTTCATTTTAGTTACCGTGACAAATCAATTACGTTCCGAATTTCCCGGAAAATCCGTTTTGAATACAAAAAATGCGCCTTTTAAACAATGAGAATTGTCATTTGCCATGGCCAGCTTATTTGAGCGAGTGGTAATATTGGGTGTATACTCGTGAGTCCCTTGGTGGTATTACGTCATTTTGTTTAAATGGATTTCGAACATTTGTGAAGAATAAGTGAACCTCTTCCCTTTGAATTAAAGAACAATTTTATTCGTTATTGTAGCATCGTTTAAAAATTAATTAAATTAATTTCTTTAAGCCAAGCAAAAAACATTTTAAACAGTATACAATTAAAATAGAGCCCCTTGACGATATTACATCATTTTGTTTGTTTACATTTATGTTAATTTATCTGTATGTTGAGCCTGTATATTCTGTAATATTTACGAAGAAAGAAGTTTAAAGAACTTAGCAAGGTCAGTTATTTTTATTTATCACATCACTTGGAAAATTTAAAAAATAAAATAAAATAAAATTATACTTATCCTTAATCTTAATAAATGTTAATAATAAATAGAATCTTCTGTTCTATTTACGAAGAAAGATGTAGACATATTTTGTCAAATAATCGTGTCTGATCAAATCAATTTTTGAAAAAAAAATCAAAATCAACTTAATGTGTCAGCGAAGCGTCACAGGCTCTCTAGTAGCAATTAACTTAGCATCATAGATCCTAGAAAAAAACAGGACGAGGACAGTAGTGCGGAATGCATATCAAAGTCACAAATACTTACCGTGTGATACCACTCCTAGATTACTTAAAAGATACACCTGGGATCGAGTGATGCTTGCCACAAAATAAACTATTATTCTACACATCCTGAATTATTAACAGATTTTTGAAGATTTTGGGATCAAATATCAAGAAAAATTGTGTCGTGGAGAATGGGCTCTGTCGTCATAATACAAAATATATACATGGGAAGCGTACTAAAGACAAACAATCGGGTAACATTGCGTTTAATGATTTTTGAAACGAGAAAAAAGTCTGCTATGACCGGGAATTGAACCCGGGTCTTCCACTTGCCGGGCGGATATTCTACCCCTGAACTATCGTAGCAGAACATTTTTCTCTCGTTTCTGAACACGGATGTTTTCCTTTGTGGGACGGGAACTAGCCAAGCTAATATCAAACTGCCCCGACAGATGTCCTCAAAGAGGATCGTCGAAAGAAACTCCTTCCTCTCAAATGGTGAGATTGCCAAACATGAAATTGATGGAATGATATGATCCGAAGATCCTATGCAGACAGGCATAAGCTGTGAAAGTTGGAACAATTTTTGAAACAGCTTATGCCTGTCTGCATAGGATCTTCGGATCATATCATTCCATCAATTTATTGCGTTTAATGATAACCTAATTAAGTTTTCCACAAAAGTGTAATGCGGAAACGAGGCTCTACAAGATGAGATTTAAATATATCTCGAAACCATTTTCATAGCACGTAATATTCTAATACATGCATTTGAAGAGTTGAGGGCGTTGATGGAAAAAAAACTTCCTAGTCTGAGGTTTAGTTACGAATGAAGAATATGTGTTGAGCGAAGAGGTTAAAAAGGTGTGATCATTCAGTACAAGAATTCCGATAGGTTTATTAAATGTTTCTCAAAAAGATATTTTAATATTTTTAAGAGGAAAATAACGGTCGCATCATATACTTTCAATAAGGGTTTGCGAAGTTACCCGCTGTTTGGGTGTATTTATTTTTATGTATTAATAAAGTTTTCTCATCCTGTATTGTTCATTCTTTTCCATCTCCTGAATAAAGTCGCAATAATGAAGTATTTATTCACATTCTGGTTGAAGATATTTCTCAAAATTATCTCGATTCGCTTCGGTACTGTTCTATTTTATCCCCACACTTGCTTATTGTTTATTGTAAACCCACACATATTTAAAAATTTAGAAAATGACCTCTGCATATTTTACAAAAGTTTTCTTAATACATATTTTGAAACCATACCAAACCTAACCACAAACCCAACCAGGGAGGAAGGGGTGTATAGACCCTAACAACCCCAAAATAAAACCCATACATTTAATCGTCGTAGATTGTCCAGCCTCTAGGGAATTTACGAAAGAATATTGGTTTTATTTCGCGTTGGCTTAGATGCAGAATAATACTACTCCCGGAAAATTTCAACATTTAGAATCTCCAAACTTAAAATGGTATTTCCCACTGAAATTATACGCACCCTCCCCTCAAAGTTGGGTTGGATGGCTAGGTTAGGTATGGTACAACTTTTGAATTAAATAAACAATCGAAAAATATTAATAAAATTTGAAAAATTGTGCGGGTATAATATAACAATATCTTCTTTTCTTTACTCCCCCTAGACTTGCACAGTTAATATTAAATATTTAACAGATATTTTACTGAATCCCTAAAGGAGAGAGATAAGTTAATACAAAAATCGCGTATTATTAAAGATGGGCCTTGCCTAAACAAAAGGAGTTTTCGTGCTCTTTGAATCTCCCTTGAGATACTCCGGAGCAATATTTTGTGATTTAATTTTCTATCTTGGTCACATTTCTTGAGAGGCATAAACCATATTGTTAAGAAACGTGTATCTTTGTACAAGATAGCTATACGCAATATTTAAAAGTTAATTTTAAATAAATGAATCAGAAAAAATTAAAATCCTCCTTACTCGCCCCCAAGAGTTCTCCAAAATTAAAAGCGAAACAAATAATAGGAAATAGTAGAAAAATCTGCTCTGAAAATATCAGCTTCGTCTTCCTTGTCCTTTTGTTACAATTTTAATTTGCGTTAAATCCGCAGACGGGCGGAATGGAAGACAAACAATGCGTACTTTTTTGTACTAAAACGCGGAAGAATGTAATATGTAAATGGGAGAAATTCTAGCCAAAATCCGGAATGTTAGTTATAAAAGGAGGATAAAATTCATTAATCCATTAATGCACCGACCATTACACAGAGTGAACAACAACTCAGGATTTCATAATAGAGAAAAACAGAATATGCGAAAATATTACGTACAGGATTAAAAATATTAGTTAATATAATACGAACATTAACAAACACGAACGAGAATTCAGATTTTACAAATATTGTATGAAATATAAAGCAGAATTGAGGCAAACAATTACTTCCATAAACTAAACACATTCCCCAATCTCATCCGTCCAGAGAGCATTTGGAGGAAAGCACTCCATTTCTGGCCAAACCTGATCTCTGGTTTATCTGAAATTCTGGTTAATCGTCACCTAATCGAATCCATTCTCTTCTAAATCTTCCGCTTCCCAGCATTAAATTGAACTTTCCTCGATTTTCTGTGTATGGAAATGTCGTAAATAGTACTTTGTCTCATGACCAAAAGACGAAGCCAGTTTCCATCTTGAAATTAGAAAAGTTCCAATTTTTTCACACGTTGAACATTTGCTTTATTTTAAAATAAATTTTTTAAACAAAACAAAGTAATAGTAAATGTTTTATATGAGCATACTGCGATTTCCTTTATATTATCGATTTTAATCCTCACTCGTGTTGACGTTGAACTATTGTTTCTCCTTTGTGAACTAAAAGTATTATCCCTTTAAAATTTCCATTTTAACTGAAGCTTGTTTAATGGCTGCAGTGCACTGAAACAGGTTTGACGGAAAAATTAGTTCAAATTTGGTATTGATTTCAAGCCCATTTTATATCGTACACAATTTTCCGCTGGCGAAGGTAATTCACCATTCTCAAGTTTACCCCCCGATGGATTCACTTAAGAACTTTTTCCAATGATGATATCTAAAAAAAAATTAAAAATACATTAAAATACTCTTTAATTGTCCGTATTCACGTTTGAATTCAGGCAAATAATGAAGGAGATTTCAGAATAATTACACGACTGTCTAAAATTGGAAAATTAATTACCTTTAAAGGTACTATATCCAATAGCCACAACGACGTTATAAAAAACCTGCAATAATACTTAATTTTTCTGTCTTTGATGCTTAAGTTCTTATTCTAGAATTCATCTTCAGCCGTTAAGACGAGTTCGACAATTCTCCGGGGAAGGAAGGAGATGAATCGTTTGAACAACGACTTTAGGAGAATCTCACGCTCAACAATTTTGCAATATTTTCTTATTCTGACAGCGCATATCCTTGTTGAACTCGAAAACTTGAGGACGAGAGCTTTTAAACGATTTCTTCAAAGATTCCCACACTCTCTCTCTCTCTCAACCCTTCATATCTCCTTACGTTCTCTCTCTCTGTCCTCCTCGCCCACCGAATTCTACCGACCTCCATGCATTCTCTCCCACCCTCCTCCACTCCACAAAACCACCCAAATCTTCCTTTTCTTCTCCCTCCGCGCCACCATTTTCATTGAAGTAGAGTAGGAACTAGTCGCGCCCTTCCCCATTCTTATTTATTAACCCCTCGCAAATTGTCCGCCAGGGGGACTTTCTACGTGAGTGGGGAGAGTGAGAATCCACGTCTTCCCATCCCAGGACGAAAGAGGAACTTCTCCCTCTCTCTCCCACTTTACCGCTCTTCACAAAAGGAGCCTCCTTATGTATAGGGTTTCCCATTCGGCTGTGGTCCTCCTCGCGGCGTGAATTGGGCGTGGTTCCCTTTCTCCGCCGCCGAAAAGGGAAGAGAGAAAGGAGGAGGAAAGGGGACGTCTGCTTCTAGCGTTGGATGGGTGGGGTTTTTGGAGAGTTGGGGTTCGGAGGGGAGGAAAGCGCGAAAGGAACAGGATGCGTCGAGAGAGAAGGAGAGGATGTTTAAGGGATGGAAGTTCGGTCCGAAGACAGTTTGTCTTTCTGGGAAGTGGGAAGGGGGTAACCCAAGTTCAGTCAGTTGAGTTGGGATGGTCGGATTGAGGGCGCCTTTTGTCCGAGTTCTTGATTCAAGATAAAGTTTCGGGAACATCCTCTTTAAAGGCCCACATGTATTGTTCGATTCTTTAGCGAGTGTGCGGAGAGAGCGGGAGTTAGATTAAATGGTGCCTCTTTCTCTCTCTATCCCTATGCTTTACCTATAGCAGTCGGCCGCTGTATTGGTGAGTACCGTAAGAGGTGGTCTCGATAGAATGACATCCGCTACATGATTGGATTCTAAGGTTAAAGAACCACTTTGCAATGTCGGCTGAACATTTTGTGACCAATTTCAAGCGAACTTGGCCCGAATGTTAGGCTAAGATTCTACTCTTTAAAGCGATGGAAATCCAACCCCTAGCTGCTGAGAATGGTTTTTATCTGCTTAAAAATGTCTGAAAATAATTTTGAATTACGTGGATAAAAGTTTCACTTGGCAAATATGTCCAATACGACAATTTAAAAAATGGTTATTATTATTTGACCAGATTTTGTTGTTGGAATAATAGTTGCAAAATAAAACCGTGTTATATTGTTGTGCTATTTACAGTTCAAGTCTAAAATTGTTTTAAAAGACATTTAATTAAATGTCTTTCAATATTTCCTCATTCTTTTTCTGCATTATAACCTTCGCTACATTCAGAATATACCTTTAATTGTATTTGTTTCTTTTAATATTAAACTGATCGACAAAGTCAACGATTTCTGTTGATTTAGAGGAAGATTTATCACATTTTTGTGTTGTGTATGCTGAGCAACCATCATATTATTCTAAAGATAAAAAAGTATGATACCTATTCACCATAAAGGGATCATCGATACGCCATTTTCAAGACCAATGTAAAAGAGCCGCAGAGAATTTGAGCATTTAGAATGATACAGTCGACCTTTATATAACGTGCGTTTAAGTTGCTCGGTTTTATATAGCACGCGGTTTTCCAGGAACGTAACGTAACGTAATATAAGGGTCGACTGTACGTGCATTTTGTTTACCACAATACAGTAATACAAATTACATGTCTTAAATTGCATTTCCTAGAGATAACTGCTAATAGGCTTTAGGGAATGCAGAGTATCTCCATGATCACAAATTTCTGCTACGCTAAATGATAATGTAAAATATAAGACAGTTCTCTTCAGTGCCCCATCATTGCGTGTGGATTCTGCGATCTTCAATCATCAATGACGGTTGACATCACCACTAAAGGTAAAAGTTTTGGTGACATGCGCTTCATTCCTGTAAAGCATCGAACTCGATGGGTCGTTAATAACCCCATAATCTCATATTTCAACCGGAAATCAATCCCGCTGAACTAGAATACGTGGTTTTTTCCTCACATATTGAGTAAATACAGCGGATGCATCCGAATCTACAGCCGTCTTAAAAAACTCTTTCGGAAGCTACAAAAAGAGAAACAAGAGGCCAGCACCGTCTTAACCGGCGATCCTCGACACCTTTCAACTCTTATTATCACAAAAGTAAGCGTGCACCACCTCGCAGGTCTGCCCGATCTTCTAGTTCTTTAACTTGGCGTTTTTTAGCCCCAAACACTTCATTCCCCACCCTTCTTCTCCCTTCCTTTTCCACCCCACTTCTCCCCTTTTCATTCTCTCCAGAGCTTGGGTCGATCGACCCCTTTTCTTTTCCTCTCTCTTCTCTTCTCCCCTTTCCCTCCATCACTTAATTCCTTCACCCAATTCACAGCATAACCCCACTCTCCCCATTAATGTTTTCCATCCTTCCATTCCCGTCCTTGCTTTCCTCTCCATTTCCTCCATAGATCCTACACTCGTACCGCTACCCGCACTCCTTACTTTCTAACCGTTCATTCCTTACTACGACTTCTTTTTACGTCCTCTTCCTGCGAGAGATTTTTTCCCTTTCTTTGCCCTTGAGGAGCAGAAACAAAAAAATATCTTTATCGAATACGTGCTCTTCTTTTCGTTCCTCGTTCATTCTTTTATTTCCTCCCACTTTCTTTCAACTACTTCGTCTCCGTCTTCCCTTTCCCCCTCTCCGCCATTTCCTCTGAAGTCTCGCTAACCCTTGCTCCCATCTCCCCGCTTGTTAGCGTTATTTTTAAATCAGCTAATGTAATCGTTGTTTCCTTCAGTTCATCCGTCCGTCGCATTTGCGTCCGGTGAATTACTTCAAACCGTTCAAGTTAGAGAAACCAAATTTTGAAGGATTATTCATTCATATGTTCTTTAGGCGGTTGAAATTTGGAGGCTCCAGGGGCAGCCCAAGGGATCTAGTGCGGGGCACAACAAGCACTGAAACATTAAGTTAGTGAACTACTTCTACACCGTTGAAGTTAAAGCATCCAAAGTTTTACGATAGTTTTGGCAGGTGACAGTCATGAACCCAATTGATTTTGGGATCCATTTGCCTTTTAGCAGGATTTTTAAAACTATCCGTACGGGTCCTTTACTACGGCAAATTATCGTTCTGATTATATTGCTACAATAAAAATATCCGCCCTTAATCAGTACTTTCCTTACTTGTTATAATCTCTTCCTTTTCTTAGCTGATCATCTTCCTCTTTCTTTCGATTTCGCCTCTATCCACCTCCCTGTTTTCATCATCTTACACTTTCCACACTCGAAAGACCTTACTTGCCCAACTTTTTTTCACGCTTCCAGTTCTTCCTCCGTTTCCTCGGTCTGTTTTGTTTCAATCCCATTCCATTCTCCCTTTTGGGGAAATTCCCCACCAGAGGCTTCGTTTCTCGTTTTCGACTCTCTCTCTCTCTCGATCTCTTTACGTCCCTTCCCATTCTCTCGATATTATAATTTCTCTTCCGTTTCGTTCCTGTTATGTTTCCATGCCGGCTCGATGTCTCTCTCACTCTCTCTCTATATCTTGCCATTCTTATTATATTTAATCTCTTTCACGTTTCCTCTTACCAATTTTCCGGGTCAGGATTTTCTTCTTTTTTCCGTTTCCCTTGTTAGATCCTTCCCTTCGTGCGATACATTGTTTAATCCTCTGCTCTTTTCCCCTGACTTTATAACTCTGCGCATATATTCCAAACGAGATTTCTCCGTTACATCCCTTTCTCTCTATCTCTGTCATTAAATACAGACATCTTTCTCTTCCTTCTCTCTCCTCTCGTTATTTTTTTCTTCGCTCTTTCATTCGACTTTTTCTTATTCTTTTATTGCCATGCGCTGAATATACAGTTGCTCATTTTCTGTACTATTTGCTAGGTTGCTATAACAATCCTTTCGATGACCGCTATTTTAACTAGTATTGTCGAAAAGTCGCATATGTCTAGACTTTTATCCATTTAACTTTTGTTTTTATAATTCTCAAAACTCGAAATAAACCCGATTATACTAGCGGCTCTCATTTCTCTCCCAAATGCAACCTCGATATAGATTATTGGAATCTTGTTAAATGTACGTTTTCTCTAGGCATTCCATTCCCTTTCTTCAAGTTACTTTCCCGCATTTCTTATCGCTTCCGTTTTCTCATCATGCGTAATTTCTCCTTTGTTATTATTTGCGTCATTCCTCCCATTCTCATTATGAAAATATTCCCTCCATTGCTCCTCCCATGCATTCTATCACGAATTCCTCTCACCTTTTCATTCGCTCCGTAGACTTTTAGCCGATTTCCTTTATCCCTTTCATTAAACTTCCACTGCGACCCACGCCGAAACCCAATCACTTGGTTCTGCGTCAACGCTTTTCCGATCCAGCGTCCTATTTATTACGATAAGCCCCCCATTTTCCAGCCACCCTTTCTCCGTCTCTCCGCTTCCGTTCAAATCTTTCATGCTTCACTATTTTCTACTTCTTTTCCGCTTCAACCTTTTCTCGTTCTTGTTTTAGCTCCGCCATTTGTTAGCTCGCGTTACCCGCCTACCTCACGCTTTTTGCCTTTCATTTTTTTCCCATCCAACCCCGACCTCATTGGCCAAGTAGAGCGATTGTCTAACCGTTGGTTCGTAGATCCGTGCCCCGCGAGGGAAATGCTCCGGAAGGTTCTCCGATTAAAAAAAATCTACCTCCCCCGCCTCACCCTTTACAAATCCCATTATCATGGCACAATTGCCTTATTAATATGGCCCAAATTTAGCGGAAGTGAGGGAGCAAAAAACGATATGGAAGAAAAAACATGAAATTTTGAAAAAATAAAAAATCTTTTCGCTCGACTCTATTCTTGAAATATAACTCCCTTCACCACACCCTTCCTCCATTACTCTTACTCCTCGCTCTTTCCCAACCACTGTTCCTCCTCTCCTCCTTACACCTCCCCCTCCCACTCCTCTCCCCCGCGCGCGTGTATAAAGCGGCAGAGCTCCTCCTCGCGGGGGAATTAAATGTGTGACCTCGTTGCATGCAGTTTGCATCGCCACTCAGGCTCCCTCTTTCTCTCGCCTAACTACTCTCTCTTTCTTCTCTTTCTCTCCTTTTTTAGGACCCCAGCGCTTTCCTCAACATACTGAGCGCTCATATTCTTCCAAGGGTATCCGGACGCTATACCGAACGGACGGTATGCCAACAGACGTTATGCCGACGGACATTATGCGTACAGGATTTAATAGGCGGGAAATGTTAATAATCGATATATTGTCTACTTTCGATTTTACTATAGCTGGGAGCACGAACGAAGGCGGGTGGCAACTGGATGCCCAGAAGGCAAAGATTGTCACGTGGTTTCCCTCGCTCCTTCGCTTGGCCAATCAGCGTCAGTCAGTTACAGCGGTTCTTGGCGTGCGGTACTTACATTTGGGGCGTGATTTTCGTGTTTTAAGATTGAGATTTAAATAGTACCGTCTTGAGGTGTTCTAAAAAGGAGGGCGAAGGAAGTAAACGCAAGGTTTTGCACGACCAAGCCGGAGAAATCGTATATAAAGTGTATCAGTACTTCAAAAACGAGTCGGAGCATGCAGACGATTCAGCACGTACACCTGGTTACAATGTTGCGAGCTGTCAAGAGCGAACGGCGAACGCCTGTGGCATAGCGGCACAGGACTCGGTGCGCCATGCGTTGTTTTCCTAGGGTAAGTTTATGCAGGCTGTTGGTTTGGCAGCAATTAAACGTGTATTTCTCTCTCTCTGCGCAGTAATAATTATTTACCCGCCTTCGTTCGTGCTCCCAACTATAGTAGAGGTAAATGTTTCCCGTTCTGCTGTCAATAATTCTTGTACACATTACCCGTCTAGTTGTCCATAATAAGACTAGTATAATTGACCCGTTCAGTTGTTTATACGTCTGGTGCTACAGACTATTTGTTAAATGGTTTATACGTAATGCTGTACCTTTTCAATATACTTAGGGTTGTACACTTTACCTGTTTAATTGTTCATACTGCTGATTACTATAATTATGGTGGTTAAAATTAAACGTTCACTTCATGTTCTACTGGTAGTACAAATAACACCTCTATTGTTGATATTTCTGGCGGTAAAGTGCCCCCATTATATTGTTTACTAGAAGAAGGTGCTTGCATACTGAAAGCATTTCATCTCACCTTGAAAAAACATTAATTTTTCAGACAGATATTTCATCATTACAAATATTCTATTAATTCTAAAAATTTCACCTCCGCAGCGATTTTCGTTTTTCCCACATGTAAAAATAATAGTTTAAAACAATCCCCAAATGTTGCAATTTTAAACATTTTACACTTTCTCCATTATGGGGTACTAATGCTACACATTTCAGCCAAATTTTAAAGTTGTAGCACTTCTAGAAGTAAAATAATATTTTTCTAATTGTTTAAAATTTAAACATTTTTAACGGTTGCCGCAATATATATATGGAGAGATTGAAATGTTTATTTGTGCAAATGCACTGTTCTGTAAATAATTTGAAAATTGCAGCTTCCTAGCTCATCCCGTAGTACCTAAAAAATTATTAAACTTTAATGTTCAAATGGGGTTAAAACAACCTCTAAAATTTACAATTTTTAAATTTTCGATTTTTATAGTTGGTTATGAGAAAAGTTCTATAATCTTGAAAAATTTCAGCTTCCTAAATTTATTAGATTAGTCTACACACTAGATTACGTTTTCCCATGCTAACTTATGGGAGATATTCCGGGGTCTCTGGAGTCGAACCCAAGAAACTGTAAGCAAAAGTGACAATAATTCCTAATAAATATTGCAACCATCTAGCAACACTGAAAATTTCATCATTCTAGATTACCGGAAAGTACCAATAATTAATTTACAAAAACGGCGCAATGCTTTTCTTATAGGAAAAAACGCAAATTTCGGAATTTCTGAAATCGAACTCATGTCACTAAGGTTGGAAGTCTTATTTTATCTGTAAGTTTCTTTATTATATCTACAAAAACTAAAACTTTCAGCTCTCTAGCTCATGTAGTTTGGGCTGGACATTAGTATCCTCCTATATGTTATATATATCCTCCTCTGTAAGAGTCGTCGATATATAATGATACACTCTGCGGCTCAAATTACCCGTTCAGAAATTTTTAATTCCCTCGGTTCACTCCACCCGTTAAATTGTTTAAAATTCTTGCAATTCACATTACCCGTTTAATGGGAAAATGTATTATAACGGGAATTACCAAAATTGTATGATGTTTTATTTCACGGCTACTGTTATAGACAAATATAAAGTTTTTTCGATATATTTTTAACAGATATTTATTAAAAAAGCGATTTAAAACGAACGAGTTAATGCCGAACCCGATCACATCCGATGGGTAGCCGAAGTTTGCCGAGTGTTTAGTGAGGTCAGCGCATCCCACGAGCATCCTAGCCGTGCTAGAAGGCATTGTACCGATATAGATGTAGTAGTTTAAAAGACATAAATGTGTTGTTTTTCTCTATCCGCCGTCTTAGGAGAAATATTGGTAGAAGTACTGCACCTTCCTGCATTTATTTTGCTTTGTGTTTTGCAAAATGGCATCTGTGCCAGATCAGATAATTTGCCCAACGTCGATTCGTACATGCTTTTACTGTACATTGGAAGTCGTAGGGAGCAATATTCAGATGTTGAAATGCGTGGAGCGAAGGCGGATGGGTTTGTATTACATTTAATTGATAAAACAAGTTCGAAGTAGCGCTTTTATTTACAGTTATTTTAATAGTACTATTATTTCGACTGAAACGCAGAAGATATGTAAAAGATAGATTGATGTCTCAAAACAGCTTTCCCATATTAAATGAATAAAAAAACTCTAGTTTTAAGTAATATAATAGAATATTTATTTATGTAATGTTTCCCATGCTGTCCTAGTATCTAGTAAGTAAAATACAGTTAGATAAGTATACAAAAGGTAATGGACGAGGCCAAGACTTCGTGGAATTCCACAATAAAATAACATAAACAATGTTAGATAGTATTTTTATTTATATTAACTTTTGCTAATTTCCACAAAATATATAAATTAAAACACGACCGGTTTCGGGGAATAATCACCGTCATCTGCCTTTACAGAATCATCAGGTCAAATATTGACAAATATTATACAAAATAAATGTGAATAAACTTAGTTTCCGTGTTTCTTGTCTAAAGGAAATGTGGTGAAGTTTGCTGTTTTTAGTGTCTTTCTGCTTAGTTATTACCTATACTCGTGAAAAGAAAAACTGTAGAAGTGTTTGTAATAACTGCATGTCTCTTTTGTATATGTCGCGAATTTCATCTTTGTTTTTATGGATTTTTTCTCCCTTTGAGGTCAATGAGAAAAGACTATGTTAGTAATGCTGTTGGATTTGTTAAACTGACGCGATAAGAAAAAATATGTATTGTTAAAGGCAAGGTTTGCCCTGAACACAGATTAAGATAAAGAGGTTATGACGTGAGTGTATTTGTAGATGAAGAAGATGATTTAGTCACGTCTGTAGAGTGTCATGACTGCCCTTATTTAGCAAAACATGGTCCTTCAAAATACCATGCTGTCGTGGATATTATGTGAACAAATTTATTAAAATATTTTAATTACAAAACTAACTAAATATGTAACATTTGTAAAAGTATTTTCTTAAAAACTTGGTACTTAAATATATGCACTGCAACAGTAATTATTTGCTTAATAAACCCATAGCCCAACGATTTCCGTAAGTTTGATCTTACGTATTTAGAATAGGTATATTTCATTATGGAGGTTTTGCTAAAATATATATGCTAATCTTTGAAACATAAAAATATAATTTACTCTTTCAACGTTCACCAGAAATATATGTATCATGCCAAAGTAATGCCGACATAAGTCATAAATTAAAATACGAAGCAATAAAATTACGTACATTCTTATAACTAGTACTTAGATTAAAATGATCTTCGCAGACAAATGCATTTGTACGTCCCGATATATCAGATGCGTATCTCCTCATGGGTTTCAACTGCAATAATCTCCGCTTCTTATTTCTTCCCAAGGAACTCGGTAGCATGAAGAACAATTTTCTCGGGGTTTTAAACGTATTTAAGCAGTGAGGTACCAGACAATACTTATAACCAAAGCCGTCTCTAAGACCCGCAGGGCCCCGGGCGAGAGGGTTGCCGCGGGGCCCCCAATTTATACAAATCAAATTTCTCATTTAATTACAATTTTATTATTGTTTACAAGTTTATGTTAGTTTTTCTCCTAAAATACAGTAGGTGAAATATATTTTAAAAACCATTAATTGTTAAGGTTTGCACAGATTAAAAGAACAATAATCAGTACCTTACAATTTTAAATGTTTATTTTTCTAACTTTAATATGCTCAAATCTGTCGATAGTTATTGATTTTTAAATCTTATCAACTTCCTCATGTTCAATTGACAAAATAGATAAGCCTTTCAGTCTCTCCTGTGAAATTGTTGACCGTAAGTAATTTTTTATTAATTATAATTTTGAAACGATCTTTCAGCAGATGCGACTGTCACTGGCATTGTAAGAATTATCCTACAAAGTATTTCTGTGTTTGGGTATACTTCCATCAATCTATTTTTATGTAATAACTTCAAAATGTCAAGGACGCCATGCTCTTCCGGTACGATCCTTGATAACATTTTTAGCTCTTCACTGAGTTCCATTCCATCTACATCACTCTCAGAACTTCCATCATTCTTCAAAACTTGCTTTATACCGCAACATACTTTCTGTAGGTGAGATGATTCCCAATTTTTAATTTGGCTTATTCTGTGCATGAACCCAAATCTAGAGATGTACCCATTATATTTATCAAAACGCCAAGTCAGAGAGTTTAGTGCCATGTATATCACTCGCAAAATGAAATCCGTTCTAAATCTCTCCTTCGCGTTTTTCAATGCAATGCCCTCTCCTTCGCAATGCCTCCTATTTTCATTTTTAGAAAACTCTATATTAATTGACATATCATTGGCGATTTGTTCGGCTGTTGATATGGCTTCAATAAATCCTTCATTTCTGTATATATATATAATGACAATTTCAAAGCCTCCAGATGTTTAACTGCACTATCTAACGGAATTTGAGCAGACTGTAGGATCTTACTTAATTTATTTACAGATAATAATATGTCATACCAAACAATAACAGATTAGATATATTCAAACCTGTTTAACTCATGAGAAAGAAGTGAATTTGCCTCACTTTTTGTTTTTGGATCTTTACAAACTTCAACAACCTCAAGTAAAGCATATTTTATTTTCGATAAATGAAAGAGCACATCTTTTACGCTTTCTAGTCAAGACTCCCATCTTGTGTCAGACAAAGGTTTTAGATATATATCGGTATAATTTTGTAAGATACTCCATCTTGCTGGTGATGCTGCAAATAAGGTAAACAGTCTTTGAATTATACCAAAAAATGACACCGCTCTTGGACAGGAATGAGCCATGTCGCTAAGAACCAAATTTAAGTTGTGCGCTCCGCATGGCATGATAAAAGCTCTAGAATTTAGGTTTAAAATTCGCGCTTGAACTCCTTGTTCATTACCTTTCATATTCACTCCGTTGTCATATCCTTGCCATCTGCAATTTTTCAAAGAAATTCCCATATCGTCCAATTCTTTCAGTAGAGCTTCGCTAAGTCCTTTTCCTGTCCTATCTGTTACTTCGAGAAAGGTTACAAAGTGTTCAACTGCTTCTACGTGACTGTTTACAATATGAACTATTCTTAAAATTACTGACATTTGCTCTTTGTGGCTCACATGTGGAGTGCAGTCCAGAATAATGGAATAGTACTTGGCATTTAAAACTTTTTGAATAGTTGTCTAACTTCAGTAGCCAAAATTTGAATTATTTTATTTTGTATTAATGACCCCAAATAGTGATCCTTAATTTCAATCTCCTGGTATCGTGGTAAATGATCTTGGATTATCGGATCAAATTTTGCTAATAGCTCTATTTTAACTAAGAAATGCCCATTATTTTGAGAGTATAACGAACTACTACTACCACGAAAAGGCATGTTATGGCGAGACAGATAAAGTATTATCTCAATAACTCTTTCCAAAACATTAAGCCAACGCTGTTTTTCTTTTTATAAAATCGATAAAATTCCCTTTCTGCTTTCTCTGAACATACTCTTGCCTTTCTTGGAAACTTTTCATGTGTGGTAAAGATGCTTCGTGGTCACTTAGCTTATTCCCTATATACTCCCAATGACTTATCCCATCAGACGCCAATTCCGACTTCGATTCTGATGCTAGAAACAATTTACAGCAAAAACAATAGATTACATCTCTTTCTTCTGAATCCATGTCCTTCTCACCTTCTCCCCGTTTTTCAAGATCCTATAAAAATGATAGTCAGAAAAAACATCTATTATCTGAGTCGCGTGGATCATTCCTCATTTTTTCTTCGATGCACTTGGGACCCGCTGCTATTATATGATCCCTAATGGAAGAAGTGATAAATTTAGGCCAAGTGCCGGGGCCTGACGTAACATTAAAATTTTCAGTGCTTTCAGCAAGTTAAGTCTTACTAATATTAATCGAAACGTTATTCGCATCACGGGAAGAAAATTATGTACTCGGTGGTGCAGTCATAACGAAATCTGCATGTTCTGCAAATTGCTGCTCACTATCACCATTTGTCAACACTTCAATCCCTACAATTGAACAAATCAATGCTTCAGTTTCACTTTCACCCGGTTTGATGACACTTATCGACGGAAGGGTTTTGATGCACTTTTTTAAGGTTCCGTCTTGTTTCTTCAAATTTTCTTGTGCTTCTTTAAAAATTTTTCTTTTCTGTGATCCACTTTTATATTTTCTTCCTACACTCATTTTTTCGTGAAGGGTACTATTGAATTTACAATATACGAATTTTATATTAATAGTTGTATAATAAAAATACCATATCATTATATTTTAATGAAAAAGACATATCGATACCTACGTGCAATACTAAAAATTCTAAATCCATTTTTCATTCTCGTAAGTAAAATAAAATTCTTTATCGATTGCAGTTGAATTATTTAATTATTATCAGGGAAAAATCATTCAATTACACATGATCTTAACTTTTCAAACCCAGCTTCTGTTAAGGATACCAGTCTCCCGAGTTGCGTTGTTTTTAATAACGAAAATTAAACGAACTTCCGCATTATAAAATCACAATCTATACTTACCAATAGGATTGCCAGATATGTGTAGTAGAGATCGGTTATTCCTTGAAAGTAGCCGGAGATAAAAAAAAATCATCGGTCACTGTTCCCTTCGTCTGCACAAAAACAATGATAATAAATTTCAAATCTGATCATCAAACAGAGAACAGTAATAAATAATAAAGAATTTGTGATTGAGCCTACGAATTTTCATACTAATTATCCAGGGTTCAGTTCACAAAATACACAAACTCTCTCAGACTAAGTATATAATGATGTGTCACCAACAAAATCCATCTGATGGTCAACTTTCATCTCTTTACGCTTCACGTACACGGATATCCAATGAGAATTCTTTTGGTAGTAGACGTGCCATCTGAAGATAAACATGTGTACTTGAATTTGGAGATTTGACGGAAAGTGTTGTTTTGGCAGTTTTGGTGAAGGTTCTGACTTTAAAAGGTAAGTATATCTAGGAAATAGAAATTATATATTACATATTTATTTTTCTCTTTTTAGTAATTTGAAATTAATGAGAAAAGTATACGAGTATATATAAGCAGTTTACGAGTACACGAGCACCTATCTCCTCTTCTCGAGACAAATTCTCGAATACAATTTCTACTATAGCTCCTCATAGACGTGAGGCCTCATAGGCGCGGGGCCCTGGGCGACTGCCCACCCAGCCCCCCCCCCCCCTTCAGACGGCTCTGCTTATAACCCTTCTTAACTTCCATATACTCCATTTTAGCTACGATATCAGGAAGAGCAACAGGAGGAAGCATCAAAACTGCGTGCTTTCAGTACGGTCGTAAGCGTCGTAAGGAATACGATGACGTCACGAACCCCTTACTACTCTCTCTCCAACCAGGATGCCGTTTTCGCGGGATATTTAAAAGTGTTATTTTAAACATTTTTTGCGGACGATTCAACAAAAATATTCACAGGGAGAAATTAAGTCAATTACAAATAATTTAAAAAATATATAATTAAATATTTTGACAGTCCCTCATTGTTTATACTTCTGACGGTTTAATGCACTTGTTCAGTTGTATATACAATCCGGTGGTTTATAAAACCCGTACAATATTATATTATGCCACTGATGGTATATATTTCTCGTAAAATTGTTTATAAATCGTTTGTTATCATTTCCTGCCTATCCCATCCTGTCGGCATAACGTCCGTTCGGTATAACGTCCGGCCATATGTTCTCTTTCTCGCTTTTGGCAATTTCTTTCCCTCCATACTCGAATTAGAAATTTCATCTTTCTAATCATACTCATTAGACATTTTTAGTTCCCAATCATTTTAACGTATCCTCTGTGTTTTGCAGGTTTTTCACACCCTTCTTCCTCTGCGGATGTTTTCTGCAATGTGGGTTTTTCCTCAAATAGGCTTCAGTCAAAGATTTTTTCCACATAAACCCACTTATATCCGTTAGTTATGGTATTCACTCTTAACTTTGGCTCCTGTTTTAATTTGTCCTTAACGCTACAACATGTATTTTAGAATTTAGTGGCATATGAGGTTATGTGGAAAAGAGGTGAAAATGGGCCTAACCTCGCCAATCAAGGGTCAAATCAATCAATCAATCCTCTTCCATCTTTACTGTTATCACGCATGCGTTTATTCCTTCCCTTTTAACAGTCTATTCCGCTCTGTCTTCCCAATTTCTAACCGTTTCTCTCATTTTTGCATTATATCTATCACTTCCTTGAAAACTAAGAAACGCGCAAACTCACAGTCTGCCCGTCCACTCTTGCTCTGTTTTCGAGGTTGGCTTTTAAACATTTTTAGAAATGTAAACTACTATAAATCCTAGAATATTATTATTTTCCAGTTTTAAATGCAATTTACATTCTCCCATCCGTGCCAGTAACCCATTGATTTTCACAAAAATGTTCAAAGCTGGAGGACTCAGGTACTCGAAGATGGGAAACTAAATAGGTCGTTAAAATTCGATAGGATTGAACATGTTGACGAAACTTCAAAGCTGGAGGACTGATGTTCTCGAAGATGGGAAGAACAAATATATAGTTAAAATTTGATAGGAATCTTCGGAGAGACTAATGCATTTTTGGTCTCCATGTCTTAAAGTGCACGAAATATTTATTACTTAAATATATGTGAAATGAGAATAAAACAAGCCTTCATAATGATCGGCTACTCTAGCAGAGTGAGTCATATGACAATTTATTCATCAATTTTTTCCATACTGCCTCTTGAATCAAGGAATTTCACCTCATTTTTACCTCTTTCTTCTTATTATTTCTACATCATCGGAGTTCTCGTTTCGGAGATGATCATAGACTCGCCAACTCTTCCGGAATAAGATTATTATAGATCTCCCGATTTTCTCTCGAGTCCCGAACAGAGGTATTTTTCTTCCGTTGTCTGTTAATAACAGTTTACTCTTATTGGATTTATACAACATGTTTACAGATCATAGAACGTTACATGTGATGTAATGCATACTGGCCAAATCAGAATTAAATAAATAGTAACACTAAACAGATCCCAACCAAAGATGTACAAAAAAATTAAAACAAAACAATTCAATATGATGACCACGCGCCAACTCCGACCTACACGAAAAGATAAGAATTTAAAAAAATATTTTTAGTGCTTTGTGATTGGGTAGTCTTGTTCACTAAAGAGATGTTGAATTAAGCGGAATTCTTGAAGGGGACAAAAGTGCTCTTTATTTCAAAGGACACTAGACGGAATTGCTGAAAGAAATTCCTTCAGAAGAAGCGCAGTGGAACGTACAGTGTCTTGAAAACCGCGAATGAGACCAGCGTCGGAGCAAAGCCGGAACTGTGCCCTGGGGCTCGGACCCTCGGAAGGGCCCGCTCAGCTGCCCACTGTCTAGAATTAGTAACAAAATTTTGTACGCCGCAAAATGGCGGCCGATGAATCAATAGCAGAATTACTACAAGCGCAAATTTTTTTTGTTCAATCTACTTATGTATAAAGCAGTCGACATGATTCGGTGGCCTGTCCGGATGCCTGATCCTAAGTGTTTAAAATAGACAAAGAATAATTTAAATTATTCACCCAATTATGCATAAAAATAAAACAAAAAATGGAAAAGATCATTCGAAAATTTTTTATTTTGGTATAATGAAAAACGTAAAACAAGTAGGGGTGTACACGGGCTTCCCGTGATACAGAAGTGCTTTTCTCCAAATTCGCCGTAGTATAATCGCATACTAATGTATTTCATTTGAAATCAGAAAATTATTTTTCCTTATATTGTCGTAGCCCTGCTTTTTAGATCCGTTCTAAACATTCTCATTTCGTTTTCACATTCTATACTCGACCTAAAAACGATATTTCTTTTTGAAATCGGTTCAGTCAATACTTGAAAATTCATTGTTAAAGAAAAATTCTAACCTTGATAATGTGGTAGCCCTGTTTCGTCGACCCGTTTGAACTACGCTATTTTAATAATTTATTTATATGAAGATTATATAAATTATATTTGGTTAAAATCCATGCGATCAGTTCTCTAGAAATACGTATAAAAGAAATATTATTTTACTTTTTACTGTAGTAGGGCACTATAGCTCCACTTTAAACGTGATGGTATGTTGTACAAGTCTTGTATACAAAACTTAGTTGACATTTAGTTTGGTTTAGTTTAATTTGTAATTGTGGCACTCCTGTTTAAATGATCCGGTCAAAGTATGCTATTATGGTTTTTTATGTGTGTAAACTATAAATACCAAGCTTAGTTAAAATTGATGCGGAGAGTTCAACACAAATACGAGTAAAAAGAATTTTTTTATTATTGTATTGTGGCAGCCCTGCTTTCTATAACTAAAAAAATAAAATCAAGATTTTTAGAAATGTTACACACCTCCTTCATACAAAATTTAGTTGAAATTGATTCAGCCAATTCCTTCTAAATTCATAATTACCGAAAAGTTTAACTTTGCAATTGTGGCGCCCCTGCAGAGTGGATCCGGTTCAAATATGTCATTTTGGTCATTCATTTATGTTAGTATTCTATTTACTAAATTTGGTTGTAATCGGTTCAGCCAATTCTTTCCAGATATATGCGTACGGACGGACATCACGAAGATAATAGTGCTTCTCAGCAATGACGAAAAGAACTAAAAAGGCTTAAGAATATATACGACACTTTTACGAAGAATATCTCCTAACTTTCTTCCTAAATGATTGACTACAAATGCGTGTACGTACTATGTCACGACACGTGACGTCGCATGGGACTGAGGGTGACATCGCTCAAGTTAGCAGCAGCATGGCTTATGAGTAAGGTGTGGATTTTTCGGGTTAAAAAAAAATGTTCATTCGGAGGGTAATTATCAGGTTTAATTATTTTCTCAAAAATTCAGGTAAAATCAGGTTAAACAAAAAACTCGTTTAAAAATTTTCGGGTGTTATTTTGGGTTTTATGATACATATACCTCAACATCTACCTGGCAAATGTTTCTTCGGTAATATTACTCGATTCCTGCGTTTGAAAATGACGCAAATGGCTAATTGAACGCTCAGGATCATAGCTACCTATTGGCATCCACGGCGATGTTAAGGCAAACTTGCTTAATTTAATTAATGGGTGGTGTAGTGGTTAGGACGCTGGCTGCTACTCGCCTGCTGCTCGAAATGGCAGCGGGCACGAATTCTGCGAAAGTAGGATTTTTTCGAGTTCGCCCGGTATGAGTTGGCCCCCTTGGTGCTTTTCGTAAAGATTTGGCTAATGCAGGCACCGGATTTCTCCCCTCCCTTCTGGGTGTATGGCCAGCTGATGACAGTGCAGAATGACCATAGCCGTCGACGCACTTAAAAAAATCAATTACTACTACTCACTTGTTTAATTTAGGGTATCGGACACCAGCACCAATCCAAAACTTAACAATTATGTACATAATATCCTTATTCTGTCCGTCCGTCCGTCCTTGCAGGCTTTTATTCTTTTGTAAAATTAAATTTGAAGTAATTGACCTACGATCTTTAGACGGGGACCATTTTAAAGAAAAATAAACATCCTTTTTCTTATCGTGGACTTTTGCCTTTGGTTAGAAATCGCTCAAGTTATACGTTTATATCACATTTATTGAAAATTTTTAAGCTTTTTAAAGATATGTTGTTTTGCCAACTGTGTCACTGTTAAACCTCGAGATTATATTGTCGTCCTTATACGCGTAAGGAAGTGTGCGTTGAATGCTTTAGTACGAGAGAGAGAGAAGGCGCCCGAATTATTTATAATTAAATTCGTGTTTTTCATTATTTTCTTTTCAGTTAACTTCACATTGACATTTTTGGTAATTAACTGGTATTATGGTAATTTTCATAGTTTTCTTGCAGTGCATATTATAAGTAACCGGAGTTATAAATTCGAATCGCATCTTCGTATATGAATCACGCAAGAAGCCATTCCTTGACATGCAGACCTTTTTCGTTTACATTTTAAAATATTTCAAGGATGAGGCATTTAACTTAGTTATGCAAAGAGAAGACTTTAAATCTCATTCGTAAATCTCCAAAAATTACGTTTTAATAGGATTTTTCACGTTTTCACGCATTTTATTTATATTGGGCCACTGTTGTCCCAATTGTTCAATTCTATTCTTGGCCTTATAATAAATGCAACAATTTAGTGCTTTAACACGGGTCAGACTTTTAGACATGGGTATAACTGATTTACTTACTGAATCTATTAAGTAATTAGAGGGAGGAAGGAAATGAAAGGGTTGAGCAGAATCTGAGAAAGAGGAAGAGGACGTAGCATTTGTATAGGATTAAAAGAAGCCACAGTACAAAAATTACAATAACAAATTATAATTGATCATAAAAAGTGAATCATGCGCCATTGCCAAATGGTGGGAATTCATAAAACTAAATATAGGTCACGTAATTTTCAACGGATTTCTTTAACTGATAATATAGCAAATATTTCGAACAGAATTTCGAATTGAAAAAATTACATTTTATGACACTTATTCAAATTTATTTCAATAACCCCAATTTTCAGAAAAAAATTCAAAACTACTATATGTAGTTAAAAAAATTTCGATCTTAAAATAAAGTTAAAACTCATTACAGTTCAATTAAGTATTGAGTTAATAGTAAGTAAGTTACTACACATTTTTCCTTAGATAGTAAATTGACAGTTCATTCACTTTTTATCCTGTTTTTACGATTTAATAAGAGTAAAAAATTCATTTATTAAGTTAAATTCTATACGTTTTAAATAAATTTTAATTTTCTCAAATATTTCAAGTAAATTTCAGCTACTGCTTTATGCATTATATTTTATTATTTCGATTATCCTCTCATTTTCAGCAATTATTTGGATAATCATTTGGCCTCTCTACTAATAATTACATAAACAGCATAATTAAAATAAAAGATAACTTTAAAAAACACTGATTTGATTGTGCATGAAAGCCAAACCAGATAATAGCATATCTTACTGATTTTTCATATCGAAATCATTTATTTGGAATACTTTTATGACAATCCCGTCATATTTGACGGGCAATTACGCTAATATCCAGATATTTGTTTAGAGTTAAGGACCTGAATATACATGCTGCTAGTCCGAATTAAATCTGCTAATTTACATCTATATATGTTTCGAAAAATTCGACGTGATCTTCTGCATCTATTATTATTAAAAGGGCACAATACGGATGCCTTTCTCTAGAAACAACGGATTTATGAATATTCCCATTGATTATAGAAATCCGTTTCGATGGAAGTATTTCCGAAAACTCTTTTATATTAATTGCTGTTGAGCTAGGTAATGTTTTCCTAACAGCGGCATACACACATATTTCTAGATAGTTAAAGGGAAGTACCATTTATTTTTCTAAGCGTATGTTAACAATGTGGGCAAATCGATGTAGTATTGGAGCTTTACTTTCAGGTTGTATTTGCAAATCAATATTTTGTGCCCATTGTTCATGTAAATATAACATAATTTTTAACCGAAAGATTTAATTATTTCATTGAATTCTACTTTTATCTCTTAGCTAACTCCAAGGCCGTAGCCAGGATTTAAATTCGGAGGGCGTTATGTCTGTCGGACATGCTTGGGATTTTCTCTAATTTTTTTCCGTAACTACGACCCGTAATTATGAGGTCATGCGGACTTCTTTGTGGTAAATGAAGTCTGATAAGCAGTTGGGCCCTCGGACGAATTGAGCTTTCGGGGGGAAGGAGGCCGGGGTTTAACCCCCAAACACCCTCCCCCATCCCGTCTATGGACCTGGCTAACTCGGGAGTCTTTCAAGAATTCAGATTGGAAACCCCTGCTTTAAAACGGTTTCGATTGGTTTTTTTGCAGTGAAGGTATTAAAAAATTAAAATTACCGGTTTTTTCGGGTATAACACGAATTTGAAAAAAAAAATCATTCGGAGGGTATAAATCTGGTAAAAAAGGGTAAACCCCGAAAAATCCATACCCTACTTATGAGAAACCTAAATAAGTGACATTATAAACAACGTAGGTGTTGATTACATTCCCTCATTTGTACCGGAATACTGAATTTACATCATTTGGTGTCTACCAGTATATATTTTCTAATTTATTCGGAGATCTTGCGTTTACCGTAAGAAAATAAATCGACAATTAATGCCAGTTCTGTGTTTTACTATATTTTTCATCGCAGAACGGTTGGAGTGCTTGTGGATAGAGATAAAATTATTTTGAGGCTCCTTTAATAAAAACAAAGCCATTTTGGGTGCTCAATTCTTCTAATGGTAGCATACATTGCCTATATCTACAGAGTAGAAAATATACGCGCCTTAAGTTTTATACATTACTAAAATAATTGTTACTTTTAAATTAACATTTTATCAGCAACAGCAATTCAAATAAATATTAAATTACGACGAATATTTTAAAATTTATGAAATATCTCGATTTTTAAAAATTTTTGGACTTCGTAATTTTGCGATTTTGAAACTTTGAATTTTTATTAGTTTTTCGATGTTTTGGAATTTTTAGTTGCCAAATATTTGGAGTTTTTCGAATTTTTGGTATTCTTCGAACATTTCCATTTCTTCGAATAAATTCGCGATTACATAGCAAATATGTGCGGTATTAACATAAAAAAATTCCGTTATTACCCTCACACCCAATTTTGAATTTACGCATCACATATATTAGCCTCGATTCTTCTATTCCAATGGAACCACAGATATTAATAAATTGGCTTTTATTTCGCTCACAGCAACTCAATTTTTCCACTCACATGGACGTTTGTAGACAGAAAAAAGAGCGTCTTGTCATACGTTCTTCACCTCCAAGGAAAAAGTCGCCTCTGCGGAAAATATTTATTTACTCGTCTTCTTCCTGACTCAGCATATATGAAAATGTATCAGTAAGTGTTGCCTAAGCAGCCCGCGCGGTTTCTTTCTGCGGACGCCTGTTTCCATTGCTAAGTCTCTCGGGATTGTAATAGGCGTAACACCACGCCTTTACAACCTTTTAATGAGAGCGGGCAACTTCAACTAAAGAAGCTCCAGGAGCGGGCAACATACACTTTAATTTATTCACGTCAAAATATTAATATATTTTAAAATGAACCGTATCTGAACATAAAAATAGTCTTTCGGAAAAGTGAGCTATTTTATTTTTTTCGAATCTTTATGTGAAATCTGAAGTTGAATTTTGACAGCTAGTTTGATGCATGAACGAAAATACTTCGTCCAAGTTGTTCTCATACTGTCATTCAATTGATGGACCGTCAGAATTGATCTGCAACTTGATTCATACTATAAAAGCCATGTTCACTTATGTGCGTTTAAGAAAAACATGGATATAGTCAAAGACAGCCGTGGTATTTCTTAAAAGGTATTAAAGGCCAACATATTGGCTGTAATAATTCTGATATCGATAGAATTCCCGATCTCAATTTAATTATTTATATTTATTGAAAAGTAGTGCTTCGATTTATAATGCTGTAAGTTTGAGTGTCATATTAAAAATGATTGGAAATGAATGTTGCTGAACATTTCATACGATTTTAAATCTCTGTTATTACTCGAACTTTATCTGCCTCGTAGGAAACATCGAAGTATCTCACGGGCAACATGTTGCCCGCGGGCAATGGGTTGGAAAGGCCTGCGTTACACACTCTCGCGGCGAAATCACTCGGTATCATACTATGTGTAGTGTATATTTGCGATTTTACCTGCGGAATTTTCAGTGAAAAAATCTTACCAAGTCGGACGTGCATTTACTTCCTGTTTGAATACTTTTAAAATTTACTTTATATAAAGAGAGGAAGTGGGAACCGTCTAATAACGTCGCACATAAACACGACTCCGTCTTTAAACTCATTTGAAGCACGAAATCCTGCGTTTGATGTTTTAATGTTACCCTCGGTGCAAAAATGCGCTTTTGATGTCGTTTTTAATGGAGAGAGTAATAGAGCTGGATTTCAGCAAAAACTAGGGTAGCTGCTATATATATAAAACAGCCGAAAGAGTCGCAAAGCAATTCCTTTGCCCAACAAAAAGTCTGCGCTAAACCAACGAAAAACAGCTCCGATAATTAGCTCATTTCGCACCGTTTCATGTCAAAATGAGATTAACGCCGTAAAAATTTACGTCGTTAAGAATTTCCTTCTAAAATAATTGGAAATATTACCCAGTAATCTGTTTATAAAAGGCATTTTGAATGTTCGAGAAAATTAAAACTTCTAATTAATATGGCGTTTTTTTAAATATCCAGCGGGTAAATTCTAAAAATAATTTTCAAGCAATCAAAATTAATTTAATGCAGCGTTAAAACTAAAATATTTTATTAATTTCTAACCAAGCAATAACTTAGTGCGAAAATTTGTAAATAAAACTGATTAGAACCGGTTGGATTTTCTTTAATATTATTTTTTAAATTTTAATGATGCGATTTGGCATTGTGCAGTTCATATATAATATATTACCGTTTAACATAAATTTCTACTTATGTTTTTTCATTTCTCAATTAAATTCTTCGTCCTTACCGGAAATTCTCCTGAAACTTATTCTATTAGCGCATTATGATGGAAACATGCTAACCAATCCACTGGGCGTCCAAAAACTTTTTTTACCTCCGTGTGTTAAAATCAGTATCAAAAAGAAGATATTTGTTGTATTTATTATATTTTTATATTTATTGCTATTTATGCTGTGTAGTGTTAAATTGATCGGTTTATCAATATTTTATTTGGTCATCCCAATTATTTCTATTAATCAAGAAGACCAGTATGGGTACTAATGTTTTCGTCACTAAGTATGATGTGATGCCAAATTCATCATGCGTAACAAGCGCTACGAACAGCACTCTCCAATTGCTATGCTCTTCATATCAATAGATATTGACCTTCTTGATTATTAAATAAATTGTGATGACTTAATTAAACAAATATGACAATAAATATAACATAATATATAACATTTTTGCTACTACGTCTAGGGTTAAAGGGTACCGGGACATTATGACCACGGACGTTATGCCGAACGGACGTTATGCCGAACGGACGTTATGTCGAACGGACGTTATGCCGAATGGACGTTATGCCGAACGGACGTTATGCGAAGTGGATGGGATAGGCGATAAACGTTAACCACCGGTTTATAAACAATTTTACGGGAAATGTATATCACCAGCAGCATATAATATTGTACGGGTATTATCAACCACCTGAATGTATAAAAATTGATCAGGAGGATTGAACGTCGGAAGTATAAACAATGGGGGTCTGTCAAAATATTTAATTATTTTTTTAAATTCTTTGTAATTGCCTTAATTATTCCCTGTGAATATTTTATGCTAAATCGTCCGCAAAAAATGTTTAAAATAACACTTTTAAATATCCCGCGAAAACGGCATCCTGGTTGGAGAGAGAGTAGTAAGGGGTACGTGACGTCATCGCATTCCTTACGACGCTTAAGACCGTACTAAATGAACGCCGTTTTGATACTTCGTCCTGTTGCTCTTCCTGATATCGTAGCTAAAATGGAGAATATGGAAGTTAAGAAGGGTTATAAGTATTGTCTGATCCTCACTGCTTAAATACAACGTTTAAAACCCCGACAAAATTATTCTTTACGCTACCGAGCTCCTTGGGGAAAAATAAGAAGTGGAGAATATTGTGGTTGAAACCCATGAGGAGATACGCATCTGATATATCGGGACGTACAAATGCATTTGTCTGCGAAGATCATTTTAATCTAAGTGCTAATTATATGTATGTACGTAATTTTATTGCTTCGTATTTTAATTTATGACTTATGTCGGCATTACTTTGACA
This sequence comes from Tanypteryx hageni, assembly GCA_028673005.1. NCBI lineage: Eukaryota > Metazoa > Arthropoda > Insecta > Odonata > Petaluridae > Tanypteryx > Tanypteryx hageni. The sequence goes on from CM054116.1 coordinate 48,692,442, forward strand.
TGGTGTATATATTTCTGGTGAACGTTGAAAGAGTAAATTATATTTTTATGTTTCAAAGATTAGCATATATATTTTAGCAAAACCTCCATAATGAAATATACCTATTCTAAATACGTAAGATCAAACTTACGGAAATCGTTGGGCTATGAGTTAATTAAGCAAATAATTACTTTTACAGTCCATATATTTAAGTACCAAGTTTTTAAGCAAATACTTTTACAAATGTTACATATTTAGTTAGTTCTGTAATTTAAATATTTTAATAAATTTGTTCACAGCACGGTATTTTGAAGGACCATGTTTTGCTAAATATATATAAGCACTCCATCGAACTTGTTTTGTCAATTAAATGTTATACAAACCTGTCCGCCTTCGCTTCACGCATTTCAATATCTGAATATTGCTCCCTACGACTTCCAATGACAGCAAAAGCATGTACGAATCGACGTTGGGCAAATTATCAGATCTGCTACAAAAAACCCTTCAGATGCCATTTTGCAAAACACAAAGCGAAATGAATGCAGGAAGGTGCAGTACTTCTACCAATATTTCTTCTAAACTGCGGATAGAGGAAAGCAACAGATTTATGTCTTTTAAGCTACTACTTCTATATCGGTACAATGGCTTCTAGTACGGCTAGGATGCTCGTGGGATGCGCTGACGTTGCTAAACACTCGGCAAACTTCGGCTACCCATCGGATGTGATCGGGTTCGGCATTAACTCGTCCGTTTTAAATTGTCTTTTTTAAAAAATCTGTTACAAATATAACGAAAAATCTTTATATTTGCCTATAACAGTAGCCATACAACACAACTTCATAAAATTTCGTTAATTCCCGATATATGACAGTCCCCCATTGATAAGCTATATAAGCTATTGAACGGTTTTTGTGAATCACAGGAAGTATAAACAATCGCTCTGAGGAAATTGTAAAGCTTGGAACGGGAAATTTGAACCGCCAAAAGTATAATGTATCAAAAATGCAATGTAAGTTACGGATGTATTATTTCACAAGCATAAAATAATAAGGATTATTTTATAGAAATAAAATTTATTTCGCCTTTGTTATTTTTGTTTCATACACCTTTGAATACTCAATTTACTGTACTAAGTATTAATATCAATTAGGCAAATTTCATGAATTGAGTTTGTTTTCAATTCGACATGTTTTAAAAAAATATAGGCGTACGTGGTCATGAATTTTCATTCGTTTTCGGATAGAAAATGGAAACAGCGGGATGTTCTGCATTTTTTTCGTCCCGAAAGTGAAAGGCGTTTGAGTTTTGTTTACGCTTCTAGTGAATAATGGAGTTTGCATTTTTCATTCACACTTCTTAAAGTTTCTATTTATTTTATGTTTGAATTAGCGTATTTTCGACGAAAACTCTCCTGGAGAGTAAGGATTAACATCAATATTTCCTGATAGTGAAGAAGCATTTATTTTTGCTTTATAAGCACCCTCTTTAACGCGGTTGAATCGATGGTTTATCGAAGTACTCCGTAGATCATCTTCTTTATTTAGTTAAAAAAGTATCCAGCAATTTGGAAATGAATGGAAAATACTCATCAAATAATTTATTCTTTGGGTTATACATCGTCTTTACGTTTATAAACTAGTACATACTTGAGATATACATAGATCGTAAATATGAGTAAGTTAATATCAAATATGTATTTTTCCAGTCTACGAGGAGTGCTCTCTCCTAAAGGCAGATGTTTTTTTTTAATCCGGCCTTAGACACATTCGCACCAATCAGAGGGATGCCGCCTGTAATAGTAACTTTTTATCATCAGCTGCTTACTGTAGTCAAGTGTCTAATTTCAAAACCAAATCTTATTAAGCAAAACTGCCGTTTAATGTTACCACCTCCTCCACGCGATGCTGTCACATTAAGTTGCATTTAATTACCGATCCTTCGTGGCACTCATAATACCCGCTTGAGTTACTTTTTGCTAAATGACTCTAAATATGACTTACAAGTTTCAAAAAGACGTAAAAATTAAAGAAAACGGTCATTATCTGCGTCCGGGGCTGTTTTTACATGCAACAATATGTCAATAATACAGGACTTTCGAAGAATCGATTAAAAAATCATTCCGGTTAAAAAAAAACACTCCGTCGTTTCGTACTTACAGGAATTAGGGAACCCTTGCCATCTACTTTCTCTCCATCTCTCTCTCTCTCTGACTTTTCTCCTCCATTCGAACTTTTGCCATCGCGTATTCGGAACAACGGCCCCGGACATATTTTTCCTCTTTCTTCTCCTTCCCCCCTCCTCATCCTCGTTCTCCAAATCAGCATTGCCGGTTAGCGTGCGCTGCTGGAACACCGGATGGAGTTCCAAAACGGCCATCTCTTTCCTATAACATCATCTCCGCGTCGTCGTCCTTTTACGACGACCTCGAAACCGCACACGACACACACATATAACCTGTAACCTTTTCTCTTCCTGCCTTTCATTCCTGTCGTCGGCATGGGATTTGGGGAGATTGGGAGGGAGGTGGAACGGAAAAAGTGCCGCTGGATGGCAAAGGACGATTTCCAAGAGGTCGGAATGGAATTGGAGACGGGTAGGAGGAGGCGATGAGGAGGAGACGCGAGGAAGGAAAAGAGCGACGGGGCCGGTTTAATTGTGCGGGTGATGGCGGGAGGAGAGGTAGGGAGGCGGGGGCGAATAAGAGAGGACGCTTCAATCTGATCGTCGCCGTCCCTATTGGGAAAAGGGGAAATGTCGAGGATTTCGGGTTATTGAGTCATTAGCCAGCCTCTTAATGCCCGCATTCTCGCGCGCATTAAAGTTAGAAAACCTTCCTTCCTTCTCTCTCTCTCTCACTTATCGCACCCTCTCCTCTTCCACCCCGTGCCGTGTTATCCAATCTCCGCTAAAAAGTGCTCTTGCGTGTTTCTGATTACGAAGGATGACGAGTCTGATTTGTTTTTTTCTCCACCCTCCACTCAGCTTCCTCAAAAAAAGGTCCCTTTTGTTGTAATCGGATTATTCGGGAAATTACGCCGGGAAAATGCTTGGTTCCTGGAGTGTTTCCTTAGAAGTTTGCTCTACCCGGGATATAAACTCGGGTTAAATGGGATGTTTCGGAGGATGAGAAGGAAACCTTTTAAAAAAGGGTTTTACGCTTCCGTGTTTTTGCCGAATCAAAGACCGAAGCGTGATCTGGGAGCCGGAGTTTTTTTCTCGGCGTGTTGATCAATCAGAGTGAGTGAAAGTAAAAGAACCGGAGGGTCCGTCTTTCATTGCCTGATTAATTCTGCTGCCAAGGAAATTCGTTTTTCGATGTCTACCAACGAATAAAAAAGCACTCAGGATATCCATTGAAAAAAATGTGTACGATGCCGCAACGGAGTGATATAGTAATATTCCAATCTGATACTACATTCTTACCTATTTCATGAAACCTTATAACATTAAAAAAATTTGAAATTCGAAAGGGAAAGACTGAATATTGATATTAATACTATATCATTGCAAAAAATTTCTGTGAAATTGCAGAATCTAATACATGGGTTATAAAAATGAAAATTCGAGGTCACCTTAGGTCTGGAATCCAAATGATTAGAGTTAAATGCGCTTTCCAACAAAACGGTTGGAAAAACCATAAAAACATTTGGGCTGAAAAATAGGTCTTCCGTGACGATAGTTTGTTCTATTCTATTTATACTTTTGACGACAAATAATAAATTTGAGCTGATATTTATCACTGAAATTATATAAATACTGCATCTGTTTTAAAGGTTTGAAATTAAACTACGTAGGTAGAAAAAATGCAATCGCAAATGCTTCAGACGCATAAAGAAGATTGTAACGTACGACCAAATTCTAGCAGAAAATATACCATTTATACGTCAAATCGTATAATACCGTCAATGTTTATACAAAATGACTCGATACTTTTTTAATTGTAAATATATTCCATCACATCACGTTTAAGTACGTCATGTTTGGCGAAAGAAGCTCACATTTCTTGAGAGAGACGTCTTTGAGATGAATATGAAAATGTCCGGAATCCTTAAATATAAATATTTATCAAACTGTCACCGGCAAATCAATCCATCGTTACTTTGTCTATACCCGGAAAATTTTCTCCATCTCCGTTTCCTTGGAAACCACGGCTTGAGACGCAAACTATCCGTAATTGCCTCGCAATTTTAGCCCCTGAAAACGATTCCGTATAAAGCACACATAATAAATCAAACGGGTTAATTCTTTAAAAATGTAATTAATTCCTACTGAAAGGATTATCCATTCCGTTTGATATGACTTTTTAAATATGTTATAGAAACAGCATTCGCTTAAATATGCGGGCGTCTGCATATAAATAAGAAAATCATAATTCTAATGAACTCAAACGTAGAATCTTTGCAATGCCCAAAAAAATTTGAAAAATATGAACTACGACTCATGCTTACATAAGCAATAAGTTCCCAAGAAGTTTGCGACATGGAGCGAATTTAGTTGAATCATCTGCATATGTAATGCTGTTTAGCTTTCAAACCAATATTCAAGTTTTTCACTGCTACAATAATAGCTATCACTTTTTCATTTACATTTATACATGCCAATATTGATATTCGGGCAAAGGATGTGGCGAAAATTGGATTTCGGATGTATGTACTGCGCATATTTATATATATTTATTTTCTTTGGCAAAAAAACACTCGATAAAGTCTGAATACGTTTTATATTCGTGGAATGCCACGTTGGCATGTTCTAGAATCGTTGCAATATTTGCATGTCGCCGGAGGAGCAACAAGGGAAAGATGAGATTATTTCAAAGGTTTTTCCCCTTCACCATCTTCAGTCTCGAAGGCGGAAACCTTCCCGAGGTCTAGGCGGTTAAGATGGCGTGCTCTCCTCGTAGGATCATCCTCGGAGACGGCGTGCGCACGAATCAATCACGGCGATTCGCAAAAGCTCGTGCCTCGAAGGGAAATTGGATGGATACGTAGGTTTTGTTTGAGTTGGAGATAGGCCGCGGCTATATCCCAGGGATGATGTATCAAGAAGAGAAAGAGAGAGAGCCTTATTTTTTACTCTCTTTACGGTTCGCTCGCACCTGCTTTGCGTGCGGCATTCGCGCTTTGAAGTGTTGCGATACAAGCGTTTGATACGCCAACTTTGATGACCATTAATATAATAGGCGTAACCATTTTGTCTCCACGTTGCGGAAGTACAGGAAAATACGAGTAATTCAATCAGTCTAGAGATGTTGAATTATAAATTTTGATGCGAAAAATTAGTAATAAAATAAATTCATGGTGGTAATGTTAGATTTTATCTACGATAGGTCCGCGTAAGGAGGTTTAAATAGGGTATACATTTAAGCGCAAAATTAAAGATTATGAAGAGCCAGAGTAACGTGCTTTTGAAGGATAGTCCGTTTAGGTAATTTTTACTTTCTCCATATAAGTAGTATTCATGAAAAAAAATCGACTTCGAGATTTCAACGGAAATAGACGTTTTGAGGTCCCCTGAACCCGTTTTGACCATTTTCTCGATAATATCTGTGTGTGTGTGTGTGATAGCTTTTTGTGGGTGCTCTAACTCGAAAACCGTTAATCAGTTCAACGCGAAATTTTGTATTTAACATTTTTATAAAAGTCAGAAGAACTGATAAGTTTTGGTAAAAATCGGTCAACCGGAAGTGAGTGTTTACTCTTGTCACTTATCCGTTATTTTGAAATATTTGCTTTAATATTTGATAAATGTTAAAATGTACTGGAACAAACGTTGTAGGAAATATAATTTTCTACAACTTTTGTTTGAAACATTTTTCCATATAGTTCCATATAAACCTACCGACGACTATTGTTAACAATTGACCCTTAGTTACGTCTTAGTAACGCTCCTTTTTCTTTTCTTAATTATTGGAACTTTGTGGCTATATCCAATATCAGAAGGCTATGGATGGAGTTTATTTCTCTTCTTTGTAAAGTCTAAAATTTCCTCGCAGTTTCTTAAAATATTTATTATTATCTAACCTATTGGGAAATTTTAGAAATATTACAGATATGGAGAAAGTCATGTGGTGACCACATCAGATTTTTCCTTTTCCGCTTGTTGAAATGACAGATAAAATTGTAGCAAAATTTCCCAAAATTTGTTTTGGTGTTTCGTTAAACATGCAGGAGTGTGGCACCAGTTACTTAATCATATTTCTAGATCAACACGATCTCTTTATTAAATAAATCAATCGAATACTATCACAAAAAATCGGAGCGTAATTTGGTTACGCAATATGAAAGACCGCGTTTTATTTATCAAGGTTTATTCATAATTGCAAACAAAATCCTCTACAAATTTAGTAATGTAATTAGACAACAGAACTTATTTTATTCAATATTTAAATTTAAAAAAATTAACTTGCTATCTACAAACATTTGCTCAGAATCTTAATTTGAAAAATTTGAAACACCATCTGCCCTCCATCGATCTTTCGAAAAAAATTCTTCTACAGCGTTATAAATGGCATTAATGGTCAAACAAGTAAGGTAAGATTTGATTTTATATATATAACCATTTGCCCAGAATCTTAATTTGAAAGCTTTGAAGGCATCCCCTGCCGCCCACTGATTTCTCCTACAAACTTCTTTGGCAGCTTAATAAATGACATCATGGAACACACACTGGAAGTTCCTGTGTTCGATCTCTTGCCGTATACTTGCTATTTTAATTGAACTGGCTGCATAGACGGGCAGACAGCGGTAACATAAGCGCGTTCATCATAATAAATAGCTGCTTCTTACATTATATATATAGGATATAAGGATATATCACGTAAAACCTAAAATACTTTTAGAAGTTCTACAGAACTGGAATTTGGCCTGAAGATCGATTATTGGGTATAACCTCTTTAAAAACTCCGAAATTCCTGAAAAAGTTATATTTTGTTTTTGACGCCAATGTCCAATTTTGAACGCCCTTAAGAAAATCATTGAAAACGGTGCAGGGCTATATAAAATTGCTTTTTTTCAAAATTATTTACAATTAAGATCTAAAGTCGTGACATAATCAGTACTGTGGATGAAAGAATGAAATCTATTTTTCTTAAAGGAAAATTTCAAATTCATTCTGAATTTTCATAAAAGTTTGATTTGAGTCATAAAATTATGAAAACTTTTTCGGTTTTCAACAATGAAAAATATTAACTACTATAGCAACGACTCCAATGCCATTCAATGGGAATTGATTTTTTCATACTTCATTTAATGCTTTTAATGGAAATCAATGGACTGTATTACATGATATCTTTAATGACAACCTAGGTGAACATATGGCGACATCTTAATCCAAAAACATAAAGTAATCCATTTATATATTATTATTATTCTTAATGTGATACATATTCATTATAAATAACTTGCTCTGTAGATCACGTTGGTTTTTTTTACGAGTGTAGATCTTGGTGTATGGTGAATTTTTTAAGCGCTCGTAAAACGAATCGTGCTAAAAATGAAATACCAATGCAAATGTCTGAAAGTTCGAATCAGCCACGTGAAGTGCGCGATTGCCGTTTATTTGTGGCATCAAGAAAATAATTGAATCATTTAGGATTTTCATCTATTAATACTGTCGGGTTTACCTAGGAAGGCCCGATGACAATTTCGCGATTTTTTTGTTAACAAAGTTACATTCCATAGCGCGCCATCTAAAGTTTCTTCCTTACAGAAGTTCGGCAGTTGCCGCCCTCATAAACCTTGTTTGACGCGAGATATGAGATAATGGGAACCACGTCTCCATCTCTCCTCCCCTCTCTCTGCCTTTTGAGCGCACCGACTTCCCACATAGCGTTCTCTTCTGAAAACTAGCGCCGTATTGGAACTTGAACATCTTGTTCCGCGAATATATATATATATATACACATATATATATATATATATATATATATATATATATATATATATATATATATATATATATATATATATATATTCGGCCTCCCGCGTCTCCCTCATCCGACACCATCTGCCGCGCTGTCGTCCTCGTTCGCTAATTCGATATCTTGGAGCATTCGAGGTTCGGTGGGATCCATTCCCAAAAACCCCCTTTCTTTTACATCCCTCTTCTCTCTGACTCGAGTTTCCTCAACTTTTCTCATAGACCGCCTTATTTGAAATAAAAAAGTCTTCCCGGAGATGTTTAAACGGGTAAAAGAAAAATCAGACGCCGACTCTCCACGAGACACGGAGACCCGATGGCGGGAAACAGCCTTGTCTCCTTTAAAGCGTCAGTTTTTGCACCCCTTCGCCTTCTCACCCTCTCCCCTAATCACCCCCTCCCCTTCTCAGCCCATCCTCTTCTTTTCCCCTCCCTCTCCTCTCTCTCTCTCCCTTCACCTTCTATCCTCTTCTCCAGGTCTGTCTTCGTACGAACTCACCAATCTTAATTTCGTGGCAAAAGAAGTGGAACTCCTTCGCTAGAGAACGTTGTGATAGTGTCAGTGCATGACAGGAGGGAAGTAGAGGAGAGAACTACCTCCGAAAACCTCGGGGAAACTGTCTCGAGGAAAACGCTCTACTTTTTTGTGCCTCGTCTTCAATTTTCCGCATGTGTTGAGAGAGATAGCGAGAGGGGATAGACGATGCGCCAGTTTTAAAAGTATTTTTGTTTTTTTTTCCCCACTCCCCTCCGTTTCTTGCCCGTCTCGCTCACTCCGTTCTCTCCCGAGTGTTTTTCACTCATCCGAGTTATGGAGCGCACAAGCGCACGGCGCTTCGCCTGGTTTAATCTTCTTATCCTCCGTTGGCGCTGCCTTCTCGTTCGCCCAGCGCTTAGCTGCCCTCTTAAAACCGAGTCTTCTTGCATGTCCAGGATCTCTCCTTCGCTTAATACTTTGTTCCGAACACCCACCTTCCCATCTTCTTTCTCTCTCGCCTCCTTTATTCCCCCTCCATCCGAACACTAGCCTTATACCTCCGTCACCGCCACCCTAAACCTACCCACTCCTAAAAATTTCCTCCAAACTAAACAACCCCTTTTCGCTTCGATCGTCCTATCGCTCTCCCTATTCCTATTTACCAACCGCCACTTTCACTCTCGGCGGAACCCTCCTATCTCTTCCATACCGTGGCAACTTCCCTCCTTTTTCCCTTTATCCATCGAAATCCACCCTCTCTACTCTCCTTCCCTCTCGACCCTTTCTTCCTCTCGCATAACCTCGAATCCTGCGCAATCTCCGCCGCCTTCCCCTCGACGCGACCAATGTCAACCCTCTTCACTCCTTTAATCCACTGCGCGGAACAAACCTTACCTATCCTGCGTCCTGTGCTTCCCTTCCTCATACTTTCCCCGGTCTCTTTCCTATCTCCCTGTCCCGCAGAACCTCCCATAATCCGCACTCCTCCGTGCTTATCCCTTAAGTTTCGAAGACCCTGTGCTTTCGAAGCCTTCACGTGCTCGTCTTCATCCTCCCCCCCTCTTCCTTCCCTCTCCCTTTCCTCCCATCTCTTCTATTTCTCCCATCTTCCCTTTTCTTCCACTCTCTTTTGCGGATGTTTTCCTGTAGTGTACCTATTTGATCTTTTCCCTGTTTCTTCCTCTTATTTTATTTTCTTTCTTTTTCCCCTTCTACTTTTATTGCTGTATTTTTATGATCTTCAGTCGATTTCGCAGGTCTACGCACCCCCCTTACTGGGTGGGTTTTATCCTGCAATGAATTTGTTCTTCTTTTATTTCTTTCCTCCATTTTTCTATTTCCCCTATACTCTTCTATTGCTTGTATCTTTATGTTTGGTTATTTTATATATGATGCTGTAACTTACGATGATTTGTTTAGTGAGCTTTAGTAGGTTACGCAGGTTTTTCACACCCCCCTCCTATGTGGGTGTTTTAGTACAGTGGTTTTTTTGTTATTTTTTCCAAAAAATTGTTAAATTTTCACAATAATTGTGTTTATTACATTATTGTTAATTCTTTAATGTATTATTATATTTGTACCATGACAAGGGGTTAGGTGGAAGATGGGACTTCCTATTCTCAATCTCGCCCCAAATAAAGGCCATATCTAATTTAATCTCCTTTGCCTCCCCTCTCCCCTTTTCCTCTCCTCTCCCATTTTACTTCCCCTTCTCCTCCCACTACCGCCGTCAATCGCTCCTTTTTCCACCGTTTCGAAGGAGCGGAACTTTTCCTTCGCTTCCACTCTTTTCCCCTTGAGGATCCACCGTCTTCTTCCCGTTTCTCTGGTGCTCGCGGGGCTTATTCCATTCCGTCTTCTCCCTTCCATATCATGCCGCGTTCCCTTTTCCTTCTATCCCTCCCCCTCCATCCGCACTTTTCTTATTTTCTTTTTCCTGGGGCCGTGACGCGAGCGTCCTTTCCTGGGCGACGGGAATAACTTCTCCCGCCAGGTTTTACCTTCCATTTCGACGACGCACGAGGAAGATGTCCCTTTTTATTTCTATTTTTCTCTCCCATTCCCATCCAAGTGATGACTCGCAGTGATTGATGACCAAAGCGTGCAGCTCTTTAATTTTTTTGTCGAGGGTTTTTAAAAACATTTCATCTCGCAAAGGAGCTGTTTGTAGTTTTTTTGTTTATTTTTTTGTAATTTCTTTCGAGTTTGGGCGTGACGATGATTATGCGTATCTGAGGGGGAGGAGGTGGATTCGTTGTCGTGGATGTTTTCAATTATTTATTAATTCATTTTTTGAACAGGGATTGAATGGTAGAGATAGGCATAGAAGTCGTTAGTTTCCGAAGATTAGGCGAAGGAGATCTTAACCTCTTCTTCATCATCAGTTATTTTGGAACCAGCTGATGAACCAAATCGGTCAAATAACCATAAAATACGTTCTAGAAAGCCATATCCACATTTTGGCTGATAGGAGCGTTAATTAGGAAAATTTAAATTTATCAATTGGATTGCAGCCATAACAGAACCTTAATAATTATTTTTCAAATATTTGAAATGTATAGGACGCCGAGAATCTTGTAAGATTTCCAAGCAAACTCTTACATATCTGGTGATTTGTGGGTTACTTTGCGGATTTAAAAATATTTTACTGAGTCATAAAATTTTAATTTTGATAACGAACTTTATAAATTACAGACTTTTCTAAAAAATGTTAAATATTGCTGTCAAAACATAACATTAATCACGCAAAATCAGAAGGTCATTTTTATACTGTGACTGGTGATTTGATACTTGTCATTAATATCTAGTTTTGGAGAGAAATTCCAACCAAAGTCTTGAGATTCTTCATTATTTTAATTGGAATAGAATATGCAGCAAAAACGACGCACAAACTATTTTCAATCAAGATACTTTGCCGTCCTAAACACTACGAAATACATGTACACCATCTTTTAAACGGCGCGCGCTTTTATGTATTTGAAATGATGTTGATAAATCTTGGAAAAATAATGTCTGCAGTTTAATAACGGGTAGACATCAATAGTAAGTATTTCCAAATCTCTAGTTCACGTCTAGAGCAGAATTTTCTTTTTGACATTTGAAAACTTCCCTAGGACTAAATTCACCTTTTGAATCATCTGAGTAATTAAAAGAAAACCATTGTCGACAAAATTAAGGCATTAATACGCTACGTGCTTACACTCGAATTCTTTAGAATAAAGAAAGCTCTAATAGCTTCGCCCTACTTTCTCGCTGGCAATTTGTCATAAATAAAACAATCATAATTCTCGAGGCCGGAACAAAAAACTACCTACGAAGAAATACCTACATTGGCGCTAATTGGAGGTTGAAAACAATTTTTTTGTTTATACGTTGGAAAATTTTAGCTACCACGGCAATCATTAAAAAAAACAAACGAGTGTTTTATCCTCCCACTCTCCCGGGAGCACACCGCCCACCGCAATCTTCTCCTAAAGTTATGTGCCCCAATTATATCAAGACTCCCATCGAGAAAGGGATACCCACTCTCCCGCTGAATACGGATTACTTGCCTTGAGGTAGGAATCAGGAGGTGGGAGGTGAGAGCTAGTGACGAATGGAAGGAGAGGAGAGGGTCTCTGGAAACGATCCTTCACTCGCAGGGGTCAAACTTTCTTCGCCTTCCCTTGCGCGTCATCGCTTTCACATTTACTCTTCCGATCCCTCTCTCCCATCCACACCGACACCACTACCTCCTCATTCTTGCCCTCCGCCCTTGTTAAGGCATACGACATCCTCGACCGCAGCCGCCAGGGTCTCCTCCCAAGCACAAATAGGCCTCATTATTCGATTCCGCGTCTCAACCCACTCCAAATCTAAGCCCCTCTTCTCCTCGCCCCGAACGCTTTCTCTATATCACCCTATATCCTTTCCTCTCTCCCTATACATCATTCTGGGCTCTCTCTCCTCTTCATGCTACTTCCCTTAGTCTTGATATCTGCACACATCTTAAATATCAAGAGATCAGGTTCTGTTTTTTGATTAAAAATGTCGTATAAGTAAACAAAACTAGAATAAAAAACATTTTTTTCGGGACTCATAATTGTGCCGGTTTTTTTTTACTTTCGATTTAGTATCAATTTTACAAAGAAATACACGTTTTGAGGTCCCTTGAACACGTTTAGACCATTTTCTCGACGATATCTGTGTGTATGTGATAGAGGTTTTGTGGGTGCTCTAACTCAAATACTATTCATCAGATCAAAGCAAAATTTAACATTTGACATTTTTGTTAAAATAACAAGAGTTGGTTAGTTTTTGGTAAATATCGATCAAACATATGTGGGTGTTTACTCTTGTCACATCAGTTATTTTAAATATATGATTAATGTAAAAAAGTTTTGGAATAAAAGTAGTAGGACATTTAATTTAATTTAGGTATAGAGAAAGTCATGTGGCGACCACATCAGATTTTTTAACATGAGCCTAATGGATTTCGTAGCAGTTTTTTTTCATCTTCGGTTCGTGTGAAATCATCTTAAATATGAAGCTCGATCTATCATCTATCAAATACGAATTCATAGAACACAAAAAATGTTGGAAAAATCACCGATGCGCGAAGTTCGCCAAATGCTGATTCTTAGTAAATAAATAAAAAAGACAGCTGGGCTTACTTTTCCCCTCCGTACCTGCGGCTGTTGTTATCTATAAGAAGCGTTAATGGTTTGGTTAGGTTAGGAAGGCATCTACTGTGAGATAAGAGATGGAATCTCACCAATCGAATATATTCGAAGAATACATTTTAATACCGGTAGAAGCGTCGTTTTACGACGCCCAAGTCAGTGTTCGCAATCTGTGGAACCTTTGCAATATCATTTGGTGTAGAGCGAAAAAATGCAATGCTCTTTAAGAGCCTATCATCCCCATTACTAGTTGACACATTTTTAATTAGTTGTACAGAGACCATGCATCCCCTTGTGCCTTTTCTTTCATAGAGCACACTACCATAACAGTAGTAAAAATATGGTTCTCAAAATGAACTTAAGTAGCCGATAAGTTGCTTAAGATACCATTAAATTCCTAATTTATTCATTTATGACTCAAAATTTACGGCTGATTTTACGGAGGTCTTTGGTCTGCTTTTATCAGACTGGAGTTTTCTCCCTTTAGAATTCTAAAAGGCCAAAAAAATAACGAAAGTTAAATCAACGGCTGTATACGTTGCGTGTCAAAGCTATCTCATGTGCCATTCTCAGCACGCTTGTCACAGATTCGTCACTTCTCCTACAGTGTTCGCTCAGAATAAAATGAGATGTTATCCTTTTTAGAGGAAGTTGAGATTAAGCAATTTTTCTTTGGATATTTTGTGGAACAGTAGTGTTACAAAACTACCGATTTATGTCAGCACGGAATAAGTACATGTATCTCTTAAGGATAAAGAAAACAAGTATCGGCGAAAGTTAGGTTCAAATTATTTCGGTTTTAAAGATGCATTTTAGCTCAAAATTTGTACACATAACTTTGGTAAATATTTCCTGAGGAACGAGACTTAGGATTGGAATTTTAACGAGTCAATTGCTAGGCTCGATCTAAGAAACTTTCATGGCATATATCAGTGACAAAAAAGTGGCTAGAGAAACAGGTTTTAGAATATTATCTATACATCGCCACTTTACAGCGAAATGTAACCAAATCAAAGCAGTGAAGCTCAATACTAAGAATATCTTATTAATTAACCCTGGAATGGCACACTGGGATTTCTTACACCTCACAGTGCCCGACATTTGGTCGCATCTGGAGTGCAGTCCCACCTGCAAGCTTCCCCTCCACACTAAATAGTGTTTGTTCATTTTCCAACCCATTCAGTGCCAAAGTCATGCCAGTCGTGACTTGCAGTTCCTTCAGTTCGCATATAAATTTTGTCTGGGGTATGTGTCACCCCAATGTGGCTTAATCGGTTGTATTTCTATAGTAGGTAAGAATTATTGCTTAATCCTATTTATTGTTTTTTGCAATAAAATATTTCTTAGGTGTTTGTTTTAAGTAAGAAGAGAAATACCTCCAAGCTTTCGATCCTAGCAAAACATTGGTTTTGTACTCGGTTTTGCAAAATAAATTTGTGCGTTTGTTATCAACCCTTAAAATGATGATGCTATATCAGTAAAACTGGAAAACTAGAAATCATTATGTTATATAACGCTACCATAAGTTGGACTGAAACATTTGATCAACTGAGCCATACCTATACCACATCGAGGAAGACAAGAAGATGTCCATTAAGAATTTTCTTTGGAATGCTTGACCAATGCTGTGTCAACGCTATGATACTTTACGCCATTAGTGACCAAACTTTTCTAATGGCGGGCCACATCAGTGGTTGCGAATCCCTTGGCGGGCCCCATTGGAAGTTGCCAATTCTTCGGCGGGCCGGATTAGAGTTTAAATCGGAAGTTTTCTATATATTCTGAGGTACCATGTAAGGGAAAATCAAGTCTACACAAGGTTTTCATGGCTAACATTTCAATATTTAAAATTTTATTATAAAAAATTTCAAAAAATATGTTTGTGTCAAATTTTTCGAATTGCTTTTTCGCCATAGCTTCGCGGGCCGCACAAAAACACTTCGCGGGCCACATTTGGCCCGCGGGCCGTAGTTTGGGCACCACTGCTTTACACCATGGTTAATTGGCAACATAACACTCCAAGGAAAGAGTTTATTTTTAATTTGGGTTTCAGTTTGTTGGAGCCTTACGTAAAACTTCGACTCCAAATTGAAACCATAAGAAGACCGATTAGCATCGTTATAGAAGAAATTTTGGGAGAATCACTTCCACTGGAGGGCCTCACAAAATTAGAGAAACAAGTTAGATGCACATTTTGTGACAGGATTAAGGGTAGAAAAACCAAAACCATCAGCTCCCTCTCCAAAAAAGCTATTTGCAACGATCACAGAGGAATGCTCTGCTTAGAGTGCTCGTCGAGATATGGACACATTTATTGCTCTGACAAACTCACTTTCTAATGTTGAAATTGTCTAACTTTTGTTAGTTGTTTTTCATGGTTTTCTTTATATTGTATTGCCATTAAATATATAATAAGTATTTTCAGAAGAAAAACATTACATTTGTCTTAAAATTTGTGATTTAAAAATACAATCTGTCTTTTTAAAACGTATATCTTAATTTTAAATAAATGTGAACTTTGGTATATTGTTTGCAATATTTTTCCTCTTTCTTATTCATCGGAGTATCTAGAAATCCTAAAAAATTCATTTTAATTATTACCAATGTTTAATAACGAAGAAATTTATTTTGGGGTGTGTAGCACCCCAGTGTGTCATAAGAGGATAAGTAAATAGTTTGTCTTTCCATGATTAATAAAATCATTTTGTGAAAGTATCATTTTTTCGGGTGTGCGTGTATTTTATTTTTTGATTAGAGGGCATTTCCATTACAGTGGGTTTTGGAGTTTAACGAAAGCGATCCTGAGTATAATCTAATGAAACGCTAAATTAATACGATCAACAAAGTGAAGTTTGTAATTAAATTATGTTTCCCGCCAAGCTGCATTTTATTCGTTTTACCCTTCGATCACTCAGCGATGTAGCTTATCAAATTATATCGAAGCACCGAACACATTCATTTAAATTTATGTTCCTTTTACAATATAAAGTCTGTGCGCCAGTTTTTACGCTTTTGTTAAACAAAATTTAGAAAGTACACAGACCAATGGTTGAGTTAACATTCGGACAACTTCGTTTCCTATATAATCATCTTTTTTATCGCTTTTTTTCGATTTGCTAAACGTAACTCGTTCACAGGAGCACATTTTGAAAATACCATTGCTATCTTACATCATAGGCGTGCGTTGTTTAGACTACCGATACCACTATCGGTACCCACGTCTACGGAAAAAGATAGGAAACGTTTGCCAATATCCACTAGGCAAAATCGAAGAAATCTCAAGCCGAGTGGAAGACAATTTTAGGAATAACCGCTGATAGAGGCATCACCACGGTGACAGCCTCTAAAGTCGGCCACTAATCAATGAATGACGGACTTCTACGCCGCGAGCAAGTTTCTTCGAGTCAGATTTTGACGGCCTAATTTAGAAATATGGTACGAAGAAATGTTTGTAAGTGGCGCAGTCAGAAATTTGGTTTGGGGAGCAAATACTACTACACATTATCTGAGAACTTGCATACTGATTTATCTTCAAGAACCTTCATGTAATGAGAGAGCCTAATGAATAAAGGTACCGATTCAAATTTGGCACCTTCGATCCACCTTATTTCTATCTGACACTTGCATACTCTTTGATTTTGGTAAGATTATCTCCGATCTTAAAGGGAAATGCCCGGTTGCTATCCCCCTTGCTGCGCACCTGCTTTCATAGATATACATCTTCACTATTTTAGTTTCTTCAAAAGTTTATATTTACCATACTAACCACAGCAAAAAACTCGACCAATCTCAATCTACCACCTACCAAACTCAACGCCTGACGTCAAAATATTTGAAGCCCAAATATCCGAGAGCCATCATTAATGCCGCTTAAACTCAAGAACATGATATATCTCGGGGCTGCCGTGAAAGTGATTTTAGGGAAACCACGTTAAGACCAGCGGTTTGATCTAATTACTCCTCCAGCAAAATTTTGAACAAGATAAATAATCTCTAACATTTAACTGCCCTTCTTCTTATAACCGCGCACACAACCTCGAATCACCACCGCGCCAAGAAACAACATTTATTTAAAGACTCGTGTAGTAGCTAAGGTTTTATACTTCCTTAAGCATGACTCCCCGAAAAAGATAAACGCATTACGCATCGAACGTGTTTCGGAGAGCCTTTGAAAAGCGAGAGGCAGTAAAGATGTCGCAACAAATTAAGACGAATTAAAATTTCATTTTCTTGGAACCTTTTCCCGTTTCCTCCCCTTCGCCGCCTTCATTAAGTAAGGGAGGGTGAATATGCGGGAAGTAGAAAGATGAAGGGAGGGGGGGGGGAGTGGAACCGAACTCGAGAGAGGCGCATCGGAATCGGAAGTTTATGGTGATGGGTAGGAAGGAAGGAAGGGAGGCGGTAGAGGGGGCTAGAAACCGCCCAGGGAGATGGTTTCGCAGAAAGGCGGCAGCGGCGGCTAAAGGGAGTGGAGATTCCTCATTTGCCTAGAATTTTCCCTTCCTCGCCTTCCTAAAGACAAGAGCTCCCCGCGGCCGTACGGACTGGGCGTGGTCCCACCGACCCTTACCACACGCCCCTTCCCACACACCTCACCTTTCCTAAAACATCCATCCCAAAAGAGAGAGAGAAAACACTTCCCACCACCACCGTCTCCGCGATACCCTCACCAACACCCTCGATACCACCCAAAAGTTTAAATCCGAAATTTATGCCCACTGGAAGGATAGGGAAATAAGGGATGGGAGGGTTGTGTTCGGGCGGGAGGGGAGGAAAGAGGAAGAGTGAAGGGAAAGGCTCCCTTTTATACCACTCAAAAACTCCCCGAGGCGCCGCAGAGGGTGGGGCGGGACACTCTCCTCTACCCGTCCCTATCGCACTCACCCAACCCCACCGTGATGACTTTAACGGTGGTGGCAGCAGCGGGCGGTAAAAGAGGAAAAGGGGCGGAACGAAGAAAAGGGTGTGGCTCTCGGTAGTGAAGGAAAAGTCCGCGGATACAAAGTGGAAGAGAAGGGCGAGAAACAGGTGAAGAGAGTGATGGAGGGGAGCGGGTTAAGGAGACGATAGGACGGCAAGAGAGAGAGAGAGAGTCTTCATTAATTTCAATAAGGTGTGGGATGAGTTAAGTCAGGAGAGGAGAAGGAAGAGAATGAGAGATAGTTAGAGAGAGATAGAGGTTTAAAGAGTGAGAGAGAAAGGAGCGCTTGGAAGCAAAAGAGTGGGAGAGAGCGGTCCGTCTCCGACGTCACACCCCTTTGGGGCATAAATCGACTGGGATTCGCGGATTAAAGTTTTTCCGCCGTCGGTTTGGAAATGAAGGAGAAGGTTAGGGGAGAGAGAGAGAGGATTGCAACGGGCTTGGAATGTATTTTTTTATACTTTCGCTTGGGTGAGGGAATTGGATGCAAAGGCATGGAAGTAATGGGAGAGGGGGTGAAGAGAAATGTTAAAGTTTGAGCTAGTGTGTAGCCTTAAAAAAATGGCGGAGGAATATTTCACGCTTCCCTTTGCCCCCCACTATCTAACCCCTTCAGAAAAATCGGCGGTGTATTTTTTTTAACACTTTCGTTTTCGTCGGCTAAAGCCACTCTTCCGCGGCGTGATGGGGAAAGGAGAGGGAAGGGTGGGAGAAGTGTTTCCTTCTACAGTTTCCCAATCCACTGTCCCATCCTCTTTCAAACCCCTTCTCAATCTATCAAACCATCTCCGACTAGGACACACTATGTTTAGTGCGGGAAACTTATTGGACGTGATTGGAGGTCTGAAGGAAGGTGATTGCTATTTAAATTACTAGAACTTTGGCCGGGGAGGAGTCATCCATAGTATCCGGTCGGAGTGAGATTTCCGGGAGTTGTCGTTACTCTTCCGGTTAAATCGCATCGTAAGTCAACGTCGGCCGAAATGATCCCGACCAACAGTGCAATGACTGCGCGCGCGGTACATGAAAGGACCCCGTGAAATTTTGTTCTCTCAGGGAGAAGGAAAAGTCGAGCGACATAATGTGGAAAGGAATGCGATCTAACCTAGCCTATCACTGGGTAGAAATTTCATCTTTCGTCGTCGGTGTATTAAAAATGCATTTATTACTAACACCCCTCGCGTGTACAATATTTGACGTTAATAATAATTTCTGCACTAATATGCAGATTTCATTGGATCTCACCACAACTATACCTATAAGCGTTGGTAAAACAATATTCGTAATTTTTAAACAAAACGACCCATCGTTGGCGCAGGCTCAAAGTATCTGACCCAAAAAGGAATATTCAAAGTTGAGTTAAATGATAACCTATCTGATAGTTGACCTAGATTCTTTTGTTCAAAAACAGTCAATAGTTAAAAATTTAAAACTTTCCGCCCCGACAAACCATTAGCGTTCGATTCCGCAAGTCTAAAATTCAGTATTAATTGCTTAGCTTCAATTAATTATTAATCACTAAACTACGGTTTTATTATTTATGCACTGATATGAGTGAACAATACCAACAGGAGTTAACCTGTCGCCCTTTATACGAAATTTCATTAAAATGGTTCAAGTGGAAAGTCTGCCACCTCCTATAGAAAGCACGACACCCGGAACAACCTCCAGAAAATACGAAAACTAAACAAACCACTAAATCTGTTCTCCTAAACGTCTTGATGACAAGAATGAAGATTAATCTTGTTTTGGACGACAACGTGAGAGCGTTTCCTATTTCTTTTACGCAGAACGAGTCGAGAGACCAATTTCTCCGAATCGCAAGAGAAGAAAGAACTGCGCAAGAGTTATACGACATTCTTTCAACTCCTACGGCTTCGGCGTCGTTTGTCCTGCCGTACTGTGCCCGCATTAGGTTTCGTTATTTTTCCCTTTTCCTTTCCTTAAGAAGGCTTTTAAAAAAATCCTTCGCCGTGGCTTGCTTTTTCCTCGGTAGCAAGAGAGAGCAGGAGGTAAGGAAAAATAAAAACAAAACGGGATTCCTGCCTTTTCTGCCGCGTGATCCCTTGTAATGGGAAGCTCGGAATGGACCCTCAGTGGCGTACCTAAAAAGATACAGATCTCTCGCAAATGACGGGATACAATGACTCTCTTTTGACAAAAAAAACAAGGAGCGGATGGTGCTTCAGAGTGAGTTTCCGCTTAATATCCACACAAAGGTACCACTACATCCAAACTGTTGCGACAGTTTTTCAATTTAGCGGCGAATGTACATACTCGCGCTAGAACTTTCTTTTTATTTGCGAACGTGCAAGGATACCGGTAGCTCTATGGCGCTTGTGCAATCGTTACAAATTTAATTTCCTTTATGCTTGAAAAGCGATGCTCTGTGTTGACGAGTTGAATGGATATTTCCTCCTCTTCTACGCTGCTGGATTTAATTGCTATACTCAATAATAATAAGTTTTTTTTTACCGTTTTATCCGCCGTAATTTTCAAACGCTTAGAATAATTGTTTAAATTAACAATTTATAATAGTAATTTAATTGCAAGTCTTATTTGTTTGAATTAAACTCCACAATTGAAATAATTTGCAAGCTCATAAAGGCAACGGAACATATTTAAAATGGAATCGAAAAGATTTTTGCAAGAATAAAGAGTGAAAATGATGAGCCTAAACAAAAATTATTTATTCATAAACTACTATGTTAAACTCATGAAAGTCCAAGAAATATTTAAATGTCTCGAAGTACCGTTTGCGTATTTGTCAGCCGATCGATGGTTTCCAGTAAAAATACCACACCATTTTCTTTAAATGCTTTCTAATTCTGACGAAATCTGTCTGTTCATTTTATCTCGGCCCCACCAACATATTTACAACAAAGAAGTAAACCAGTTATCTAATAATTATAATACTGCTACTAGGTATATAATAAATTTAATTTAAATATGTAAATCGAACCTTGACTTGTACGATGATTATATATATATATATATATATATATATATATATATATATATATATATATATATATATATATACGTATTTTTGTGCACACAGCCATAATTTCTATAATTCACGTTGAGAATAAAATTTGATAGTTAATATAAAAAACTTTATTTGCTATGGAAAATGACCCTTGCGGGCAATGCATGAAAATTTTTATGCTGATCCTTGCTTTATTAGCCAAGCGCTCCATAAATAATGTTGTGCCATTTTTGGAAGAAGTTTCTCATAACAATGTCGGTTGTTCTTCTCAAAAGTTTGATTCACCTTTATCCTATTTATTCCATCTTTAATCGCCGCCACTATTCATGTGTCGCATTGTGATGCACGAAGATGAGGTATCAATTTAGAGCTCTGATATGCATTACTGTAATCGGGAGGGCCGAAAAACACCGCTTCCAGCTCTCACAACTTTGCAAATAGTAGTTTAAATTGTATACCAAATAATAAATAAGTTCATTGCATTTATTATCATAAATTCATAAATTCGATAGAACAGCATTATTTTCGAAATATTTGAAACAATATATATTTTCCCCACATTTTAGGGTTTTGTTAAAAATTGACTCAATTGGGTCATTTCATGCTCAAAAGTATAGTTAACCAGGAGCGGCCGCTGGCATCAAGCCATGACCGTACCAAAATTCCCAGAAAGGAATAAGCTCTATAAATAATTGCTTTTGAACAGATTGATTTAATTTTTAAGTCTTTAATAAGTTTAATTTGTCGTGAAGCAGCACAATACTCAGATCGGTAAGAGAATTTACGGAAGGTGCGGGCGGCGAGTCCGGCGGGGAGTTGCCCCACTCCAAAGGGCAGCGCCATGCCTGGCCGTGCCACCGCTTAGCTGGTTCGGTCACAAGCCGTGGAACGCATGCGCACTACATGCTTTTCTCCCCCTCTCCTTTCCTCTCCCGCGCTTGAGAATATTGACCGTTGGGGCCATGTTCAGTTTGGCTCGGCCGGCCTTCAAGTTAGCAGTTTGGTGTAGAAGTGGTGAGCTTGAATGTTTCAACAGCCGTTTTCATCGTTGTCTTACGATGATAAACTCGAAATAAAACGAATGGGAAGACACCTCCATAATTTGAATTTAGTTAAAAAAAGCTGCCGATATTTATTCGAAGAACAATTGGCTGTGCGGGTGTGATGAAAAAAATACGTTTTTTTGTTTTCCTTGAGTTCTTTTCCAAGGAGATGTCAGCTGGTTGAGGAACGGGATTCCAGACTTGGTACACATTTGGGAAAAATGAGGGCTCACGAAAAATCTAAACAACATATGAACAATGTTCTGAGTTTATCGTTCCTGGGCAAAACAAATATTCAAAGTCAATTTAACTCACAGTATCGGCAAGCTAAATCTAAACATAACGAACAAGTAGATAAAAATAAGTACGTATTAAATTTGATTATAAATTGTATACGTTTTTGTGGGGAATTAGAATTAGCATTGAGAGAGCATGATGAATCGGATGAGGGAGTTTTTTGTGAGTTAATCCAGTTTAGTTGCGAGTTAGATAAAGACTTAAAAGTTCACCTTAATCAATCAGCTGTGTTTAAAGGTACGTCTAAAACTATACAGAATGGGTTGCTGAAATGCATGTTTGAAGTATACCACGAAGAAGTTTGCAATGGAATTCAAAAAGCAGATTATGTAGGATTGATAGCCAATGAAACTACTGACGTGCCATGTCAATTTCAGTTAGTCATTGTATTACGTTGCATTGTAGGCGGAAAACCGGTAGAAAGGTTCTGGAATTTCGTTAATTTTGACGGACATGATGCTCGTGCAATCGCAAATTGTATTTTAAAACAATTCGACCCCCTAATTGGTGACAGTCCGAATAAACTTATAGCACAAAGTTCTGATGGTGCTTCTCTTATTAGCGGACGTTTAAATGGCGTTCAGAAACTGATAAAAGACAAGTATCCACTTGCTAATTTCGTCCACTGTTACGCCCACCAGCTGAATCTCATTATGTCTAACGCAGCGTCCATCAACCGGCAAACCCGTATATTTTTTGAGCATTTGTCTGGAATCTGTTTATTTTTTCTAATTCGCCCCAAAGAACAAAAGTGTTGAATGACGTTGTACAGACAAGATTGTCCCGGGTATCACAGACAAGATGGAATTTCCATTAACGTGGAGTCAGCACTGTTTATGAATATAGGAAAGAACTAATAACGGTTAAGGAAATTATAGAAAAGTGATGACATAAAGTTGCAGTCTACTATAACACAAGCAGTTGCATATATAAACTTAGGCTGAAAGAAAATAACTTTGTCTTTCGGTTACGGCTATTTCACCGAATAATGCCTCACGTGGAGATAATTTTTAGTCAGGTTCAAAAACGAATCACCGATCCAGTTAAAAGTACAGCAAGCGATGCAGCATTTCAAGAATAGCATACAGACAGTCAGAAACTAAGTTGATGTGATTACCGAACAGGTTGAAGTCGAGTTAGAAAATGAAGAGGAAAAAGTTCGACCGAAAAGACTGCGGATCACTGACAGCGACTCTGCCTGCAGGAAGAGAGAAGATAAAGAAGTTTGTGACACCATAATCACAGAAATAAAAGATAGATTTCAATTTACTGGACACCTCGTGGCTACGAATCTATTTGTGCTTGAAGAATTTGATAATTACAGCAAAAAATTCCCTGACACGTATCTAGTGAAATAATTGAAAAGCATCCTTTTTTGGAAAAAAGAGACTGAAGAATGAACTTCAAGTTTTTTTACGAAAGAGAGGAATTGAGCGCAATTTCTTGTGAGGTACTATTTCTGTCGCTAATTTTGGGTGATGATCACGATACCAATGTCGACATCAGAAGCAGAACGGTGTTTTAAATAATGAAAAGAATTGACTTCTTAGGAATACTTTGAAAGAAGAAAGACTAAATGCTTTAGGCATGCTATCGTGTGAAAAAACATTTGTAAATAACAGAAAAGTTATTGATTTATTTTCTAACAAGAATGATCGCCGAATGGACTCTATTTACCACTCCTTGTAGCTGCAAGACAACATTTTCATCTACTCCCTACTGTAAATTTTAGGTATTTAAAAAAATAAATACTTTTTTGTATTATAATTTTAGGTTTTTCAAAACATATGCTGGCCTTACCAGTTCAAACAACCACAGGCCGCCACTGTAATTAACACGAAACTGGAAAGAGTGGATCAAGGAATTTTGTAAGCAGAATGCGCAACAAACCACTCTCTTGAATTCCCCATTGCCTGAGACCCTTTTCTACATTTGTAGTCTTTGTGCTAAGGACCCAATATAACTAAAGACAAACTACGTTTCTAATAAAAAAATGAGATTGGGGTAGAGTCATTTATAAGAGCAAGATAATTCGCTCTAATATTTCTAGTAAGGGTTATGGTGTTATACAACTTCTGTTAAAGAGTGGCCTGGATTTCAGATATCAGTTATAGGGACTTTTTTGTAGGAGACCATGCGTAAAAATATCCCCTTTAGTGAAGACTCTCGTACAGCGAGGTAGGTTCGGATACGCAAATCCGTGCTATAATTATTGATGGGCTCGTAACATTGAACAATGAACAAAAAATTGTATGCGAAATGATGTTTAATTATAACAGGTTTTATTAGTAGTTAGATTGATGCTAAGAGTAAATCGAAAATAAAATTTCGTGCACAGGCCTGCAGATAGACTATTACTGATTAGGATTAAATTATCAGAAATAAAAATTGCTTATTTTGTCTCATTTGTTCCCTCCCCCGTCGAAAGGCGGGCTCCTTGCATCGCGTTGTTTGACCAACGACAGTGTTAACATAATATGACTCCGACCCTATGGTTCCACAGAGAGCTGTCCAGTATAAATCTTCTATTCCCTAATCACCAATCTCCCCGTGCTCTCTCACGCACCCTTCCCCATTCCTCTCTGCCTCCGATCTCGTTCCGAGGACATACCTTTCCACTTATATTCTTCGATAATCATCGCTAGAGACTCATGATTTCGTCGTTTAAATCGAAAACAGGTCATTCCCCATCATTGACCAGTGCACGGCTAGGGGTCGAGTTATTGGCGACGCGAAGGACGCGGTGGGAAGGAGCCAGAATGAAACACGGTGGAGGGTATGCGAGATGGCGGGATCTTATGGGACTCCCCCGTGGGGCCATAAACGCCAGATCTTATTCGCGGTGACCGCCATTTGGTCGCGGCGGGGGTTAAACGCGGCGCGGTGGAAATGAACGAAGTAGGGCGACGACGACCCCTTGAGGCCGCTCGCCGCGTACTTGTTTATAGATAGCTTGATAAGTCGCGCCGCGTCATTAGCCACGGCACTGTGAGACGAGAGACTGATATCAGATAGCCGAGCACGGAAGAGGAGGAGAAGAAGAAAGTAGACCAGATGGGTAAAGGCCGGTCTGGCTCGAAGGGTCACGGGCCGTAAAACCTCTCGGAATTTACAAGCACGTGGGGGATAAGTTCAAGGTAATAGTCTTTTCCCCCTCCTTCCCTCTCTCTCTTGTTATTTACTCGCTCCTCTCCTTCCTTTCACCCGGCGACCATATAAAGGCGTTTACGAACAACTTTCTTCCCGCCAAACCCAGCAGTTTTTAAGAGGGCACGAAGGAAAGAGGTCGTGAAAAAATTTCCGTCGGATTTTTTTTCGGCTAGTGAGTGCGCGGGAGGCGTATCAGATGGCAGCGGAGGGAAAGGGACCCGCTGCCGTGGCGTAGTTCGCCTAAACAAATAAAGAGGTTCGCTCTGTACGTTATCGCCGGCCATAATCTGGGTTACTTTCGTGGGGAGGTTTAGGAGGAGGACGGAATGCCCGACGACGCTCGGGTATTTTAAGCGCGGAGACATGTTACCCTCTCCCGGGCGCTTGTATCTCCAACTGTGCGGGTGCAGATTTGCTCCGCGAGGCGTATTCTGCGGAATTGCGGTTCGGAATGAAAGCTCCGTTCGATGTTTCTGCGAGTTTTATTCCCGATCGCCGGATAAATTGGACGGCAAATAGTGGGGAACGCAATTTATCTTGAGGGAGTAATTTTGGGTTCTAACATTTAAATGATTAATGCGAGAAATGTGGGGAAGCGGTCGACGTGCAATTATTTATGTACGGGTTCGTTCCTCGAATAATTTCAGCTTTTTTTTTAGGCGTTGGCCTATTTTCTATTCCGTCGGATGACAGTGTAATTTATCCAGTACAGTTAATAGAAGTTATGCAATAGTTCATTATTTAAAAAAAATTACAAAAAAGCAGGTGATACGGTTTGCTATTGCATTTATAAATCATCTCACCTAATGCGATAGTCTTAATTTAACGGGAATGATAATAAATGTAAATCATAGCAAGTATTGAAATAAAATTGGAAACATTTGTTTTACAGAATAGCATGTTTTGCATTAAAAGGAAAAAAATAGGTTGAAAATTTTAACTTTTTCCATCGTTTTCTGATCGTAATGCCGCATAATTTGTTGCATTTGGTACATCTGGACTGTTTTTATTTACTAATGACAACCTTTACAGCAATTTTGTCAAGGCAACTACCTATTTAAAATTTTACCCTTAATTTTAGCGGCACACAAAGCAATCTTTTTACAAAGTTTTTAAATTTATTTGCAGTTTCGAAAATGTGCGGCATTAAGATAAAAGACTGAGAAACATACTAATTATTGGATTGCAAAGAGCTCAAATATTTTCTTTGCGATTTGGCTACCAAGAATTGTCGAATGAATTGTTAACAAAGCATTAGGCCCCTACTTAAAATTTATACTCTTTCAAATTTTTCGAAAAGGGCTAATTTTGGGTTGAAAATTAAATGATGATATGTGTCTCCTATATATAGTCTCAAAACTGTAGTTAAAACATTTTAAACTATAAGTGTCCCTAACGAAATACAGGTAAAAGCTCATTTGGCCCGCTCATAAAAAGGGCGCGTTTTAATTTATCCATTTACTAGAAAATTCTAAGTGCTCACATCTCGCACGAAAAGTCATAAAATCAGTCAAGTGACTAATGAGAAGAATGACGTGGAGGGACTTATGTATTTTATATGTCTTTACTTCGTGCAACGCCTGCAGAACATGCATAAGAACATTTTTATGCAAACATTACAGTGGAATCCCATTATTACTTATGCCTGCTGAACATACACTCCCCTACTTTAGAGTGTAAGAGCGACGTAATAAATTATACGAAATTACCCGTTATAACGAAAGATATAGAAATATTGAAGTACGCCATGCTGAAACATTTTTACAATCTACATTTATATATGACAGGGAATAATAAGAATTACACATTTGACAATTGCGGAAGCACGTTCTGAGAAGCTTTTCCTGTATAAACGCTGTTAATAAATTTAAAGAATTGCAAATATAAAAACGAACGGAACTGTGTCGGTGTTATTCAGGAACACGGAGAAAAACTCTGCACTTGTCAATTTTTTAAAAGATACAACGCTGCTTACGCATGGCATAGTATACGTACGTTGCATTCGTCGAAGAATCAATCTCGCGCGACAATGTCCTGAATTGTTAAAAAAGTAATCTTCGACCGTGGTCGAATATATTTTTCACGTTGCGCCATGGAATCGACCGTTGGGGTGGCTATTTCGGAATCCATAGCGCGTGGGACACGACCCTCACCTGCTACCATAATTCCTTAATTATACGTGCGCCCCGTCACGCTCGCGTCAATTTTTTTTCCTCCCCTGCCAATGTGACCGGTGTCACGTCGCCAAACGGATCTCCGGACTTTGAACTGGCCGGATCTCACGCGAGGGACCTAGCGGACTTTGCGGACCTAACGCTACTCTGTCACGCATACGACTCATTCCACTCAGGCAACCGTAAGAACAAGGCTTTGGTGAATTAAATGGTCAAACATCTAATGTTTCATTTTTAAAAATCAAACACTTAAAAAGAAAAAATATCTACTTATCTCTAATAGTGATAAAAAGTAAATAATACACCTTCATTTATGACACAAAGCTGCAGTCTTCAGTGGCGAATCACCTAGCTTAGATTCAATTTTTTTATTTTTAAGTGTTTAATTTCTGAATTTGTTTCTAGCAAAGAGGCGAGATCGATAATTCCTTTCGAATTTGATGTTTAGTGTTCGCAAATATAGCAAATAAAAAGGAAATTTAAAAGTTATAATAGCTTCTTCTCCCTTTAGCAACTTCCTCACTCAGTAATTCTTTAGCGTTTCTACAAAAATAGCAGACATATAAAGATCGAAATTGTCATCATTATTATGAAACTATTGCTATTTATGACAACTTGTTTTTCATGTTTAACAGTTTAAAAAAAAGTGCATACTAGTCAACTGTTTTCATTCTGTTATATTCTAAAAGCGTAACATTTAATGTATGATTTTAGCAAATGACTTCGATCATACATATTTCAATGATTTTCACAGAGAATCTGTAGTTCTTTCTTCTGAAATTTTTTGGCAAAAATTATTATTCAACTACATTTGTACGGCATTCACCAAATAGATTGATCTAAATAAATTGTAACTTTTAAAAAATTAGCTTCCTTGATTATTTCCATTTTATTGATATTAAAAACATTTCTGCAAATTTAAGATATACTACTCCCTTTAGCTCAAGCAATATAAGTTCATTATTAATGAATATAAATTTTAAGCTAGTATGTATCTAAAAGCAAAGCGATAAAGTGCTAGGGAATTTTATTGCTAAAGAGTTTCTTTTTAACTGACCCAATTCTCTGGAAATATGGAAGTCGATCTTAATGAAAAATCTATGCAAATAAATAACGTTTCTACAGCATAAAACTAAAGTTAGTTAATGGATGCACTTAAAGTAAGATGTGACTTTATCTGAAAAAACTGAATTGCTTCCTTAATCGGGTTTCGATTTAGTATCAGGCTCTCAGTTAGAACGCAGAATAATTTAAGCAGTAGATAATGAACGAAGACGATGGATGTCCCACGAGGCAAATCTATGAAGTACTTAGTCCACAGAAAATCTCGGATATTTGAAAAAAGCAGACAAAAATGCCTTCAGATTGCTACTATAATAACCCCTTTATGTTTAGCGTAGGTGCTTTGGAAGCTAGAAGCATTTTACACTTCTTTAATTTTCAACGCCGATGAAAAATCCACATTTATTTATTCAAGCTTAGTTTCTCCATAGATGCACCCAAAAAATCACCGTGTTTATGTAGATTTAGGAGTCTTTTGTTAGCGATATAAACTCACGATCACCTTTTTATATTGATAATAACATAAGTATGGAATTCATAAAATATAAATAATTATAAATAATTTTTAGCTTGTCAAAAATAACGTCGATTGGAAACTTGGATTGCAAATTTATTTTTTATATATGTGTAGAATGTTAAACCTGTCGGTAAGTAACTCAAAGCAATACTTTTTAATCTACATTTAACATTCACTATCAAAAATCTAAAAAAACTTCTGTCCTTTTATATTAAAAAAAATAACGTATGATATATAAATAGTACTGAATCCATTCTGAAACTGTGAAAATTAAAACGCCCGAATTAGTTATAAGAATCATTCAAAAAACCTTAACTGGTTATATCAATGTCTAATTAAAGTCTCAATTAAAGAACTCAATTTGATTTATTCACGTAATTATGAATTATGAATTGTAAGGTTTACAAATTATTATTTTCTTCTTTTAAAGAAAATATAATTTCCTACAACATTTAAACAGTCAGACAAAGCAAAAATTCATATATATATATATATACCCAAGGTTTGAATGTTGTTCTTGTTTCTGGACCTCACAAACTCCATTACATACCACCACATGCCAAACTTGACTCCCACTTAATCTTATTAAAGACAAATATAGTTGTAACCATTAGTAACAACTAATGTTTAAGTAACAACAATATATTAATATTATAGTCACGCTGAAAAAATTCGTCGTGAAGCGCAACCGCATTGCTGCTATCTTGATGAGATTGTGTGTGTGTATATAGTTATATATATATATATATATATATATATATATATATATATATATATACACACATACATATATATACATGTGTGTGTGTATGTATCTAAGGTGTAAATCTAAAGCTATTTTAATCCTTAATTCATGCCAACCCGTCACTTATGACTGAAAATTTCCCTAGTGTACAGCTGCCTACGAACGATCCACATGTGATAGGTGGAAGAAATCGCAACTAAACCAATCACTACCTTCCCCTTTATTCCTCTTCTCACGTCATGAGACGGATCACCGGGTTAAAAAAAATTCTCTTCTTCATTTTTTGCACACTCGCATCCCTTCCTAAGGTCACACCGAGGACAATAGCCTCGACGTTTCCACATAAAAACAATAAAAGCAAAAGGGGGAAACCGCTAAGTTTCGAAAAGGGCAGAGTGCAGGTGACGCGACACGGGCAATTTTTAAAACGGCACCCCGCAGGCTTCACCTCTTTTGTCGGGATAACTGTCGCAAGAGAGAGAGAGAGAAGATTAAATATTCATGGACCGGGCAAGGTGGATTTTTTTCTCCCGGAGACGGATGAAGTTAGAATTATGGAGCAACGTGGGAGAGAGAGAGAAAGAAATGATGGGTATGAGGGATAGAAGAGAATGGAGAGAGATGGAAAGAGAGAGGGACGAAGAAGGTAAAGTGAGAGGACGGCACTAGTCGAAGGGGAGCGGGTAAAAAGATGAGGGCGAAGGTCGTAGATTCTGCACGTCCCTGGCATTTAGGTCAAAGACTACTTTTGCAGTGGACGAGCGAGGAAGAGGAGTGTAGGAGAGCGCTAAAGCGTACGGTCCCAGGAGGCTTTCTGAAAATAATCCAGTTTTTATGTTAATTCCTCTTAGCTTAAGGAAGTCGATTTCCCCTCGTGTTTCGTTTTATTTTTCGTCCTGGAGTTTTATGCGCTTAAAAATTGCAATGTCTCTTTTTTCCTCTTCCTCCGCCGCTTTCTTCTCTAACTCCATCTCCTCCCGTCCAGGGCTGCACTTATTAAATAGCGGAAAAAAATATAAAGCGAGGATTTCTCGCCTTGGAGCTGGTGTCAAAACCTACTTTCCGAAGAGGAACTTGGAGGAGTTCTGAGGTGTGCTAATGCAGGGTCATAATAGAATACCGTCCTTTGCCATTTTTTCCACGAGGCTACGTTAAAATAATCTAATACTAGCCTTCCATTTTAACGCCCTTTAATGCACGGATGGATGAACTTTTAAGGGAAACAAGACTCGCGGCATGTTGTGTATACCACCATATATAATATGTAGTAATATATTACCTGATTATTTTTAAGTATAAGTATTTGTTTAAAATAGATCCTGCACATTTAATGTTTTGACTATCTTTTTCTGAGAACATGAACCTACAACAAAATTTCATTAATCACGAATCGGATTTTAAAATGTTAAATTTAAGTGGTAATGGTTAACATAAAGCGTTTGTAATAGCAATTCTGGTTTTTATTCCGTAATTTTCTCTGAACGTGATTTATAAGATTTATTATCTTAAAAAATATAACTTTCAACACACTGATATTATTTACTAGGCTTGCGTTGCAATAAAAACCAAATTAAACGTAATTTCTACCGGATTTTATTTGAAATTTTGCAGGAATTGTGATATAAAAATTACAAAAATAATAAGAAATTGTCACGCATTAAATTTACAGTAACAAATTTCTAATTTCCTCTCCAGTCTCCGTGATATTACCTTCGATTAAGGAATCTGAATTCCATAATACACGCTACAATTTTTTTTTAAAGGGCAGCAATATATATATATATATATATATATATATATATATATATATATATATATATATATATATCCTCTTCTGTTCTCTCTTTCTATCTCTCTGTCACACTTGCTTTAATATACTGCAGTTCGTGCATCGACGACAGCGCATTTTCTCTTACATTAGCGAAGAAAAATGCTGCAGGGCTGACATGCGACAAACGTGAGAGATTTTTTTACTTTAAAATTACGCTCAGTATACGAAAATGACTGAATCGTGCACAACAAACATTCATTTAAGATTGTCATCTTTTGACATTTTGATCTCTTTTGCCTTTCACGCTGCATACAGGGCTATATTTAAGTCGGTAAATTTGGAGAATGCGTTTTATATTATATACCTTAGATGTTTTTTAAGCTTACGTGATGAATATTATATCATATTTTCTTTGCTTACGTCAATCATTTAGCATAAAATGCAAGAAACTGATCATTTTTGATTTAAAAGTAGAAAAACTAAAGGTAATATTATAAATATTAATTTCCGCAATTAGTCTAATTGAGAAAAAATACGAAGTCAAGACGGCTCTCATGAATACAGACATTAAAATGAGAAAAAAATTGCACTTTTAAGACGATGAGTCACATCCCAAAGATCGAGATAAAAATTAATATTCCGCTTCTTAATTTATATTTTTGGTGGTTTACTTGCGGAAATTGACCAGAACTTCATAGAAAGACCAAATATTTGGGCAAAGTGATTGATATTAAATTCATGGCGAGTATATTTTTCAAACATACAAAAAAGAGTACAAGTTATTATTTGCTTCAAGTTTCTTCCATATTAATCGGCGAGTACTATTTATAAATAAAAATGCGGCGGATAAAATTATAATGAATAAGTCTCCAATGGAATAAATAATAAGAAACTAAGAAATAATCTTGCACGATTTATCACTAAAACTATTAGACTAAGAGAGAAATATTTAGAGCGTATTCCTCAAAGTAAGTTTAGCGTTAATAAATTAATTCGATTTCGATCCATCGTGATGATGGATCGCAATGGAGATATTCTAGACATTTTCCCCGAGAAAAGAATCTGAATTTTAAAAAAATCTTTACGTTGTCCAGTCAGAAAACGCTCATGCTACGAGTTGCAATATTTCGCGCTTCACTCTCGGTACTTTTGCGCTGCTCCTCCTCCGACCCCTGGACAGGCATCCCCTTCCTTTCAGCGTAACCAACAATTTGCTTCTCGGGGAGAACGGAAGACCCCTCTTGCTTTATAAGGTTTTTCTCGTTTCGAATGCGAAAGAGGTCACTAGTACCATTTCCAGAAACGAGTGACTGAATCGCGCAATAAGATGCCCGAAAGAAGTCGCGTTACAAAGGACGACTTCCGCGGGGAACAAAAGCGAACTGGTACAACAGTGCACGTCAAGAACGGACAATATACAGGAGAAGGGGGATTGGAGAGAGGGATGGTGACCAGGAAGCAGAAGGGAACAACGGCCGTCCAGAAATTCACGAAGAACCGCGTTGTGTGGAATGGGCGAGGGAGCGAGTGAGAGGTTATCCTGGGCTATGACCGTAAGGGAACAGGGCAGCTTGGATCCGCTCTCCTCGTCCACTCCCCCCTCCCTTTCCCCATCCTTCCGATTCCTCTCCCCATTCTGCTATGCACGTCAAGAGAACGGTGGCCTGGGAAAGACGGAAACGTATCGGAGTGTGCTGGGAAAGAGAGGAGTGGGGGTTGGAAGGAGAGGATTTAGTGGCGAGTACACTCTCTCCGCCTATCGCTTCCACTCGAGCGTTTAAAAACCTTCGCTCCCACGTTTTTATTTATTCGGGCTTCGTAAAAAGATCCCCGCACGCGATGTCAAGTCGCAAACGTTTGTTAGGCGAGGCTAAAGCCTAAAATTGAAAGAGAATTGTGGCAAGGGAGGGTAGAAGGTACTTGGGCAGCTGAAGAAGCAAAACAGAAGAGGATTCTAAGCGATAAAAAGAAGTATAGGAAAAATCTTTTTCTCCGAGAGGCGGAACAAAGTGGATGAATTTAGAAAGTTAGCCTTTTTTTTGAGACACCATTTTCATTATACACCGGAGCCTCTGTATAATGCGGTTTGCTATAGCACAGACCTCGGTATCTCGCGGAGCCGTCTCGACCTTAA
Source organism: Tanypteryx hageni (assembly GCA_028673005.1). Taxonomy (NCBI): domain Eukaryota; kingdom Metazoa; phylum Arthropoda; class Insecta; order Odonata; family Petaluridae; genus Tanypteryx; species Tanypteryx hageni. Next base: position 48,726,280 of record CM054116.1, read on the forward strand.
AAATTTCATTGAAACTTATTTTCTTTCAGAAATTATGTAGTTTGTTTTCGTCCAGAACACATTAAATTTCGAAATTTTTCGCTTTGTCGTTGAGAGTTTGTTTAGAGCAGATCAAACATCAGTTTAATCACTTGCAGATTATTCTGATTATTAATCGGTGCTTTTGAAAGTAGACCGTTATGACGATGTCACGTGATACGTTACCCGTGAACGGCGTTATAGCGAGACCCGCGCGTACTTAATTATATTCATGACGGTAATCCTACAGCGGCAACAAAGGTGTCGGGTGAGAAACAACCCTGCTCATTATGTATGACAGGTGCCGTCCGTTCGCTAGAGTAAAATGGATAACAGTTTTTTTCGTGCACGGAAATGTGCATTGCTCAAGAAAATGGACGTTCCAAAAAAAAGGAGGAAAACCCAGAGAATGTTCCGGAATGTCGGAAATGTAGTGAAAACAAATGAAGGAGCTAGGGTGCGAAGGGGCAAAAAGGAAAGATAATAAAAAGAAACGGCAGAAGTGTGGATGGTCAATGTTGCATGCGAAAATTACGACACGAGACGGATTTGCGAAGACAAGAGATAGGATAGGGCTAGGTGTAGTAAAGGAAAGAATATTGCTGGAGTCGGGGAATTAAGAAGTTTAGCAGGAAATGGAGGGAGTCTCTCAAGGCAAAGTGAGAAACGAGAGGAAAGTATAATGGAGCGAAAGAGATTTAGGAAGGGGCGCGGTGATAGATGTAGGGAGATATGGACTGGGTTGTGCCGGTGGGGTAGGCAGGATTGGACTGTCAGGGATGGGGAGCGAGAAGGGCAAATAGGTGGTGAAAAGGGGCGTAGGGGAGGGGATGAAAGTAAGGTAGATCGTGGAATAGGGGTGAGGAGAAAAAAAGAAGGGCGAGTTATAAGGAGTTGAAAAGAGGCGAGAATGTATTGGGAATGAGATCAAGTAGTTATAAAAAAAGACGGAGCGGGAATATAATTCGTCAAGAAATGGAGAGAGAGAGAGAGAGAGAGAGAGAGAGAGAGAGAGAGAGAGAGAGAGAGAGAGAGAGAGATGAGAGGAGAGGAAAGAAGGAATTGGACCGTAACCCGCGTGGGCGTGAAATATGGAGGAAGGGAACAGAAATATCCGAATCGATCAACATTCCAATTTGACTTGAACGGCGTACATATAACTGCAATAAGAGAGCCTTAACACAACATCCGTTAAAAATCCGTTAGAAAGCTGTATATGAAGTGATACTACAGTCCCCGCTCCAAGAGGACATGGTTCTCAATAGTCATGACGTTACTACAGAGGATGAATACTAAAATGACTCGAAGTTTGTATTAACGAGATTTCATTGGATCACTCATCACTACTAGTAATCTGTCAACAGACAGGTTCAATATTATAGGTTAAACCGGGTTCTCCACATTATCGTGTTTCCCCGAAACTCAATTTCTTGTTAACTCTCTTTCCTCTTCCAATCGCCTATCAGCTGAAACATTTACCTTCTTTTGCCTTCAGGTTTCCTTCCAATCACATCTTTCATCATTAAGTCTCTCCCAAACTAGTTCGTTTTACTTTTTACAATAGGTTTTGTGAGTTTATAAATTGTATAAATAAGAATAAAGTTTTACGAATACGAGTTAAATGAGTTAAGAGAGCGGAATAGTCGACGATGGAATGAAGAACGAGGAAGAAAAGGTACTCCAGAGAAATAAACTCTCAAAGCACTTGTAAGAAATTATGCTCCAATTGAAGCTCAATGAATATATCCACGTGTTCACCAAAGGGAAATTATATCGAAGCGTAATCACTTTATGATGACGTTATTTTCAAAGACTTTTGTCAAACTTAAACCAAATTTCAAAATTATTTGAAGAAACTCTTGACACGAATCTACAGAATGATTGTTGGGTGAATAAGACCTGCAAGCGTACTTTGCGATTTACAAAGAAAGCCAAACGAGGGAACCGATAAGACGGCAAGGGACGTTTGGTTTCACGTCTCATAACATGTAAAAGATAAGAGCACACGTTGACATCTGAGACAGAGGTGACTAATGAATGAGTGGTTGTCTGTCATTATTAAATCACACGGTGAGGCATACACACAAAGGTGATCAAGAGAAAGAGAATAGCGAGGCTCTGCTAATACAAGGGATTTTGTTGTGGACAAGATAATATTGCTTTGAGAATATTTCTCAAGCGATGAAAATCAATTATCCGAATTTAAGAAGTTCTTCAAATTTCGTAGAATCATGCTCATTTGACTGCAAGCTCGCACCATTCAATTGTTTTGTTTTTATGGGCTACGTTTATTCCGTTCCTTCGGTCAAACATTTTATCATCTTATTTTAATAATTTAAAAATATTTATGCAAATATTCCACCATCACATGAAAAAATTGAACACGCTATTTTTAATACCAGCATATATGCACATATAAATGCCATAATCATTTTTTTACAAACCGAAATATTAGACTGCAGTTGTTTGTATGAATCAGTGCAGTAGAACCCCACATATCCGTGTGCGGATTGACAGGGCGTTCTGAAGTAAGCTTGAATTTTCCAACTTATATGAAAAATGAAGAAGACACGGACTTCACTGATTTATTAAACATCCGCCGATATATCAGATCAATCAAACAAAAGCTGTTTCAGGGAAGAGATAAAGTTAAAAGTTCTTTGTTAAAAACAGTAATGTAAAATGATTTACCTACGACTTATATTCGAAATTATAATTTTTCCTTTATGTTTAGAGAGATTCTTGGTGAGCAAAAAACCATCTTACACTCGCAGCGATGTTAAATTAATGGCTTTCGTGACATTTTTATCTTACTTCTCCCATATTTCCGTTACATACATATCCGTTGGTCAGAAAGAAGAATCGCTTTCCAAAAAAATTTAATTTTTTGTTAATTTATCCTACCCTAATTAGTTTTTCAATTGGTAGCATTTCATTTGTGGAATGCGGCCTGTTTTTACGTAAATAAACTTGTATGGCAATTAACGGGTATTGTACCAAATTTTGCCATTGAAAACACTGATTATCCGTGCTCTTCAATTACACTGAGTAACAAGGTATTTGGTTCCGAAAAAAAATAAGTTCTGATGTAGTTTGTAACGCAGATTACGAATCTATTTTTTAAATGTTCCTATCACGTATATAATTTGAGATATGACACTTTTAATTACAGTGCACAGACCCTGAAAGAGAACATATTCCAAACAAAAGAAGATTCAATACAAAACCAAACAAACTCATTTTTTCTTTTTTTTTGCAACACATTTTAAACAGCGTCATTCCGTGTTTTTCAGTAACAGCTGAAGGTGGTAAAGAAGTGTGCCAAATAGCATGTCTCCTAAATATGTTAATGCGGCCGACAATATTTGTTGTTTGCGGAGAATTTACTGTGAAACATCAGAGAAGGTGCTTTACTCCTCTAAACGAAAACCTTGTCAATTGTACTTCGGATGCAAGGTAGGAGACCAAAATAAATAATGGGCACCCCATATTTGTTGCGTTTCCTGTGCAAACCGCCTCCGATAGTGAATGAAAGAAGCTCGTTCATCTACGAGTTTTGCAATACCTATGATTTGGAGGAAAAACAAAATCACGTAAACGACTGCTATTTTGCATAACTAAAATATGTATCTGATTTTTCTGGAAAAATATAAAAGGTATTTTTTATCCTAATGTGCAATCAGCAATAAGGCCATTACCAGGTCTTCCTTTTCCGGTACCACCTGCAACATATATTGCAGAGGAAGATGCGCAAGATGAAGAAGAGGCAAAGACCGAACCAGGCCCAAGTACTTATCCAGATTTCAGTCCTTCTGATGCAACGAAGCCACACATGATATCACAGGCAGAACTCAACGATTTAGTTCGAGATCTAAATTTATCTAAGAAGCAAGCAAATTACTTGGTTCCAGAAATTCGTTGACTTTTATTCTATGGAAGATTGTCTGTGTTATTGTAATAATGTAAATGCTTTGATGGCATCACTGAGGCACAAACACAAAACAGAAGAATGGCGGCTGTTCATAGATTCTTCCAAGTTGAGTTTACAAGGAGTTCTGTTGCATAATAGCTATATATTTCCATCGATTCTCATTGCTCATTCAGTCCACCTAAAAGAATCATATGGGAATATGGAATATACAGGATAGAATGTAACAGCTATAAGTGGAATATCTGCGGTGACCTCCAAGTTATAACTCTTCTTTTGGGATTGCAGCTAGGGCACTGAGTGGGATAGCCGTGCTAAGTCTCAGCACTACATTGTTCGCAATTGGCCAACTAGACAATTAGTAGAAGGTCAAAAATACGTTGCATGTGCATAAAAGTCTTTTTGATCAACAAAATATTTATTTACCTCCTTTACATATCAAATTAAGACTCATGAAGTATTTTGTAAAAGATATGGATCAAAATGGCAGAGGATTTCTATATCTTAAGGAAAATTTTACAAACATCACCGAAGCAAAGATTAAGGAAGAGATATTTGTGTGTTCCCAAATACGTGAACTTATGAACGATGATAGATTCGTTGCTGTGTTAGAAGGAAAAGAAAAATGGCATGGGCGTGTTTCAAAGCAGTTGCCATGAACATTTTAGGAAACAACAAAGCATCAAACTATGACTTGGTCAATAAAATGCTGGAAGCAAACCTTGACATGGGGTTTAATGTCACTTGAAATTCATTTCCTTCACTCTCATCTGGACTTCTTTCCTGAGAATTTTGGAGCTTTGAGTGACGAGCACGGCGAGCGGTTCCATCAGGACATTCCAACTTTGGAAAAACGATATCAAGGCAGATGGAACACTAATATGCTTGCTGATTATTGATGGTTATTAATTAGGAAAGCTTCTGGTATATCATACAAAAGAAAATTGTTTGCTAAATCTTTAACCTAGCATGTATTTACATGTATTTTGCTGAGTTTATATGACAAAAAACAATATGTTCTTCTAGTATAAAAATGTTTTTCTCCATAACTAGCCGTACTGGACGAATTCTGACTACAGATTCAAACTCAGCGGGCCAAAATCATTGAGGATAATCTCATTCTATACAAGAACCAGATTAAAAGGTTCAATTTGTTCTCCAGTGTTATTTGTACCCACCCGAATCCCAATTAACACGGATAATCGGGGGTTTACGGTAATTCTACAAGGCATGGATGTTTGCGTTTGTTGTTTATTGTTATAGATTTCACTGTAAATTGGCGCTTTGTGTGCTGTATTTGAAATATTACTCAATAAATAAATAAATTAATTAAAAGATAGCAGAAAACTGTCTCTGATCCTTTAAAAGAATAATATTCGTGTTGTTTCCTTACAAAATACAAGTTTGTGGCCATATGATGTTATTTATACCATAAAAATGGCCAATTCCCAATTATATATTTCTTAAATCAGTATCTAGATATCAGGGACTCAATGAGGATCGAAATCTATGTTGATAATCGTTCAATTCGAGTAGCGTTTCCTTCGTGAACTGTTTTATAGAGCAACCCAAAGAGGCTCTTTATCAGCATCCTCGATGGCCTTCATCCGATTGTTTCATAAACAATTCAACAGTTAAAGAAGAAAAGACTTTTTAAGAGAGCCAGCATGTTTTCAAAATGAAAAATCCATGGAGAGACAAAAAAATCGAGAGATCATTTTCGAAAGCATTTCGCTAAAAAAACTCCACTTAACTTTCTATTCCTTAGCGACGCTTTTAGTTCATTTTCGTGGTGATCGCAACAAAAGGAGAAAATTGCTCTCCAATTAAGTGGAATTTACTGCCAAATGAATGAAATGCCCACCTCTAACTCCCTCTTACGCACTCGTTCCCTTCTGTTTGATCTTATTTTCCGTTGCCCTCTCATTCTTCTCTCTCTCTCTCACTTCCCTATCCCACGGCTCTCTCGGCCGAATTAGCATATCCTTTCTCTTTTTCGCCCGATTCATTATATATTCTTTTGTTCCCGTACAAGGCTTTTCTGGTATATGAGTATATGTATATATTTTTCTTAAATTTTCTCCGTAAAACACCCTCTTCAAATCATAACTTGATATCCTTCTGACTCTTTCCTCTGGACGATTCCGAGAGAAAATAACTTTTTTGCTCGTCCGTTTTCCAAATGGTTAATGCGATTATTCATGACTGTGTGAAGTGCGTATAGTTTTTTGGACGAAAATGGTCTGTCGTGCAAGTTATGATAGGGTCAAGAACGAAAATGGGACTTTCGCATTTTATGTTATTTCTTTAACCTATTATTAACTTGGGTTATGAAAGCATTTTGCCATTTTCAGTTATATGGAGTTCATTACAATTCTTACAAAATTCATCCAATCTTTCTTTACATATCTCATTTTAAACTCTGCTTTAGCTTTTGTATTTTAGAACGGTTCAAAAGAGTATTGTTGAGCTTATCTTATGGTTTCAATCAAATCTATTGAATATGTAATTGAAATAGTAGTATGTAAACCTTCCATCCTTTTTGTAGTAATTGGAGCCACAGAATTTATCGATTTAACTCGGAATGGCTTTATTGATTAAATATGCCTTAAACATGAGATTTTAAGTATGTGACTTTCCTTTAAAGAGAGTATTTACATCTTTATTGCAGTAAAGAAATTTTCACCAACATTTAGTCACGATGGTTCGGTGAAAAGCTCTGAGCCTTAGGAGGAGGAGACGGGTTTATGTGGATGGTAGTTTAACATCTTGTGGTCATGTGCACACTTTCAGGAAGACATTCAGCAGTTTGTTCTTACGAAAATCTTTTAGCGTGATCGAACAAAACCATCAGGTGATAAAAACATTTAATTTTTGAAAAAAAAAGATGATTCTCTATATTGATTAGCAACCCAAGATGAAACAAATGTGCATAATGTTAACCAAGAAGCTCCAATATCATTAAAAATGAAGATTTTCAGAAAAGTTACGAAATAACAGCTAGGTGCGCTAATTTGCAAGTGGATAATAAAATAACGAAATTTACTATAGAGAAGATAGTCATTAAGAGTTTTTCACTTACCCCTGGCACAAATGCTCAAGTTTAATTTCAATCAATTGGCAATCCAAAGTTATCTTCAAAATATTCAAGCAGAAAAGCGGCGTGTTTAATTCACTCAGACGTCGAAGGTGGAACTGAAATTATTTTTGTGTGCTCTTAGGAAAGAAGATCTACTTCTAAAGCCTCGCACTTCAAACAAATGCATATGTAAAAATTTCGAAATATATCATTAAACAAGGGTGCCTTTCGCGTGAGATAATTGAATACCGTGATATAGATATTCACTAACGATGAAATTACTCATTACTACTAGTGTACAGCGTTGAAAAGTTACGTTAGAAGCAGTTCTTTTTTGGAGACAAAAGAGTATTGTTGTAATGCGTGAGACATTATAGGATTTGAGACTTTTTCCGCTGTGCTATCGCAAATTTTAGTTTAACGCACTGAATAACATACAAAACTCGTAAGCAGAGTATCCTTTATATATGTATATGATCCATTCTCCCAGTTTAAAAATATAAAGGGAATCTCATCTGTAATTCCGCCGAATTGGCGGACCTTTTGTTATGCCCCTGATTACGAGCAGCCTGGTAGTATCCGGACTATCTCTCTGCGACTAACGATCCACTATTATTCCCATTTATTTTTGAGCTCCGCCGCACGAAACGCGAACATATTTCACCGTTGCATTCCATACATTCACAGACCGTAACTGGGTTACTTCCGCTACTTAACTGGGTATCTCCGTAAAGTTGGTGTTACGCCGAAAAATGACATTTTTCTATTTCCCAAGGGAAAAGAGTGAGAGAGCTTTTCTTTGTTTCTCTTTATCCCTCTTCGCGAATAAATTGAGTGGAGCGAGAGAGTTTATATATTAGACTGCTGAAAACTAAACCCTTGGTCTCTCAGCGCAACTTCGTTCCTCCTAAAATAAGAACCTTTCCTTCGCAATTCCCCTTTATTTATTCGTTTCCACAATTTTATTTCGAAAGTCCCCTTTCTCTTTTTCTCTGCCTCTATCCACCTTTCTTTCTCCCCAATACTCTCCCTATATCTCCTCCTAAATTCTTCTCGTGCTTCCCCATCCCTTCCATTCCGCTCCGCTCTAGAAATGGAACTTTTTGCATTTTCATGGATGACCAGAGAAGGACTCTCATTCCTCGTTCATTTTCGTTTGTCTTGTACCATGCAGAACTTAGAACGTGTTTCTTTTTCCGTCCAACCCCATCACACTCATCGTCCTGCATCTCATTTATCACTATGAATAGTTTTTTTCCTCACAATGGAACGGAGAAACTAGCTGAACATATATAGCCATGCGTTTTGGCATTCATCATTCAGTAGTATCTTTTCCTTTTCAGGAACGTTTGCATGATAAATAGACATTTTACCTGCGTATTGCTGCATCGATGATCGTAAGTTCCTGAATAAAATAGGCGTTTTATCTTAATCCTTAATTCTGAGATGCTCCGTTTTCTTTAGTGTGGACGAAGGCATCGCTCTTTAAATGAATTATTTGATGAACTCTGCTTACCCTTTCTTTACCCATTTCCAGTCTTCTCCACTTCATTGCCTTCTAAAAATATAGTGTTAGGTTTCCTTGATTGAAGAAATAAAATTGTAATAAAGAAAAATCATGTCAATAAACTCACAGAAAACAAAACTATTTTATGCTATTCCATTACCTCAGCATAATGAACAAGATTATTTTAACCCCGGTATATGTAGATAATTAGAATGAGCTCAAAACCTCATGTCCATTTCGGATAAAAAACATTTCCCCAAGTAGGAAATTAATCGGCAGTAGACTCTAAAAAAAAGAATCTCATCTGTTTTTTCGGTTATTTGATTTTGATTTTAAGCAGAATTTTTCCAAATACGTCTGAAGGTGAAGGTGAAAAATTCGCCCTGTCCATCAGATTACAACGCGAGCCTGGAGTAGCTTTTGATTCGTATGCTAAACAAATTGATTTTCATAATGACCTTAGAGCTAATAATATCTTTTTTTACACTCAATTTAACATTAAATTAAGCGTTCGCAATGTTAAAAGAAGGGAACTCTCATAACCAACTCCATTCGCCTACCAGAATAAGACCGCCCAATCGTCTCCAAGGGAACCAATTACCAAGAATTCCCATCGATACTCCTTCCCTTGTTAGTCTAGTTTGCTCCCACACCCACGAGGATTTCATAAGGCGCCAAAACAAATTTCGTTTCGATAACTTGATGGGCGTTAAAAATAGACTGCGCTTTTTTCGAATCCCTCTTTCCTCCGTCCCTTTTTAAAAAAATATTTTATCCCGTTCCTCTCGCTCTCCGTTCTATTTTTCAACTCCCTCCTCCAAATTCCCTCTTCCCTATCCCAGTTCCCCTTCACAACCTCTTTTATTTCACCTCCTTTTCTCTTAACCCCTCCCTCTTTCTAACTCCCCCTCGTTCTCACGCCGCATTAACCTCACCCTGCCCTCTCCACCCACTCCCTTATTTCACCACTCAACGTGAAGGGTTGCACGCGCTCCGGCAAAACTTAATATGCATCCGTAAAAATTCAAATCCCAACCTCAGAGAGGGTCGCGCTCACTTCCACCCTAACTCCTCCTACCCTCTTCCTCCTCCCTTGTTTTCCTTTATTTACCCTCCCTCTCCTTCGTGACCCCCTACTCCTTCTCGCCCTCCCCCTCCTCTCTTTGTGCTCTAAGCCCTCTTCAGTTCCTCTGCTCCTCTCCGCGCCCTCTTCCCCGCTCATTTTTCCCTCCATCTCCCCTCCGCTCTTTCCTCGCAATCTCTTCCACGGTTCTTAACTCCCGTATTCGTTCGCATTACTTTTCCACTCCTCTCTCTCACTATCTCCCTCTTTTCTCCGCTCTGCTTCCTCCATTTCTCGTCCCTCAGGAGAAGGATAACTTCATTGCCTCGGATCCACAGGGCTCTTCGCGACTCTCATCCCTTAAAAAATAAAATAAATCCCTCAACTCCTTCTCTCGCTTTCTTCCATAACCTGTCACCGCTATACCAATTTTCGTTGCAATTCGCGTCAATTTTGCGAATCTTACAAAATTTACCCGTTTTCATCTCGCTTTAAAAATTGCCCTTTCTTGATCTTTGTATTCCTGATAGTTTCGCTAGCAGCATTTTAGGATATTCTCGCATGGCCCGTTTAGATTTTGCTCCCGTCGAACACGGAACTCATATTTGCGTTTGGAAGATGGATTATTTGGGCAAAGGAACTTTTGCGGTTTCTCTTTAATTTTATGAAAATTAACAATGAAATTGACGCTAAGAATTTCCTGACATATCCAAGGTGAATTATCCTTAACTATATTTACTAGACCGACTTCATAGATTTACTGGTGTCATTGCGTGTTTCCACTGCCAAAAACATCCAGAAATATGTAACTATTCCATTTCAGTACGTTTTGACATCATCACAGTGGTAAAATGTTTATGCGCAAATGCGTAAAGGTATACATGTACTTATATTTCGTTCAGCGCAGAAAATACACGAGATTCATCGATCAATCATTTTCAGACGTTGAAAATAAACTCGAACAAAAAAATTTGCCGGTGAATGCTTGGCTATACAATACAAAAAAAAATAATTCAAACGACATCGCGGCACATTTTACGGCTTTAAAATAGCGCAAAACGTGAACCGCCAGCAATTAAAGCGCTGACCATTAGCGCTATAAATCTCGGCGGAAAATATTTAGAGAGGGAAGAAATCCTCGCGGACAATGGAGTCGGCGAGGATAAACCGAGAGACATCGGCCGCGCAAACCGCGTTTTCAGACTATCGCTTGAATTATTGCGCGATTATCTCCTCCTAACGAAATCCCCTCACTGAGTGTTCCCCAAACCTTTATCCACTCTTTATTCACCTCCGCAGCCTTCCACTTCTTTCCAAAAAAAAGAAAGTCTCTCTCTCAACGGGAACTTAAATCCTCCACTCCGCAAATAAATGCGCGACAATTCATTATTTCGTCTCCTGGGCAACGAGAGAAATCTCAGACGCTTTCACCGATCTGAGATCTCCGCCCCTCTCCTCACCCCCTTCTTTCTCTTCTCGCACGCACTCTTGTCGCCCGCCATATTTTGTTATTCCTTTCCATTTTCCTCGTTCTTTCTCCCCGCCACGCCGCTTAATACCAGCCTCATCGCGATGCGGGAGGCTATCCGAAGAGGGAGGGTTTGCGAGTAATTTGCTTGACGCTCCATCGTAAGAACAATCTCTTCTCTTCTTTTTTTTATTTTCCTTTAGGGCCTGCCTCCAGAGCAGGAGATGGAGGAGAGCGGAATATATATTTTTAAGCCCTCTTTTCTCTAAAAGGGGTTTGCACGGAAAAAACAGAAGAGGGAGGAAAGAGACGGGGAAAAATAGGCCGAATGTAAGATGGGAGACGCTTAAAATGCGTGACCTCCAGAAACAAGGGAATGCGTGTTTTTTGTGGACGAGAGCGAGTGAAAGAGTAAACGGAGTTTTTAAAATGTTTAAGCTCGAAAAAACGTTTTGCGGAAAAACTCTTAATGGCTGGAGTGGAAAAAATGTCGTCCCGCTGAGGTAAAACGCTGGAAATTTTTCGCCTAGTTTGATATATTCTTGGTTATTGTTTTGACTGCGGTTGTGGTGAGCGATAGGGGGAAAATCCCGCTCCATTTTTCACAAAAAAATGAAACGGCACTTGAATGGAACAAAGAGTCAAGTTTTTTAAATACATGCATGGTTAAAGCGCTACCTACCATTTTAATCGAGTAAACCTAGAATTTGGACGCTTCCAAACTGTGTGTGGCATTAAATGCTTTAACAAAATATCTCCGATGTTAATCTTCTTAGCAACATTAGAGAGCCTCAAAATTGATTCCAGTGCTTAGTATTCTTTTCGATAAATCGTACTGTGGTTTATATTAAAAAACGATTTTTGTGGCACATTTACTTTCATAATAAATGATTTTTTAGCCAATACTTGAGCCAATACCTCTTGCTGCAACAATTTAAAAGAAAAATTTATCGATGCATATTTTCCACATTTTATTGCCAAGTTGTTTATAAAAAATAGTTTATTCGTCAACACAATATTTAAAATTACAAAGGTGTATATCTTAGTAGCATCGGAACTCATTATGTCTTTTAAAGATTATAAACGGCGTGCCATAAATAACATATAGGGCCACGAATTTATTTTGTAGACATTTGTTTTCACTCTGTCGACAGCGGTAGTCGAAGAAATTGGACGAATTTTGTTTACAAACTATCCTCAAGCGTCCCAGGAGCTGTGCTAGTGGTGGGAGGAGAGTTAAAGTCAAATCGCGCATAAGGATTTGTATTCCATTTTTTCTGTACATGCGAATGTGACCCTCACGGAAATTTTACTGAGAGATAAGCAAGAAGGGAACTCATCCTGTTTTAAGCCCCTTCTGCTCACATGCATTTGAAGTCTTTTGTCGCCCCTCTGAAATGTGCGGAGTGACGTGGCGAGGAATTGTGAGGTTGTTAAGGGGTCGAGAGGGCTTGTGGCAGAGGGTGCGCGCGAGAGAGAAAAAGACGGGTGGTTTTTACCACGAGTAGAGACGCTGGGTTAGGAAATGGATGGAGCGAGGTGTTGAGGGAAGACGTAATTGACTGGCTGACAAGATGGAGGTGATTAGTTTGGATCCTCCTCCTCCCTCGCCCCATTTCCCCTCCTTCCCCACTTCATCTTCCATCCTTTCGACGTTTTAAGAGTCCTTCTGGTTCCCTTTTACTCGACGTAAAGTGGAGAAGACGACGCGAATGGCATCTTTTACTTTTCGGTCGTGCTCTCACGAGTTCGCTTCGGATAAGAAAAGAGAAAGTTAAGGGAATGGAGCAGAAAATTCCACTTTTGACATGGCGAGGAATTTATCAGGGCTAACGAGAGACGCTCAGGAGATAGACGGAAGAAATCTGTCCCCACTTTTTTGGGAGTAAAAATACTCGTCAAGTCGGGCTATAGACAAACATCTCCTTAAGGTTTTCGAGAACCAATTTCTGCGCACGACGCCAAAAAATTCACGCGTTATTTTCCTCTTCCGTGCGCCATCGGTCGTGAAAATAAATTATTAATTTTCCTCCTCGGGACGAGAGCGGAAAAATTAATTCCTCCCTCTTTTATTTTTCCTCCACAAAGGTCGAGATTTGGTTTGTGTGCGTGTATGCGCGAGTTTGAAAGTTCGAGGGAGGAGTCGGGAAGAGATGGATAGAGATTGGATGGATAGATTGACGGGATGAGTGAGAGGTTTTACGGAACCTAATTCCATCCATCCCTCCCGCTCCCTTTCACCTTCCGAGAAAACTCGCCAGGCGGACGCCTTTTGGATGATACGACCGATTATTTCTTTCATCAAGATTTAGAATCTCCTCCTCCCATCGCCCCCTCTCGGCACACCTTGGAACTACGAAAAGCGAAGAGGAGCAGCGCTCTTTGATCTTCAATTTACGCTTTACCACGGCGAAGGATAAATAAAATGGTCCTCCGTCATTAGCGTCCCTTTATCTTAAACGGTAATATGGCGACTGCCTTATTTCGTTTCTTTTTTGACCTTTTCCCTCAAGAAACTCCAATTTTCCTTTCACTCTCGTCTTGCGTTCCTTACTTCCTTCCTCCCACTCCCCCCCTCTCACACCCTTTATGCTCCCCCCTTCTCTCTTTCGATGTACGCCTTCCTTTTTCGATTCACCTCCTTTTCACTTTTCCTCTCTCTCTCTCTCTTTGATTCAGCCCATCTTCTCCTAATTCTCATCCTCTCTCTGCTCATCTCTTTTGTACCAATCCCATCCACCTCTTTCCCACTTCATCTTCCTCCATCTCTGTTTATTACATTCGTTTATTTTGTCTCCCATGGCCAAAGTCTTTTAAACGACATAAAACCTGAGCATCCTTTTTCTCTTCTCGCTCTCTTGAAGAAAAGTTATTCCGAAATAATAACATTCCATCCCCGGAAAAAGAAAGGAGAGGCAGAGGAGGGTGGTGTGTTTTTCGTAAAGGTGAGAGGGTGCTTAAAAAATGCTGTATCTCGATTTCAAGGTTATATTCCTTCCAATCTGGTATTGCCGCATAAAAGACTCGGAGAGTATCTGTGGAGTTTTGATTGTTTTTTTGATGGCAAAATTTTCCTTGATCCTTAATGGAATTTAAATGCTGCGTGCCTTTGTGGAAGGATGTCAGGATTACACGGCCGCTGATTATCGTTCGCTTTAACGACTCCGAGGCAAAAAAATTGTAAACAAACTATGATTTTAATCAAATTCTCCTACGTAAAAATTTGATAAAAATGATGAGGCTCCTAAAATAAAACCCTTCTCCGTTAAAAATGAATTACGAAAAGAATTTTTCCCGAAAATTGGGCGAGAATACACGATATGCGAGCATGTACTGTCAAATGTGTGGAGTTTTCTTGGTCGTTATTTTTTCAAAAAAGGTCACGCAATGATTTCGCAATTAACGTTTCGAGTCCATTTCTACTTGTCTCCGTCCAGCGCAAGAGCAATTAATTCGGAGGCGGTTGTCAGAAGTCCCAAATAACGAGTCCTACCAATTATTCGGGAATAAACGATTGGCTGAGCCAATTAAAACGACGCAATATCCAATTAATTCCCCTTTTTTTTAAATCCATGTTTTAACCGAAAAACAATGTAAAATGAGAAAAATAAACACGCCTGATTATCCATTTAAGAGCGGAGAGAAAGCAAAAAGAAAACAAAAGTTAAGTTTCCTCACGCATGTTTTTCGCAGAATCGTGCGAAAAAGCATTTCCACACTGTCTCGGGAGAAAAAAAACCGTTTTACCCAAATTAGAAGAGAAAAAAGCCTCCTTTCCCCCCGCCATTCATGCCTCCCAATTGAAAACCCCTTCGTAAAGCAAGCGAGCAAGCCAGCCAGCCAGCACACACAAACACAACCCTTTCCCTATCCCCCCTTCTTCCTCCTCCTTCATACCTTTCCCAAGACTACTACGCAAAGTGCTCACTCTATTTTCGTTTCATTAACAGTCAACAGCGTACACAAGAAACCAGATGAAAAGAAATTTTTTTTTTAAGGATCTCCTAATCTCATCCCCCATCGTTTAGTGAGAAAGGAATGGATGGAGGAGATAGAGAAAGAGAGAGCGAGACTGACGGAGAGAAAGAGAGAGAAAAAGA
The DNA here is from genome assembly GCA_028673005.1 of Tanypteryx hageni. Lineage (NCBI taxonomy): Eukaryota > Metazoa > Arthropoda > Insecta > Odonata > Petaluridae > Tanypteryx > Tanypteryx hageni. The sequence continues at coordinate 48,741,443 of CM054116.1, forward strand.
GGAGAGTACTCCACGTGTTTTAATCTCCCCGCTTATCTCTCCGCTCTTTATGTAAGAGAGAAGAGGACGAGCTCACCTCCCTCTGTTCCTCGCTATCCTCTCACTCATTCCTCTTACCCTTCTTCAAACTCCTTCCCCACCCTTCCATCCTCCCTTTGCCCACAGTCCTCTTCAAACCCCTTTTTTATCTCGTTTTATACGAGTTATTCTCTGAATACTTACCTTCATTTCGTCCGCTCTCTTTTCCCTCCTCTTTCTCCCCCCCCCTCTCTCTCCATCTCTTTCACTCGTTTTAAATTTCCTGGGTCCCGCTAAAACCCACTTACGGGAGTGTCCTCTCCCCTCCTGTCCCCCTCCCCTTTTTCTCCCTCGTCCTCCCTTCGCCTCTCTTTAGCCCACTAGGTAGCCTCGCGAGGGGGTGAAATAAAATAATAAAAGAAACGCCGTCTCCCAACGCGGAAGTACTTTTATTAAGAAATCCCGCCTAAAAATAACAAGTGGATATTTTTTTCGTACCTCGCGTTAAGCGGCGTACTCTCTCTCTCTCTCTCTCTCTATATATATATATATATATATATATATCTCTCTCTCTCTCATTGCTTTTTGACACGAGCGTAGTCCCTCGGGACTATCCACGCTTTTGTTTTTTTATTATTTCCATGGAGATGAAGTGGATGGCTCGAGCTCTCTCGAGCAAACAAATCTCTCTTTTATGCCGGCTCTCTTTCTCTCTCTCCCCTCCCTCTCTTTATACCTCTCTCTTGGGCGGCACCCACTTCGTTAAACTCACCAGTGTCCTTCAGACGAATACACACTTAAAAACGCCTCAGATTAGTCGCCGCTCTTCTCTGTTGATGCATCTCGGCGAAAATCGACAGCGCAAGGGTAAACTGAAAGGGAGCGATGGAAGAAGAGGCGGTCTGAATAGAATGAGAAAAGGGCATAATGGTTTAATAACTGAAATAATGAACCGAGATTGATCGTGGCCTCTCTCTCTCTCTCAAACTCTTTTGTAAGGACTTTTTAACTTTTAATGCGGAAGAGGATTTATTAGATGCTGCATTGTTCAAAGTAAGGTAATATTTTTTTCGATATTTATTGTAGAGATGTCCTTCCAGCTTTGATTTCTTTACGCATTAGGGTTAATTAATTTTTCGCCCAAGAACTTTATGACAAACTGCGTCACTAATTCCGGGTATTCTTGATTATGCCAGTTATCTCTTTCTCTCTCTCTCCCGCAACTGTTCTTTTAAATTTTACTACGGATTAATTCTGGAACATTTTTAGTAATGCCCGCAAAGTAATTGGCGAATTAATTAATTTCCATTTTCAAAATAGTATGTTGCCCGTCAAAAATGACTGGTTAAAATTAATAAAAAGAACGGAATTTAAATTTTTAACTAAATTTATTTATGTTGTACTTCCAATCTATAATTTGTAGGGATGTGCGAACAACAATTTTTCAACTCGAGTCGGACATTGTTGAAAAATTAGAGTTTACAGTCGAGTTCGAGTCTTATGTTCAAAGATATATTTTATGATTTTGATAGGTAGAATAAAAGAGCTTGAAAGGCATTTTTTAACTTAATATTAATTATTCCTAATTTTTATTGAATCATAACAAAGAATACAAAACCTAAAATTGAAAAATTAAGCCAGATGGATCAAATTTAAAAAATCTATTACACTCTACTTCACTCGACTAGGTTAGAAATTTCGAAGTTCGCACATCTCTAATAAAATGTCTTTGCATACTACATTTAGGCATTTAGTCTTGGGATAACATTATGAGCTCGTGTTTGAAAATTACATTGTTGTCAATGCAATATTTTCCTTTAAGAGAAATAATCCCCAGGAGTTGAAACCGGGTTTTACTCCAAATATCTTTTCATCAATCACTTTTAAGATGAAAATCAAGCATTCCTGCCAAATTAGATTTTCTATTTCAATTCCTTAATGTATTTTTAAAACATGACCAACCAAACAACCAACACTGTGGTTTATATACATAGATTATGTTTCTACGTTATTTATTATAGATATTAATTTTTTGCCGAGTTTAGGTCATTATTGATTGTATTTCTTTCTTTCAGTGCTAATTAATTTGTGTAATAATTTTGTATTTAACACTTTTTATTTCACTGGTTTTTCGAGTAGAGAGGCAGTTTAAGAGTAACTAAACGTTAAAGCTTTTTGTACAGACAAGTGATTTCTTTGAAAAAAATAGCCATTGCTACTCATAATGGCATGATAAAACTTAACTAAAAATATCTACAAATATATTGAACAATGCCCTTTTCAATAAATTTAAGTAAATTCATATTAAAAGACATCCATTTTTCTCCCCTAAATCAAAGGACTTAATTTCAACGGTTATTTGGGGTACTAAATAATTTCCTATTTTAACGGCATATAAATATTTTAGCATAAAATAAGAAAATGAAATATTCGACGATTTTACTTTGTCGAAATATCCTATCACTCCATTTTTCCACAGCAATACAATACGGGTAGATTAAATTCATTCTGTAAGTTCTATTATTTTTCATCAGGGAGTGCATATTTTTATGCAGGGTTCTGAGCGTCTAAATGAAGTACGCCTCGCTGTTAGAACTTAATTATTTTCGGATGCATCCAACAAAAAAAGACACTCCATTAAATCCTCATATCTCCCTCTCTCTCTCTTTGTATATATATATATATATAATCTCTCAGATATCTCTTCATTTAAATTCTATTTTTACGCCTCTCATATCTAAAAAAACTTCTCTCGCAATCTAGCTGTAGTGATTTCCTTTTTTTCTACAAACCCTCCCCCTGTCATCCTTCCCATCAATTTCCTCCTCTCCCATTCCTTGCAGACCTCTTTTCAAACCCTCCCTCCCTTTCCCCCTACACTCTCCAACACCCACACACCACCTCGACTCCCTTCTCCATTCGTCTACGGCCGCTTCTCCACTGGGGAAGCTTTCCGTTTCGCCCGCCAGAGGGTAGAAAAAGGGAGGAGCAGGTGATGGTAAAATAAGAGGTAGGGGGGAATATCTCATTACCCAGAATTCCCGGCAAACCCTCGCCGACTCAATGGAGTCAACGGGGTCCGACCGCGGCGCCTCTATCCCCCCAGTGTGCCTTGAGTGTTGTGCTCGCGAGATATCTTCCACTTTCCTACCTCCCTACCTCTAGCTCTCATATCTTCAGACCACCTCCCACTCGCTGTTTCCTTTGGTGGAGGTGAGTGCGAGGATTGGGTTGGGGAGGATGGGGAAAAAGGATTTACTCTCGTAAATGGGCGGAGAGGGAAGAGAATGGTTTAAAGGAGAGGGAGATATGAAGGAAGGTTTGGAAGGAAGAAGACAGGGTCAAGGATGAGTGAGTTCCTACCGGGAGGTAAATTCATCCACAGCTGACGCCCGCTGAAGAGCGATTCGCTTGGCTTACTGGTAGACATGGGAGGGAAAAAGAGTGGAAGGCGTGGCGTGAACGGGGCGCAGTTGAGTATTGTCTATTCTAAGCTGTTGCCTAGGGAGATAAAGCTGCTTGCTCTCTTTTTCCCCCCCCCTCCCTTCTCCGCTCCATTCTAAACCTCCCCGCCCCCCTCTCTCCTACGTGTTCATTCGGAGACGAGCCTTCCTGTTTCGCGTTCAGGGAGGAAAGAGCGCTTGAATGTGGGTCATTGGATGATTCCGTTTCTTTTTTAAATAAAACTTTTACAGGATGGATTCAGCGTTTGTTTTTTTTAATGGCGGAGGATTCATAGCCGTCTTTTCGAGACGCTGTTGAAGTATTTTTTTCCTGTTCCAGCGCTGTTTCTGTAAGTAGAAAATTGCGAATGCATCACAACTTAATACGGCTTCCTCTTCCACCGCGCGTCCACTTAACCGGAAGTGATAATAAAAAGAGATCGACTACTCGAATCAATTTTTTATTTGTCACTATGCGTCTCAACGTTCGAAGGAATTCTAGAGTTAAATTTGTATTGCAACATTTCTCTCTCAAACCGAAACGAGTCTTGTTACATTTCATTCATTCGCAGCGAGGCTTTTTTTTGCGGGAAAAAGACGACATATGGCAGCTCCGAAACAAGAAAGAGGATCGCGTAAATTTCCATTCCCTCGTGGGTTTACCTCCAAAATATTCCGAACCGCATACTCTTTAATAAAATGGAGCTTCCTCTCCGTGCCTCGCTCCCGTGTTCCTTTGCGGATTGAAAAAACCTACTCCGAAAACGAACACGCCCTATAAGGGGCACCTTATTTTTAAGTGGTAAGCTGTAGCTAGTGGTTTAAAAACATTCCGGAGCGGTTGATATAAAAAACGAATCAGTATTCCCTCCGGCCGTCTATATCTTTCTCCCTCCATCTTTAATATCGAGCGGGTTTCTATTCGATATTCATCCGATTTATTTTACGGAAATGGGACGTAATAGAACTGTGTGAAACGGAAGGTAAACAGAAGTTCTCCGGAAGACCAGACGGTCCGCAGAGTTTGCAGACATATGGATGTCGGGGCTTCCTTATATGTTGGGGTAGGGGGTTTGCCATCTTGAGGTTTGTCGGGGACTGGGAGAGGGGTGGGGTCGGAAAGGATGTATGAGATACAACCGTATCCGGAAGTACTTTATAAGTGAGCTTCTTACCCATAAATATGAGTTCTTGTTCCAATGGGAATGTATCTACAGAGTTGGGAGTGGAAGGGGAGGGTGGATGGAGAAGTTGTAAGGTTTGTTGTAAATAAGGGTGATATTTGGGTTCCTCTGTCCTAGATTTCGCGTGTACCTTACATGCGTTTCCCTCTTCATACGGATTCTGAGAGGCGAAAATTGTTTTAATTTGTTATCACTGTGAAAACCTGCATTCCGGTAAGTGAAAAACTTTTGGAAAGAAATAATCGAAAAACTCGTACTACAACCTCCTTTCCACGCTCGTAAGCCAAATTATTTTTAGAGTTTTTCTTCCGTCTGGCGAATTACACGTTATATTACTGAAATAAACATTTCAGGAAAAATCTGCACCTTGATCACTGCGCTCATATCAAAATCCTTGCGCGCTTATGTAGTAATATCGACGCACTTAAATCTCAGTTTGCCTATAAATTATGCTATTCAACGATTTTTATTTCCGAGTCCACAGATATCGTGCGGAATTAATTCGTCATCTAAAAATGAATTATCCCTCTTATTTTAAATAAAAGATTTTTTTTGTCAACACACGACCTAAAAAAAGAAGGGAAAAACAAAAAAAGTAACTTCCGAGTGCACGAGAAGGCTATGAAAGGATCCGCGATGCGCGGATCCAATTTGAGATGAAAATAGGTCACGTTCAACAAAATCTCTATTGATTCCGGTGCTTTCCTGCACACGTAGTTTCGCCATCTGGGAAAGGGGCTCTCAAAGAGATAAAGTTGATTGCTATGGCACGAGACGCCTCCAACGAGCAAGTTCCCTCCTTTTGATTCAAGAACGGCAGATCACGGAGAGTTAAGACGGAATTATGGATGCTTGCGAAGTTGGCTGAAAATGATTCTCGCATAGCTTTAAACAAGGCAATAACCACTCCCTCCATAGAGTGGTGAGAGTTGTATTATCGCGAAATTCCTTCGCGTTCGCATAAGGTATGCGGCAAATTAACGCGAATATAAAATTTTTAAATACCATAATTAAACACAGCAAACGAAAAATGGCCATAATGCTATTGAAAACTCCACTTCTTACTCTAAAATTTATTAATTCTGGAATTGCATATAAATCAGTATATAACCAAGAGGGTGACGACGTGCACATAACATTATTTGCAATTAATCGAAATTTATATCCTCATTTGGAACAGTAGAGTAATTTTTACTAAGAATAAAGTTAACATCATTAACATAACATTGTACACTAAAATATGTTAATATATATAAGGAAGAAAAACGATTATGTATCAACAACGTGTTATTATAGCAACACATACGTGTTTATGCTATTTTCCCATATCCATTCGCCTTACCTTGTAATGTTACAAAAACTTGTCTTTTTTATTATGAAATAGTGGTAATTGAGATATTCAGATAACTGCTATTTTTGTTTAGTCAACGTGACCAATAAATAGTTTAAATTCGTTAAACAATTTTATGTAATCTTTTAAAAAGCGAGTGCTCCGCAAATCTCCAAATACTGCATTTCAATTTAAAATTTATGGACATGTTATTCGAATAACTGTTAATGACTAAATAATTTAACTTCACATTAAATTAAGCGGTGAATACTACTGACGCATAGTGGCTTTCGGCGTTGTCACGATGGTTTTGACGTCCGCTAAACAATAAAAACCTTAGAACAGAGAATGAGCGCCAAACAAGTATCGCTTTTTCATTAATATTCCAGCGCTCAAGACGACGCCTCGTATATAAGGGTGCCATTCATATACGTGAAAAAATATCTCCGTGGCTCCTTTATTATTTTCCAGTGTCTACCCCGAAAGGAATGTCCCCTTTGTATCGCCAAGAGATTCTTTTCAAAAACGCCCACGTTCGCGTCTCCTCAGCTTCCCTAAACTTGCTAATAGCGTGTGTCCCTCCTCCCCCACGTTCCAGTATCTTCCAAAGGATTTTCTCCTCTTACAGTCCGCATCCCCTCCGCCCACATCTTGCCTGTCTTCCCGTATCCCAGGGAAATATGAGATCGATCATACCAAGCTCTCATAAAAAGGAGCTGTAAAGTTCCTTCCACACCCAACCACCTCCAACCCTCCAACCTCCGCCTCCAACCTCCTCACCCAACCTCCTCCAACTGTTTACCGACCTCTTCGGACGTCGCCTCCGCTTCCTCATAACGAGAGGGACGCGTCATCTTTCGCCGCTTCTCCACGTCTCATCTATTTTTTCGCCATTTCTGCATCCTTCCGAGAAAAGATATTGCTAATTCAACGCATGCGCTCTTTGATAGGAAAACAATGGCGTCTTGTCGTGTTTAACGTGACATTAAAGGCACGGCTGACGTTGTTTCTTTACTGTTTAGTTAAAGTAAGCGGCATAAGAGCGCAGTTTTTTATTAAAGTTTTCAAGAAACCTCTGTTCAACTTAATGATACGTATTGCGCTTGCGCAAACTCAACGATTCAACTGCCAAATCGCGAGAAAGAAAAATATTAAAGAATATTATAATCGACCTGAAAATTTTCCTCCACATCAGGGATCAGCAACCTGCAGCGCGCGGGCAGCATGTAGCCACCGAGAACGCTCCATGCGTCCCGCAAAGCTATGCTGAAAAAATTGTCTGCATAATTTAATATAGACAATTTCATAATTTCAGCAAAATCATGATCTCAAGAACCTTTTCTGGTGAAGTCTTAAAACTAGTGAATTATTTTGACGAGAATTTAATTTACATGAGACAACAGAATCTCTAGGTAAGCTATGGTGTAAAACCCATGCGGCCCGCTGAAGCTCTCACAACTTCAAATGCAGCCCTCGGAAGCATTCTGAACTACAAATGCGTCCCGCCATTCAGAAAAGGTTGCCGCCCCCTGCTCTAGATCTACATAAAAAGAAGAAAGTGCTTTAAATTCCTGAAATACATCTCGTTCATCCACTACTGAAGTGTTTAGTTTCAAATGTAGTTCACAGTTAACATCTCAAGTTAAAAATAAATACATCCGCCCACTGCCATGAAACGCCCTTTCGGGTAGAAGCAAAACTAGTCATATGCACCGTCAGTAAAATCGAAATACCCGAATAAAAGAACTTTTCGATATCTCAAAGATACCATTCGGAATCTTAATTTGCGCAGTTCCCCGCTCCCAGAAAAGTTACTGCTCCTACGGCCGTTAAAATCGTTGAACAGATACGCGTTAAAGTTGCCAAAGCTATAACACGCCAAAAGCCTTTTATCACTAGTGAAAAAAAAAGAAATTTGAGATCCGATTGGATTTAATGAATAGACATTTTCTAACCTATCTATAAATTGCAGGAGTTCAGAGATAGGACGAAAAGTTACCGATTTTATCGAAGGTGCGCAAGAAAGTTTTTAAGCCTATTGCACCGAAAATAGGTCGGAAGACTGATTAGAGGCGGGATTCCGGCGAATATAAAAGATATATTTTTTTCGCATCACAATGTGAGCCGTTTCGATCCCGTAGCTCATTAGCAATGCATAACCTTTTGTGTTTGATGGGCTCCCACGAAGCGCCGATGCCGACGATTTTCATTCTCCATTGCGCGCAATCGGTTCGATAATCCGAAGTCTGCTTAAATTTAGTCCGGCTTGCGTTCGGCTATTTTTAGAAGCGAGAGCATGATGCTGTTTGTGCCGCACTTAAACAAATATGTTTTAACAATCAAGCTCGGGTTATTTACTCCTTTATGCATGGAAGGTTTTGAATGACGAGTTGCCTTCATAACCAACTTTTCAGAAGACTGGAGTCATTCATATCTTCTTCATAGTGAAAAATATTTCTTTTTCTATACAAATCCATACATTTGATTTTGAAATGTCGCGAGTATTTGATAATACTAATGTTCCGAAATATATGTACAAGTATTATGTTACCTATATTATCCTCAAATATAATAAAAGCAAAGCGCATATTATCACTGCGATATCATTCTGTCACCTTGCCATTCTGTAATATTTTATGAATGAACTCGATTTACTCAAAAACGGTAGCTTCGATTTTGGCGAATCTTTGACCAGATGTTTGGTGCATCTCCTAGCAGGTCTTAAACGGGTCCTCATCCATGATATAGGAATGATTCAATTCTGGAAGAGTAAACTTTCTGTATTTGAGTAACGAGCTAATATGCATATAATATCTTTCGTTTACTTTTTAAAAATCGAGATAGGAACTAGGGATTTGAACGTATTGAAGTTAAAATAAACAAAATTTGATACTTCAGTTTAATGACGATTTTTCGCAAAAATAAAAATAATGGAAAAACACGAATTTATCTACCTATACTCTATGATGGCTCAAAAAACTTTTGGCGTAAGCTGAATGAAAGTTAAAACTCCAGCCAAAAACAAGTGGTATTAGCCCGATGCATTTCGCCCACTAAGTGGGCATTTTCAAGGGCGATGTTCCTTCGACAGTGACCAAAGTCTACCTATTTTAAATATTTTGCAAGGCAAGCAAAGAAAAATTTATTTGAAGATCGTTGGAAATGAGCAACAAGTTTAAGATAGAAGAAATCGGATATTTTCATTTAAGATCCGATATTCTGAAAAAGAAAAAGTTTTATTACGAAATTGATAAGATGAAAAAACATTATAAAGAGTCAACATTTTTACGGTATTAGATGAATATAAAATAGAGCGTTATCAATAAAATATGATTCCACATTTATTGAAGATATTTGACCATTTTTTTCTACATGTATCTTTATGCGGAGTGAAACTACAAAACTTTGCTTTTATCTACATATTGTCTCGGGCTTAATATTTTGGCATTCGTTTGTAATGAATTTCTACGCATCATATTTTAAGGATTTTAATGCGATTTTGGAAAATTTGCTTCGCATATCATAAACATCCAAGTAAACTTCTGCGTTGATGAAGATTCAAAGCACTGAAACCAAAGTCGTGTCCTTAAAACTATTTCTTGTGGAATTAAACCGAGGCATTTAAAGCTAAAAAGTTCCATCCTTCCTAAAATGGGATTAAGAAAGGTTTATGCTTACCCAGGAAATTATGCTCTCCCGTAATTATTACCATATAATATTTTTTCCGTATCTTTAATGCTTGCGGTAGATTAAAACGGCAACAAAAAAGTTTCCATTAATCTTCTAAGCTTCTGAAGTTTATAAAGGTTTATTTTTTTCGGGCATAATTACGCTCATTAATTCGTCGATTCAGGTTTTTATTTCCTTTTCCTTATTCCGAAAAATAAAAATAATACAGCAATTTAGCGCCAACTCCAACTATGCGAATGAAACCATACTGAAATTGTAATAAAGATTAACGCACGATGTTGAGCTGTATTTCCTTACCCTAATCGCAATTTACCAAAGAGATTTTTTTCTCACCAGGTACAAGATAAAAGCTCTCAAGGGTTAGAGCGCAAAGCCAGAGCGCATTTCGCGTGCAAATTCGTCGTTCCGTAACAGCCCTCTTGAAAACTCTTCGTATTATTATCTGCGCAGAAAAATTAAACGAAGGGAGAATTTTTAATGAACGCTATATATCTCAAAAGCACCTCAAATCAAAATAGTGTCGCAATAACGAAGTTTACGAGACTTAAGTCTCAATACGCACGAAATGAGAATTTTGAGGTGGCGTCACGCTTTCCAAAAAAGGAAAAATAAAACCCAAAAGAAGTTCTAACAATGTTGTTCAAAAAATCAATAGTCTTGAAAAAGATTTGGTGGATAAAATAGGTCGGAAGTTCGGATTTTTAAGCATTCCGTTTGACGAAAGAAATGAATAATAAAAACAACAACATTCACAGGCGGGCATTTCCAGCTTTCCATTATTTATATCAGCCCGAAGTTATTTTTGATGATCGTTACTTATCACGGCTATCGATTTCCGATCCGTCTCTGACACTGTCGCACACAAAAACACAAAAAAATCACGTTCGCGTATTCGAAAAAAAGAAATAACAGCCTTCTGTGTGCAATGCTCATCTGAGAAGGATGACGCAGTAAGTAAGCTCATCTTTCCCTTATTATTGCCCTCGTCCTTTCCTTTCTTTTTTATCTTTTGTAAAGGGGCGGGAGGAAGACCTTGGAAATCCGGGGGAAGGGGGATGGAATAAAGAAAGGCAGGCAAATGGAGTTCGCAATGGGGACATAATAGACGTGGATGGTTGTGGTCATCAACGAGTGAACCAACCTAGCTTCCCTCCCCCGCCGCTCTCCGTCCTCCTTTCTAGCTGTAAGTCCACCACTCCTCCTCCTACAACGCACACAGTACCCTCCCCCATAACCAAACCCTATTGAATTTATTGCACATAATCCTCTCCACCGCTATAGATTCGTTCTTGAATGGAGCCATCAAACGAAGGAACCGAATGAAACTCTGCAGACACTGGGGCGACTCTGACGACTTTATTTCCCGAGGAATATAAAAAAAGGAAGAAAGATGGAAGAGGGAGGAAGGAGTTGGGATGTGAACTGGAGTAGATCCAGATATGGGATTCTGGCTCCGTGTATTCTGCACATTGTGTGTTTGTGTCTGTGTGTACACCCCACTTTTAAAGGGTCATTTTTAGGGAAAGGGTTGAAGGGTTCGGCGAGAGGAGGATATTTTTACAAGCTTTCCTCTCTCTTTCTCTCTCTCTCTGTATTGGTTGAGTATCCCACACTTATTCCTTCTGAGATGGACTTTGTCATTTCGTTGAATTGTTTTTGTCGATGTTATCATAAACCCGTCACATAATTTTGCAAGAGATTGCCACTGGTCACCCACCACCTTGGGAAGATTTTTTTCAGCAGGATATATCAATACAATTTACAACCGGGTTTTACAGAAAATGTTTCAGACATCAACAATGTTATCCACGTGAAAAAATATTGCAGTTTAATCGCATTTTGTTTATTAAATCTCTCTTGTATTTTATGTTAAATTTAAATCGACGTGGATTAACAGACTGTTATGGTTAGCTTATTTATTATTTAAGTTTTATTATAAATCTTTGTGCTATTTTCTACGGAATGGATTCCGTTTGTAGCAGAAGATAGTAAGAAAAATTGAGATATCTGAAATTTAAACATTTGAATTATTTTTTTTGTAACTATGTACGATCAAAAGTTTTGTTTTTTGAAATGAAAGAATAATTTGGTCCGGTCACAGCTAGCATAGAATGGATCCCTTTCTGTATAAATCAATCCTTGCTAATGTTTTCTTCCCTTGTCAGCTATTATTACATATCCATTGACCGTCAATAAAATGTCATGCCAGATTTACACATAAGATTGCAAATGAATAAGTTGATAAAGTTAATGGAATGCGGTCGTTAGTAAGTTGGACATATTAATCGTCATTTCTCATAAATGAAGCGCTAAAGATGTGATTTTGTGATGGTTGGTATAACGGAATATGGTGCCAACAAAAAGTAACGAGATCGATCGTTTATGATGACGCAAAAAGGATGATTAAAGATTAATCACGGGGAACTTTCTTTCGAGAGGCAATTCAAGGGAATATGTGCGCTCATAATCACCATGGAAATCACGCACTCTTAGCTCCGTCCTTCATTGCATGAGATGACATCCAAGCACAATAGGCGATTTGCTGCATCCCAACGGATAATGATTTCTTTGTCCTACACCCTTCTTGAACGTTGCTTCCATGGCAAAACGAAGGAGAGTAATTTGAAGAGTGATTTATATAGAAAGCATCTTGTGAAAGCACGCCATTTTCCTTCAGATCGTAAGTTGTTCCTTCCAACGGATCTCGTTAAGGGAAGATAAATATGGTCAATATTCAATTGTGAAGCATAAGCTGAAAAATGATGTAATGTTGACGAATGCCTGATTGATTGCGCTGCATGCTGTTTGCATAATGAAACTACTTCTGGGGCTTTTAATTCATGATTTAATTGTAATTATCAAGAGTGAAATTGTAGTGTATGCCCAACTGAAAATTTCATCGTGTAAGTTTGCAGGAGTTAATTCGATTTCATTCCTAGTAGTAGTAGTGGGTAGACGCGGAAAACCAAGAATAATCATTTTACTTTATGTATACTGTATTTATTTTACATTAAGAATAAAATCAAAATATTAGACTTAATTTAGGGGTAACAATCTACATTACTGTCGAACCAAACAAAATGCAGCAAACTGTACATGTATCAGCATGATCAGTGATACCCAAACTTTTTACATGGCGGATCGCATCGGTTATTGCGAATCCTTCGGCGGGCCGCATTGAAAGTTGCCAATTCTTCAGAGGGACGGATAAGAGTTTAAAATGAGAGATACCTATGTATTTTTGGGTGCCATATAAGTGAAAATCAATTCCAATTTTTTTTTGTTAAAATTTCAATATTAAAAGTTTTGTCAAGATTTTCATAGAAATTTATGTCTGTGTGTGTTAGACGTTTCAGATTGCTTTTTTATGATAGCCCGCGGGCCGTAGGTTGGGCACCACTGAGCTAGATTATCATCGCATGAAAGAAAATTCTCAATATTGCGTTCTATTTAGACAAAATTATAATAAACCTGTACTCCTTGAAACCGAGTTTTTATGCGCCAGTAGAGGAGCTTCAGATATGGAGACGCCGAGGCAGTAATAATCTGTGTTAGAGGATAAACGTGTTCCTTCGCTTCACCCCTTCCCAAAGCTATTTGGTTCCTTTCCGCCCCTCTCGCCATGGGAGATGGGCTTCGCACATGACGATATCTCATTCTTTTTATCGGCAGATTTCTCCTTATTCCGCATCATTTTTATTAGTCTCGCTCCGCATTCAAGGAGTCCGAGAAACGGCTGCTGAAAACGAGGCAGTTTGAAGGTTTGGCTCGCGGATAAGAAGAAAGGAATATGACTCGATAATGTAAAATATAAGTCGTAACCCAAATTACCCTGTCTCTTTTCAAGTATTTTTGCCATCGTCATCAATCCATTTCTCTGAATGCAAATTTATATTTGGTAGCCGAACGCCCTTCGAGAAGGAGTCCTTTTTTACCATGGCCGTAAAAGGGTGGCCAAGGCCGTATGTTAAAAAAAGAGTGGATTCACCGTATTAAAATTTTAACAATAACCTTTTATAGCAACTCGAAATAAATAGAGCGTCAAGTATATATAAGGTTTCTATGCCGTGTATTATTATCAATTATTACCTAAGGAATCCATTATTTTCAGGAAGAAATAATAAAAACATCTGGAATTCATCGCACATAATGGTACTTATTACCTACCCTGTCTGGAACCACCCTGAGTATCTGTTAATCTCTTTACATAATTGATCAAACCTTACTTAATTTGCTTGGCTTAATGTGTTACTAGGACTCGAATATTTCTAGTTCTCTCTGCCAGAATTTACTCATTTCAAAATTCAGTTATAGTATTTTTTACGGCAAGCACTGGTATCCGCCGCCGCTGGACTTCATCCTACGAAGTTAAATTTCTGTATTTACTCGCGTAATAGACCCACCCGAATCATGAGGAAATATTTATTTTTGCAACATATAATTTCTTCTTATTTACTTTGACAAGATGTTTCTTTGGATGTACATACGCCCAAATGTAGAGTATGTCTTTCATTTTAAACAAACTTAAAAACTCCTTTACTTTAACACAATATTTACCATTGTTTATGTCGCGTAATTCACTCGAAGACATTGTCATGTTTCAATTAAATTTTGTGCTTGTAAAACAATTTGTGCGGAGGAAAAATACCAGTCAATGTTTTAAATAAAATTATCGGTATACTTCTTATTATAAGGGGAAGACCGCGTATTTGCCCCACCCTTGTTTTAGAACAAATCATGTGAAAAAGGGATAATTACATGAGTAAATACGGTATTCAATCTAATATAAGCAAATTGAAAGATCGTTATCATCCACTCCACCATGTTTTCCTCTGTATTAACGCCGTACTGCTTGAATAAACATCGTCCTTCCGTCGCGTTAAAAATCTCCAAATAATCCATTCGTTTCCGACAAAAAAATCTTCGATTTAGGCACCGATATTTTCGGATAAGGGAATTTCGATTCTAGGGTTATCGTTATGTTCAAGGGATTTCATGACTCGGTGGATGTCGGGATTTTCATTTCGCATCGTCGCCGCGGCCCTGACCTACATGGACCTCGCAAGCATTGATAGGGGAAGTTATTTTTTTTATCTCTTCGAGTCATCATAGCGATGGATATCTGATTCTGAAGCTTGCCAAATATCTCTGTGTGACGCCTAAGGGATTGGGGCAGAAAAAAACAAAAGGTCCCGTATCACCTATGCGTCCAGATTGCCGCGGCCTTATGAAAAAAATGGAGGCTTTTGTTTCCCATAATTTTTTATGCGAGGTGGAAGACTAAAGATTTTTCCAGTGTGTGGATCAAGAATAAAAGCGAGACATCTGGTAATAAGCGATGTTGTGCGAATCATCAAATAAAGGCGTAAAAAATTAAACGAATGTATGTGGTCAAAAATTTTAATCATTGTAACCATTACGCTGTTCTCGTAACACATTTCAAGACACTTATCAAATAAGGAAATGTCGACCCCTTTTAATAATTTATGGCGCAAAGGTACCGCGATTCTATTTATTATTTTTTCCAATTTTGTGATAAAGGAGCCTATTTTGACCTGAAGCAAAATCTAATTTTCATACGACGCAAATATAATATTAGGTAATTTTAATATTTGCACACTTTGGACAAAAAATAACAAGAAAATAAAAATAGGGCTACTGAGATATAAGAGAGAAGGGAGGCTAAGGAGAAAACTGAAATAAAAACACTAAAATCACCTCCTTAACCGTACGGCTACTGAGCATGGCATTTCATCTCCCTCGACGTTCGTCATTTGGCAAACTCTTCAAATTGAGAACTTAAACTTGAGAGATAATAAATTCGGTGAAAAGTCACATAGGCGGAAATCCATCACTCCAAAGAATAAAAGCTCATTACGAGAAACTTTACAGAGTTGAAAGCTGGCATCTCGAAGGATTTGTTTTGTTCTCGCTAGTCTTTCTAATGAGCGAAAATCGAGCTGATAAACGGCAAAATTTTAGCGTTAGAATTTTGCGGTATTTTTACGTCGAATTTGAACAGTAGTTTATAACTGCCTTCTAAGAGCAGTTAAAATTCCGATATAGAGAAAAATTAAGTTGGGCTTCATTTTAGTTTTTTAAAATAAAACGTGTCTGCATATTTGTATTTACTAATAAATAAAAATGATGTAATTTTTTATAAGATGAGAAGAGAAAATAATAGGAAAAAATAACGTAAGAAAAATAAGGATTTTTGGTGCTGTGCACCTCCCACCATCCATCAATAAGGTGCCTTGCAGGGAATGTAAATGAAAAATCGAGGATTTCTCGCTAAGCTACGTCAAATTACGGGGAACTTTGTTGTTTCACTTTAATACGTACTCGTGTATACTAACTGAATTTATATCCAGAGAAACGGGTTAAATTTATAAATCTTATATCTTAGCATTCACTACACTTAATAGATGCAGTCACGAGGCTTATAAGATGTAAGATTCGATTTAAATCGAAAAATGTCGATGAACATCGGATTTTAAATTCGACAAAAATGAATTGTCGTCGATAAGTGTCGATTTTCACCAATATATTTTCTACGAAATTTATGCGTCGCGATTTTAAAACTGTGTTATCCGCTCTCAAACTTAACATACAAAAATCAACACATTAGGAAGTCACCTTTCTTCCTAAACTTTTAAAACTGACCAACTATTCATTGCACTCCTCTTAGATACCCATTGCGCGTAGACAAGAGGGAATCATCAGGTCGTTAAAAAAAACTTAACACACTTTACTACCAAACATCCAAAACGGTAGAGACAGTCTGCATTTGTCATACCAAATATTTGGAATTTGCTTTCTAATGTCGCTTATGTCACTGTCTTAAGGGCACATACTGAGCAGCCGTGGGATCCAAAGGTAATGGGCAAAATATTTTGCGAGGTTTATTGTGCTATTGCTTTACCCTTGGCCAGATCTGGTAATCCATACGCACCTAGGGCTCTATTTACCGAAAAGTCTGGGGACGTCTATTGCGTCCTCTGCGCGACATTATCTGCCGACCTCCTCCAAGAGGCAAAATGAAAGGTTTCCCCGGACTAAAAAATGAGTACCGATCGTCAGATAGCCTTATAGTATTTCCAAAAGCACCCTGTCATAAAATTTATATATATTTCCATATACGCACTCTGGGTTTTTTTCCGTATTTATAGTCCTTTATTACTCAACAAGATGATCTATTTTTAATCAAAATATTCATTCATACATTAGGTTGCGCGTTATACTCACGTCATATAAATTTCTCACTAATGGTCACCATTTCGTGAATAAGGGGCGCGAATTAACGAGTAGAATATAATTTCTGATTTATTACGAAAAATTAACTTCTAGGATGGTGGCCAAAGTCAACAGCAACACATTCGCCAAAATATAGATAGCAAACAAAGCAGCATAAAAGAAACCATTTTTTAATTTACACACTTTTAGTTAAACTTGATTAGAAGGAATTCAATTTATAACACTTTTCTAGATAAAAATTGATGACATGTATTGGAATAAACGTCGATATTAGATATCGCTCTTTAAGAAATATAAACGTCGATGTTTGTGTGTTTTTTTGGCTAATCAACATCTTGCATGATTATTGCCAAAATATAAACGTCGAAAACTAAAATGCCCACTAAAATGTATAAAAATATGATTTTTAGGAAAAATAAACAATGGTAGTGGTCGCTTTTTAAAGAAGTATTAACGTCAAAAACTACAAAGTCTTGTAAAATGTATTAAAGTAAACGTCGATATTGGTCGCCGATTTTTAAGAAAAATAAACGTAGATTAAAAAAAAAATATTCGTCGAAAACTACCAAGCCTATAGTAGTAGTATTTTTAAGCGTCGATATTCATCGAAAATCTCTCGGGAAAATAAACGTCAATTTAAATCGTCGATTAAAAAAAAAATAAACGTCGAATTCTGCCAAGCCTACTTATAACGCATTAATATGGCCGTGTTCGGTAAACATCTAAAATTTCGATATCTGTTCAGTGCGAATTTTTAGTATCTAAACATCTAAAGGCTAAGCTACTCACACAAATTCAGCGTCTCCTGCACATATTCCTATCCATTTTAGCTGGTAATAAATATTTCCTTTTTCAGACTGTATAACAATTTAAATTTCAGCTCTTTCACTGTTTATGTGGACGTTAAAAAAAGGAAATGGAGACTACGGTGTACAGATTGTAATTAAAATTTAAAACTCCTGAACCGTAAATTAACCCAGAGAGCACTCACACGTCAATAAGAAATATGGAAAATTAAAATTATACTTACAAGTTTGCAGGACGATGATGGCCTACAGGGACCTGTTGTCAAAAAACAACAGGTCCCTGTAGGCCATCATCGTCCTGCAAACATGTAAGTATAATTTTAATTTTCCTTATTTCTTATTGACGTGTGAGAGCTCTCTGGGTTAATTTACGGTTCAGGTGCTTATGTGGAGACAAAAGACTTTAAAAAGCAATTCTTTCTTTCTCTCGTTGTACTTAAATTAGAAAAATACACAAGAATGTAATTGTATATTAGAATGTAATTGTATATTAGAATGTAATTGTATATTAGAATGTAATTGTATATTAGAATGTAATTGTATATTAGAATGTAATTGTATATTAGAATGTAATTGTATATTAGAATGTAATTGTATATTAGAAGTCATAAAGCAATAAATAAACGCACTATGGGCAGAAAAAACATGGTTTACTTCAGGCATGTCAAACTGGAACCCCACGGGCCGCATGCGACACTTTTTTTTCCTTATTGCGGCCCAAACGAAAAATTTACCTCAACAAAATCGTTCGTTATTTAAATATTTCATTTTGTGAAAAGGGGCAAAATTTTTTCTTATTTATTGAAGAACAGAAGGCGGTTTCTAAATTATCGTTTTTTGAAAAGCAAAGGTCTGGAAAAAGTATTTTTTTCCAACCATCCATTGTGTTAATGCGGCCCTGATGTCTCTTCGAGTTCGACATGCATGCTTTACTTGATTATACCCATAAATGTTATTCTTAATCCCATGCAACCCACACGGCACTTATTGACCGAGTGCCTAAAAATTTACATGGAGGCTGATGAAAATGGAAAACTATTTCCGTTTCAACGAACCCTTTTGTCACCTAGATACGATACGGAGTAGTGCGCCGAAAGGTGGGACCAGAATTCTCTCTTGCGCCGACGGAGAATCTGATTGATAGATTTTTGGTGAAAGGTTAACACCAATTTTCCCACCATTTCGATGACCTTCAACGCCCTTGAGGCGATTCGTTGACCCTAAAAGCGGCTTACACGTCCGCACACGCGGCGTGATGGTTCGCACGGCAGCGTATCTCATCTCGCAGAGGCGAGGGATCAGGGTGGGGGGGGGGGGGAGAAGGAGCGAGGGTGGGATTCGCGACCTCTGGTGGTAATTGAGCGGTTAAACGAGTTTTCGCTTTAGGATTTGCAGCGCCATACGAGAAAAATCTACCCTTCTCTCAGCGCGGAATGCTTTCAACGGGAGTTTGTTAACCTACGGTGTGGGTTTAACGAAATGTCGAATGGCAGTAATCCAGGCGCCTCCGAAACGCCCAGGCAACCACCGGCGCAAACGGACGATCCGACTACTATAACCTTTCTTCCCACTCCGCTCCCTCCCTCCTACCCTCTCTCCTTTTCCTCCACCGGACTAGTTGATTGATTAAATGACGCCCAGCGTCCGTGGCGCTATCGCGTCCCCGATCGAATTGGAATGTAAAACCGTTCGGCCTCCGACGCGGAATTCATTAACCCACAATAAGACAAACGAGCTGACCGGAAAGCCGCGCGAAAATTCCATCGGCCGTCGTTCGTAAAACATTGGGAAGGGTTAGGGATGTAAAGGGGGCGTGCGACAATGTCATATCAGGGTGCCATTCCGCAGGCCCGTCTAGGGAGGATGGGGGGGGGGGGGGAGTGAGGGCTCATTTTATCCGTTATCTCTCAGACGAGGCAATGGATTCCGCGTTCCTATGCCACCCTAATCGTTCGCTGCCACTCAAGGTGAGGGAGGACGAAGCGGGCAGGGTTTGGGACGCTTATTTTCTCGTTTCTAATTGAGGTTCCTTTCTCTATTTATATCCTTCATTCTTAAATTTAAAAAGCCCTCTCCGTATCCTCGATATTCGTTTTTTCTCCTCAAACTCCAAGTATGTAGAACTACTTGCTCTCTTTTTTGTTTTAATCCTTCGAACACGCTGTTTCCTAGTCTTTTTGTCTCCTTTAACCTCTCCATTCTTTCTTTACTCCTTCCTCACATATTCCATCATTCCTCCTCTGCTTCCTTTTCATCCTCTCTCTGATTTCCCGCATTCTTTCTGAATCGTCATCGGATTCGTAACTTCCCATTAATATTAATTTAATTTAATAAAAAATTATCGAGACTATCAAATAGCAAGAAATTAATTGACAAACATTTCTGAAAAACCAGAATCGGATTGAAGCTGAAAGCAGGACTTCCTCAGTGGCGTTTGGTAGGTGGAATTTTATAATTTTCCAGAAACTACCCATCTGCCGATCGCAATTGATGGCGGCTATTTTGTAGCTGAAAAATTCGCACGTGTATCTCCCGTCCTTTTTTTATGCCTTTGGAGCCACCTGAAGTATCAATTACTCTCCATCCTGTTTACTCCGCTCTTTCCCCTTCAGCTGTCTCCCCTCGTCTCTTTATCACCCATCCTTCAATCGACCCCATCTTCCTCTCCGAGTTGCCTATCATCGCGCGTTGTTACCCGTACGTGGATGCGCCATACCTCTCCTCCTCTCACACACATACATGCACACACACACGCTCCTCTCTCTCTCTCACACACAGCCGACCCCTAGTGCATGGTCGCAATTGGGTTGTTTCCAGGGCAAGAGGATGCTGATGCGCTCTGATGGGGGACACCATCCGTTCATAACACACGTACCGCGGTGGAGCACGTGCGCGGGAGGGAAAGGGGAGGGAAGAAAGAGAGGGGAGGAGCGACTTCGGATTTTTTTTTACCGCCGGCGGGAAACGACGGCGGCGGAGAGGTGGTGGGTGTGTGTGCACCGTTGCGATGATGCATGCGCCTCCGAGCGATGAGGATTTGCGCCGCCCCAGTTTTGATGCGGAAGGGGTACGGTGGCATGTGTTCGAGGTGTGTGTGTGTGACCGTGGGTTGGGGGTTTAGTCCGTCGCCTCGTGTAGGAGAGAGCGCCCCCGCAGCGGGTTTATACGCGGCACTGCACCACAGACATTTACGTCATCTGCAATACGACAGGCGTCAAGGTAGAGACGATTGATTTCGGAAGCGTCGGTTAGCTGATCCGTGAAAACCGTCCAAAAACCAAACTGTCCGGTTTCGGGCGCTTTGGGACGGGTGTTTGCGGCGCCCGCCTTGCTTTGACGGGCGGAATTCCTTCGATGACCTTAACCGTTCGTAATCTTATTCGAGATTTTAATATTGCCACTTATTTTTCATTCATTTCATCCGAAAGCAACATTTCGAAGTGCTATAACGCGAGGAGGTGCGTCCAAACACAATTAATGACTGGAGACATTTTCAGCTAAACTATGTATCTAAACATTTGTTAATTTGTTAAGCTCTTCACTATATTCCAAATATACCAAATTTAAAACTATTTCCTTTAAATCGTGAAATGTTTACTATAGGTGAATCTCTACCGATGATGCCTGCTTTTTAGCTGAAATTCGAATCTGGAATTCCCAACATTTTTATAGATTTTGAAGAAACATATACAGGGTAAAGTGAGGAGAGAGGACAGGGCTAGGAAAGATGGCGCATCTCTAGTTTACATAGTCATAGACAGGGGGCAGCAATGGCGATAAGTGCAGTGTGGACAGTGAAGTAGAAAGTACACGTTGACAAATTCATTCTTAATGTGCAGTTTTTTGTGTGATTTACAAACGAATTTCTTTCACAGCTGTTGTTGGTAAGTGTTTGAATTTTCACATCATTTCCATTATTTTCATTTCGTACGTTTATCGCGGCAATAATGAAAACTTGTTTTCTGTAGATAAAGTTGGGTAAGTGGACATGTGACGTTATTGCTCATGTAAAATCGAATATTAATTAAATATTAATGACGTTATTACTTGTATACTGTTCTGCCATGCATTGTCCGGAGGAAAATGGTGCGTCATCAATCCTAATATTTTAGGAGAGACGGTCACTTGCGGAGAGAATAGAAGACGCTGTTTTACTTTCTCAGAAAGGTACTTAAATCTTCATCCGCCGTATTTTAATCCCGCCTATAGGGTCTGGCTGCCGTATTTAAATCGCGGTATTTAATTTATTTGCCTATTTCTGAATAAATGTACGTATCTCGTGAACTATTGATAATATAATAATCAAATCAAAAGTATCTTCTTGCAGAAGCAATCTTCTGATAACGTTACTGATTCAGCATACATCACAGAAAATAAGAAGAAAAACAGTATCCAAGCACAGAAAAATAGCGACAAATGCACGAAGAAAGAAAACTTGCTTTCAGAGTTAAAAGAATGCATAAACCAAGAGAAAAAAGGTGCTGAAAAAGTATAACAGAAGAAAATCAATAAAAACAAAATGGATCATCTAAGAAAACTGTTAAGCGGGGAAAGAGGTCAAGACACCGTTTGTATTTTCAGTCGTCATCGTCAGAAGATGTTGAAGAACCAATACTCCTGTCTGATGATCAATCTGAAGACTACAACTTAAATGAATGTGTTGAGTGCCTTGAACTTTACTCTAACACACAGTCTACATCAGACTGGATCTGGTGTAAAGTGTGCGGCAGATGGTTACACAATACTTATTCTATCTACTCTGACATATGTGCTGTGTGTGATGGAAGTGAAAAGAAAAAATAAGTCAAGTTCATTTTATTGCTTAAGTTTGTTACGTTTTCTCTTTTAACCTTTCGATTTTTGTATCCAATATTCACTGTATTTCATTCTCATTATTTTTTCCAGAGAATACTCCTTTTCAAGGTCTTTACATTCTTGCTGTCTCATTACTTTGAATTATTGTTCATTTTTGTGTATTTTCTGAACTTGGGAGGGGATTCGTCGGTCCTCGCTGGTAACAATCAAGAAGGCCAATTTTTTAAAAGTTACCTCTCATTTTTACACTTATTTTATTTATTATTTACGCCCATGTCGACACTTTTGTAATAAATATAAAATATAAAAAATTGTGGTATCTTAAGTTGATCTTGCTTTTCGGTTTACCAACACGTATATTCCCATAAGTCATCTCTCCTACTCATAGTGCGTCTTCTTACCTACCCTAAGAGGAAAGATGGCAAAAACGGGGCTTTTAAAAATTTCTTAGTCATATTTAAAGCCTTTTTAAAAAATAATTTTCATTTTCCTAATATAACTAATAACCATAGAATGCATTATTATCAGCGATCTTATGATTTCTCATCTATTCTAAAATATACGATTTTTTGTTGAATTGTCACCTCTCCTCGCTTTACCCAATAATTTCGGACATAAGGTGACTTTGGTAACCCCTCTATGAGGTTTTATTTTTGAGATAAATTCGCAAAATTATTTTATGAATTTCCTCCATAGATTCAGGTGAACAATAGAAAAGACCCTCCGTATAAATTTGATTCCCATGAGAATATTTTTGGAACGACTCTTAAGAAAGAAAAAAAGAAAACCAAGCGTATATTCCAGTTGCATATCAAGTTTCCCTAAATATACCTTTTTATTAAATAAACTTCGGCTTGCGGAATGGAACGGGGAAACGAGATCTACGTGCGGATAATTTGTTTTTAACAAGTTCCGCCGCAATAAATTTTTACCTTCCACGGAGAGATATATGCACGGGTAGGAAAACGGTCGAAAATTACCCCACGCTCGACTAAACCCTTTCCTAATTCCCCAAACAGCCCTCTTAAAAGAGAAAGGGGTGTGTGGAGGAGGATTTCATTGCTCCGGAATTAAGAAAATTGAATCGCTTTCATCCCTGGCTAGAAAATTGCTTGAAGAAAGGCGTAGGAGAGAGTGAAAGCTCTTAAAGAAAATAGAGCTACAGAAAGAGCGAAGTTTAGGTACAGAGAGGAACAAAGAAAGATATCCTCGCCGCACAACGGCCGAAGGAAATCGCATCACTTAAAACAGCTCACTCATTCTCGCGTGCCAGTATCGCTCACACTAGCACCGAATGATAAGAGAAAGATTAAGTGAGAGAACGAGAAGGGAAACAATCAACCTAATAAACTTTATCAAGAAAGACATTTAAAAGGTCGCACACACGCACGCGTACACGTATGTAAACACTAACGCGCCACTTCCCGTTAAAACGGAAGACTTATCTTTCTCTTCCTTGCCGAGAAACACTTTAAAGAGGTCGTTCTCTTCTCTACCTCCTCAAGAAGGCTTGGAAGAGACACTTCCGACGTCCATCAAAACGCCGTAATCACGATCTCATCTCGCTCCTTCCTTCGCTTTTACCTACTTGGCAAGGGAAGCGCGCGTATGCTACGAGGTTCGCGCGACGTTCCAAACAACCCCTCACACGAGATGGCCGCCGCCTTCTTACCTCCTTCCCTCTTCCCCCCACGCCGCCGCAGCAAAACACCTCCATCCTCCTCCTCCCTCTCGGAAACTGTCTTAATCCCAAGGAACGCCGCTCACGACTCACGGGGGAGGAAGACTTTATGACCCTGTGTACCCATTACGTCATATTTTCATCGCCCTCATGGGAGATTAGGACGGGTTATAGGGGGAATACCTACCTATAAGACGCCCCTTAAAGATTGTGGATAAAGGGGTGGGGATGAGGAGGAATAGGAGAGGGGGAAGACAGAGAGATTCCCGTAAGTCTGAGAAACTAGAAGGGAAGTGGATGGGAAAGGAGGAAGATGAGGCTGTTGATGGTGGTTGGAAAGGGGATGGCGGGGGGTTGGGTGGGGGAGAGAGGGAGAAGACAGGCGGATAAAGCAATCTAGCGAAGTTTACTATGCGGAATCCGCGGCGGGTGCTAATACTGCTGTTTGTGATTGGGAGAGATGGAGGAGTCTTCTCTCAAAGAGGTTTCTTTTTGCGAGGACCATTTGTCCGACGTTACATCTCTTGACGCAAGACCGCCGCCGTGTCATCCGACAGAACAGACAACGCGACGTACGGAGACCCCTGATGAACTTCCCAACCTCCGTTCTTCGATTCGTCAACCACGCCTTCCGACTCACCAATTAAGGCGTACCCCTCCGCTCCCGCTATATCTTCGGGACCCCTCTTGTCGCCTCTCTATTCTGCATTCCCGTTCATGAAATTCACCTTCGCCTCCTCTGGGCCATTTTTTCTTCCGCCTCCACACCGCCACCTCATTCAACACGTGAATACCACGCCCCCTATTCAAATGCATCCTTAATCGTTCCATCAAAGGCATCTCCATGCCCTTTAACCTAGCGCCTGAAAGACTTTCTTCGCCTCCGTTGCCTCCTCTTAACTCCCAACCAGCTCCCAATCACCACATTTGCTCTCCCTCTCAAGCCTCTGCAACACTGTAATGCAACCTACTTCAACTAAGGTGCCAAGGATGAACGGATTTGTAAGTTAGGTTCAAAATGGAGGGGCTTTGAAGGGATGGACGGCGAGAGAAGGATGAGCTTTTCTATGGGAAGAATGGTGAAGGGACAGACCCCGTCGCCTTTCTAGCCGTGCTATTAGTTGCTAAGGTGGCGGTAGTATTTCTGAGTTAAGCTGGCGATGGGGTCCACAGGATGGGGACGCAATTAATAACGGAAGGTCCGGATGAGGTCGCTGCCGCTCGCTGAGGAGTTAGCATAATAGGTCGAAGTAAATGAGAGGACGGGATGAGAGGTGGGATTAAGGGAGTTCATCTAAGAGGAACAAACTTCACTCCTCCCCCCTCTCTCCCTCACACTTCATTCCTTCCTCTTCCTTCTTTCGTGAGCGTCCACTTAACTTCCTTCTTTTAAACTTCTTCCTCAAGAATCTTCCCTTCCATTTTCCTCTAGTAGATTTCTCAAATTTGCAGTATCGCACGAATCGTCCCGTTGTTTTTCTACTTATTCCGACGACAAGACTTCCCCACTTTTATTATGGAAAATCTGGAATACTGTACGCTTAAATTGGTGAGGCTAAAGCAGTCTTAGAAGTGATAGGAATATTTATTGGTTTTTAATGGTAACTATATTAACCTGACAGCGAAAGGTTGATAAAGAAAGGGAATTTAAATTTAAATTAAATTTAATATATGACCGTGAATTATATCTAATACATTCTAATCATTTTGCTATCAAAATTTCAATAACCGATTTTGTTTCTGATTGAACGTTCATTTTTTATCGTTTTAAAATACCTCGCATGCTAAAAATATTCAAGTAGGAGTATACCGCCAGTTCTCTCATTTCAGACTGTTTGCGGCATGCACTTGCTTCAAATATATAACCTTAACCGGAGGAAATATTAGAATTACTTGTTAACTCTGCATTTTGCTTTAATTGTAAGATTATCATTTAGGCGATCTCTTTTGTTAGCCAACTATAATTAAGAACCTTTTTGCTCGTGTATGTGCTTTATTCTTCTGTTCCATCTCGATTTAGCTCAAATTTGTACTGAAACAATTAATAATCCATAACAGCGTGCTCCCCCTAGATAAGCATGATTTGTGGCACAGATTATGTGCAGCCAAGACCTAATTTCCCGGATGTAATTTACCGTGTCCTTTATTTATTTCTTGGAAATGTTTTTTCTCCATATTAGCATAATGCGGAAGTCTAGGTTATTATAATTACGTAGTTAAAAACATTGTAGGGAACAATATGTTGATGGTTTCATATTTTCCTAATAAAACCTTTCTAGCCCTCGGCTATGGAATTATAAATTTTTTTTTTTGCGAGATAAAAATGGTTCGAGCGGTGAATATGAAGATTTGAGAAAGATTTTCCTCTAGTAAATATTCATTTTTTCGTATTTACGCCTAGCCTTAAATATCTTTTGTTGCATTATAGTAGAAAGATCGATACGATATTTTTTTACTTATAAATAATCATCCTCAATATTAGTTGATTTTATGACCGCACAGCTTCTTCTAAATCAGCTTTCGAGACTCCAGGATAATCGAACGCAATTCATCTCATTTTCATAATCCTCTTTTACGAGGTAAAAAAATTTGGACGTTTAGGTGTTAATAAATTCATCTATTCATTATATATAAAAGTCCTTCAAGCGAAACGCAGTCGGATTAAGACAGTAGTTAACTAAACGTGTATTTTTAATATTTCAAGAGGAACTTATCAAAAGAGCGCATTCTCAATTCTGTTACAAAAAAGTGCTCCTCGCCGAAAATAAAACGACTGGACTTGAGAAATATTCACGTAATTCTTTGAAAACTACCACATAAAACTATTTAAGACGTTATTTAACGTTAAGCTTAATGATTGGTTCAATGTCGGTGGCATTTGAGAAATAGAATACATTTTTCAATTTCTCTTATTTCAGGACGCTATTCGAGATTCATACTTTTATATGCACAAAAAATTGCGCGTTAACCATTGATATATTTTTGAAATTTATATGCTAGTTCATAACTGTTTAGAACGAAGTTTAAAAGATAAACATGCTGAATTACTGCCGTAATTAATTAATGCTGGAAATGCGAGCGTGGTTTACGTATATAAGGGTTGCCTATTTAATTAATTTTATGCAGCAGACAAGCCAATCTTTTAAATCCAAATCTAGATAATACGCAAATTCGGAGCTTTAAATAGAAAATTTTCGAACCGTTCTCGACCTAACACCATAGATAATACGAAGAGGTATCTTCTATTTTCAAAGCAGGTAACTTCAAGAGCATTTCATTCGTTTGTTTCCGAATCTTAACTTATCACCTAGCCTGTATATCTTCGAGTCTATTTTTCAACTTTGTCCGCTCGCCCTTTTCTCCGACTAATTCTGACTTATTCCGCGCCTTTATCACTCCTCCTATGTGACGCAAAAGTTAATCTCTCACCTAGACCTGCATCCGTCGTCCTGATAAAAAAAACGAAAAACCCCTAGCCCCGCTGACTTCCTTCTCCTGCAATGCGATTTTCAAGGAGGCCTTTAATAACTCCTGGCGGTCACGAGTAAGGTCGACTGCTCCGTCTGTCCTCTCCCTAGTTCCCTCTCCTGAGAAGCTTGGGCGAGGACGGAAGAAAGAGATGGCCGAACTAAGTAGGAGAGCCACTTCGCATCCATCTCTCCACCTCTGCCCGAGACTTGCCTTATCACGCCAATGCTGTATACTCCGACCGACTCCACACCCGGAATCTCACCTGATCTTATATTGTCCCTTCCCTCCTTACCTTGAATTCTATCTCACCCTGTTATGTCTGCTCCTTATACAATTCCGCCTACATTTCTCCTCAACCTACTTCTCTACTCATCCTCTCTCGCTCCTGCCCCGTCACTTACCCTCTTTCGTGATTGCCTCCACCACCTATTTCCCCTCCACCACTCCTCCTTTCTCCCTCTTTCTTCCACCTCCCCCCTACATCTCCTCTTTCTTTGCAACACTTCTCCCCCTCTACCTCCTCTCTTCATCCACCACCCCTTCATCCACTACCTCATCTCTTCATCCACCTCTCTTCATCCACCACCTCTTCATCCACTATCTCATCTCTTCATTCACTACCTCATCTCTTCATCCACTACCTCATCTCTTCATCCACTACCTCATCTCTTCATCCACTACCTGATCTTTTCATCCACTACCTCATCTCTTCATTCACTACCTGATCTCTTCATCCACTACCTGATCTCTTCATCCACCACATCTCTTCATCCACCTCTCTTCATCCACCACATCTCTTCATCCACATCTCTTCATCCACCACCTCTTTTCATCCACCTCTACATCCACCTCCTATCTTCATCCACCACATCTCTTCATCCACCTCTCTTCATCCACCACATCTCTTCATCCACCTCTCTTTATCCACCTCCTCTCTTCATTCACCTCCTCTCTTCATTCAACCTTCTCTTTTCATCCACCACCTCTCTTCATCTACTCCTCTTTTCATCCACCTCTCCCCCTCCACCTCCTCTTTCCTCGACCACCTCCTCTATCCACCTTCTTCCATCCACTTCCTTACCCCATCTCATACATTTTCTTCCTCTCTTCTCTCCTTTCTACTCTTCCATACTCCTCTTCTCCTTATTCTTTCAGCTACTGTCCTTTCTCTCCAGCTTTTCACCCTTTCAAACTCTTGTACCTCCTTCCCTTAGCCTTTCCCTCCATCTCTCCAACTCCCATCTTTCTCAATCCCTCCTCTCCTCACTCTTTTGTCTCCCGAATGCTGTCTCCTCCGCTTCCTCATTGTCTTTTTACCTTCTCTCCAACTCTCTCTCCTTCCTATGCCTTCCCTCCCACTTTCCTCCTCCCACTCACTCTCCTCGTTCTCTCGCTCGTTCTTCCCGGTCTCCTTTGAAACGCGCCGCCGCCCCACAGCGCCGTGAGCTACTTCGCTACCTCGCAAAAGGAGTCACAAGCTGAGACTCGCGTGTGTATTTTCCATTAGCCCGCCTCCTTCCCCGAGACAACCTGCATTTTTCATTGAGTCGCCCGCCTTTCTCTGAAGGGCCTTTCTCTTGCATCCCGCTCTCTCCGTCTCTTCCTCCCTCATTCCGTACATGTTTTTACCAACATTTTTTCCTTCCTCTCGTTTCATCATTACGGGAGAATCATTTCCAACTTCGCCCTACTTCGTCGTTAACTCTTTCCCTCGTTCCAAAAGACTCCTCGACCGCAATTGCATTCTCCGTCGGGTTCCTTTTGCCTCGTATTAATATTCCGCGAAACCCGCTTTCCTCCCGTCTATTTCGTCGGCACATCGCTGGCTCCTTGTTCAAAGGTAATGGGTAATCATCGCTCGGGCGAGCTTAGCAACGGGCTCGTCGCGAAACGCGACTGCGCGACGCGAACATGCAAATCCGAATGCGAAGATCGCAAAAAATGCGCCCGCCATCGCGCGTGCAAGACGCTACTGAAATACTACCAATATCTGCGACGTAACAGAGAAAATTCATTTCATTTTATTTTTCGTCGGATGTAAAAGGTCCCTTATCCGCACCGTCACCCTTATCTCTGTCGCATCACTCCCGCTTGCCCAAATGTAAAGGAGTCTATCACCCTGGAAGGCTTTTCGGCGCGGAAGGGAGCTTCTTATCTGAAAAATTGGCGGAGTTCTAATTTTGCTCGTGTGTCGAACGCTTTCCTTCTCTCTTGTACCCTCTATTCAAGATCTTCCTCTCTTCGCTCTATTTCCCCTTTTCCATGCCATTCCTTCTGTTACCTTCTAACTCTTCCGATTTCTCTTAAGACTTATCTCCCTTTTCCCCGATTCCTCTTTTCTATAAAAAAGGCATATCTCTCGAGTAGCGTTAGGAGTGTGGAAAGTGGGAGAGCGATGGGAGGAGCCGAGGGTTAAGACGGGAGCGAGAGAGGGGTTACAAGGAGCTGCAGGGAAGGAAGGAGGGGGGAGGGGGATGGATGCGAGTTTCTTAACAGACGCCGTTTCCCTGACAAATTGTCCCTAACCTTCGCCACACTTTAAAAAATGTGGAAGTTTTGTGCGAGTGTTTCCGAGGTGGAAGGAATAGGACTTTTGGTTGGGGGAAAGGGGAAAAGAGACGTTGAGAGGAAAGAGGAAGTGGAATGGAAAGAGGAAGTGGAAGGGAAAGAGGAAGTGGAAGGGAAAGAGGAAGTGGAAGGGAAAGAGGAAGTGGAAGGGAAAGAGGAAGTGGAAGGGAAAGAGGAAGTGGAAGGAGAAGAGGATTAGTCGAACGGTGAGGAAATAGGTAAGGGACCATTTTAAGACCTTAAAAAGAAGCATACGCCATTTCACGGTGCTTGGAAGTGGGCCGAAAAACAAGTGTACGTTGTCACATTCAGTTTCATTCTGAACCGGTTACGAATGGCTTCGTTTCCAGGCCAACTGCTGCAAAATTAAACGCTACACGGTGTTTCCTTCTCGCCGTCTTCGCCGCTGTTGCTACCGCTCCCGCAGCCAGCTCTACTGCTCCCTAGCTGCCTGCCCCTCCTCTTTGGTCCTTTTGTATTTCTCTATCTCCCTCTTGTTCTCCATAACTTTTACTTTGTTCATTGCGTATCTCATTTAACACCAGGCGATCCTCTTTCTCTCTCTCTCTCTCTCCCTATTTGTAATTTTCCTTTTCTCTCCACCTTCTTTATGTTTATGCTATCTAGATTTTGTGTGTGTGCATTTTTGATAATCAACCTCTTGGATTATATTATATCTACGTTTTGTGAGCATATATGTAGGTATGTATTATATATATATATATATATTTAATATCGCAAATGCGCTAACTGTCGAGGAGATCACACGGCTAATTACTGTGGCTGCCCAGTTTACCGCGCTTTTTAAACTTTATAACTAATTTTATTCATATTTCCATCATATCTCCTACAATGCCAACTACTAGACTCTTGATCTTTTTACGTAAAATTGCGATTTGAGTTGCATTTGTTTTATGGCCCTGAAGAGAGCCTCAACTCTATCACGTCTCCACTCCTCATCTGTTCTTACCTGGCCATAAACTGTAAATATTATTATGAAAAGGGCTGTTTGTTGACTCCTCCCCCTTTTTCCCTTTACCGCGACTCACAACGCTGCCAACCAAATCGTATATTTTTTCTTATTTAATTTTTTTAATTTTGATTTTATTTACTTTTTTATATTCTATAGTAATAGATAACTAGCTAATTAGCTTAAAATTTTACATCACACCTGTTTCTTAAACAAATATCGCGCATCACAGTTGAATAACTATGCGTTACTATATGCTGTTCTATTAAATACTAGAGGGTTTTTTAGTTCATACCCTTTTTCCTCTTACATTAATCTATTTATAGTAACTACTATTGATATTGATGTTTTCTCTGCCCTAAGGCACTTTGTTAATAGTATTAATTAGCACTTAAGTTCCAATCATCGCACTGCTTTTACTGCCGGTAAAGTGAAGCACACTCACGAAGAAGCCACACGATTGGTCCTTCAGACCGTTCTAAAACGATTTGGATTTGGGATTTACGACTGAGATTCAAATTATTCTCTTCGCATAACTAAGTTAAATACCTAATCCTTGAAATATTTTAAAATGTAAATGAAAAAGGTCTGCATGTCAAGGAATGGCTTTTCGCGTGATTCATATAAGAGTATGCGATGCGAACTCCGGTTAATTAAAATATGCACTGCAAAACAACTATGAAAATAATTATAAAAATAGTCATTTAGCAAAAATGTCAATGTGAAGTTAACTGAAAAGAAATTAATGACAAACACAAATTTAATTATAAATAATTCGGGCACCTTCTCTCTCTCTCGTACTAAAGCATTCAAAGAACACGTTCCTTACGCATATAGTATAAGGACGACAATACAATCCGGATGTTAAATAATGACACGGTCGGAAAGACAAAATATTATTCAGAAGCTTCAAAATTTTCTGATATTGAGAATTTTTGGAGTTAATAATTTTTTTATAAGTTTTCGGATTTTTGAAAATTTTGGAATTTTTGAAATTTCTGAAATTTTTCTAATTTTAAAATTTTTCGATTTTTTGAAATTTTTCGAATTTTGGAAATTTTTCGAATTTTAAAATTTTTCGAATTTTGGAAATTTTTCGAATTTTAAAATTTTTCGAATTTTTGAAATTTTTTGATTTTGAAATTTCAAAAATTCGAAAAATTTGAAATATTTGAAAATTTTCAAAAAAATTCAAAAAATCGAAAAATTTAAAAAATTTGAAACATTTATAAATTTCAAAAATTTTCTAAAATTTCTCGTTTGAAAACTTTCAAATATCTTAAAACTAAACTAAACTAAAATCCTAAAAAATTCGAAAAATTCCAAAAATTAGGCAATTTAAAAAAATTGGAAATTTTCCAAAAATTCGAAAAATTAAAAAACCTAGAATTAAAATAATAAAAATAATTCAAAATTTGCCAAAATATAAATGATCAAAAATATTCCATCTGATAAATTCTACAAAATTTCATATTATGAAAATGAAAATTTAAATAAATTATTTGAAGTTTCAATTTTAGAATAATAGTTGAAAGGTCCGGCTTCGCTTGGGAAAGTTTTCTTTTAAGTTGTAAACGATTATGATTTATTAATTGTGGTGCTCTTAATCTTCGTGCCTCACTCATTGACACAAAGTCGAAGGTATTTCTAGAAGGGATAGAAATCTGAAATTTGGTATGTTGGTAGATCGAGTGAAAACCGACGAATCGAAAAATCACAAAAAAGTTTATATTTAAAGTGTCTTTTTAACCCCAAAGTTCCATTTCAAAATCCTATAAGAAAAGCACAGGATTCAGAGAAAGGCTTTCTAAAAATGCATTTTTAAAGTACTTTAAATTGAGATATAAATTCAGGACAAGAACAGCTGTCAGTCTTAAAGAACGGAGTTCTTCATTTTTGAAGGTACAATTCAAATACCTACCGAATTAGCATAAATCTGCTTTTAGTCGGAGAAAAGTGAGAATTTTTTCCTCTTTTCAACAATGAAAATCTTTAAATACTATGGCAACTACCTCAATTCTTTTAAAGGTAACTGATATTATACGTTACGATTGCAGTGATTTTATGCTTTTAATGGAAATTAATGTCGTCATAACGAATTAAAGTTGCACTTCCATAACTCGAATCTCAAGGAAAAGTAATAATTATTCGAATAATAGAAAATTCAAGTTATGGAAATATATTTTTAAATATTTGTGTGGAGTGGAGCTTTTATACCTCGAATCTCAAAGTAAAGCAACAATTATTCGAGTTATAGAAAATTCGAGTTACGTAAATATATTTTTTCATTTTTCTTTAATCGAATTAACAAAGTTTATTACAATAACCATATAACTCTAATTTTCAACATCATGCATATTATGAAAACATCGCCAATATTTTATACCGTTAATATGTAAGATTTTACTCTATCCATAAGACTAATTACATCACGAACTGTGATTGAGGGTATCATAAATAATAGCCATTATCACGTACTAATGAAAGCACAAACATCACGATTAAATTTAGGATATCGACTGTAGGAAGGAGCGAATAGGTTTGTTTTTCTCTAGGACTATAGGAGATCACAATCGGAGAAGCAACCCTGATAGCAGTGACGGTAAAATGTGAAAAGTACTTTAATGTTGTGTTTCGTAGTTTTTCGAGAAATTTTGTCTTTTAAATTGTTAAATATAATGACGTCATATTTATTTCGCGATTGTCTTTATCCATATATGTGCTAAATGCATGGATGATAGCATAATCTCAAAAGAAAATATCCTAATTTTTCCATAATTTTTACTGTATAGGATATTGTCTTAATGATGATTATTTTTATTGATCATACAGTGCGATCTGAGTCACAAAACTTGAAATACGAAAACTTGGGCTTGAGCAGATTGGATTGGATTGGAAATTACGGATAGCTGCCTTAATTTCACGGAAAATTATAAATATACTGCCATTACTCAAGAAATTTATTATTTAATACACATAGGACTGAAGTGCTGTAGCCCTGGAGATGGCGTTGGTTTATTTACGACTTTAGATCTTGGTGTATGGTGATATTTTGATGCGCTTGCAGTTAATAGCAGAAGTACCCGGCGCTGCTTCCAGTAAAAGCTTGTATGCTAATTTTTTTAATTAATTAATTTTATTGCAAATTCAATGTACTTAATTATTCTTAATTTCTTTTTAAAATTTCAATATGAATGGAAATTTAATTAAAACTTGAATGAATTTCATTTCTTTCTATCCATGCTTAATTTATTTCATTTGCAAGTCATTATTATCAACGAAGGTAGCAACTCCAAGCATAATGAAAGTAAATCTGATTATATTAACTAATGATAATATCATTATACCTATTCTTGTAAGGGAAATGAATCGTATTTCATCACGAAATTTGAATTGCATGTAAATAAGCATAATAAATGTAATATGGCAATTTTATTTACCAAAATCGAAATATCATTATTAGCGATTGCGTTGCTTTTCATATATATATTTACACGTTGTTATGTGCCTGTTGCTACGATGATGACAAACAAAGCGGGAAGGGAATAACGCTATTCTTTTGTCTATTTTGAAAGCATAACAACTGCAATTGAAATTTGAAATTACTTTTTAAGGCTTTATTCTGTAGAGAAAGGATTAAAAGGATTCGTTAATTTCTAATAGCATGATTCTGTATTAAAAATTTGGTGAATATACGTGAAGCCGTTCTCGAGTTTTTAGCGAACAAACATACAAACAAACAGCCTTGAATATATATATATATATATATATATATATATATATATATATATATATATATATATATATATATAGACTTAAGGAAATGAAAAGGTAGTGATGAGGGTGGCAACAAGGTGTTGAAGAAAGCCCAGCGGACACTTACCAAGTCGGAGACCAAGTTGGCAGGCTGCTGGGGGCGTCGAAGAGACACGTTGAACACACGAACACAAAAACAAAAAACACGAAGCTTATCGGGCCTATGCCCTTCTTCAGCAGTAGAGTAAATGAGAGTGACACACTGAGCGGGGAATGACAGGGTGATGTGGGGAGGTTGATGATCGGAGGAGGCGGTGAGTAGGAAGGGTGGATAGCCAATAAGGAGGGAGTGTGATGAGGTAGAGTGCGAATAGTTACAAAGTAACAAGGAGACATTGTAAGGGGGCTAATAGGGTTAGCGGAGGTTGAGGCCAGGCGGAGAGAAAGAGTCAAGAAGATGTATGTGTGCAAGTTCCCAGTGTCGGAGAAGGGGGGGCAGGAGTGTCATTGGGTAAGGCGCGAATAACCCTTACAATGTAGCAACTATTGAAGGGGACATTGTGGGCATTGGCGTGTAATGCAACTGGGAGAGGGCGTCTGAGAGAGACGCTATTATGGTGACCGTTCATGCGGATATTTAATGGATTATATATATATATGTGTGTGTGTGTGTGTGTGTGTGTGTGTGTGTGTGTGAGAGATATGGTCTATTAAACACGCCAATACTTTGTAGAAATTTATGAATAGAGAAGGAACTCCTGCAGTAAATAAAACTTCAAAGTTTAAATTAGTGCTTGTTTCAACAGAAATTTTTTACACCGTCTGTTTTGACGATTTATCAATATCATCAGGTAACTTATAAATGCGGGAACACCAACCCAAACCTATAAATCTTCACTCAGAAAAATTACTACTTTCTCATCTTTTTCCCCTCTTCATCGACCTAATTTTTAAACCTGTCGTCTCTCCATTCGTCCATCTCCCTTTCTGCTTGTTTCAATTTGAAAATGTCCTCTCTATCGCTCCTTCCAAATATTTCCATCCATCCCTCTAGCTTCTCTCTCCTGTCGTCACATCAAATCTCTCCTCTCTTTCACACACGTACATTTTGTGGAGATTTTATTTCTCCATCTCTCTCTCTCCCCAGTCATTATTCCCCTTATTTCTCTCATCCCTCTTCTTCTCGCATTGCTCTCCTTCACCCTCTCTTTTTCCATTTCTCTCTCTCTCTCTCACTCCCATCCCTTTCCCCTCACCTCCTATAGAACTGCTGGGTCGGACAGATATTAAATCTCGGTTCTCTCTCTCTCTCTTCGCCTACCTCCACATTTTTTCCCGCCTGCTTCAAAGGCCTATGTCGGGCACAAATGCGTTCCTTATCCCATCTCTCCTCCCTCTTTTCTCTCTCTCTCCCCCACTATTCCCTTCTCCTTTTCACCCATACACGCCTCTTTCGCGCGAACCTCACTTTACACACCCTCCCAACCTCCCATTTCTCTTTGCCTCGCCGCTCTTACCCTCTCCTTTCTCTATATCTCTCCCCTCTGTCTCCAAAATGGACCCAACCCTGAGCGCTCAAACAATGCCGTGTTTGACCAACAA
The DNA here is from genome assembly GCA_028673005.1 of Tanypteryx hageni. Classification (NCBI taxonomy): domain Eukaryota; kingdom Metazoa; phylum Arthropoda; class Insecta; order Odonata; family Petaluridae; genus Tanypteryx; species Tanypteryx hageni. Next base: position 48,778,031 of record CM054116.1, read on the forward strand.
GTGAAGATTGTCTCACAATCAGTCAGATGCGGTCGCGGAAAGTTTGACGAGAAAGGGAGGGAAGTTATTACGCCCAAAAGAAGATTTCCTTGTTGCGTGATCATCCCTCCGCCAGAAATTTGTTTTGCTTTCTAAGCGGTTTTAAAAAAATTCGCCATTTATTTTTTTTAACGGAGGGACGCTCTGCGGCGAAGTTTGGACGGTGGGCAATTAAAAAAAAAATTGTTTCGAAAAAAAACTTTTATAGCGAATGTTACTTTACGACAGCGTTTAGCTTAAAAAAATATTTATGTGAATATCTGGGCGTATTTACCGGCGTATTTACCGGCATATTTATATAATTCTTTGTAATTTTTTATATCAAAATGCAATATCTGTAGCTAGTTTACCTTATTTTAGTTTTTAACCATAAAAGTAATTTAAAAATAAAATCGAAGCCTAAAGTCAATGAATAAATTAAAAATATGAATCATTGCTCACAAATGACATTACATGACCTTATTTAAAATTATTTCACCTTGCAGCTACTATAGCTTTACGAAAAATGGCTTCGTTTCACAAAATGCTCCAATTTTCGCCTTTTTGTTGGATCTTAAAGCATGCCGTTCACTCCTCCTGTTTTTTGCTCCAATAGTTTTCTCATAAGAATTTTCCACCTATCTCCTCGTTTTATCATTTTATCTCAGTTCTCTTTTTTAATCTATCTTCATCTCTCTCCCACTCTCTTGTGTATTTTCATATCTCATCTGATCCTCGACTCATACGAGCGGGAACCCTTCTCGTAAACCCGTTAAATATTCCGGAACAGTGAGCTAAAGCTGGCGCGAGTGGAGGACGGTATGGCATCGAATTCTTGACAAAAGAGGGGTACGGGAAGAGGATAAAAGAGAGAGAGGATAGGTAAGAGAAGAGGTTGGCGGAAGGGGTAAGGGTCGGGGTCACAGAGAGAAGGAAGACACTTTTGTTGTATGCAAAAGAGAAAGAGAAAGAGAGAGAGAGAGGAAGAACTTCAAAGATTTCACTCCCTACTCTTTTCGCATTACGCATACATTAAGAGATCTCACAGCAGTATTCTCTTTCAGTCACTTTGGAAGTGTAATTATAAAGTAAAGGGAGTGAAGGAATATTTATTGAAGGTTTCATTAAAGTTGCCTGCATTCCACGTTTGATGCTTTTGGGGGGGAGGAGGAGAGTGGGTGGGGCGAAAATAATAAAAAAGATTCATTTGAAGGGAGAGGGGAAGTAAATGGAACTGACATGGGAGGTTTACGGCGAGAGGGCTAGTAAATCTTTAAAAAACCGCGAGCAGAATTTTGGGTCCTGAATCCGGTGTAGGCGGGATATTATTTCTACACATAAGATTAATTTACTAGGGATTTCAGTAATAACGAAAGAATAAAACTACACGTGAACAGGGTTTCTTGAACAATATTTCTTTACTTATAAAAATTCTCGACATGAAATTACAAGAAACAACGCACTATAACTAGCTTTTGGCACTTTTGCGAAATATTCGTAATGCGGAGCATTTTATTTTTAGTTATACAATACCAAATTTACGTAACTCGTGCAACTGAAATATGCTATCGACATTTAACACTTTTGTAATAACTCGAGCATCCTTCAATTCAGCATTGATAGTTATTTCAACAAAAATATTTTAGTAGTTATAAACTCTCTCAAATGAATAAATAACGACCTACAATATTGAAAATGAAAAATATACGATATGATGAAAATAACCTAAATTCACAATTTCAGAAAGACTATTTTTATAAATTCGTTTATAAAATTTAGTTTGTATTGTTAAACAATTCATTAATTTTTTATGTATAATAGGAATTTGTTGTCATATAGGTAGTTATGCATAGAGAATGGCAAGATACATAACCCCTGTAGCTATATAACAGCTGAGTAAACCAGATGCGCATTTCTTTCACAAATTAGCCGTTCTTATTGTTAATTAGCGAGTTTAATCTTAATTTCACACAAATAAATCGCTCGCAAAATGTAATACTAGCATGGATGCTTTACTTTTACCTGAGTAAACCAGATGCGCATTTCTTTCACAAATTAGCCTTTCTTATTGTTAATTAGCGAGTTTAATCTTAATTTCACTTAAATAAATCGCTCGCAAAATGTAATACTAGCATGGATGCTTTACTTATACCTTAATGAAGAAAAAATAATAAATCATGTGAATAGTAGTATCCGTAAAAAATACAGGAGGTCTCCGAGTAACGAACTGGTTGCGCTCCGAAAGTTTGATCGTAAAGCTGTTGTTCAGAACTCGGAACCATAGGCTAAATTTTATAAATAATGGTCAAGTTGCCAAAACCAGCCCACCCATAATTATGCTGAAATATTGTACATTTACAATAAATAATAGTAGAAAACAATACTGGTGTAAATTTTCATTTGTCTTTGATTAACCTCTCGGTTGTCGGACAAGTAACTGAGTAAAAGTATAGCGATCCTCTGCGTCACAGAAAATCCATCACAGAGAGAACGCTATGCTCCACCACCGCAAGTAATTCCTGAAGGCAACAACTGGTGCGTATGTTCGAAATGGCGTTAAGTTCCATTTCGTACGCAAATTTAGGCGTTTTTATGTCGGGCGTTCGTAAGTCGGAAACGAACCAAAATTTTATCAGGGATTACATTCAGTCACGTAAATGTGAATCATTGTCAAAAAATATTGATGGAAAACACTATTTAACATATGGCAATTTAAAGTTGAACACATTTTTGATCCAAATCGAATTTCAATATATTATCAGTAAGAATGACTTGAGGATTACTGGAATCGTCTAGAATCCTATTCATACATCCTTTAAGTCTACCTCAAAGATCGCGCCAAGGGGATGACCGAATGGAAAGAAAGCATAAAGGATAGGAGCGGGACGGAGAGAGGAATGGACTCAAAGTATTCCTGCGTGCCTCTCCTGGAATCCAGCCTTTGCCTCTTGCTCGTCTTTGCGTGCCAAGAAAGGACTTTGTTAGATTGGTGGAATTTCCGGCCGTCCGAGCATCTCCCGAGGCAGATCTCCGGTTTAAGGCGCTTTTCTTAGATGCTGTTCCTTATACTATATATATCACTCGCCGATTGTTCCGTGGAGGCTATAAGGCGCACTTCCGAGAACGCTTGCCGATATGTGTTCTTGTTCGACGCGGTTAAAAGGGAAGGATCGGTGGCGTTTTAACGCTTGTTGTTTGCACGACTTCCCAGCGCAAAAAATTCCTACTTTTTGACTTCTCGAGTGCTCTCCATCGAAGGGAGGAGTTTCCAGTCGGGTGAGCCACGCCGGAGGAAGAAAAGAAAGAAACGCTACCTTATCCACGCTTCCTAACATTTTCGCATAAGGGCGCGTTCGGTAGAAATCTTCACGTTTTATTCGCTATAAATATGATTCCATGCGACCTAACAATGACCGAATCCAAACGAAACTGAACGGAAAACTAAAAAAATTGGGACATTTTTAATCCACTATTTATCTTTTCTATACCAGGCAATTCGTTTTATGAGCTTGTCGAGGTTTTTTTTTATTACGCGTGGGCGAACTCGCGAGAAGCTGGAATGTGTATAAAATTCGCCATATATAGTATCCCTTTAAGACGTCGCGATGAAGCCGTCGTTATTTTTAATATACATATTCGCAAATTGAAGGAATGCATCGTATCGTAAGGAAAAAAAATTAAATTGAAGAACTTGTGCGACAAATGTGACGGCTAGTAAAAAAATGAACATTTTTCTAATGCCGTCTGTTGAATCTAACATCGCTATTTTGAGAAAAATAGAGTGAGGGGGGGGGGGGGGTAGAGTTAGCATGGCGTTTAATTTTATTTTTCATAATATCAACCTGAAGCTTCCCATTGTGTTTCTGAATTGAAAGAAAAAGAGGGTTCCATACGACCCACTTCATGTTTGCAGGTGCGTGCTGACATTTTTCTGTTTCTCGTGAATGCTCGGAACTCATTTTCCTTCAAGCAGAAAAAACTATCACCGCAGGTGAAGATGTTCTAGGGAAAGAGACCACGCCTGGAAAATGCCACAAGAACGGTTGGTCGCGCATTTATTAGAAACAAACCACCTGTCTTTTGTCCAGGGAGGCTTCAATATCTTCCTTAGAATCGCGGTTTGCCTTATGGTTGAATGAGAATAAAAGTTGCCTTTCCATTGGAAATTTCATTCGAAATGTTTAAAGTGAAAACAGCTGCAGTATTTAAATAATTTAAACGCAACTATAAGTATGTTTTCCCGTATCGACGAGATTTCCCTGACTGGTACGTGGATGAAATGAGGTAGATTCGAAATACACCTGCGCCAACCACGCCATGAATTCCCTACGTATACCGAATACAGTAATACTTGGTTCGAATTATTTATCAACAAATCGTCTTTTTTACCTCCAATCTTTTACCTACGAATCTCAGATTTTTATTTCTTTACTCGTTTGCATTCAGTCAAACCTAAATAAAAGAGTGAAAAAGCAAAAAATGTGCGGTGTATTCATCCATCTCTCGCTATAATTCTAAGTTTTACTTTTAAGATTAAAAGTTCGCTGCTCGGCCTCCTCCAATTTTTATTCTTGTTTCCATAATTTATTTTTATTCTAACTTAACTATTGATATTCAATCACCTTTAAAAGCATTATTGGTAAATAATTTGTAGTTTTGCATCGAATATTCAAGTTCTATTGTTACGTATATAGAATCATTTTATAATCCCTCCAATAGTTGATTCATTCAGAAATCGCGGCTCTTTGCTCAGTTACTTCCATTAACCTATGTTTATCATTACATTTAAAGCCAAATTACTCTTACAAAGCACATCGAGATAACTATTACTATATTCTATTTCCCTTTCGATATGAATTAAATTCTATTCATGCGTTAAACCAAGGTTCGACAGCGATCGGTATTATTTTGGTCTCGGATGTCATATTAACGTTTTCTAATAAAGGCTATCTCGCTTTTCTGTCTCGTTTACAAAAGAAAATTTTAGAAAGAGCCACATTTTTGATCTGCTCAATCGTGCGAGAGGCGGAATCGTAATATCGACTTTTTTTATCGTCACAGAATTCACTTTTTCCACTGCTCTTTTGTCATTCCCGATATCCTCCTTTGCATCAAATATCCGCCATCGAGTCGCTAACAAATTTATTTCCCTCGATCCCGTTCTCCCTCCTCCCCTCTCTCCTCTTTGCGTCACCCTGTCCTCTTCTCGCACCCTCTCTCCCCTTCGTACGGTGGCAAACTCCTTTTTCCCCGAGCGTCCGCCGACGAAACCCGCACACGGACGGGAGGCTAAAGGGTGGCCGCAGCGCCCACCGCGGCCGAGTCTACCTTGGAGCATCCATTATGCTGGCGTCTGGACTTCACAATGCGCTCAACCCCAACGACGTCATTACTTATGCACTCATACGCCTCTTCCTTCTCCTCCCGCCCCACCTCCCTTATCCACTCTCTCTCTAGCTCCACTCCTGCTCATTTTTTCACTCCTTTTCTGAAGTGAACTTTTTCCCACCTCCACCTCTCTCCTGCCTACTGCCTCCCTTTATCCTCTCTCTCTCTCTCTCCATACTTCAATTTTTTTGCAAATCTCTCTCTCTCTCTCTTCTCGCCACACCTACTCCCGCGAGGCCTCCTGGGTGTAAAGAGAGCACCAAGCATCTGCGGCGACTCGGATTTTGTACTTCAGCGGAGCCACGCGAGACGGAGACAAAGGACTTCGGCAACCCTTCGTGACCCTTTGGAACAACGGGCAATTTGGAAAACGTCGAGGACAAGGCCTTTTGGGTTTGGCCAAGAGGGGGGGGTGAATGAGGGAGAGGGAGGGAGGGAGGGGAATTGGAGAGCGGAGCGAATTTGGAGGGAGAGAGAGAATTTGGAGGGAGAGAGAGAATTTGGAGGGAGAGAGAGAATTAGGGAGGGCAGAGTAGGGAGAGAGAGAGAATGAGGGAGGGCAGAGTAGGGAGAAGAAAAGGAGGGCGGGAAGGATGTGTGGATGAAAACGTCCGAATGCTCCTCTCCTCCGCTGTCCTTCGCACTCTAGCACATCGTCCATCTCTCTCCCTCTCTTATCTCTTATCCCTTTCGTCGGTGGAACATTTTTGATCGCCTTACTGATTTATTAGTTCACTTTTGTCTTCGTACATTTTTTTCCGGCAGGAGGAGGAGGAGCCTTAACGCGTACATCATGCAGTACACGACTGTTTCACGTTTCAGCAACTATTAATAACCCTTCGAAAAATTTTGTATCCTTAATTTGTTAGTTGTTTTTTTTAAAGGTGGATGTCTCAGTCGTTCGTAAAATTTGCAAATTGATGCTGTTTTTTTGACGCGACGGTAATTATACAGCCACCCTTTTTTATCGACAGACTTGCTCTTCATCGGGAGTTCATCATAATCGACGAGGGTTGACGCGAGATAATTTTCATCGAAAGGGATGAAATTCTTCGAGGTGTATAGCGCCTCACATTTTTTTTTCTTTTCAACCATACAAAACAAATTGTGAAGCGTTAAAGAACCTCAGCTTCTCCTCGATACCGTTAATTCAAATAGCCTAATAAAGTGCTTAAGTAAACTTACACTATAAATACAATGTATTACAAAACAAGTACAAAATCGTTATAATTAAATCCGGCGGATATACCACATAAGTTTAACAAAACCCATTAAAATGCGCAAGCAAAAACGCTAATTATCAAACTAAACATGTTAGCTTTAAAAAATTCCGGGGAGCAGAAAAATATTATTTAACGAAGAAGAACAATTGATTTAATCAGATTATGCAGCTAGCAATGTTTTGCATCGTGCTACTTCGACAAAATTATTTAAAAAACAAGGTATTGTAAGCATTTTTTTATGCTCTCCGAGCCGAAATAAAATTAAAACAACGCAAACAACAATCGACCGTCGCGGCTTTTTTCATTTCGGCCAAAGTATTTAACCAACGATGTTGTTATAAGTAATGGCGCGTTATTGATGATATAGTGAGGCGTCGAATGAAGTGCGAAAACGTGTGTTCTTCGGTCGCCGTAGCTGGTACAGATGCTTGGAGCTAGCAGATACGACTCGTTTTTTGGGGTTGGAGAGTGTGGTCGAAAGTTGAGCGAGAGAGATAAGCGAGAGCAGAAGGGGATATAGGGGTGCAGGAGAGAAGGGAGATTGCCCAGTTAACACTATAGGCGCCAAAACCATGACTGTTTTTTTCAAAGGGTGGGGTTCCATGTTTTCCTCAGGATGTGTAGCAGTTTTTTGTTTTATTTAGGGACGTATCAGTGAGATCTGCTCGTTTTTGGACTTGCGAGGGAGGAAGAGGGTGGGTGAAGGAGAAGCGAGGTGGGGGAAAGTGAGAGGTTGGTGGAAGATCAGAAAAAAATGCTGACAATTATGACGAGATGAAAAAATTTCTCCCCCGCAGAGAAAGGGAACGGAGTTTTATGGTAGGATGTAGTAAAAAAACTGCGTGTTTTGTCGAGTTTTTTATTCGGCTAATGTGTTTTCTCTTGTCACAACAAGGTGCGATATTGCCCAAACGGTCGTGTTTTCCAAAGCTTGAGCAAAAGCTGAATTTCTCGTAAATTAGGACGGGTATGCTTTAAGTTTTGACGCGATTTGTCAGCGACACTATTAAGGTCAATTCCCATAACTTCCTTCCCTTTTTACGAAATCGTTGAAAAGTACAGAAAGGTACAAATTCTATTTTATAACTGCCGATCGCGATTGAATTTCTTCAGTCGGCGCAAATGAATCACTCTTCATAACCGCATCTACAAGTGTCACCTTAATTTTCATTTGCTGATGAAAAAAAGGCCTTGACGATATTATTTCATTCTTTTTATTTTTATCAGTTTCGTATTTAGTCATATTTATTTGGATCTAATTGCGGTATTATAATTTTTTTTGTACGGTTTTCACAGTAATAATCGAAAGGTTAAGCTTAATGATGCGCGCGTGATCATTTAAAACAACATTACACACATGGTAATTTGTAACTTATATGATCCACAGTTAAAATTTGTGATTGAATTTTTAAGAAATTCAATATGTTCGTTTAACTCTCGTGTTAAGGCCGAATCTTTGAAAATTATCGCATATTTAGTTTTCAATAACTCATTATTTGATCCTATTTTTCGCTGATATTAAATTTTAGAATATAAATTTAATCACCAGTGAGGCACGTATTTAGAAGGTAATTATGAAAGGAGAGTAAAAATATAATTTGCATGTTGTTACCTCGTGAGGTTTAATCAGATTTGTACGTTGATGGAACACTTTTAATACTATTCAGTTAACCCTGTAATAATAATAATTTTTCTGGCGGAAAATATTAAGAAAAGAAAGGAATTTGGTGATTACCGCTACAACCTTGTTGACTATGGGTCTTGTGTACAAAAACTCTAAAATCAGTTTATTATTCATCTAATAATTTATTTATATTTATATATTATTTATTATTTATATTTGGCATATAATGGTGCTGACTAATGCGTATAATACGCGGATTTATGGAATGATTTGTTCACTCTGTCCATACGGAAGCAAAATTTCAAGTTTTAGATTATTTAATTAATTCCAGTACAAATTTATGCATCTAGATAAATTATGACATAGCACTTTTTATACTTTATTTATTGTTAAATTACATGAAAAATAATCAAGAACTATTTTGTCTTAATGCTGTAGACCATAGTATGATTAATATTAACATGCTATCAGGTAATGAATTGGCTTGCGAAGGGGATGACGATCCAAAGAATCTGGTTTTGATAAATTAAATAATAGCTTACCATCAATAACAAATACGATAAATAAAAACTTACGATTATTAGCAGAAATATACCTTCAAAAAACGTAGGAATGCTCGTATCAATACCAATTAAAATAAAGAGACTTCTATTAAAAGATTACAGAAATAACAATGACAATAGTTTGTTTAATCTCGTTGCTATGATGAACGCTTGTCTATCTTCCCACGTAAATTCAAATACACATTTATCGCAACGACGAGTTGAGGATCTGGTGGCCAAGGTGACTAAATCACTCGTCTTACGCGATGATGAGGTTGGTTGGTTCGAACCTCACAAGCAACTTTGGATTTTTTTCAGATTAGACGGGGTCCAAAACATAGTATATATATATATATATATATAATATATATATATAAAGCTAAGTTAATATAAAAGTTGGTAATAAACCGAAACATCTGACTGAAATTACTATTTGCAACTAAAGCTGTAAATCATTCCATTAAACATTAATTTTAAGCATAGATATTAACAAATTTTAACAAAAATGAACTTCCCCAAATCGGTAATGTTTTCTTTCTACGAGTTCTCTTCACTAAAATTTAAAACCTCCCCATTATTTCATTTTGCATTTATTCGTTTTGCCATTAAACCGTTTTGTTACACGTAAATCTAAACTGGTAACCCATCGGTATAGGATAAAAATACCAGTCATCGAACCTGAAAAGAAAAAACAATTATAACATAATCAAGGAAGAAGTAATCAAACAATTGATTCCAACGAGAAAACCTCCCCGCCTACATCATCCCATTCCTTTTTTGTCCCTTCTATGTATCCTTTCTCTTCCTTTACTTTTCACTCCCTTAACTAAAGAATTTCGTCCTATTCTCTCTTTTTGTTGCTCCTTTCTCATCTAGAGGAAAGAATCCCGAGAGGAAGGGAGATGGCATAAAGTAGACTCTTCTTGCGAGATTTTTTTGGAGGGGAGGAAAGGGGAGGAAATAGAGGAGTTTGCACCGGCCTCCCTCCATCCTCCTCCACCTCCTCCTGTATCCAACACCACTTTCCATCCCTTTTGATTCCGGGAACACAATGGACTCTTGGCCCTGAGTCCGGAAGTAGGGGTTGGAAGCTTGGAAGAAACGGTAGATAGAGGCTGGAGATGGTTAGGGGAGGAGAAATGGAGGCTGAAGAGAAAAGTAGACGAGTGGAAGGTGGGTCCATGTAGCAGGGAGTGCCGGGTGAAGGGGAAGTGAATGGAGAGGCCAATTTGGACGGGGGTGGAGGCGCAGGGAGAGGTTTCTGGAGGTCAGAAAAGGGGTTGGGTGTTTCCGAGTCGGTCGGTGTTTTGATCCCAGGGACCTTGAGCGTGATGGGATGAAAGGTCGGTTTCTCTCTCTGGTTGACCGGTGATCATACGTGGCAGTTTGAAAGGTGCGCCGCAAAGTAATATTTTGGAACCTGCAGATTTCATTCCGTCGATGGGCAACGGATGAAATGGCCTGCACCAATGGGCTTCTCTCTCACTCTCGTTGTGATTTATACGACCCGTGGGTTTAAGTTCAATCGAGAGTCATGTGTCTGGAGTTTTTATTGCGTGTAGTGTAAATATATACAGTACGTGAACATGGTGGTCCCGCTTTTGATGCGCATTACTGAAGTGAAATATTGCAGTGAACCGTGATAAATTGGAAATAGGACATTCGAGTGTTAATGGTGTCTTCTTTAAAAAATCCGCATCGTCAAAGTTCTGTGATATTTTGAAAATGTAATAAACTCCCACGATTAGCATTGCCCAAAAACAATTCAAATAAATTTCATAGCCCTTTCACGACCATGGGACACATGTGTCCCCACATAAAATCTTGATCGTGTACGTAAACCAACATTATTTAAATATTTTTTTCGGCAAATGCGTAATCCAGAACGTATTTTTGATAATTTTATTACTGGAAACCCTACGTAAAACGTCACCTGTCAAAAGAAAATTTCACGGCAAGTCGTGCGTTCAGAGCGCGGCGTATTCAAACTTTTTCATAAGTGTTTCTGCATAGAATATTGTTTGTTATATGTTTATGGTGTAATATTTTAATTTGATGGTAGGTAAATAATAGTTTTATTATGTTTTGCAATAGAATTTTGAAATTATATTCCATAAAAACGAGCAAAAACATAAAGGGACGCTGTTGTCCCTGTGGACGTAAAAAGATACATTTACAAGGAAATAGAAATAGCGCTAACTATGACAGAGCATATAAAATCAGGCCTCTAATGGATTAACTGAACAGTTCTTTTCAATAAGGGATGAGTAACACCAAAACCCAATCCGTTGACAAGCATATGATAAAACTCAAAGGGCACAATATTATGAAACAGTATATTAGAAATAAACCTATAAGATGGGTTGAAAAATGTGGTGCAGAACTGATGCTAAAACGGGCTATTTGTTTAAATTTGATCTGTACACGGGCAAAAAATCATCAGAAACTGAGTATGGGTTAGGCGAATCGGTAGTGCTGGAGCTTACAAAAAGCCATTGAAGATTTAGGTTGTGAAGTGTACTTTGATAACTTTTTCAACTCACCCCATGCTGCAATACGAGTTGAAAAACCGGAACACCAAGGCATGCGGGACTGTTCACCCTAACCGAAAACATCTTCCAAAATCTGCACCATCAGATAAAAACATGAATAGAGGAGATATTTATACTGAAAGTTTCGATGGTATATCCTATGTAAACTGGATGGACAAAAAGTCGGTACATCTTTTGACAAACTTTATATCGCCTATACTTACGTCCACTGTAAAGCGGCGAAAAGCAGGATCTGCTGAAAAGATTGACGTCAAGTACCCTGAAATTGTCATAAAGTACAAAAAAAACATGGGCGGTGTTGACCTTATGGATCAGCGCAAGGTGTGCTACGAATTGGATCGTAAATCAAAGATAAAGTACTACCTCCGTCTATTTTTAGATCTCTGGACATAGCTGTCAATAATGCCTATATAATTTACACATAACTTCACGAAAATAAACGTGCTGTGGGCCCTTTACTATCCTGCCTCGAGTACAGTCAGGTCATAGCTCGATCTTTGATTGACGATTTCTCTTCGACGGTGACAAGTTCAAAACATGTATTTCTGAAACGTTCCATGTCTTCACATCCCATGGCGAAAGCGAATACACGTAAAAGATGTGCAAACTGTGCTCAAGGTAAAATTGAAAATCGCACTAATAACACTTGCACTACATGTAACGTTCATCTATGCTATACAAAAGTCAGAAATTGCTTCGCTAAATAAGTCTTTTAGGTATGTGTGTCCCATGAAATTCTATAAAACCTACGATTTTTTTTTCATCTAATGATGTTGTTTTATGTTAAATAGATACCTAATAAAGTCATTTTAATGCCTAAAAACTTTTTATTACTTCATGAGTCCTGGTCCTGAAAGGGATCAAATAGATTTCATTACAGAAACGGGGCTTTACAAAAAATGAATTAAAATAAATACTTGAATTAAAAATTTCATAAGATGCTTGAGTTTGCTATCAAAGCGATTTTATTTACACGAAAATGTAACAAACAGAAATGCTAAACGCCTTAATTCGTCGGACGGATTGATGAAAATATCTCACAGTCATAAATCTTTGATTAGTTAAAGAGATTAAAAGCTCGTGCTAACAAACTTACATATAGGCGTAAATAACTTTAATTAATGTACGAGTACATGCTTAGGAAATTAATACTTTAGTCTTCAATGCCTCAAAATATTCCCATTTCCCTCACTTTACAGCTTAATTCATTAAATTAATTAATTTAATGAGCATTATACGTAACCTAAGACTTTTTCTCGTCTAACCTCAAACAGATGAAACTAGTGCGTCTCTTCTGCGCAAACCTTGTGGCGTCTTTTCTCTGCGGCGGGGACCCGTTTAATAAGCCAGAGCCGTACGCGAAAAAACAACCCCGAAAAATTCAAACGCAATACCGTAAGGCTAGATCAAACCGTGGCGCTTTTGCCACGGAGCATTGTGTCTTGGATATCCGCATTGGCAGGGTTTCTCTTTCGTCTAGCGCAGTAAAAAAATGCATAGAGGGAGAAAGAGAGAGAGAGAGAGAGAGATAGGTATATAGGGAAATTTGTGGCCATAAATAATTTCGACGGCCTGTACGCTTTCCGAGGTACAGACGATGCAATGTTTATTTTTCCCTCCCTCCCTTCCTCGCCAAAACCTAAGCAATTTTTTTAAAAGACACCGACGAGTCCCTTTAGCAAAAAGATGGAACTTCCACCCAGACCATAGGATGTCGCGGTCCTCCTCCTGAAATGCACGCACGTGAATAAAACATCGCCCGCGCACACCGGACAGGAAGAAAAAGAATAACAGCGCAGCGGAGTGGAAGGAAGGCATTAGAAATTCAAGAGCGTTTCGTTTTTTCTGCATTATTATTTGCTTCGCCAAATCTTTTTATTTTTTGAGGTTGTGGAAAAAGTCCCTCGCATATTTCAATTCCTATTAATTTTTTTCGGCACAGCTTGTACTAGTTCCGACGCGTTTTTGCGTGGAATTAGTTAATTTTTATTCGTTTTAACGAGCATTATTTATCATGGACTCCCAGAATTCCTTTTTGGCACGTGCAATGGAGGTCGTTTTGTTCGGCTCGGCGTTAATAATTCACGGCGCGCAAAACAGTACAGATCGACTTTTAACGTGTGGCCTATTTCGCGAGTTCCGTAATTCAGAATGTACGTTGGCGGAGCAAAGAATGGATGATGTTTAAGACGCTTACGAGGTTTGTTCACCGAATGGATCGTAGTTGGGAGCAAGCAGTTGACTGGGAGAAGTTTAAATTTCGGATTTTTCGAGGTATTATTTTGTTATGACGAAGAACATAACGAGGGATTCACGAAAAACAAACAAAGGTCTCGGAGAACCTCTTAAATTCCATTATGTAGAAGTTCGGTTGCTTACTTTGGAAAGACATGTTATATTTCTAAAACGTTTTTCAGGTATACATAACGATTCTAAATGATCTTTCGTCATATAAAAATTTACGTACGAAAATTATATTACAGTTGTTTCAAGTATTTTGGATTCTGTCACTTGGCCTTCGCTGAAAACATTATCGTGGGAAAGCAAGATGTACGAAACGCTTAGGGGTAAATGAATTGCAGTTCCTCGTGCATTCATCAACGTAAACAGGAGCACTTCGTATTCATCCTCGCCCAAGTGTTATTACGACCTGTTCACGCCGCACATTTTCCTCCTTTAACCTTCAAGTAATGCTACATTCATCGCGCCCACCCATTGCTCAAGGAGGGATAAGGCACAGCTACCTTATTTTTCTTGGCTGCTGAGACGTGACACAAATTCTTCACCCATTTTTATTATAGGAGTTAAAGCCTCCAAAAACCGCTCCATATGAACGCTTCACATTTCTTGGACGCATACTGCAATTCTAGCGGTGTTAGTGAAGGTTTCGCGACCAACGTGAGATATTCATAATCTGAAGAACCCAATCCACACTCCTTTTCCTTTCCCGTTATCAAATACCTTATCTTTAGGAGAAACAAGACCGAGCATACCTTTGCTCAATCATCACATTTTCTTTTAAATTGGCGTGCGTAGACGAAAATCCTGCAAAATTAACAACCGATTTGGGACATACATACATTGCAACATTCTTTTCGCCATGGCATTAAATACTATATTCACTACATAATTTTTAACATTTTCTGGATCTCAAACTAATGCCTGGATTTTTCAGGAACTCGAGGATTCCACCTTTAATATAACTAAATTACGAGAAAAATGTCATTTTGTGCACGGGGTGGTGGTTTCACAGTATGTAAAAGGTAATTGCATGGTGTGTTTTTCTTCTCCAACCCGCGTTCGCGGTTAAGTATCCGAGCCGTCGTAACGAGGTGTATAAGTAGTGCATTCCTAATTCGATATTTGCATTCCTAATTCGATATTTGCATTCCTAATTCGATATTTGCATTCCTAATTCGATATTTGATGGCAATAAGATGTTTGATTTAGCATGTTATATATTCGAATGTCGTTCAAAATCTCACTTTAGACCGCAATTACATTTTTAATTGCTTGGCCGCGTTAAACAACTATGGAACGATATGTCGACAATTTGATAACTTTCTCCTACCGATCTTCTTATTGATTCAATTAGTTTCTATTGTGGAATTATCGGCTGTGTTCTAGGAAACCTTTAGTGGGAGACTTAAGAAATATTTCATTTCAACTAAATGAGAATTGGTTACTTTTAGAAAAAAAAAGAATTGTGAGAGGTTTCTTCATTGATTTCTTACTCAAGCAGCTATTCCGCTATAATATTGGATTTGGCTTAATCAAAATTGAGTGCTATCAATGCTAGGAAATTTCCCATTATTTCAAATGATACAGGCTGCACGGATCTACTTTATTTGTAATTAATCCAACTTGATAGGATAAATATTTATAGGTAAAATGCATCCAGCAGAATGTATTTATAGAAATTTTTTTATTAATCATTCTAGAATTAACATTCCACACTATACCTCACATTTCGGGTAAATTATTAGGCCTACCAAAATCCGGATAATGGGTAGTAATATATTATGCTCATAAAATAGGAATTTTATGGTGCAAGCGTTTGTATAGCTAATAATTATTTCCGGTGTGTACATTTGGCAAAATTGAGAGCAATGAAAAAAGAGAATTATAATTTATGCGTGTGGTTAAGTATATATTGCTGTTGCTTTAGCTAACTGTATAGTAAAAATATTTAAGGCATTATGGATTTAATATCGATAAGAAAAAAATATGAACAAGCGTTGATTTAATAATATGAAGCAGTGCACATTAGTAGAATCAGTCAATTTACTAGTTTTCGCTAAATTTTTTATCTTATCAAACGGAAGAAATATATGAACTTAATCCATCTTTTTTATAAAACTATTATTTGAAGGTATCTCGCTCTGATATTTATAGAGAGAGATAGAAATAAAAATGTATATTTCGCACGGTACGGTTGAAACATTATATCCCTGTTTAAATTCTTGCAATTGAAACAAAAATTTAGGCCATAAAATTAAAGCTTTCAACGCCGCAACAGATTTAAAAAATATTTTTAAAAAGCGTGCAGACCTATTATCCTAAATTATAAAACCCGGGGTCGGTGCAGATTTTCTATGAAATTAAATTTTTACAAAACGACGGTATATTTTTCGAAATTCCTCTGTGCCAAAAATAAAAAAAATTAAGGATTTGAAAAAATGAAATTCGGAGTAGAGAGAGGTATATATAGAGGAAGGGAAGAAGAGAGGGAGATAAAAAATACGGAATGCAGTTATTGTCCCCCGTATTTCATATCGCCGCACATTAACCTAGCTGTCCTTCCCTATTATTTCCCGCATGTGACTAGTATCTATCGGTGCGCTTTCCTGCTCCCTCTCTCTTAATCCCTCCGGCTCTCCATCTATCCATCCCTCTCTTGATGTATCCAACCCTCCATGTATCCCTTTCTTCATGGATCCCTCTCACCATGTATCCATCCCTTTTCTTTCCCTCCTTGCTATCTTCGCTCCTTTTTCAAGCTCGCTTCTCTTGAATTCTGCTCTTCCTACTTCTCCAACCCCCCTGTGTGTCCCTCAGCCACTCTTTCTCTCTCTCTCTCTCTCCCTCTCTCTGCATCCAACCTTTATTCTTGCGTCAACCCGCGTCCTGTAACATGCCGCTATATCTCTCGGGTGCAATGCCGTCGGTAGTTGCATAAATAAACTTTAATCAAGGCATAGAAAGGGTTAGAGGGGAAAGGAAAGAGGGAGGAAGAGCAGAGAGAGAGAAATAAGAGTGGGAGGAATAGAGAGGAGAGAACGGTAGGTAGGGAGAGAAGAAAGGGGGTGAGTATTAAGGAGATATAGGAAAGAGTGGGAGGGAGAGGGGAGACAGTGGAAGGGAGAGGGGAGAGAGTTGGAGGGAGAGGGGAGAGAGTGGGAGAGAGAGGGGAGAGAGTAGGAGGGAGAGTGGGAGGGAGAGTAGAAGGGAGACGGGGAGAGAGTGGAAGGGACAGGGAAGAGAGTGGGAGAGAGGGGGGGAGAGTGGGGGGGAGAGTGGGAGGGAGAGTGGGAGAGAGAGTGGGAGGGAGAGTGGGAGGGAGAGTAGGAGGGAGACGGGAGAGAGTTGAAGGGACAGGGAAGACAGTGGAACGGAGAGGGGGAGAGAGTTGGAGGGAGAGTGGTGAGAGTGGGGGGGGAGGGGAGAGAGTGGGAGGTAGAGGGGAGAGAGTGGGAGGAGAGGGGATAGAGTGGGAGGGAGAGAGAAAGTGGGAGAGAGAGGGGAGAGAGAGGGGAGAGAGCGGGAGGGAGAGGGGAGAGAGTGGGAGAGAGGAGAGAATGGGAGGGAGAGAGGAGAGAATGGGAGGGAGGAGAGAATGGTAGGGAGAGAGGAGAGAATGGGAGGGAGGAGGAGAATGGGAGGGAGGAGAGAATGGGAGGGAGAGAGAAGAGAATGGGAGGGGAGAGAGAGAATGGGAGGGAGAGAGAGAATGGGAGGGAGAGGAAAGAATGGGAGGGAGAGAGGAGAGAATGGGAGGGAGAGAGGAGAGAATGGGAGGGAGAGAGAAGAGAATGGGAGGGAGGGGGGAGGTGAAGGGGAGGAGGTGACTTGACGACTGAAATGGGTCGTATCGAGTGGTGGATGTTGCGAAATAATGGGGTTACTAAAGGGCGTCTTCCTACCCCTTTCTCTCGATTCCCTTCTCTTTTACCCTCATCTCTCTCTTTCTATCTACGTGAGGCGAGAAAATAATAATTTTCAAAGTTCCGCTCCGATTGCTTGGTTGGTCCTTTTGCGGCGCCTCTCTTGTGAAAATATGTACGGTTGGATAATTTAGGGGCGGTGGCTCGTGCTCCAGCGACGAAACGGTGTGTGATGTCCATGTCTTCATACGATGCTTAGCGTTATTTTAAAGGCGAGTCGCTTTTTCATGGGAAGGGCACATATGTATGTATAACCATTAAAGTATCGAGTTCCGTAAATCTACTGATTATCTCGGTATTCTAGAATATTATCAGATGATATTATCATTTAAAGTTCTGAATCTCGATAGCGCTGCAGACTTAGTTATTCTGTTGATTACCCAATTAGACTGGCACCCGTTAAAATATTTAGTGATAACAACTGAAATTTATAGCAATGGCAGCACATTGCATGAAATACTCAGCAATTCCGAACATTATTAAATGAAAGTGGAAAACTGATTTTGGTATAATATGTACTACCTTCTACAATAGCTGACAAAAATGTTTGTGGCAAAATATGAAGTCAATCTTATTATTAAAATACAAAAGTGTCGTTTATGCAAGTTTAAATTATCTCAAAGTACCTCATATCGCTTAAGTATTAATAAGATATCTGGGTTATGTTTGTTTTGGTTGGTTTGATATTTTTGTCAATACTTCAATACTTTAAAGGAGTGCAATAAGGTAATCTATAGATCAGGGGTGGCAAAACCGCGGCTCGCGAGGTACATGTGGCTCTTTTAACTTAGTATGCGGCTCTTTTAAATTTCCAATCAGTGGCATGTCAATGTTTTTCACCATAGAACAAAATGATGTAGGGTTTGAATCGTGTTGGGGATACATAAGGGACATGCGTTATATCTGAATTGCTTCGGATACAGCTTGTTTTCTGTTCGTAAATTTATGAGCACAGAATGTGTGTCATGCGGCTCTCGAACTTCTGAAGATTATTGTATGCGGCTCCGAGTTTCGGTAAGTTTGGCAACCCCTTCTATTTTCCAGTTAAGGTATTAATTAATTGAACATTACATACTCATAACCAGTGAAAAGCATGAATCTATACAATGTCTACATAATCAACTGAATAGCGGCCTCAATACTATAGCGGTAACGTATGGATATGGCATAGGGGATCGTTTTTTTCCAATTCAAGCCTTCAAAACATGATTTATCTACATTGCCACTGTTATGAAATAATTTAAGAAGTTTTTCTAAAGGAAATGTACTATATTCAAATCAATGTTTGATATATTCATGCAATTAATGGAAACTGGTATCGACTTACAGATATTGTGTTGAAGTTTTTTTCAGAGCATTTTCCATTCTATAATGAAGTTTTGTTTGCCTAAGGATATAATTTCCATGTGTACATAAGGTCACAGAAATATAACGAATTATAAGTTCCTTAACGCTAGGATTACCGAACTTTCTTAGTCCCCGCGGATTACCGAGGGGATAATTTTCATCCCTTCGTTTGTTTGGGTGGTTTTAGATTTTTCAATATTCTATTTCAGTGCCGGACGTATATATTTAGTGACTTTTCGTTAAATTTGACTGATTTGTATCCTATTAGTGGGAAAATTGGCACAGTAATATCCATAAAATATCATTAATGCTCGAAAAACTTTATTGTAACATTAAAGGTTTGTCAAATTATTGATATGTAAGGCTTTAATTTTTCAAATTTTTACTTAAAACCTAAGTAAAATTCTACTTCAGTAATACATTTCAAGTAAAATCAGGTTGTTACAGCCTTCCGAGAAAAAATTATTCCACATTATGTAAAGGAATAAAAACATAATAAAACCTCTTCCATCCATCCATAATAATGGTAAAGATTCTAAAGTACAAGGTAAGTGTAGTTTCAGCTAAAGAAGAATGTGTAATGAAGTGTTAACTACCTGAGTTCAGTGACGTCAAAAAAAATTGAATCAAAGTTTGTACAAGAATTGTAGAACTCTACATCACCGCGACCTCCGCGCAATCAAAACACAGATACCGCTTCATGCCTGTGTAAGTCCCACACAGCCGTTTTTTGCATACTGTTCATTCTGTCCTTCTTACAGTTTTTCTTCACCTGTCATTTGTATTGTTTTTTCGTCATCAGCCGTTCTTTGTTCTTCTTTTATTGATTCTGATCTGTATCTGAAATGTCACCCAGAATATCGTGAAGCAGAGTAAATATTTCTTCGGGCTTGAGCCCTGCCATCCCACCATTGTAACTCCGAACTCGAAATCGGTCTGACGCACAAAAGGTGTAAGTCTTGGTTGCAGTTCCTTCACACTTCTACCGCCGTCACCGAAACCGCTGCTGACTCATTCCCGCAGGCCGAAATACGATACTAATTTATACACACAGTAGTCTGTGTTCTCAGCAGATGATAGTATGTGTGGCGCTAGACACTGCATATGTAACAACTCACTAAAATACCAACAAGCTCTAGTTCAAAGTGACGCAATAGTGTATTAGATATAGGGATCAAAATGGTCCCCTCAGTAATCCGTGGTAAAAGTTCAAATTTACGGTGCATTTTTTATCCAATTCAGCCAAAACCTTTGGTGGAGATTATCCACTTTAAATGATGAAAAGTCACGATGAGAATTTCATCATCGATAAAATATACTAAAATGCCTTCATTTCAAAATTTGGTAGGATCAAAATTAATTCTAGTGTTAAATTAACCCTATTTATTTCATTCGCGTGAGAAAGTTATAGGTATTTTTTACTAACTGCGCTTAAACTTTACTGCCATTATGCAACGAAAAGTATAAATTAAAAAGTGCGCGTCCTTTGTTTCAACGGGGATCCAGTTATTTCAAACTTACTGCCTGGTCCAATTTTCCAGTTCACACACATTTAAGTAGCGTCTGATAAAATCCCCGATTAAACATAGACTCGATAAATTTAATTCCATAGTCAAGGCGTAGTTGATGCGCTTAGTGGATCGAGCATCTTCTTTCTTCATTCGTTTTTTTTTCTTTTTGAAGGGGAAAATTTTATTTATTTCATCGCCGAGCGTGGGAACAGCAGCGCCGGAGAGTCCAATTTTATGGTCCGATGGGCTTCGCGCGTTGGGGATGACATGCCCGTGAGTCACTTGGCGGTGCATTACGGAATGGTAGTTTTTCTCCAGAAGTTGAAATTATTCTAGGTGAAACGCACACTTTCGACTGCTAGGAAAAACTATCGCCGCCGCTACATTGCTGTTTCGCAAATCACACGCCAAATAAATTGGATCCAGAAACGTTTTCGAATAATGATTACGGAATGATTAATAAATAGGAAGTAATTGAACAATTGGGAGTGGTGTATTAATTTTAGCCATAAAATTGGTTAATGTTATCTCTTTTGCGTGCTCGTGTACATATGTAAGCTCCAGGGACTAGGCATTCGAACTCGTTTTGTCGATATTTGGCGAATATCTCCAACGTACGGTATGAAATGTTCTGGTCGATATCGAGGCAGATACGTGGAAATGAATGTCACAAAACGTACTGTATATATTTCCAATCAACGTATTAATAGGATTTGGTGGATTACAGCTCTGACTATCGAGAAAACACGCGGAAAAAATGATATACCAATATTACACTATACATGTATGTGGGGCCATTAATCCTACACTAATGTAATAAATTAATTACACCTGAATTGTATGAAAATTTTTATAACACCCATTAGCATGGGATACGATAGGTTCCAGATTAATTCTGGATAACGACAATATCCAATTCGGCTTATCATACGTACTTTCTATTCCTGTTAAATTGTAATAATGCACATTTGTTTCTTGTTAAATAATTAGATTTATTAAAAACAATAATTTCAGCAAACTTTGGGACAGTAGGAAAAATTTAGATGTATTAATGGATGTATGAATGTAATCCAGGAAATTTGGCAGAGGTGAGCACATTCAACTTTGCCAAATAGTGAAACAATCGTTTAAATAAACATTATGGCCCGACAAAAACATTTTATTTTTACATTCTATAAAGCGAGCGCTTTTTAACAGTTTCGGATAAATGAACCGGATAAATAATGGCCCTAATTCAAACACCAGGCAAATCCGTTTCAACGCATCAACTTCTCCGTTAAAAATCATTAATTCAAAAACGAAAACTATGAGAATGACATAGTAAGATGTTGGAGAAGGAACTGTGATCCGCCATTAAGATTTAAAATGCCTAATTAACAATTCCTAATTAGTGATAGAGTGAATATGGAGCGGTAAACGGAAGAATGCGGATATGGCGGGAGAGACATTACGCGTCGTCTCACCAAGAATAGGCCTCTTTGGATGTCCGCTGAATCCTCTCTAGCCCTCGGAAACTAACTTGCCCACTGGAAGTTATATCATGTGCACCCAAACACCAAAACCTTTAATAATTTCAGAAATATCAGGCGCCACTCTCGGTTTTTGCTCCGGCGAGATTATAATGAATATGTTAATTCAATTTTAAGTGACATTTTTACTAATATTATACGTTTCTGGGCGCTTTTAAGCACTAGACGCCGGTCTCAAAGGATCCCGAACAGTGTGACTTATAACGCTTAAATGTTTTCATCCGAAGAAAGGCCTTCCGCCTTTAACAATTTCTTCACATCTAATTTCACACCCCCATATAAGCCTATCAATTACCCTTATCCTGTATAAGTGTCCTCACACTCCCTCTCATCATTCTCCACTACTAGTGAAGAAGTCTATAGTATGCTCGCTTCCTTGAAGACCAATAAGGCTACAAGATGTGACAATGAGAGCGCACTCTTTTTAAAGCGAACCTGTAATATTTTATGTCACCCAATAGCCCATCTTTTCAATAGCTGTTACCTCGCAGAAATTTTCCCCGATTAATGGAAATTCGTCAATATAACACCCATACCGATATGCAGTAGTAGGTTGATCGTTGAAAATTATCGCCCTATATTCATCCCTCCTGTAATTTCCATAATATTTGGAAAAATCATCCACAAACGTCTTCTCTCTTTCAATCTCTCATACATCTCAGAACAGCAAGGTTTTTTGCCTCGGAGTTCCTGCTTAGCAAATTGATCTGTTTCACATTATAGTATTACTGAAGCTTTTGAAAAATCATCCCAACTGGATAATTGTTACATTGATTTTGCAAAGACTTTCCAAACTGTGGATCATGATCTTCTTCTGCACAAACTCTTCCTTCGTTTCAATATTCATGGATCTTTTCTCTCCCTAATTAATTGTTTCTTATACTCCCGCACGCAAATAGTTGTCATACATGGTTTTTATTCATCTCTTTCCCCCGTAACATCTGATGTACCACAAGAAAGTGTTCTTGGACCTTTAATCTTCACACCTTACATTGATGACTTAGTTAATACTATAAAAAGTCCAAAGTGTAATGTCCTCCTTTACGCTGACGACCTTAAGGTTTTCAAGCAAATTAATAATTCGTACGATAGCGGCTGTCTACAAAATTGTACTTCAAAGCTTTCCAACTGGAGTTAAATATGGAAATAAACTCCAAATCCCAATAAATGTACGGTTCTCTCTTTTATTCTGCGAAATAAGTCTATTGCTACTTTCTATTCTCTTGGTGATACTTCTATTCTGAAGGTCTTCTCTCAAAAAGATCTTGGTGGACTTTTGATGCAAAATTATCTTTCTCTCTTCAAATTGATAAAATTACATCTAATCATAATATAAAAACATAAATACTATGAAAAGGTCAATACTATGTTAAAAGAAGGACCCTACAAAAACATTTTCAAGAACTCCTTAAACAAGATGATCACAGACACAACAAACACCTTAAAAACTTGTACCATAATAATCACGAAAAAATCCAAACCCAACTTCATATCTCAAACCCTATAATCCCTAGGATGTACTACCTCCCAAAAATACATAAAAGACATCCTCCTCAGACCTATTGCCTCTGCCATCAAATCTCCTACATACAAAATTTCCCAATGAACAGTTCAAACAATGGCCTCTTACTCAAGAGTCGCTTATTAAAAATAACACCCATTTCATCAATGAAGTTAAAAACTTAACCCTCGAAAACACAAATTCTAGTTTCGTTCGATGTTGTGTCCCTTTTACCCAGCGTACCGGTAGATGTAACACTAAATTTCCTTGAATCCTGGCTCAAAAAACAGAACTTACCACAAAAATCAGTCGATGAATACGTCCTAATAACACGCCTTTGCATAAAACAAAATGTCTTCCAAATAAACAATAACATATACCAGCAAAACCAGGGAACAACAATGGAAAATTCTCTGTCACCATTCCTTTCAAATTTATTCAAGATTAATTTCGAAAAAACACTGCAAAACGACATTCACATACTTCCCTAAAACTTGGTTTAGTTACGTTGACGACATATTCGCGGTTTTTGACACATCAAAATACAACATCACTAACTTCCTTCAAGAACTTAACGACCAATAGGACTCGATTAAATTCACACTCGAAAAAGAAAAAGAAACACTCTACCCTTCTTAGACTTATTATTAACAAGACACAGCAAGTTAAAATTCAAAATTTACCGAAAACCAACACACACTGATAGATATATCCCATCTAATTTCAATCATCACATCTCACATAAATTGGCCCCTTTTCATTCCATGATCAATAGACTTCTTCGCGTGCCTCTCTCCCCATCTGATTACCGTAAAGAACTCGCACATATTAAGAACTGTGCAAAATCCAACGGATACGACTCTGAAATGATCGAAAACATCCTACGTAAACATAAACATAGGCTCCATGTAAAAACGCCCACTACACTAACTGACGCTTCACCCACAGACACAAAATACATTAAAATCCCCTTCACTCCTGAGCTCACCAACAAACTACAAAACATCTTCTCAAAATTCAATTATAAGAGAGTATTTGTTAACGGCAATAAAATCTCCAACTTATTACACAACCCAAAAGACACAATTCCTTCTTTACACAAATCCGGCACATACAAAATATCTTGTGGAGGATGCAACAAAATATATATTGGAAAAACAAAGCGTAAGATAGAAACAAGCTTCAAAGAACACACAGCTCATTTTTAACACAACAGATTAAACAACTCTAGTGTAGCAACACATATCCAAGAACACCACCATCCAATCACGATCGAAAACCTAGCTCTTGTAAAATCTGTAACCAACCAAAACAAACTAGACGCATACGAAAGCATACACATAAAAAAAAACAAAAATTCCGTTACGAATAACGACCGCGGCCCAATCCCCCTTTCACCTTTGTACGTTGTAATGGCTGAACCTCTTGCTCGCCCTTTCACTTCAGCACATGAAACATATAAATACCGCCTACAACACTCCCACCCCTCATTCGATCCGATCCGATTTTGTGATGCTACGCCATCTACATCCACACCTATTGGATGTTTAGCGAGCCTATAGCTAGATATGGTTCATACCCTCCACGTCGCGGATCATTCTTTACTATTAATTTTTAATTACTAACGTGGGAGTCCGTCTGCCTGGTGCGGGAAAACCCCCTCTAGGGGGGAAGTACGTAAGTCGCTGCGGGACTCCCTAGGGTTTTCCGGGACACGGCCAGGTACCACCCAGGAGTTGGCAGCACGCCTTGCTGCGAACGGGTCAATCTCGGGTGGCCGTCACTGCACGGTCGGCCCCATTTCTTCCGCGGGGGGTGGCTAACTTGTCCCACCTTCTCACCAGCTCGATCTCTCTACTATTCGTATAGGTGAAGGACTAACCCCTCCCCCAGAATGATCCGCTCACCTCCCCAAAAAATGGGGCGAAGCTCCAGTGAGCGGAACAGGCACCTCTGTAGACAGAATACCGATCCCTGCTAGCATAACAGCAGTTTTATTCAAAAAGAAACCGGAGAACAGGGAAGTTCAGATTACAAACGCGGTTGAGGCGGCGCCAGCAGAAACAAAAGGAAGCGACGTAGTGCTTGAACCCGTCGATAATTTTATAGAAAATGACGCGGCCATCTTCACGACAGTGGAGAGGGCCAAGAAAAAGAGAAAGCGCTATGAGCTTCTGGTATTCAAGCCTACAACCACCGAAACAGCCAATCGGTACGATCCACTGGTGGACGTCCCTGGAGACGCCCCCAGGAATAACAACATGGAAAAGAGACCACCGGCCATAGCCGTGTACGACATCTTAAACAATGCAGCTTTTGTCAAAACAATCCGGCAGAAAACCGGTAATAACGATTTTACCATCACAAAAACAAAAGACGGGTCAAGGCTACAGCTGACTACTAAAGCCGAATACGACGAGGTGAAAAAATACCTAACGGAGGCTGGCGCCCAGATGCATGCCTGGGCCGGAAGTAACAATACAACGCTCAGGTACCTAATTAAGGGGATGGATGAGGGGATGGACCTGGGCTTCATAAAGGAAGAAGTTGAAAAAGCTGGAGTCCCGTGCGTAGCTGTACGTATACTGGCACCTACGAGGAAGGACCTGTATGTCGCTACCATAGAGAAAAATGAGGGCTTCAGAGTCACCACTCTGTCAGGTTTAAACAAACTATACAACCACAGAGTGACTCTGGAGCCTTACAAATATCAGCGACCACAAATGTGCTTCCGTTGCAACAGGTACGGACACGGGTCCCGGAACTGCACAGCGTCACCAAGATGTTACAAGTGCGCCGGGGCCCACGAAGGCAGAGACTGCACAAATGAAAAATCTACAACGAAAGCAAAATGTTGCAACTGCAACGGAGAGCACGTTTCCTTCTCTCGGAAGTGTCCAGTATACGCGAAACATGAAGAAGCGCTCAAAGCTAAAGACAAAAAGAATGACAACACGCACAGACCAACCCAGGTCCCTCCCCCACCACCATCAGTCTGGACTCTCCCAGGAAAAATCGACAAAGGGATCGAGGCAAAAGAATTTCCGCCGCTACCAGAAAAGGAAAAAGAACCAAAGGAACAGCCCAAAAGGGAAGAAAATTTTAATAACGACTCCGATATAAAAACGTTAATAGCGACTATGGCCCAGTTTACGGCCACAATGCAACAGCAGATGACGACCATGATGACGCTGATCCAGAACCTAGTAGCCGCCATAACAGTCCAAAACGGTAATGGACGCTAGGGTCTCAAAAACGACTGCGATCATCATGGCTCACTGGAATGTAAACGGGGCCGTAAGGAATAAGGCACCGAAACTCATCGAGTTCCTAAGGAAATACTCAGTAAATATTATTTTATTACAAGAGACGCACCTACTTCCTAATGAGATCTGGGTTGTTCCTGGTTTCAAGGTATTTAGGAGGGACCGGAAAAGTACATCTCGAGGGGGCGGAGTGGCGATTCTCATCCGTGAAGGGATTGCATGCACAGAAATTAAAGACAGAAGCTCTGGCTCAGTAGAAGTGGTAGGAGTCAGAGCCGAGACCAATCTGGGGGCAATAACATTTATAAGCACCTATATCCCGCCAAAGAAAGAGCTATGCATGCAAGACCTTAATGGGCTCCTCGGCATAGACAGCGAACTGATAATAGCGGGGGATTTCAATGCAATGTTTTGAGCTTGGAACTGCAGCAAAGATATCAGGCGTGGAACTCTTCTAAAAAAATGGGCGCAAAACAGCCAACTGAAGGCAGTGGCTCAGGTAACAATGACGCGACCAGGACCAAGGAACACAGGAAGTGTCCTTGACTTTGCACTGGTCAAGAACTTAGATCGACGGACGGTGTCAAAAACGATCCCGGAATTGACAAGTGATCACTATCCAGTCATTCTAAGGATCGGGACACAAGTAACATTTTATCATCAAGACAACCTCCGCATGTGTTACGGACTTGCGGATTGGGCTAATTTTAGAAAACTAATTACGGAGACACTATCCAACGAGGCGCCCATAATATCCACCAGGGAAGGAATAGACGAGGCTGCAGAATTGTTGGGGAACGCTATCACTAACGCAGTGGAAAATGCAATTCCGCGCAGAATAACGAAAACCAAGGAAAACCTGGAGATCCCTGATGAGATAAAAAACCTCATGAAAACGAGAAATCAAATAAGAAGGCAGTTCTACCGATTCAGAACTGCTGAACTAAAAAGGGATCTTCGGGTTCTGAATAAGGAAATAAGGGACCAGCAAAGGCGACTGCGGAGATACCGCTGGTCGATCAAACTGGCCAATCTTAAAACGGAAGATAATTCCATATGGAAATACACGCGTTCCCTGACCAATTCTGCCAGGAACGACCCCCTGGTGGAAAGCCCAAGAGGCCAACTCACCACGCCCTCTGACAAAGCAGAATACCTCGCGGCTTATCTAGAGCAGATTTTCACGCCCAGTGAAGCGACGGAACACACCCCAGAAATCAAAATGGACGACGTCGAGTCCATGCTGAGGGAATAATACGATGAGAACCAAGCCACTCCGGTGTTCTCCACCAGAGAATTGGCAGAAATAATATTACGGTTGCCGAAAGGTAAATCAACAGGTAAAGATAAAATACCATACGAAATAATAAAACGACTGCCAATCTCTGTTGGAGAATACTTTGTCTCGATTCTCCACGCAGTAGTGAAAATAGGGCACTATCCAACCGGCTGGAAGCACGCAAATGTCATACGCATACCCAAGGTTGGAAGGAGGGTATTAAAAGCCTCTGATTTCAGACCGATATCCCTCCTTTCTTGCCTTGGGAAATTGTGAGAGAAGATGATATACCCTCATATCTTGGCACACGCGGAAGGGCACGGCATAATCCCCCGATATCAATTTGGATTTAAGGCAGGACACTCCACAACGCACCAGCTGAAAAGGGTAGTGGATTTTATTACGGACGTCTTCAACAAGAAAAATGTTTCTGTTGGAGTAGCTTTTGATATTAGCCAAGCCTTCGACAACGTATGGCATTTAGGCCTACTGAAAAAACTACCTGTAGCAAAATTCCCCTGCTGGCAGGTGGAACTTATTAAGTCTTATCTTAGCGACTGGCCATTCACTGTCAAATGGAATGGTGCCGAAAGTTCTACAAGAAAGAGAGCAGATGGTGTCCCACAAGGGAGTGTCCTAGGGCCACTTTTATTTTCGATATATACGGGTGACATCCGGACAAACGAGGTGGATTGGAACTCCACCGTTGCCCTATACGCGGACGACTGCGCAATAATGATGCGTACCTTTCAGCCGGAAATGGCCGCGCGATGTGCCCAGAGGCTAACGGAAACACTAATCAAATACTACAAACAGTGGAAAATCGAGATAAACCCTAACAAAACACAAGCGATCCTCTTCAAAAAGAAGGATGCCAAAGCGCCAAAGAATCTTGTAATTAAAGGTGTGGAAATTCCCTGGGCGAAACATATCAAATACCTAGGCATAACTATGGACGAAAAGTTGACCTTCTACGATCATGTAAAGAAGGTAAACCTTACGGCAGCGGGGAAAAGAGCCAGACTCTTTTCCCTTTTTAACTCAATTGACGTGTCCAGGGAAATAAAAACCCACTTGTATAAAACAATGATCAGACCTACACTTTTGTACGCATCGCCAGTATGGTCCGGATTTTTAATGCAAAAGTCATGGAGAGTACTTGAGACCGCGGAGAGAAAAGTTTTAAGACGAATAACCAGGACATGGGGTCGAAATATAAACCTCCATGATACTCTGAAGACAAAACCTATTAGGGAAGTCGCTAAAGATTTAGCCATTAAATACAAGTACACACTAGAAGCCAAAACGAATGATGTTCTCCGCGATCTCGCAACAAACAAAGTGTCGGTCTGGGATAGGTACAAACGAGCATTGGCATCCACAGGCGAAGAGGATTGGGTCCCTCCTAATAAGCGGCGAAAACGATTTTAATACTGACCAATATGTTTTACTACACAGGTGAGGTGCCTGTATAACACATTCCTTTTCAAACTACGACGTTGAGTAAAGCCTCTCTGGAGGCAACTCAGAAATACAAATACCACGGGAGGGTATGAACCACAGAGCACCTCTCATTACACATCAGCTACTGATGATGAGGGCATTGCTCTCGAAATACGTATTTAGTACGTTTACCTCATTTTTAGAGATCTTGTGTGCGTGCATTTGAGTGCTTGCGTGTGTGATTGTTTCGTCTGTTAGGTCCCTGTCGTTGCCGGAAGGCACATAAAACTACAGGCCGCTGTGTGCGATATTAGGTCCCTGGCGTGGTTTAATCTCCCGTAAACCTAGTATTATTTCCCCGTTCCTTTCCCCTTTTTTCCCATTATCTCTTGACGTGTACGTGTGCGTGTGTTTGTGGTTGCTTACTAGGTTCCTGTCGCGGTCGTACTGACTCACAAACCTGGCGCAGAATAATTTTTCGCAAACCCGGTCCCGTTTCCTTTCCACCTTTAGGATCAGTGCTTGTGCGATTGAATGAGTGAATGTGTGTGAGACATCAGGTCCCTGGCGTGGAGTAACAACCCCTAAACCTGTAAATTTATAATTTTTATTGTCTTTTCCTGCCTTTCCTCCCCCTTTTTCATTGTGTGTCTCTAATTTTGAATTTTACGGTTAAGGAGTTAATTCTATTTAGCATCAATTTCGCCGTAGTCTCCATCTTTACTTATTTATCTAAGACTATGTCTATTCTTAGTCTTCTTTACCTGTTTTTGGAGATAAATAACCCTTTAGCAGTTAAATCCTTCTTTTTAGACTTCCTTTTTCCAATCCTGGGCTACTGATGTCCCATGTGGGCCACAACATCTCCGTCTAAATTCAAGTGCTTTGATCTTCCGTTGAACTTCTTTCTTGCGATCGCAAAGAACCGAGTTCCTGACTTTCGTTCGCTAAGTAAACAAGGTGTTCTCGCCGCTTTTAAACTGTGTCCCCTGAATCTCCGGCGGATATACATTGATTTCCATTTCCTTCACTCTGCGGTGAGTAGTCTGTTCAGGTTTACTGATATTTGCTCATTATTTTCTACGTGTTCCATCACGTTCCACTCATTTGAGTTCTCTCTTTCATCTTCCACCTTTCCTGCTGTCTTTATCTCAAAGGTCGTCGCACTTTTGTCGCATTCCTTCCTCATTTGATACTTTACTAAAGGTAGCACCCTCGCTGGATATTTCATGCAGGTCGTCGCTCCTCCGTGCCTCCATGGGTGACGAATATCTCTGGCTACACTGTCTTATTCTTGCAATTTTAATTCTCATTACTTCCATTTTATATTGTTATTACATGTATTTTTAATTTGTATTTGTTTGTATTTTTTATATGTATAATTATTTTTTTTATTTTGTATTTTATACGTATTTTTATACTGATTTGGGTGTATTGAATGTAAAAGCCAATGTGGTTTTTGGACCAAAATAAATTAAATAAGTAAAAACCTCTTCAACCATTTCTTTTCACCCTTCAGAAGCGCCGCGAGAAATAATCTGGTTAAAAGAAGCTCTGGAGCGCAAAGAGACGGTAGAACGAATGGTAAATGAAGAAATGCAAGAGACTTCCTTTGCGTGTAGCACGGAACAAGAGAGAAAGAGAGCCCAACAGAAGGATAGGAAGAGAAGGCGGCCAAATTTTCTCCGCTAGAGGAGTCAAGAGGTTACGCGTCTCGCATAAGCAACCATGACATCTAGGCTTCTCTAATCATCGCCATATGCTACTAAAACATGGGTTGACTTAAATTACACACGAGGAACGAGGGAGAGAGAACGGAACGGTTAGATATAAAAAGGGCGAGGGAGTTAGTGTCGCACATCCCTATCCACCCTTCCTCTCTTATCCCTTTTACCCGCTTTTCCTTCCTCCCTCTATAACCCAAATAAACTTACTCTCCTGTCTCTCCATAACCGCCTTTCGCCTCTTTCTGCCTACATTTCATGTGCATCGAGACACGGGAGGGAGAGAGAACGTGAGTGATGGAGAGAATCGAGAATTTC
This sequence comes from Tanypteryx hageni, assembly GCA_028673005.1. Lineage (NCBI taxonomy): Eukaryota > Metazoa > Arthropoda > Insecta > Odonata > Petaluridae > Tanypteryx > Tanypteryx hageni. The sequence goes on from CM054116.1 coordinate 48,809,460, forward strand.
GCGCGATATGCACAGGAGATGGAACGAGGCAAAATGAGGTTAGAGGGAGAGTGAGATAGAGATAGGTGGGAGACAGCATCTTTATTCAGGTTAGTGGCAGAGAAGAGGGGGAAAAGGAAGGGAGAGAAGGGTACAAAGTGGTGGGGTGTGCAGGAAGGGAAGGAACGTTTCAGTCTGCCGAGTACGTAATGGGTTATTAGGAGCGTGGAAGGTCCTCCTTGCCATTCCTCTATCCTCTGAGAAACCAATTCCGCATTTGGAGTTTGAGTGTCCCGTGGGTCGGCACAGTGAAGCGAGAGTAGACGTGACCTTTCCTGCAAAAACTAGATATCGCCTTTATGTCGTTTTCCCAACCCTGTTCTACAGCGTCTTCATCTTCGGTGTTCATCCTCCTGACACATCCTTCAATGGTATGTTTTCCTGATAAGTCCATGTAATCTATGATGCTGACGAGCCTAGAAGAAATTGATTGATTCAACCGAAAGAATTTGTTACCGAGTCTTACGTCCCTTACCTATCTACCATCATCCGTGGGTATCTCTTTCTTTCACAAATATACGTTCTGTACCGAAGAATCAAACCCATTCTTACTTTCTGAATGTTGTAACATATGGCGGTGGTGAATAGGAAAAGGTTAACAATCGACTGCCATGTGATGGAAGAATAAAAAAATTACGATGAAGAAATAAAAAGAAGACGGTGGCGGAATGGATTCTACTCCATTCTCTATGTTCTTCTGCAGCGGAAAAAATGTCCCGTTGCTATTTCACCGAGGCTCCGAGATTGTTGTAATGCGGAAGCATTTCTCTCGCGTGAGCGATGCATTTTTTTCTTTCCATGCTTCATCCATGCCGTTTTTCGCGTTCCCTTCCCTCTTTCACCAATGGAGTGCATCTAATGTCTTACACGACGACGTATTTTTTGGATAAGGCGCTGTACTAATGACTATTCTTACAAATTGTCATATTTCGTGTATTTTTTGGACGGCTTGGTTTTATTTCTTGGCGGACGAAATGACTTACGAAACTGTGGAAGTTAAATTCGTCAGAGTTGCGATTCGGAGCCCGTGGATAAATGGATAAAATCGATTCAGTCAGTTCGATGCTCGCAGCTCCTTTGAAAGAATGGGATGCCTGGAGATTATGTAACCCAATTTTTAACATAGTTCCATTTCAAAATTTCAATTCGTAATATCACGGTTGTTTTAAACTATCGATAAGTTTTAAAAATTCGATTATTTTCTATTAATAACGCATGAAAGCTCTTTTTCAGCGCCTGACGAACCATTGATGAAGTTTTAAGTCGATTTTCTACCTTTTTGTGTTTATTTCTACGCATAAGAGATTACGGGTAAGGATTACTTCACGTAAAGTCTGAATACAAAATACATATCTCTAGAATGAAATTAAATTTCTCGGAAGAATTTACATTGAAAAAAGGAAAATTATAAAACAAAATCTCTTCAGAAACCTAGATGCAGGCGGGATCAATAAAGTAACCGGATTTTGTCCGAGTCATTTCAAATTAGACGATATCCAAAACAGTGAATTGTGAAAATCATATGTTGTGTGCGTTCTGTTGCTTTCGAAACCCTACAGAAATACCTCGGAGTTCAAAGTTTCACATGTGGTGACGAGGTTATTGCTACCGTCACAACGCAGGGCACAGCCTTATATTACAAAGGCCCTGGGAAAATTGCCCGAACAAACTCGGTGACTACGTTGAAGAATAATACACCTCTATCAAAATGAACTATAAGTTTTATTTAATTCAAACAATAAATTTGGGAAATATATCTGACCACTTATTTATTTATCTGCCTACCCATAATCTTATTTAAACAACTTTATTCGAAACCTTATTGGGAAGATACTTTTATCTAGACAAATTTACTCTCTCCGTAAAAGACGTTTACGAGTCCTTTGTTGAAGCATATTGCTATTAAATTAACTCGGTTAGGACAGGTACATGCAATAATGAACGAGATAGCTCTTGATAAGCGCAAGTAACACATGCATTTTAGGTCGAAGTAGTTAAGGTTATCCGCACAGTCATTGCCAAAGAAAACGAGACAAGATATTTTTCTACTCATAGCACTTAGCACGGCAGCTACCGGGCGGTCTAGAAATACTAGAAAAAGGAAAGTCGGCAGTGAATCTTCCTCTAAGCCCATAGATCTCCAGTAGACAAACGGTAATTAGGCTTGAAGTAGAAAGATAACGACCGTTCCCGTGAGAAAAGCAAATAAAAGAAAGGATTAAAAAAATGCATCCAATCCTCTCCACCTCTCACTTCGGCTACCAATTCAACTACGACCGGGACTTGTTACTCGCATTGTTGAGTAAGCTTTGGAAAAAGTAGGCGAGTGTAAGGCGTGGAAGCAGAAACGAGGCAAAAATAAAATATAAAAGACGCAGGCGGCACATCTTTTGTTCGGGAGGCATTTTCTTTTTGCTGTTAAATAAAAAATAAGAGACTGTATATGGGAGGGGAAGTGGAGAGGGGAAGCAAGCTCCTCCCCCCTCACCTCCCGCTCTGACGACCACTTTTCTCCCTTCCACTTCCTGCAATCTCCTCTACTACGATATCACCCTTTTTCTCTATCTCTCTCGCTCTCTCTTTGCCCCGCGTTCATCGCATGTGTTTCTGGTCTCACACACGCCCGCGCGCTCACACACACACGATCGCGTAGAAACTAGGTCACAATCTTTTGTTCTGCCGAACTTTTTTCTCTATCTCTCTCACTAACTTCGGAAAATCTCTTCGACTCTCTCCCACTCTTTCTTTAACTTTCCGTCTATTTATTTCTTTTTAACTAAAATTTTAAGTGAATTAGAGGGTGGAGTGTGATAGAGAAGTGAAAGAAAGAGGTAAGGATAATAAGGTAGAAGAACAGAATAGCTATAGGATAAGGGTATAGAGATGAAAGATAATATAAAGGAGAACACGAGAGAATAGGAAAGGGAGAAGACGGGAATGAAAAGAGGCGAAGAGAAATAGTAGTGGTAAGAGGTAGGTAGTACGTCTCCCGTATGCAGTAAAAGGGATACGGGTGTAGTACAAAATATGAGGGTTGAGGAAAGGCGGACCTATCTTCCTGCCTTACCTAGCACCCACACAATCGCCTTCTAACAAGCCTCACGCCCACCTCCCCTTTCCCTCCCCTACTCCCACCCCCTCCTTACTCGCTCGTCGCTACTTCACCTGTGGAGGGTGATAGGAAGACGGCCCTCCCCCTCTTAACCATCCAACCTCTTTTAGGCCCTCCTCCAAGGCGTAACGTTCGGGTCTCGAATTCCAATTACCCAACTAAAGCACGTTTTTAGGGTGGTTATTAACGGTCCTGAATAGTCGATAGTGTATGCCGAATATTAAAGGACCCTTTTGTATGTTAAATAGGGTTAGACGGGGACCACTCCCCGAGTGTGCTAAGTGTGGGCGGGGAGGTGGGGAGAGTCGCGAATCTATTTTTAGGATTTACGTCTTTCGCGATGGCGGCGCTTCGGGTGAGGTTATGCAACCGACGGAGCTTTTATTGCATGGAGAATGTTTTTTTATTTTACCCAAAAAGTTTTCCTTTTTGCTCCCCTTCGTGAACTGAAATGAAAAGTTAATGCGACCCCTTTAAATCATCACGGAATCTCGTTCTAGGATATCGATTCGCGCTGTTATGCTACCTCCATTTGAATATCGTTAGATAAATGAATTGTTTCATCGAAGTATGCGGATTTTGAGAAAATCCTTAAAAACATGTTATTTTCTTAAATTTAGTTTTTGTAATGTAATATATTTTCCTTTTAAACCTGGATAAGTATTTCTAAAGGTCTTATCTTTTATAATGACATATGTGCTCAACACATTCAGAAGTAAGGAATAAATTCAACAATATTTGTACATTTGAACAACACATTCATTTTTCGTCTCAAGTGTTACCAATTTAAAGAAGTGAACGTCATAAATTGTTTATGGGAAGTCAGTTATCACACAAAAATCTAAATTTTGCCAGGAATAATGTATTTTAAAAAATCTACCTGGTCAACAAAAATAAAGGTATCACTTGTCTTATTTTGTGGATATGTATCAACTTGAAATCGTGCCGAAAGTATATAAAAGTGAGTTATACTAAGCAAGGGTATTTATAATTTCACTCAATTCCATGTAAATATTTTTCTTTATAAATTATTTGCCCTGTTTTATAAGCTCACTAAAATAACCTTTAATCAAAATCCACCTGTGTGCATATGTTCAGCAACAATCATTTAACACAATTATTGATATTTAGTCGAAATTTACACAATGACAGACACGCGTCGGCTCTCCCACAAAGATACATATATGCAGTGAATACCGCTTTGTGGAACCACTGGTTAATAGACTCTGTCGTTCATTCGAATCAGCTTAGGAAGAAAAAACCATTTGCACGTTATTTCATGAAGAAATCGCTCATATTGGAATTAAATATTTCGTCTTCTTTAAATAATAATTCTTATTTGCAATACGGCAGAAAATTAAAAGGAGGAGCTGCTTCTCATCAGTAGGGCAATGGACCCGCGATGTTTACAAAGTACTTCACCGCCAGTAATCTACAAGAATAATGCCTGCGCAGATATTCAGCGAATTCCTTGCAGAATAGGATGGGAACCGGTGGATAATAAGAGGAAAATCTTCCAATTGCTTGATAAATGCACGGCTCATTTTAAAGCGTTGAAAAGAAACAACTGATATCCCTAACAGCAAATGCAACCTTAATGAGAACGGAGAACGGAGCGATATAGAGGATCGTTTTTCCCTAGGACGATAAGAGACCATAATAGGAAAAGATAACGTAGGAAAACTATGGACCCTTGGTGCACTGCACCCCCTGCCATCCGCCAAAAAGGTGACTTGCAGGGTATAATGTAGATGTAGATGAATGATCCAACCTGTGGACAAAGGAATAATCAAAATCCTGAAGACCCTCATGACATTAGAAAGATGGCTGTCAGAGTTATTGACGGAGATGATGGTGGTAGGAAAGAGGCAGGTGAAATTGCTCAAAATATTATCTTATATTTAAAAATCTCTTTCAAATGGCTGTTTGAGTGTATTTATGGCCAATCAAACTCTTTGTTCATTATAGCCGTAACTCCTTCGACGCTGGACACACAGAAGGAAGTAGGAAAACCAGGTGCCGCCATTAGCCTACTCTTTACGAAAAGCATCAAGGGGGCCAGTATTTCTAATGGAATCAATCTGTTGTTATAATCGAATCCCCTTTGTCCAATGTATTTCTACTACGCGGAATCCACTGTATATATTTACATAAACACGGATATGTCATCATTCTTTAAGTGCAATTGTTTGTAATTTCCATAAAGGTCTTCAATTCAACATTAACGAATTCGAGCTATTAAAGCAATACGCCTCTATTTATGGTATGATAAGTTTGCATAAAATTTCTTAGTAATGGTAAACGACTAGCCACAGAAGAAAGATAATCAAAATTCATTATGTGCATGTTAACTAATTTTATGATAAAATAGAATGGCTATAGATTTTTATTATAACGCTAAACAAAAAAGGTTAATTTGTAAATATATCCTTAGCATTTCGATTATAGTAGGGCGCTCACTCCCTCCAGAAACCACAAAGATTTACTATAAAACTACCAAGGGATTTTCGCCAAGTAAATTAAATATCCATGGTCTTTATTACTCCGTACCATCACATTGACCCTTTAGTAGGCGCGTAGGGGTCTACATGACCCAAATAAATACTTGATAGACTATTAGACGATAAAAATTCTAATTAATTACTTATTCTTGTTCTATAATAATTATTTCTGCTCTTGTACGTCATTGCAGAGTATTTTACACCAGTATAATTCATTAAATAAATATAAAAAACAGTATCATGATGATAGAGCAAAAATGTAACCTGGGATCATACAAATCCCAGGCGCCTGCTTGTGTTTGTGAACCTACTTTAGATTTAAGGTGAACAAATTACTCGTTATGTGGAAAAGAAATGAGCTAGCTGTAAATCGGAAAACTTCGACGGGTGAGGATTCATTCGAATCATCTAGCACAACATACGGAAAGAGGATCAGGTCATAAAAAGAAGCCATATCTCTCATTTCAAAGGAATAGAGCAAAAGACAGAGCGAGGTCGCGCACAAAAAACAAACCTCTTCCTCCACAGTAAAACTTACTGTTTTGATGGCGCGAAGACACGAGCAGGAGAGAGGAGAGGGAGAGGATAAGAGGGGTTTGGAGGGGAATAAAAGAGACTCGGTTTTTTACTCTCCCCTTTTACGAATGGACGAGGATTTCGGGACGTGACGTCGCAGGGAGAGATGTTGTGGGAAGGCGTCGCGCAGGGGTCCAGTCGTGTGGCTACGCGCTGCAGGAGAATGGGCGGGCAGGGTAGGGCCGGTTTAAAAGTCCCTAGGTTATGGCGAGGCGCGGGAGGAGGAGTAGAGACGTGATTGGTTAGGATGGGAGGAGAGAGGGTCTCGGGAGACGGCTGGAGGGAAATAGGAAAGGCGGGAGAGAAAAAAATCGCGGGAGACGTAAGGGACGGCCGTGGGAAGCGGGTTAAAGGCAGGAAAGGCGGAGGGGCGGCGAAATAGAGACTGCAGGAAATCCGACCGGAAAAATAGAAGCGAGGAACCCCCCACGAAGCCGAGGAATATGGACTTCATAAAAGGAAACGGGCCAGTTAAGTCTCACGGTCTCCGTTGTACAGCATACACACACACACAGAGGCTCCTCCACCAACCCTCACTCCTTTCTCTCTCTCTCTCTCGTTGGCGGGAAAAAATCCCTAGCCTACTCGATTTAACAGAACCCCATCATCATGGAAACTTAATGCTCCCTCTACGGCGTTCACATCACGATACACTTAAACCCACCCTTTTCTCTCTTTCTATCTCTCTACTTTTCTCTCTATCTCCGTCTCTAGATCTTTTCTTTCTCCTTTTATTTCTACCAAAACAAAGTCCGCTTACCAAAACTTCATCTCCCTCTCTCCCACCCGTCCCGACTGCATTATCTCCGCCCACTTCCCAAAGCCACCCTAAATCCTCTTCGCTCTTTTAACTCCTACTTCACCTTTATCACGAATCCTCCTCTCCATTCATTTCTCGGCCTTTCTCCATTCTACGGAGAGGAAAAAAGAGAATCATCCCGTCCTATCCTCTCCCTCTATCTATCCTTCATCCCCATTACCATAGCAGTGCCACCCTCCAACATATCTATCTCAGAAACGCTCCCGCGTATAAAAAAAGAGAAAAAAGAAACCCTCTTCCCCATCCTCTAGGAATCGCCTCGTTTTCCTACGTCTTCATCGTCTCCTATTCTTTTTATAAATCCCTTGGCGATAACGAACTCGGGAGATAAGAGGACTTTCTCTTTCACTCTCTTTAAGGCTTATCACGGAGGACCTAGGAATATTTACGCATTCGGGAGGGGTTATCCGTTTTTTAAGGTGTGGCAGTTTAGAGAGAAAGATTAGATTAGATACAGTATTTATTTGGGGCGAGATTGAGACTAGGAAGTCCCATCTTTCACCTAACACCTCGTCATGATACAAATATAATAATAAATTCAAGACTAATAATATAATAATATTACAATAACTAGAAAAAGATAATAATTTTGTGAGAAAAATAACAAAAGACAAGAGAGGGATAGGAGGGGGAGAGAGCGAGGGATAAGGATGGAGGGAAAGAGCTGGATGGAAGGAGGGAGAAGGATGGAGGGGCAAGAATGAAGGGAGAAGGATGGAAGGAGGGAGAGGAATGGAGGAAGTGAGAAGGATGGAGGGAGTGGAGGGAGAAAATGGAAGGAGAAGGATAGAGAGAGAGAGTTTGGAGGGAGGGAGAAGGATAGAGAAAGAGATGGAGGGAGAGGGGAGGGTGGGGGGAGAAAAAGGGAGGGGGGAGAGAAAGGGAGAGGAGGGGGAGAGAAATGGAGTGGGGGGAGTGAAATGGATGGGAGAGGGGGGAGAGAGATGGGGAGAGGGAGAGAGAGATGGGGAGAGGGAGAGAGAGATGGGGAGAGGGAGAGTGATGGGGAGAGGGAGAGAGATGGGGAGAGGGAGATATGGGGAGAGGGAGAGAGATGGGGAGAGGGAGAGAGATGAGGAGAGGGAGAGAGGTGGGAAGACGGAGAGAGAGAGGGAGAGGGATTAGGAGAAAGTGAGGAAGGAAAGAGGGAGAGTCAGACAGAGAGAGGGAGGGGTCCTTTACTTCCATCGTTTACTTTCATGCGTCGAGGGATTACGTATGGCAAATGACTTTTTATATACCTTTACCGCATTATTCGAAAATCCGATATCCTATCGCACACTTATTCCTCCTCGATTGGTCGTTTTTCCCCTTTCCTTTCTCACGATTCTCTCTCTCTCTCTCTCTACGGAGGAAGACGAAAGAATGAGAAGGCGTGAAATGAAAGGAAATGCGTGAATTCTGACCGCGTGCTGGCGTCTTTATTTTTTACCCTACTTCTGCGTTCGTCATGCGTTGAGGTGGGAGGAGAGTTGGAGGAGGCGGAAGGTATATGCGATCATACTGAGCACGCATTCTCACGTGATAAAAATTCAGGAGAGAGCCCAAAATGGAAAGTTGTAAATCTAAACGTTAGTGTGTGTGTGTGTTTAGGATAGAACTGACTCACGTTCTCAGTGCCCGTAGGAGTTGATGTGGAATACAATTTTATAGATGAGGGCTTCTCTTCTCAATATTAATGAGCGCGCAAGAGAGATGTAATGCGTATAAACTTCTGAAAGTGAGAAAAGTGAATTGTTAGTTAGCGTCCCGAGAGAGGATATAAAATGATACTGTGAATGTAGAAAATTGCGGTTTTGGGTCAAGGTATCTCAGCAATGCTTTTCCGTAAAATATGGCGCAAATTAAACAACCAAAACCGGTCTACGCTGTAAATACGAACATGAATTTTTATAGGAAATGGTTACCGTGTGAAAGAAAAACCAGCCATAAGAATGACAGTTTTTCTGATCTTCAAAGTTGGAATATGTACATTTGTGGATCACAATTAGCAACCTAATATCAATAATTGCACAAAATTAATTATTCCATGATGCGAGGCAGCAGAAAATATGATGCCCACAATTTTCCTTCTCTTAATCTTAGTAAAACCTTTTCTTTAAAGTGAGCGTATCGTTTGGATAAATATAAAATTCGTCCGGAATATAACGGAAACAATTATTGCAAAAAACTGACGTAGACGCTATTTTATAACATTTGATCGTATGTTTTTATTGGGTAAATTTACGCTTGATATCCTTTCAACGTGGAATTCCAATATTTTAAACTCGAGAAATAATACTCATTCTAAATAGAACAGCTGGCTGGTATTGCAATACGTTCATATAAGAAATTTTAACCTGTTAAAAGTAACCTATATTTTTCGTTACTAACACGTTTAAATAAATATACATATTTGCGATTATTAAGAATAATATCTACTTCATTTTAACCTAAACATTAAAGGAACTCTGAAAATGATCCTTTATCCTATTAACACATCTAGAAGTCGTACTCCTCAAGTTTAGAATTACTAATACTAAACTAGGATTTTTAATCGGTAGCCGCGAGTTACAGAGATTATTTTTAATTTACGGGCCTGCGAAAAAAGTTTCACCTGCACTTAACACAACCAACTTGACGTTCAAGAATTTGTTCTTACCTCTCCCAATCTCCCATGCAAGCAGCCTCGCGAATACCGGGACCTGAATACTTCAGAAAACGATTCAACTCTTTTCAGAATCGCTCGGTAAAAGTTTAGGAACGTTTTCCGAGATAAAAATATATTTGCGAGAGATTCGAGAGTGAAATGTATGAGACATTTTTTTATTTAGCTAAGCAGCGATGACGTTCGGGTTGGAATGAAGAAGGAAAACGGGCGAAGGGCATGAGAGAGAGAGAGAGAGAGAGAGAGAGAGAGAGTAGGTGGAGAAGAGAGAGTTCCGAGGAACTGATGGAAGTTTTTTGACCGACGGAGTTTATATGGGATTTATGGAAACGGGGATTACAAACATGGCCAAAAAAGTCATAAGGGCCATTACAGACTCCCGGCCTAGCACTCAGGCCTCTCCAATTCCTAAATCCAAGACTTTCTAACTACCCTCTCCGATCTTCTCTCCAAAAAAACGCGCCGTCCAATGCAGTTCACTTTCGGATTTTACCTACGATAAAGAAAGCGGACCTTAATCTCTTCAGAATCTCCCACTACCTCACTCTCACCCTTTCACTTCTCACACTTATACTTTCAAAAGCCCTTAAGATTTAAAAGATTTTTTCTCAAGCAGACTTTAATCTTTTCCCCATATGCACTTCGTTATGAAAGGAAAACTTGACGATCCTATCCCAAACCCTACTTAGTTGATTTTCGTATTTTTTCATTCCATCTTTGGTCGTGAATTTAGTTCCATCACGCGGATGGAAATGGGTAACATAACTAAGAAAAGAGACAGTCGTTCGGATTTTGTAAGATACTAGGGGCTCCGCCTCCCAACGCCGATGGCATCCAACCCCGTGCCTCGCTTAGCGGTGCGTGCGTGCGTGCGGTGCTTCGATTTCAGATTCTAATTCTCGGTAAAACCGTTGGAAATAAGTGGCATGGTGCATTTATTTACAGACCAACAATTCATTTACAAAAACCTACTCGCGAATTGTATTTTTGCTTATTTTATTTTTTTTTTAAACTTGTAAAACAATTTCCAACGTGGCCAACGTGACTCTCAAGTTGCAAAATACCGAGCGACTTCATACTGTTTAAGTTCCGACACGGCCCATCAACCGCGACTGCAAATGCCTAGGCCCTCGGAAATACTAATGCAGCTCACCATCAGAAAAAGGCTGCACGCCCATGCCCTAAGGTAGCGCGAGCTATCCCCACGACTCCATCCGCCCCATCTCCAACCACACTGTCCATGGTAAATACTCTCTCCCCTCCATTCATGAAGCATCTCAAAACCTTTAAAAAATGTAGCGATTCTTTGTTTCGTGTTATTTAAAATAATTAAAACGATTTTCTTGTCTGATAATTGAGTATGGATCATTCCTACGGAATTTATTTCTGAAAATGCATGCGATATCGCATCAAAACGCGAACTAAAAAGTCATCATCATGTCGTCGTTTGGTCTCTAGAAACTTCATCTACAGATATTCATCCACGACGTATTGCACAAATATCAACCGTGTACTGATTATGTCCACTAAAATGTTTCCATTGCTCTTATTGAAGATTTTCCTATTTGAGAACTATGGAGAAAAAATTATTTTCCACCGAATAGTCTGAGACGCAAGGCAATATTTTTCACTAAATTTCACGCCGCGCAAATTTTTAAATCTTTTTCGGTTGAAGTTACTTTTATTGTACCTGAAAACTGGTTCATCCTGTAATAAACGTAATTCCTTCTATTCAACCGTTTTTAAATGGGTCACCAGCTTGCACAGGAAAAATGACTGGGGCTAGTCTCGATTAATGAAACGTGTTCGGCGCAGATTTGATTGGTTACTGCTCCTTGATTAACCCTGGAATGCATAGCGGGGTACAACTGGATCGCAGGTGTTTCCATCTTTATCATAAACTGCGAAAGTTCGCATTCATTTGAGGTGTGTAGTTTCATTTACTCCAGTGTCCCCAAAGTGTGTATGATCGTGCTTGGCCCAGACAAAGTTTTCCGTTCTGTTGATCTTATGAACGTGACGATAGGATGTGAATTATGTTCTTCATGCCAACGAGTTCAAGATCGTAATAGAAAATACTTTTGTGTAAAGATTAATAAATAATACAGCGTGTGCTGAACATTTGAGTTTGCCTCAGTCTACTGTAAAATTATTATTTTTATCAGTTGCAAAATCGAAATTTTTATTTTAGACCAAGATTTAAAAATAACTATTTGTTACGGAACTTCTTTGCCATTTTATAAATAAAAAGTATTGGGGTCCATATGGACCCCCACCAATGCATTAAAGATAATCTGATTCACCTATGCGATCCAGGATAATTATCAATCCATTCCTACTCAGTGCGAAAGAAAATAAAGTATTTTTAAATAATTTAAACGGCTGGTGACCAACTTCGCAAAATTACGAGATTTGGAAATGAGCAGTGAATGTGCAAAAGGTTAATTACTTTATCAATTACAAAAAAGGACGTAATGAATTTATGCTAATTCGTAATGCGTAATGCTATTAACCAGTATGCATGCAATACCAATACCTTTACATCGGAATTTTTAATTGACAAGAATATAAATTAGCAGTTTAGGCTGAATATTTAGCGTTTTGAATGCATTTTTACTCAAATTTTCACAAAGACTATGCATCCGCGAGTATAATTTATTAATTTAAAACCATAGCCGTCGTCTAAGTTGTTGGTAATCATGATCATTAGTTATTAGTACACATACCAACAACTTCACTAAACGAATCTACATCAGTATTTTGGAACATGAGAAAAGACCCAACGATGTACACGCCACGTTATTTAGGATATCATTCTGCGTCTAATATAATTCTAAAGCGAAATTGCATTTTATAATGCCACAATATTTCACGGATATAGCTTTCTAGGGAAATTTCCCACTTCCTTCCAATTCCGCAATAACAGGGATTTCATTTACGCGTCGATTAGACGGCGAGCGCACTGTTCCGCAAATTTGTAAAGTCGGCCCATTCGAGTCGCCGCGATATGCCTTTCGGTGCCCTCAGCGGGCGTCGACATCGGTCACGTAGCTCGCGATTCATAAAGCCCGATGGCTGCGTGACGGCGATGCACTCAAAAAATTGGACCCTGGCGGAAGTCGAGCGAAGTAGGCGACGATCGTTCTTCTGGGCAAAGGCGGACATTCTATCTTCTCCACTTGTTTGTTAAAGTGGAAATCGGGAGTTTACTTTTCACGTCTTTTCACCCACGCGATATATGCGCCATCTTTCTCGGCGCGAGAGAGACGCTTCCATTGCTCGATTTTGACTCGCTCGTGCTCGGATTGCGGCGCTATTATCGGACAGTTCCGGGCGTTTTTCTCGTACATGCGGTCATCTTAGCAACGCAACAAGATTTCAAACGTGGAGAGTATTTCTGAAAAGCCACACCTACCGAATTTCGGTGCCAAAGATGTTTCAACGAAATTATTCCAATTGAAACGATGTCGTTCGAAAAAATGCCAATTATTTTATACGAGCTTATTTGCACGCTCGGATAGGCATGGTTAGCCGCAGATTGCTCTTTGAAAACCTTATATTTTTAGTTATTAATTGTACAATCAAATAATTGGAGGTGCGACTTCAGATAAGGGAAATTTATAAGTCACTAAACAAAACCCCCACCAAGTTTCAGGGGACGTGGTGCTTCGCCTCGTTAACGGAAGATGTGACAACTCGAAGTTAATTCAATAGAAATATATCGAGTTTTCCTTGTGGTTAAAATCAAATTGACACTATCTGCATCCCCAAATGTCATAAAAAGATTATGTAAACCAGATCTGCGTTTAGACTACCAAACAACAGTAATTATTGGTATTCGCCGATAGTAAGTCCCAAAAGAATATTGGACGCATTTTTATTGCGCCGTTTGAGGATGCCCGCCAGAGGTTCGCTTATATGCATTTAAAATAAAATGTATTTGTGTAATTATTTTGTCGCATAAATATTTTGGGATGAGTATCGAGTGTGTGCTTCCCACCTTGTGCTAAAACTATTAGCGCCTTAAAAATGTACGTTCCTATGGTATAAATAGTATTATAGTGGAAGCATGGTTTACTTTGCAGTTTCCGATATCACAAGGAATAATTTTAAACAGTTATGTTTTGGATTCAGTTAATACCGTTAAACTATATTCTGGATGCCCACTTAATGCATGAACTACTAGTTAATTACTGCGGTTAATGGGCCACACTCCTACTCTCAAATACTCCGGCCGCCTCGCCTTCATCTACAAATTTTACGCGGCTATCTCGACCTAACCCGCAGCACTTAAAATATCTTAGCCCGAAGGAAATTTATGGTAACACCCGGCAATAGTTACGCTTGCGCTCTTGAGTTATTTTTAAAGGTTTGTACGATTATAAGCAATTATTTTTGGTTAAATACAAGTGAAAGTAAAGCTAACAAATTTATGTAATTTAACCACGAAAACTCAACTCCGGAGGTTAATGGTGTTTTCTCTTTTAATGGTATTTTCTTTACTGTATTACCTACTTGCTTTGTTTCACCTGTCATTTAGTTTATAGAATTACATTAACCTTGCCACTAGGCCTAGAGCCTAACTACATTGTAAATTAAATGAATACGTGCGGCGAATATTTTAAATAATTTATAAACTACGATATTCGAGACCTAATACCTAATTCCCTATTTTCCATTGTCATAATTGCCATACACGCAAATTCTGCGCTAAACAAGGCTTTACCTTTTCTCCTTGCGCAATTCCGTAAAATAGTTTTAAGCAATATTAGCTGCATATATGTATATATATATATATATATATATATATATATATATATATATATATATATATATCCCATCCTTCACTGTCCTTCACCCACCAATCCTCTACCTCCCACATCACATTCCTGGATGTCGATCTTTACCTTCAAGACAGCCAAATCCGCACCTGTGTTCACATCAAACCCACCAACAGCCTCCAATACCTCCACTTTGATAGCTGCCATCCCCTTCATACCAAAACCTCTATCCCCTATGCCCTTGCTCGTCGAGGATGGAGGCTTTGTTCCGATAGAGCATCCCTTCTAGAGTATTACTCTGTCCTCGAGGATGCTCTTCTCAAACGTGGTTACCCTCCAGTCTTGGTCCGCGAACAGATCCATAGGGCGATGACGCCTACCCACATTGGATCTCATCCTCACACACCCACTATTCCTGCATCTACCCCTCCACTCACTCTTACGACACTTTTCCATCCTGGTATCCACGAAGCTCTCAAAACAATCCTTCATGCTGCCCACCCAATTCTTACCTCTTCCTCCCATCAGTCCCTCTTTATCAACCTTTTTGCCAATCCTCCGCTCCTCTCCTTCCGCCGGCCCCCAAATTTGGGAAATATCTTGTGGAGGAAGGATCTTCCCACTTCTACCACGCTTCTTGCAATAGGTTCCCACCCCTGCGGAAAACCTCGCTGCCTCACTTGCCCTATCCACCTACCATCATCTTCTTTCTCGAGTCCCTCCACCAACATCACCTACCCCATCACCTCCAGAAGCAACTGCACCACCCGTAACGTCATTTACCTCCTTACCTGCACCCTTTGTCCCGCGTTTTACGTAGGCCTCACCAGCAATCCGTTAAACATCCGAATGAACGGTCACCGGAATAGCGTTTCTCTCAGACGCCCCCTCCCAGTTGCATTACATGCTAATACCCACAATGTTCCCTTTAATAGTTGCTACAATGTTAGGATTATTCGCGTTTTACCCTATGACACTCCTGCCCCCCTTCTCCGACACTGGGAACTAGCACATATCCATCTTCTCGACTCTTTCTCTCCGCCTGGCCTCAACCTCCGCTAACCCTATTAGCCCCCTTACAATGTTTCCTTGTTACTTTGTAACTATTCGAACTCTACCTCATCACACTCCCTCTTTATTGGCTATCCACCCCTCCTACTCCCCACCTCCTCCAATCATCAACCTTCCCACATCACCCTGTCATTCCCCGCCCAGTGTGTCACTTTATGTTACTCTTTCGCTGAAGAAGGGCTTAGGCCCGATAAGCTTGCGTGTGTTTTTGTGTTCGTGTGTTTTACGTGTCTCTTCGACGCCCCCAGCAGCCTGCCAGCTTGGTCCTCAACTTGGTGAGTGTCCGCTGGGCTTCCCTCAACACCTTGTTGCCACCCTCATCATTACCTTTTCTTTTCCTTTAGTTAATATATATATATATATATATATATATATATATATATATATATATATATATATTATTTTCTAACTAATTTGGATATTAGGCTGCAAAAACGCGTACGTACACGCAATATACAAATGCTCACAAAACCCAAAAAAGCCTCTGGCGTTTGCAACAAGTAATATAAAAATTGGCGAGTTTACCTTTGCATCAACAAATCATTTCCAAGATATGAAGGACATTGCTGTCATACTTTGAGAACTATATCCGACAAATCCTTCAATTATTCGGTCAACTAACGTTTTTACTAAGATCAATATTTAAAAAAATTTTAAGAAGCTCAGATATCATTCACAAATCGCGCCCTTGTCACGTAGGCGCGAGCTAGAAACATGCGTTTATGTATGTCGAATGACGCGTTTATTTTTTAAAATTTTATGTTTTCGTCAAAGTATGTACGCACGCATATAGATCCGAAGACAATCCAAGTTCGGAGATAGGAAAGGCTAAGATATTGCTTCTGAAATTCGTCGGACAAAAATTGATCTAGGAGAAAAATTTATCCAAGAATTTGGATGTAGGAGGTAACAGAAAAAGAGAGAGAGAAAGAGAGAGAGAGAAAGAGAGAGAGAGAAAGAGAGAGGGAGATAAAGAGAGAGGGGGGAGGGGAGCATGGGTGGCGGGTCGAAATATTTTTTCTTCGAGATGGAGGTGGGAAGACGTTAAGAAGGCGTCAGGATTATGGTAGCGGAGAAGGGGGGAGGATGGGGTAAGGGAGAGGGAAGAAAGAGTAGACCTTCCGATCCATAAGAGAGGAAAGAAGACAGGCAAGGTGCAGAGCGGACAGGAGACGAAGAAGGATAGAGGAGTTAAGAGAGGAAGAGAAGGCAAAGAAGATGGGTTGGACAGCTCGTGAAGTCGGATATAAACTGAAGAATATTGTGTAAAGGAAGAGGATTGAACGAAAGGTAAAAGAAGGGAGACAAAGAAAATTTCAGAGATCCCCGGTAAAACACTTTCTTGCTTATTGAAGCGTACATCATCTTTCTTGCTTCTACCTTGTTTCTTTCCCTCCTTTTTCTCCATCTCCAATATTTTCTCGCATTGTAACATTCAATCTTTGTTCCCAGCATAATATCTGTTCTTTATTTCCTCTTTCTCCCTTCTCTTCTCTATTATTCGCTGAGCATTCTATCTAGATTTCTACAAATAAACTGAGTCAGTAATTTTTAATTACAACTACAAATTTAAACACGAAAGTGATAAAAATGTCCGACCATATCATGAAGTGTCGAATAGCCCAACATTGTCTGTAACCTTGGTCGGCTGATTCCTGTAAATACTTTTCCTTTCTACCTTTCTTACACACTTTCATCTCTAACCCTACTATTTCACTCCGAATTCACTGCATGTGTCCCTGTTCCTCCTTCACATCGACTATCTCCTCCCTTGTCCTGGTGTTCCCTTTTGTTGTGTCTAACCCCATTATTTCTCTGACCCTCGTTCTGGATTCTCGGGAATTCTTCCTTTTCTTCTGCTGAAATTTTTACAGTGCGCAAGAATAAGTCTGTAAGTGCCCCTTTTTTCCCTTTCAACCTTGCAGAGCACATCCTCTCCCCTTTACGTCCGTTTTTTGTAGCTCAAAACATTTCTCCTCGTATAACGGAGGTGTAGATATGATTTATTTTCCGAGTTGGAAATACTTTCCCAGAAATTCTTTAAGCAAAAGTTGTGACTCGAACTTTCATCTAATATTATTTTTCGATTTTTTTTACCTTTTCCCCATTGATAAAATGAGATTTTCGTCTCTCCGTGAGAAAGCGTCTAATCTATCTAGGAAGATAAATAACTTGTTGCGTGAAAATTATTTTTGGAGATTCTATGTTGAAATAATACAAAATTCAGATATACAAGTTTTATCGGACTTCGAAATAATCCGCGTCACGAGAAACATGTTCTAGATTTTTGGAATAAATTTGACATTTTTTTAATAATCTTGCAAAGTTTTACATGTTACTATATTTTACAAAACCTTATAAGAAATACGTTACCTTTATCTGAAGAGATGTTTTTAAATTTTGAAGATTTTCCAAAAAGCTCAAACAGATTTGGTAAACCTGAGAGGAATAGGCGCAATATTTCTCGACAACCATATAACGTTCCGTGAAGCTATAACAAACGGAACGAAACATTAGATGTGTGTAACACTTATACTTTCGGAGGGCTATTTCCGAATCTTGGCACGTTTTCCATTTTCTCGGGGCAATCCGAAAAAACATCGCATGATATGCACTCATTACAAAAACGTGGATACAATAAAAGTTTATGCTCAAGGCGTGCCTAGAGTTTAGGGGGACCTGCGATCGATTAAACCCAAGAGGTTCCGCTCTCATGGTTGACCACGAGCACGCAATCTCAAATACTCTGAGATAGTTCGCAATGGCATTCCCACGGAATATGGATTCGTCCCTAATGACCGAGTATAATTTTATCGCAAGTTTTTGATGGCGCGTCTCTCAACCAAGATTTTTTGTAAAAGATAAAATATAAAGCGTGATATATTGATTAAAATCATTTATTTTATGTATCAATGTAAAATATATGAATGATAAATAACTCAGCATGAAAAACCTACACTACACAAAAATTCTCGATCAATGTTATAAAACCTTTGAGAATTACTAAAAAGAAAATGATTGACTATGGCCATATACCGTGTTTACCAGGCTATACGAGGGCCTCGATAATTTGACTTTTATAGTGCCTATCTTTAGGGAAAAATCTATTATAAGGCATTCTGTGACAAAGAAATTAAATAAGATTTTTAGTTATTTTTGTATTTAAATATATAAAGATTGTCATCATAATGTGTAGCACAAAGATGAACGTGATTTTAATCATACTTACCGAGTTATAATCAGTAAAGATTTTTCATTTATTTCCTTGTTTGCTAATATAAGACGATAACTAACCTTTGCAAAAAAGTAAACAACCTCGAGTTATCGTCGAGTAAATGCGGTACATAATCTTCTGATTAAAAATGTAGTAATTTTATTTACTTTGAAAATTAGGAACAATCCCTAAGGCACTTTAAATGATGAGAAATTTTAATACCCGCTAATATTATTTCTTTTGCACTGCTTTGAAATTAAAGGCTGCTTTGTTTTAGATGTAAACCTTTAATCAGGCCAATATGGTAATAATGTTTTTAAAATGCCTAGGGAGCAAACTTGGAACTAAAAATCTCGAGTTTATTCACCAAAACTGCGAATATTTTCTGTATCCTCAAAAAATTACTCCGGTAAAATATGAATAACGCTCCCGTATTTCGCAAACTAGCTTTACCCTTAACTTAATTATCTCCATTCCCGCTTTAAAATCTCCCAGCGCATCAGTTTTAAAATGCATCACATTCACCCGGCCAAAAATTTATATTTACCCGGCATTTCATATCTCAGCGGCGCATTTAATGAAAAATTTTGCGCAGCGCGCCACACACCGCGAAAAATAACGCTCGCAGCTCATTATTCTCAACTCGCTACCCACGCGCTAATATCACCACATTCGCAACGATCAAACATTCATTCGAGATAGGAACTCGGAACAAAAAAAATTCATATTTTGGCCGGCAAATTTCGCTCTCTGCACTTTCTGTAACTCATCCCAATTTCTCGCGCTCTGACCACACCATCGTCCGACCGGGATTTCCCCGCGCTGCAACACACGCGGGCCATTGTTGAAAGAATGCGTTTTGAAGTTGTCATGGAGTCGTTCGTGCCTACTTTGTGGACGGCGGAGCGGCGGTGCCATCGAACCGACCAACCAACCAGCAGCTTGGCAATAATGGCTCACTTTTTCTCACCCAACGACGCCAAAGCGCCCTGCATTCGAGCAACCGGCATTAATTTCCGCCCCGCGGGTGGCACGATTCCAGGCGCCCGCCCCCTTCGGCTGCCGTCCCTCTCCCACCCTACAGCACAGTAGTAGCTGTAGTCTCGCTCGCTCTCTCTCTCTCTCGCTGTAGTTTTCTTTCTCTCTCTCTCTCCGGCCATGCAAGAAAAATCGTACTTAACATCGAGCGAATGCTCACAGCTCGCTCTTCCAACGCCGGGGGCTCTCGTCTACTCCTTGATATTCTCGTGTAAGCTCATATATTCTCGCACAATGGTTGCAACCTTTTGTGCGCATGGCGTGTGTGCGCCTAAATCCCGTCGCATGCTATCGCATTCTGCAGTCTTGGTGTTTTTCATTCTTTCACAGCAGTTATTAATTTGATAAAGTAAAAATGAATCAGAAGACGGTTTAGACGAAGTTTATAAATTCGAACTAAAAGTGTGTTTTGTTAATGACATGCGAATTTCTCTACAGTACGAGGGTTTCCATTTATGATGAAGCTTTTGTACTAATACCTAATACCGTTTTTATTATTCTCAGAACGTTTACTATTTCTTAACTAACGTACGCAATTATTTGCTACCATTTGAGTCTATTAGATACATGAATTGCGGGTATGAATTAAACTGCGCAAAAATTTGTTAGCAATAATTTAGTTTACTATTAAAAAATAAAATTGTTAAATTTATATTTTACAATTTTCAACACATAAATTTGTTGTTCAGTATTATTAACGATGAAAATCTAATTACTATATAAATTTTACTTTCAAAACTTCGAAAAATAATTTAAATATAAATTGTGTGGAATATACAAACAATTTCTTAGAAGAAAATACGAAACGACCATTGCAAAATATTACATATTTATTATTCGTAAGAAAATTTGGGAGGAAAAAAAATAAATTGCGGAAATTTCCGGAGTTGAGACAATGATCCTGCAACCCTGAAGAGTATCAGTATTTTCTTAAGTACGATTAATTTCCACACAAATAATTTCAGGCATATTAAAACATATTCAAACTTCTTTCCTGCGTAAAAGGTTGTCCAAATATTTTTTAAATCAGTCAACTCATAATATACTAACTAGTACACTAGAATGTATAACTTTTCCCCTTGGCAACATATATAAAATACCATTTACAAGTGTGCAAAGAGTGTATTGTCAATTTTATGATATTATGCAGAAAAATTTGCATATATAAACATTTTTAATCATAATAAATGGGCTGACCTGTTTCCATCTCAACCCATTTTCCTGACTTCTCATTAGCTTCCTAAATAAACGTGTAGAATTCCTTCCAAACTAATGTAAAGATCTTGTCTTTCCAATCAATGTACAATATCTTCTTAATTTTACAGTCATTTATCAAATTTTATGTAAATATTTGTTTTTAATTTCCGGCTCTATACTAAGTTTATGCTGTAAGATATAGCTAAGTTTCAAAGGAAAGAAAATATTCTAGTTCACGTTCTCTAGTGAACACGCTGTGGCTGTCAATTAGACATGTTGAAACATTTTCATTCAATTCCTAAGTAATTTATATATGTCAAATCTTAATACCAAGCAACAATTAAATTCAAACTGGATAAATCAGAGCACCATTTATAGTCTTTATTACGAAAGCACGTGAACGCAAACTTAGCGTCGGATAAAATTGCCGATATATGAGAAAAAGATGGCTAAGCCCAACTTTCCGTTTTCACCGCCGCATCTTACGAGGCTGTCGCTCTCCATAAAAAGACCCGTATTACGGCGCGAGATCGAATAATAAAAAAAAACACGGCTCCTTTGCCGGGGCGATACATTATTGCAACACACTCGCTTCTGCGTACATCAAGGAAAAATAAAAGGTCGTTCATCTCGAAGGGGTGGAAAAAATCGCTTCATCTCGGATCGCGTCGAGGAGAAACACGCACGGAGATTTATTTCGCGAAGAAATACGACCGAAAGAGGGTTTTGAAGGTGGAGAGAAAGGGGTTGCCGTATGGTACGGCTCCACATACTTCCATCACCACCATCTCTCTCACACTCATGCACTTTCGAAAAAATCTCCCGCGCCTATTTACCTCAATTCACCCATGTCTCCCCAATCCTCTCCACTCGATCCTTTATCCCTCTCCCATTATATACATATATATATATATATATATATATATATATATATATATATATATATAGTAACTATAAAATGCTAATTCTCTCGGTCACTTGGTCATTATGTTCATAACGCTCAATATCTCAGTTGTTTCTTCAGCCAGTTCAACCAAATTTGATAGGAATAGATCATGTACCAATAGCGAATGACATAGATAATTTCCAAAAAAGTACTCGGTTCGACTCCAGAGGGTGATTTCAATTTCCCATAAAATAACACGTTAAATACATTTTTCGACGTAAAGGCTTTTACTCTTTTGCAAATTAAAATTAGAAATGATTAACTTACTATCTTAGAACCTGAACCGTTTTAAATCAAAATAAAGTTGTTTCTCATTCTTATCGTCATATTTTGCTTATGATACTAAATCGCTCAATTTCTACGTTTAAATCATATTTATTGGAAAATTTTAATGCTTTTTAACGATATGTCACCTTGCCGACCGTGTCATTTTTAAACCTCGAGATTGTATTATCGTTTAAACCCTTATACTATATCCGTAAGGAAAGCGTGCTTTGAATGTTTTAATAGATGAGAAAGGAGAGAGAGAGGAAGAAAGGAGAGAGAGAAAGAAAGGAGAGAAAGGAGGGAGATGGAGGGAGACACAGAAAAAGGTAGAGGGAGAGATAGATAATGTTCTTTAATAGAGCGAGAATGAGACTAGGAAATATGTTTTTCCAGAGAAAGAGAGGGAGAAGGGAGGGAGAATGGGAGGGAGGAGAAATGGAGACAGGAAGAGAGAAAAGGACGAAGAACGGAAAGTGCCTTAAATTTATTACTTAATTCACGCAACCACATTTGGTAGGATTGCTACGATCACGTACCAATAGTGAATGGCAAAAATTTTCAAAAAAGGTCCCGGGTTCAACTCCATAGGGTGATTTTAATCTCCCATAAGACTCAATATCTCAGTTATTTGTTTGATTAAATAGCCTGTTTTAAACGGATTATTTCATATTATATATATATATATATATATATATATATATATATATACATATTCCTCCCTGCGAATGCCTCGCTTCAATTTGTCCCGGGAAGCGGCAGGAAGGGAGCAGCCATCTGCCCTCGCCCCATAAGCCGAGAACGCAGACGGATGGTCGAATGGTTTCACGACGGTAACTTCGGGGTATTTACGTTGACGTCGGGAGAAAGAGCGTGTCTTTCATTTTAGTTTTTTAGACGGATGAGTCGCCATAGGAATAGGATGGGGAGATACGGAAAGGGATCGGACGAAGGAAATGGCAGACAAGGAGGGGGGCGGTTGACGAGACGAGAGGGAAAAATGAAAGTGACCGTATATAAAAAAAGGGAGCACTCGGGCGAAATGGTTATGTTGCACCCCAAGATGGCTTGTGCTCGCGCGTGTAAGCGCGTACGCGAGGTACACAACAGAAAGAAGTTTTTTTTTAAGGATAGATGCGAAAGGGCGGGCTTGGAATGGGAGAAGGGGAGAATATGGTGGACGAAGTTTTTTTATGGAAGGTTGGAGAAAAAAGTGTCGACCAGAAAGAGAATAAAGGAAGGTTTAGATAGAGGAAGGGTTATTCGAGAGAGAGAGAGAGTTTGGAAGGAGAAAAAGAGGTGTGTGGGGCAGCAGATCTAATGGCGGCGGTCCCATCGTGACAGCCCAATATTTTTCCGAGAATAGAATCCCTGCCACTGGGAAAACCTTCGTATCTACACCCTTCCGCCAAATTCCCCTCCTCTCTCCACCCTTCCCACTCCAATCTCCCCCCTTACTATCCCATTTAACCTCCCTCTCGCGCGAAAACTCTTATCCCTAGGGCATACGCGTGCTTTCTTACCATCCTAACCAATTTCATCACCTCTCCCCTCCTCCTATACATCTATATGTATCTGTCCCGGCATCTACCGCACGTACTCGCGCCCGTCTCCGAAAGAACCATTATTCCTCGTCGACCTTACTTTCCTCCTCTTTCCCTCTTTCAGTTTGCGCGGCCGCGTTAAGGCCTTTACGCGGTTTGCGTTTTTCTTTTGTTTTTTCTTTTCCTGTCTACATCGCGGGGTACCACGTAGCAAACGAAACGGGCTCTTTAGCGGAGCGTGCGTGTTGAGGACTGCCTGTTTACAATTTTGCGCCGTGAAGGAACCGCTGACGCACAAAATCGCACACGGCCTCGGATTCCCGAGTTCTTTTCTCGCTGAGTCGAGGATTTTTTTCGGCGTTGAGTCAAGCATCAATCCTAATATGAATTTTTAACGCAGACTAGATATTAATTTGCCTTTTTATTAAGTATTAATTTTTGCTTTCGGTAACTTTTATATTAAAGATGTATCAGGGGAAACTGCCGTTTCATTTCTTCTATCATATTTTTAATATAAACAAGATGATCAAAGCGGAACTAATGCCTACTTTCCGCTTAATTATTTATTTAACCCATTTAACACCAAGCGGTCGAAAACGACCATGTTAGCATATAAGCCCATACGGTCAAAAACGACCTTGAGCATTTTAACTCCTAGAATTATAGGAAATGCATTCGATATGCTTACATTGTCTTATCTGTAAAAAAAGATGTCTGGTAACACGTGAGTTGCGCTGTTGCCGATTTGTCAGTCTGGCTTAATGGTTTGTGGAGTTAACATCGAGATACATTTTCTCCAAGGGCATGTCGCGGAAATCTATTTGGTAAATTTCGTATTTTTTATATATCATAAAAATTATTTTTTTATTATTGCAAAATGTTTCATTTCATATTAGTTATGAAAGAAATCTAAGAAAAACCATACAGATTACGTGTATTCTCTCTTCAATTACCACGTGGTCGTTTTCGACTGTTGGGGATAATACGTGCTATATTATGTTTAGGACAAGGAGTCTAACTACGGCAGAAGTTTTGGAGGAATGTGAGCATTTAAGTGAGAAAGATATTCCCGATTACATTTATGTATTACCACCAGTGGATACCGGAGCGGAAACAGACGAGAATTCTGGAGAGGTAGATGATTGCGATCCGAATAGAATGAATCACAATCAACTGAATGCAACAGCTGAAGTTTCATTCAGTGATGATGTAATTCAAGAGGAAGAAGTAACAAACATTCGATGTGCAAAGAATCAAAAACTGCTCCATTGGGAAAACGGTGATATTGAAGATATCAATTCACTACCGTCACCAGAAGATAAAAATCTTCCCTCTGTTCTAACTCTTTCCGAAAATTCGGAACCAATTGATTGTACATAACTCCAGAAATTATCAGTGACTTATCAAAATACACATCCTTTTATGCCGCACAAAAATAGCAATCTCTCCACAGATTGTGCTGATATGTATGCATGCATAGGAATATTGCTACTAAGTGGTTATAATATTTGTTCTAGGCGCAGAATGTATTGGGAAAATCGATTGTACACTGAAAATTCTCTCGTAAAAGACGATGAGAAGAAATCAGTTTGAAGAAATTTTCCGACATTTTCACGCGTGAAATAATTTAAATTTAGGTTCCAATGATAGGTGTGCAAAAGCTAGACCACTTGTCCGTAAGATAAACGAGCAATTCATAAGATTTGCACCGCTAGAGAGTTGCATTTCTGTTGATGAGTCGATGATAAAATATTTTGGGAAGCATTCTTGCGAGCAATTCATGAGGGGAAAACAGTGCGGTTTGGGTACAAGCTACCCTAGCTTTAAAAAATGGGCTTTGCTTACAGTTTTCTTTGTATAAAGGAAAATGTTCGACTGAGAAAGATGAATACAAAAATAATTTGGTTCAGGAGGTTCAGTAATTTTAAATTTTGCAGATTTATTAGAGTCATCATACCCAGAAATAAAATTCTCTTTATTTTTTGACAATTATTTTACAAGTGCTAAAATGGTGTCAGGACTTCATTAAAATTGGTGCAACTGGGACAGCTCGTGAAAATAGAGCTGAAAAATCATATCTCAAATTATCAAATAAGTATGAGGGGGAAAATGGTACATGCCAATATTGTTTTGGGTTATAGATGTTACTGTAAATAACGCTCGGATACTAAGCAAAAGTTTTGGCTGCAAATAAGATAAGCTAGAATTTATCCGATAACTATTTGATGCACTATGCACAAACTCGGGGACAAAGCGCAAAAATCCGGGACCGTGCAAAAAAAGAGTAAGTCATCCCCAAAGAGATGTGGAAAGGCATTTGGTTTTAACGGGTCAAAAAAGGAGAAATTGTGCCTATTGTAAAAGTAAAACTGTTACTGCATGTGAAAGCTGAAATTTTGCCTTGCATGATAAATGCCTTGTACCATATCATAATTAATTATTAACTAATTATTCAAAAATGTCAAATAAAGGTTTTGCAATAAAAGTTTTAAAATATCGTAGAATTTTAGTTGTTACGAATATTTTCCTCGAAAATATTACTTTTTTGTTTATAGATTTTATTTGAAGAATGAAAAAACTAATCCGAATTTGATATTTGCATACCTCATTAACCCAAACGGTCGTTTTCGACCACAGCCAAAAATATGTTTAAAACGATAAATTTTTTAATTTTCCATGACTATCGCTTATTTTCGTGTTCTAAATTCAGAATATGAAGAAAAAACATCGAAATTAGAATTCTGGGCTTTTTTCCTATAATTCCGGGATGAAATGGGTTAATACTTATATTGGCTTTAATAGCTTTAAAATCACCGTGGATGAGTTGATTTTTATGTTACCAAATTTCATAATTTAGCGTTATAAAGTATTGAAAATATATTTGAACGGAAAACTAAATTGATCACGCGTATTTTCGTGGCAAAAACAACGCGTTTATGTACTAGACTATACCAAATCCGAGTCCAAAAATAGTTGCAATGGCAACACTCTCGTAATACTCCAGTATTTACGAAAAATTCGAAGAAATACTATCGATAAGCAACATTCTGCAATAGAAATTATAATCTACATTCCTTTCCACAGAGAACAGTACAAATCACTTTCAATATTACAATTCTAAGATACTTTAATGTGCGAGAGAAAATTACTCTACACGATGCATTTAAGATTTTCCATGTAATTCAAATGGTAAGGAAAGTTATTAGCTCAGAGTAAAAAATCAAGATAACTACTTGAAATAAAAACAGTGGAACCTCTAAATGTGCTTATGTTTGAAAAAAATATAATTTTGTTAGAGAATTGTGATCTTAAACCATTTACGTCGGTATAACCATTCGAGAACCAAAAGTAAAATTTCTTTATTTTTTATTTACTTCGGAATTTCGAATCGTTTCGTTTAATTTATATTAGCTTTCGTATTAGTTTGGAAAATGAAGGTTTGCTATAGTATAACGCAATTTTTTATGCAAAAACTCGTTAAAAACACCTATGAACATTACTTATATCTAACGCACGATCAGGAAATAGGGTCAGAAATGTACATGATATATAAAAATTCCGCTTTAGTTAGATAAAATTCTTTAACAGTTTTACAAAAATTAAAGGTTCAAATTATGTTTTTAAATGAAAATGAAGAAACCTCATAACTGTAAAAATTAAAAAAGAAGTGTACAGATACACCGGTTTAGGAGAACTTATACAATCTCCCACACTCTGGGTTTGGGAGTAATTTCCCCTAAACCGGTGTGTATTTGGGTACTTCTTTTTAATTTTTATGGTTATAAGGAGGTTTTTCCATTTTCATTTTTTATTGCAATGGAGGACTGTCAAAATATTTAATTGTTTTTTTTAATTCCTCGTAAGTGCCTTAATTACTCCCTGTGAATATTTTTTTGTTAAATCGTCTTCATTATACAAAAAAATATTTAAAATAACTTTTAAATATCCCGCGAAAACGGTATCCTGATTGGAGAGAGAGTAGTAACGGATAAGTGGAGTCATCGCATGCCAATCGTTTAAATGTACGACCGTACTGAAAGCACGTGGTTTTGCTACTACGTCCTGTTGCTTTTCTTGATACCGTGGCTAAAATTGAGAATATGGAAGTTAAGAAGGGTTATAAGTAATGTCTGATACCTCAGTGCTTAAATACAACCATTAAACCTAGAGAACATTGTTCTTCACGCTACCGAACTCCATAGGATAGCATTAAAAGGGACTACATAAAGATAACAGACTTTGAAATACTGAAACTCATCAGTGAGCAACGGAAAAATATGTCGATAGGAGCATAAAAAGTCAGAATGATAGGAACAACTTACAAGAGGACTTAGTGAAAGTGGCTACCTGTATATCAACTAATAAAATGGACATAAACGTTGGAAAAAGTAAGCTCATAACTTTTACTAAAAGAAGAGTTAAGGGATGTAGGCAATATGAGCTAATTGGTGGCTACATTTCTAAAAGTGAGTATTGTAAATATTTAGAAATAATTATTTCAGCAAATTTTGGGTGGGGTCAGCATATCGATCATGTTGTAGGAAAGGCATATAAAACCTTATATTGGGTGATGAGGAACCTCAAGGGGAGCGGCAGAACCACAAAGGAATTAGCGTATAAAGCCATTATAAGACCAATTTTGGAATATTCCACTAATTTATGGGATCCGTGTGAAGTGGGGCAGATAAAAAGTTAGAAAAGGTACAAAGGAAGGCTGCCAGATACGTGATGGGGAAGCATAAGAGGATTGAAAGTGTAGCAGAAATGATAAGCGTGCTAGGTTGGGAATCATTGGAAAATAGAAGGAAACTCAGTAGGCCATGTGGGATATTTAAAATATTAAATAAGAAAGGGGCATGGGAAAATTTATTAATTGGGATCGAGAAACCGCACTACATTGGAAGAAATGACCATAGATATAAAATTAAATACAGGCCACGGAATACTGACTGATTCGAGGAATCTGTGAATGGAATGAGTTACCTGAGGAAATCTTTAAGCCCTATCCTAAAACGGTAAAGCAATTTAAGTTAAAATGTAAATGTAAGTTAAAATGTAAATGGAAAAAGCAATTTGACTGTAAATTGTAAATTTTTTATAAAAATTGAAAATTTTTTTTGACAAGTGATTATGATCACGATGTAAGTTTTTAATATTTTCAAATCTCTTTTAAATTCATGACAGCATTTGATGTAGCGTTGCCACTTGGCAAGTAGCCAACCTGCAACGAGAGTATGTAAATAAATAAATAATAACAATTGACGCTTAGTTACGTCTTAGGAAGAAATAAGAAGCGGAGAATATTGTGGTTGAAAGCCATTAGGAGATAAGCATCTGATAAATTGGAACGTACAACTGCATTTGTCTGCAAAAATCATTTTAATGTAAGTACTAGTTATATGTAGGTAATTTTATTGCTTCTTATTTTAGTTTATGACTTATGGGACTCGGAAATTTAAATAGGATAGTAAGTCAGGACAGTCTGTATTAGAATTGAAAATGTTATACATTAAAGAAAGATCAGATCTAGCTCGAGTAACAAATAGAATTCCAATTGAAGATCCAATAAAACAGCATCATTGGAAGCACACCAAAGAGAAGGTACACGAAATTTCACAATTCTCAGGAAAAAGTTTAGGACACTATCAAGGGAAGAGAGATAAGAGATGGTAGACATCATCCATATGGGGGAACAATATGTAATCACAGGTGGAAAAATGGTAGAAAAAATATTTTGAGCGTTAACGGGATATTTGTGAAACGATACAATAAGCCCAACAGGGGCATTGCATTATTTTTAAATGCAATTATATGATCAGAAAAAATTAGTTTATTATCAGATCTTTCTGTTGTAAAACTCTCGTCAAGATATCTGAATAAATGTGGTAATGAAAATTTATAGGGTTTTTCGAAGTGTGATAGACATAATATTACATTTTTTAAAGTTTAATTTTAGCTTCCAAGTATCACACCAATTTGATACCAGATTAATTGAATCTTGGAGAGATGTGCAGTATCTAGCAGTTGTGAAGAAACCTACCAAATTAGAAAAATATTGAGAAAAATATGTGTGGAAAGATACCGACATACTGGGTAATATAAAACCTGTGAAAATTGCAGCATGGGCGGTAAATATTTATACATTTTTCATTTTCCCATAGAAATAGCTGAAAATATTTATGGGCAAGAATATACTAAAAATATACGAAATAATCCTTATATGCCCCTAAATTTATTTATTTATAATATAATTATGATTATTTCTAGTGGGGATCTTTAACCAAAATAATTCATCCTACGTTGTGAAACGTACAAAGGTCCGCCGAGAAATCATGGCAATCAAAACTTCAGTAATTTAAGATTTCTCATTCTGAAAAATTTACACTGAAGCGGAGAAGTAGCCTGTCTTGAAACGGGAGAAAGAATAAGCTGAACGTGGTGATAATTAGTGACGATATCACATCCTCCCAAGCCTGCTGTTTTAGACGGAAGTGTAGCGAGTTTTTTATCACTGACACAAGCTTTCAAAAAAGGACTGTTTCGGATATCGAACCCGATAATTCGCCCCAGTTCTCAAAAAATTAAACCTTGTCACCGAATATATTCGATCTAAAACAGTGGATCTCAACCTGGATCACTATAAGTAATGCGCCTTTCATATTATATAGACTCCGTTATATAAGTTGATGAAATTGTAGTAATGTTAGTTAAAATTAATCTTTATCTAATATATAAAAATGAATGTGTGTATATATGTATGTTTGATGTCCCTTATACGTTTTTACACCGTTGAAGCTATCGAATTAAAATGTTTCATGGGCCATCCTATGGACAAAAGGAAGAACTTGGTCTGGTTTGCAGACCGTGGTGTCTCTTATACCCCATGGGGTCAACAAAATACTATTTCCATATGAATGCATGGGAAATAGTGTGGAGAAACCCCAATATTCCATGCAGCCTTTCACTGATGTGGATATAAATATACATAAATATTAACTTACGATCACGGAAAAGGGCTTATTTTACGCTCAAAAGACTGAATATTTTAATTCTGTTGGTGTTTAGTCGTATTACATGTTAAATCGCTCAAAATTATCCTTTAAGCGTAACATTTATTAACATTTTCCAGGCGGCAACAAAGCTAAATTTTTTAATTGTTGTCCTTCTCAAAGGAAGATAGCCACGTAAAGATTAATGCCGTGGCGAGCCGTAGAAGAAGAATAGCCAACGTCAAGATAAAGGGTACAAATGGATTAAATATAGTCTATGAATACTTTTAAAGTGAGTCAAATAATTTTTAAGGAATATTATAACATTGTTATCTTTTACTATTAACATTGAAAGATTTATCGCAACATAAATCGATACATCTACTTACATTTGTTCGGTAACCAAGATTTTGTTTATTGTTTACGTTTTGGCTAATAGTATTGACATAATCCACATATTTTTATTGATGCTTTAAAGGCTTCGGTGCATCTATTCATGTGGATATTAAGCAAGACGTTAATGCATAAATATATTAATGGTAAAACTTTGGAATACAATAGATAAAATACTAAATGTTAATGCAAACATCGCTTGCGTAATTAAGGAATGGGGAACGAAAATTCAGGGCTTATGGTGCACTCGGAGTAATTTCTATTTTAATAAAGCTGCTCGATTATGCCAAATATTCTTGGAAAAGCAGTCTGCCTTGATTATATGATGGATTCGCCATTGAGATACACCAACGAGTACAAGCCTGACTAAAATTTTTCAATTGTTTCTTTAGGTGGTAGTTAAAATTCTTCGAATAACACATTTAAGAAATTTGAGGGCACCGAAAGCGTGGGGACCCGAGAAATAAAAATCATTTGCTACTTAAAAGAAAATTCTTTCCCGAGCGAAGCCGGATAACTCCAGCTAGTATATTTATATATATGACTGGTTAAAAATTATTGGATTCAATTCTGATTTTTACAATACATTTTCAGCCAAGCCAGACTCGGGCCTAACTAGCAATCTCTCTATAGTTGTATTAAGTTTCGTTTTAACACAAACTCGATAGAACTTTTTATACGACGTTTTATAAAGCTACTATTATTGAATGAACAACTTTATTTTTATTCCGAAGCAATCTCCTATCCCTGTATTCCTGTGTTTTTATCTTTTATAGTTTGTTATAACACTTAAAAGTACATTAGCTGCCTGGAGAGTAACGCCTGCCTTCCATTAAATACCGCTGTTTTAGATAATCCATATCTAAGCCTATGATATAGTACACTAGCTAATTACCCAGGCTTTGCATAGGGTTCACAGTTTCGAATTTTTCATGCTTATATCACTCGCTAATATTTTCATTCAAACTCAAGGTACTCTCAAGGTATGCTTTCAAATAAGTGGTTACACACCTCCGTAAGTTCTTTCGTTTGCTCTCACTTTTAGGCATTGAAAAGTCATGTGCTGGCAACATGAAAATACAAAACTTGTTTCCCTACGCCAGATAGACTTAACCTTTCAAATGAGCGGCCGTATATGTACCTACCTCAGTAGGCTCTTCCGTTCACTTTTTGCTACCGGAAAGTCGTGTGCTGGCCACAGGAAATACCAATATTGTTTCAATGCTCCACAGTTTAACCATTTAGTGTTTCATTGTAAGTCTAAATCCAACATTTGGTTGGATATGAAGCTAAAATGGCGGAGATACAGCTGTTCAAAGAGCATTACATACATACAGACATGTAAACTTGGGGGGGGGGGGGGGGTTCAAATTTCGTCCCCAAAACCTGACTACGCTCTTCATTTTGATCGTATTAGATACTAATAGAAGGCGCTTGATTTCTGCAAGCATATCATCTCACCTTGAAAAAACATTTTTAAGACAGATATTTCATTAATACAAATATTTTTTTAATTCTAAAGATTTCACCTCCGCAGCGATTTTCGTTTTTCCCTTATGTAAAAATAATAGATTAAAACAATCCCAAAGCTTTGCAATTTTAAGAATTTTATACTTTATCCATTATGGGGTACTAATACTACACATTTCCGACAAATTTCAAAGTATAGCACTTCTAGAAGTGAAATAATATTTTTCTAATTGCTTAAAGTTTAAACATTTTTAACGGCCGCCGCAATATATTTATGGAGAGATTCAAATATTTATTTGTGTAAATGCACTACTCTGTAAATAACTTGATAATTTCAGCTTCCTAGCTCATCCCCTAGTACCCAAACAATTATATATTTGTTTAAATTTTAAGAATTTTTAACGGCAACACAAATTAAAATATGAAAATTTCTATAATCCCTATTTCATTTTTTACAAATCCTACCTCTAAAAAAATTTCAGCTCCGTAGCACATTCGGAATTACATAAACCTTGAAAATCTGTTTAGACAATTGCGAATTTTTAGCGTCCGCATTGTTGCACTTTTTCAAGATTTTCGTTTTTTTTATAGTCGGTTTTGCTCAAAATCCTACCCAAGAAAAAATTTCGAATCTCCAGCTCTGGAAGTGCCTAAACATTAGTATCCTCCTATATGTTATATCCTCCTCCTCTGTAAGGAACGTCTACATATATAATGATAATGCCAAGTTTGGTGGCGCCAGGATCAAGCGTGTGGATTTGTATAGCCGAACAAACAAACAGACAAACACTTGAAATTATATCATAGATATTCATCAAAGCTAAGAAAATTTGACCTAAGGTTTAATCAAATAAATTATTTTCCTGAAATAGTAATTTTTCTTCGCCATATAACCTATACCGACTCCGATGATGTTCTAATTGGATCACGACCCACGTATTTTCTGTAGCAAATAATGGTTTGTCATATATCTGAACAAATTGGTAAAAATTAACCATCCTCTCATCTGCACGTACTACCGACGAAGTCCAACCATGCATTCAAATGTCCGGAAACGTCCACATCTCGCTTTTGATTTTTTATGAGATTCCCTTTCTCTCTTGTCTGCGCGAGGAAAGAATCGTCGCTCCGCGTTCTCCCCTAGCAATAAACATTGGCCACTCACGCAGTCCCACACACACACACACAGACACACACTGACACACACGCATATGACATGCACTTCACCAATCTCCCAATTCATTCGTATGTGCGTCGGGGAGATGAATTAGTCATTTCGGGAAATTTCGCTTCAGCGTGTGTCGCCATCTCCCCGCGCTCCTTCTTTTATCCTCCAGTCCCCTTCTATCCGCGGACCTAAAGGCACTATAAAGGGGGAAAAAAAACATACCGCTTCCCTCGTCTACGTTGCGCTCCATTCACAGCCTCCTTCAATGACCCGCGAACCTCAATTATACCGTTCTCCTACTTTTCCTCTTTCAATTTTTCCATTCGCCACGTGCGGAAAAAAGGAGCCTTGATTTAATATTCATTTCGACGGGGAATTCATTATGACGGTCTTTTTTTATTGCAAGACCCAGACGAGCTATTTTAAAAAATATACGTATTCGCGTTCCCTCGCGCAAAGTTGTTTTATCCCCCCCCTCCACTCTCTCTCTCTCTCTCTCTTTGTACATCTCTTGATAGGAGCGCGTTATAGAGCCACTTTACGGAAATTTTCCGGAATAGGGTGCTTACAATTTTTTATGCGCGGTTTACTCCCAGCGTTGCTAGAAATAGACACCTAAAGGAAAACGAATCGAACTTCCACGAATGATCTCCGTCGAGATATCTATGACTGTTTTCATTCGATCTAGCCCGTAACTAAAAACATACGCAATATCGTTGAAGGTTCTAGACGACGGCGTATTTTTAGAAATTGCCTGCTCACTTTTTATTGCTTTCTCATATACTTAGTATATTGAGAATGTATTGTTATCGTGAAAAAATGAGACTTCGAGATTTTGATGGAAATACACGTTTAAGGTGTCCCCGAGTCCATAAAAGTCGTTATCACCATGCTGTATGTCTGTTAGTCTGTCTGTTTTCCGTTCTTGGGCCCAAACACGTACATGAAATAGAATGATATTTCTTATTTGTGCAATATATTTTCTTTTGCAGACCGCTTTTTGATGAAAATTATATTGCTCAAAAACTAAGGGTAGTTTGTTCTTTGCGAATTTAGAAAAATTTTATTTACTCAAAAATGGCTTCAGAGAATTTGATTAAAATCAATCCATTTGTAGAGCCTGATGTCAAAAATAATACTACGTAAGCTATACATCTCACGAAATTACTATATGGTGTCCAGTGGCATTAAAATGTACGCTAAGCTACCTTACCCAAGTCCTATGACGTCAAGCCTCCGCCGCGATCCACTAAAAATCTTATTACAGCCTAAACGGTTAAACTGAATCGAAAGATATCTCATATGTGCGGATAATATCATTCACTCTGAGGAGATGAACGATTTTGCACAACAGTTAAGGGTACATTATTCTTGGATATTTTGAAACAAAATTCGACTTACTCAGAAATGGCGGTAAGGATTTTTATTAAAATCCATCCAATCGTACAGCCTAATGTCACAAATAATACTTACTAAGCCATATGTTCCAAAAACTATTAAATATCGACCAGTAGCATTAAAATATAAAATAAACTACGGTTAACTTGGATTTATAAGCGTTTTTCTTTTATAAACGTACACAGTGGAGCAAACGTATATACATACGTATATGAGAAAGTTCGTGCAATGTATATTGCGCCGTTTATTTAGTTTCGGTGAATGTTTTAACGATTGAGGATGCAAGTGATAATATCATATATTTATCTTATGCTATAAATATATTTATAAATATAAATATATTAATAAGATATTATATCTAAGGCACTTATAGAAGGGCTATATATCTGTAATTTGACTTGAATGGAATGTTCAGAAATTCTATAAATATTTATTTTTAGTGAAGTTTTAGATGTCATTGTTTCATTGTATTTTTAAATTATCTAAAATTGAGATACGAATTCGGGACGTTAATAGCTCTGTAGCTGAATGAATTAAGCTTATTATTTTAAGAAAATTCAAAAACATGCCAAGTTATCGTTAAATGTGTTTAATTAGGAAAAAAGGATGTTGTTAGATTTTAAACAATGAAAAATATTAACTATCATTGCAATGAGTCTAATTAAGTTTTGGAGATTAATAATCTGTACTATAATGGCATTAAATTAATGCTATTAAGAGGAATTAATATAGAATATAATGATGACGATTACAACCAACGATGTAAACATATGATTGCATAATAATACTGACACTGTGTGGCGTGGTGGTGGCAGCTAAACATATAAGTAATCTCTTAAACAATGCATTATATGGAAAAATGTTTCAAACAAGGGTTGTAGAAAATTAAACTTTCTACAACTTTTATCCAGATGTATTTATGTATATTACATATTAAAGCAAATATTTTAACATAACGGATGTAACAAGAGTAAACACCCACTTTCGGTAGACCGATTATTATAAAAAATCTAATCAGTTCTTCAGACTTTCATAAAAATGTTAAATATAAATTTTTGGGTTAACCTAATTAATACTTTTTGAGTTAGAGCATCCACAAAAAAGATATTACGTGCGCGCGCACACAGATATCATCGAGAAAATGGCCAAAACGTGTTCAGGGGACCTCAAAACGTGTATTTCCGTAGAAATCTCGAAGTCGATTTTTTTCATGAATACAACACTTTCCCCTATACTACGTATATGGAGAAAGTCAAAATTGTTCCATATTATAGGGAAAAAGGGGAGGAGTGAGACAGGAGTGGTTACACAGAAAACGAATGGAAGGTTAGGAAAAAGAATGGGTTGAAAAAGGAAGGCGGAAGCAAAATAAAGTTACAAAATGTTACAAAAGTTACAAATTTTACAAAAACTTGGTAAAAAAGCCAAAGACAACAAAGATACTAAATATTAAGTAAGCTTAATAGAGGAGAATGACTGTGGAAAAGGTATTCATTTAAGAGAAGCGAGTCTTCACAAATAATTATCTCTAGCTGTTCAAGAGCATCCGATTTGCGAACTTTAATTTCGAAGTGGAGGAATTCAGGGTTGAAGGAACTGTGATGATTGAGATTTAAACGGTGTTTCGCAAATTGTGAATTCAAATTATTTAACCCGAAGTATGGCTTATGCTCCTTAATCCTCTTGACAAAACTCCTCCCCGTTTGGCCAATATAGACCGCTCCGCAATCATCACAAGCAAGTTTATATACACCACTTCTAAATTACAACTGTATCGGGTCTTGAGCATTAAGGACTAATTTGGAAAAGGTAACTGAGGAGTAGAAAGCAGGTTTAAGTTTAGGAAAAGGCTTGGACAATTTATAAGAAAGGTTTCCTAAAAATGGGAGTCTGCGCCAACTAAGAGGTTTGGAGGTGAGATTAAGCGGAAAAGAAACGATTTTTTGGGGGGCCACAAATAAACGTTTTTTAGAGATAATTTTATCGATTAAACCAGTTTTGTAGCCATTATTGATAGAAATCTGTTTAATGGTGTTAAGTTCTAAAAGGAAATCAGATTTAGAAAGGGGTATACTAAGAAGGCGGTGAGGCATAGAATGAAAAGCAGCGTGTTTGTGAGATAAATGATGGGAAGAATGATTGGGAATTACCTGATCTGGGTAAATGGGTTTACGAAAGATAGCAAAGGTAGGTGTTTTGTTCAGCACGCACGAAGTGAGATCTACAATGTTAAGTAAACCAATGGTTTTAGATTCAACCGTAAAAGAAATAGAAGGGTGGAGAGAATTTAAAAGGGTTAAAAATTCAGAAATTAATCATCTGTACCACTCCAGATACAAAATGTCATCCACATACCTACCCCAAAATTCGGAATAACTTAATAAAGGATGGCCAGAATTAAAAAGGTTAACTTCTAAATTGTTGAGAAAAATGTCGGCAAGGAGAGGGAAAAGAGAGGACTCCATCGCGAGACCTTCCGTTTGTTTGTAAAAATTATTGTCAAAAAGAAAAACGTTTTGCTCAGAATACACTTCAAGTAAATTAGAAAAATCAGTTAACAAAAATAGATTGACACCTGCTTTGGAAAGCATAAATACTAAAACATCTACGGCTTTTTTAACAGGAACAGAAGTAAAAAGATTACAAACATCAAAAGAGACAAATTTGAAATTGTTGGGGGAAATTTTCCCTTTTAAGGTGTGCGTGGGTGTGGAATTTTTAATACCAAACTTGGAACTAAAATGAGAATTATTACGTGAAATGTAAATATTGAGTTTGAAGGCGAGATTATGGGCAGGCGCAGAGGTTCTGGAGACAACAGGCCTAATAGGGCAATCCTTTTTGTGAAGTTTTGGTAAACCATAAAGTCTAAGGGGAAGGGGCATTATCACTAATAAGTTGTGTTTGTCTTTAGGAGTGAAAAGAAGAGAAGTCGAAGAAATAGTTTTTAGATCGCAGATTGATAAATCTAAATAGGGTCTTTTTTCAAAACAGAAATATTGTTGTTACGAATGAAGTCAACATTTCTCCAAATAAAGGTCTCGGTCCATCACCAACATGTCATTACCTTTTTCAGCCTTTTTGGACAATCAAATTGTTGTCTGTAATGAACTTTTTAACACTAGAAAGTAATTGATGGAATGATATGATCCGAAGATCCTATGCAGACAGGCATAAGCTGTGAAAGTTGGAACAATTTTTGAAACGAGAAAAAAGTCTGCTATGACCGGGAATTGAACCCGGGTCTAGAAAGTAAGGCGGGAGAGTTAGAGCGGGATAGTCGCCTGA
Organism: Tanypteryx hageni; assembly: GCA_028673005.1. Taxonomy (NCBI): domain Eukaryota; kingdom Metazoa; phylum Arthropoda; class Insecta; order Odonata; family Petaluridae; genus Tanypteryx; species Tanypteryx hageni. Next base: position 48,847,916 of record CM054116.1, read on the forward strand.
GTTGAGGAAAATTGAGGAAGGAAGAAATATTACAAGAAAAAACCTGCTTTAACGAAGGAGATTCTTTTTGTAGGGCCAAATCACAATCAACGATTAGATTTTTCAACACACGTGTAGATAATGGGAGGCTAAGGGCGAATTTCAGACCTAAGTTAAACACGTCCAAAACAGTAGGGGGTTAAACACAATTGGATAAATTGGTCACTCTGGGGTGGAACTTGTGGTCACTGAGTTTAGAAGGACTAGAATCACTACACCTGCACTGATTTTGAGGAAAGAACAGTCAGTTTTTTTCTAAGGGTAGAGAGCTTGGCGAAACCAACCTCACTTACGTTCTCTAACGTCCGTTCGTCCGTCGGTACGCACATATCAGGGAAGAATTGGCTTAACCGATTTCAACCAAATTTGGTACATATAGTGTTCACATAAATTAATGACCATAGTGACATATTTTGACCGGATCGACAAAGCATGGGAACCAAAAATGCAAAGTTAAACTTTTCGGTAATTATGAATTTGGAAGGAATTGGCAAAACCGATTTCAACAAAATTTTTTATGAAGTAGACATGAAACATAAAATAACAAAAATCAAGATGTTTAGTTTAGATATATAAAGCAAGGCTGCCACAATACAAGGAATAAAAAATATTATTTTACACGTATTTGTGTTGAACTGTCCACATTAATTTTAAACAAATTTAACACTTATATACAAAATCCTATTAGCATATTTAAACCGAATCAGTCAAACAGGGGTGCCCTAATTAAAAATTAATCTCTTTCAGTAATTATGGATTTGGAAGGGATTGGCTGAGCGGATTTCTACTAAATTTTATATGAAAGAATTGTACAGCATACCATAATGAAATCAATATGTTTAAAGCGGAAATATAGAGCAGGGCTGCTACAGTAAAAAGTAAAATAATATTTCTTTTACACGTATTTCTAGAGAACTGAATTAATAGATTTTAACCTAATATAATATATTTAATATTCATATTAATAATAAACCAATACATTATACTTTAACCGGGTCGACTAAACAGGGCTACCACGATATCAAAGTTAGAATTGTCTGTAACTATTAATTTCGAATGTATTGACTGAAAGAATTTCAAAGAAATTTGTTTGTAGTGAGAGTATAGAATGCCAAAACGAAATGAATATGTTTAAAACGGATCTAAAAAGCAGGGTTGCCACAATATAAGGAAAAATTATTTTCATAATTTAAAGCAAATATATTAGTATACTATTACTAGTAGATGGTGCTTGCATACTGCAAGCATTTCATTTCGCTTTGAAAAAACATTCATTTTTCAGAGAGATATTTATCATTGGAAATATTTATTCAATTCATAAGATTTCTCCTCTGAACCGATTTTCGTTTTTTCCTTATGGAACAAAAATGGAGTAAAACAATCACTAATATTTGCAATTTTAGGAATATTATAATTTTTGCACATTGGGTTAATAATGCCACACATTCATGCCAACTTTTAAATTTTTAGCACATTTAGAAGTGATGTAAAATTTATCATTTTTTTAATTAATTAATTTTTAACGGCCGTAATAACAATTTCATGGATACATTGAAATGTTTATTCGTTTGTATAGACTAATCTCTAAATAACTTTAAAATTTCAGCTCCCTATATAGCCCCGTAGTATCTAAACATTTACCTATTTGATTAAACTTTAAGAATTTTTAACTGCCAAACAAATTAAAATATCCAAATTCGTATAATCCCCATTTCGTTTTTTTTATAAATTCTACATATAAAAATGTTTAGCTCAGTAGCACATCCAGAAATACATAAATCTTGAAATTTTGTTTAAACAATTTTGAATTTTTAGCGGCGGAATTGTTGAACTTTTTAAAATTTTCGACAGCAAAAATGTTGAAACTGCCGTTATATGTTACTCTGTAAAGAACGACTATATATAATGATGTTACTCCTCTGTAAGGAACGTCTATATATAATGATACTACGGTGAATTTGACGAAAAGCTCTTCTGTATCACGGGAAACCCGTGCACATTCCTACTTTTTTCCACTTTCCGGCCTTTTATTCTCTTGCAAAATTAAATTAGAAGTAATTCAACTACGAACTTCGGCTAACGACCGTTTTTTTTAAATAAGCAAAAATTCTTACTTGTGTCGTACAATTTTGCGTTCTGCTCGAAATCGTTCGAATTTTGCTTAAGAATTCAAAATTTCATCAAAATATTGCGCTTTTAGTGAAAGGTTCCCTTGGCGACAAATCATCATTATTATGTGGTTTTTTTATGTGCATATGCATGTATATATGGGCTAAATAGGAAGTAATCCATCATTCCCCAGGCAGATGCAATGTTTAAGTGGAAATTATGCGAATCGTTATAATTCTATCCTGAACTCAGATATACGTCGTCATTTACGAAACGTACCTCTTTCAACCATAGTAATGCGATGATTTACCTTAGTATTTAACTTAATTTTGCCTTTAACCATTGATGTGCCAACGTGTGAATAACTTAACTCCAATCTATACGAAGACATCATACGAAAACATTTTTGAATGGCACTCCATGAACATTTACGGACATTTTCTCGAAAATGTTTTTAAATTTTCCGCTTTATTTAGCATTTTTAACTAAATTTATTACATATCATTGGTAGCTCAATAACTTTGGCTCAGATTTTTAAAAGTAAAATACTCCTATACCCAAACAATTATAGGGTTACAACACCCAATGCATTTCGCCCACAAGGTGGGCATCGTCAGGGGCAAAACCTGTTCCAACAGTGACAGGGAGTCAACTGCAAGGTTTAAACGGAAAGTATTAAGAAGACAAACGAGAAACAAGTGAAGCGCGGAAAGATTTATCTGCGTGTGTGTTGTTTACATCTGTCAGTTTGTATAAGGCCTTGTTGAAATCTGTGTCCGTGTTCATAAGTGTATCGCGGTTTTTGTAAATGTGAAGGTTTTCTAACGAGTTTAGTGAGTTATTGGCTGAAGTTATCAATGTTAAATCGTTTACGTGTATACTATGACCTGTTTCTAAAATGTGGTTGGCAACGCTTGATTTTTCAAAACGATTATATTTATAGTGAGCCATGTGTTCCTTGAAGCGTGTTATTAGTTTCCTTCTTGTTTGCCCTATGTACTTTTTGTCACAGTGTGAGCATTGTATTTTACAAATTCCGAACTTGTTCAAAGTTTCTGTTGTGTCTTTTGTACTGCCCAGTAAATTTTTCAAATTATATGAATTTGTATATGTTATGGTATAATTCTTATGTTTAAAGTTTTGTTCAAGCCTCTGTTTAATGGTGGGAAATAAGGCAATTTTACATATTTGTCCTCTTTTTTGTTGTCTAATTTGAGAGAAGTGGCATTGGACAAGGTTTTATTAAAGTTATGTTTTCTCACTAATTTATTAATTAAATTGTTATCGTATCCAAGTTTAGTGGCAATTTGTTTTATGTGTTTGAGTTCCTTTGCATATCTAATTTTATTGAGGGGGATGTTACATAATCTGTGTGTTAAAAATTGAAACACAGCTGTTTTTTGGTTCATAGAGTGAAAGGAGTTGTTAGGAATGAAGTTATCAGTATATGTAGGTTTTCTAAAAATGTCAAACTCAATGTGTTGTCTATTATTTATGATTAGCAAGTCCAAAAATGGCAAGGTGTTGTTTTCTTGAAGTTCATAAGAGAACTTAATTGAAAGATATATGTTGTTTAACTGACTAACAAATTCTTCTACGTTTTGTTTCTTTAAATCAAAGATTGTGAATATGTCATATCCACGTACCTCAACCATATATCTGGAAAGTAATGAAATTTTTCTTTGCAATCCTTTTCAAAAGAGGACGTGAAAATGTTGGCTAGAAAAGGAGATAGGGGTTTCCCATGGAAGTGCCTTATGTTTGTTTGTAAATTTCATTTTTTTCCGCGCTTCACTTGTTTCTCGGTCGTCTTCTTAATACTTTCCGTTTAAACCTTGCAGTTGACTCCCAGTCACTGTTGAAACAGGTTTTGCCCACCTTGTGGGCGAAATGCATTGGGTGTTGTAACCCTCTAATTGTTTGGCTATAGGAGTATTTTACTTTTAATAAATTTATTGCGTTTAATGAATATTAACGAATCTTTCCGAAATACATGTATTCGAGAATAAATCTAATTACTAGTAATACTAGTAATTTTAAAGATATTTACGTTAAGAAGTGAAGGTATTACTCAATTTTGTGACTTAATTATCAAAATTGGAAATAGAATGTTGACATATTAGAGATCGAAATAGATCTTTTTAAAATATGAATTAATACGAGAGCCGTGTTTTACTAAAATGATATACAAATCCATGGGCGTCCGCTGAAGGGAGCAATGGGGGGGGGGGGGGAGTGCACTTTCACCTTCCCTGGAAATGTTGAAATTTTTTTGTAATTTGAAATACGAGGGTTTTTACTTAAGGGACCTCTAAACCTATTTAACGTCATATTAAAGTCATTTAAATTACACCCAATGGAGATGAAAATGGTGAACAGGCCGGAATTAATTAATTTCCTTTATTAAAAAAAATCACATTGGCTTGCAAAAATATCAATGACGTCCCATGTCCACTGAGTGAAATATTAGATAAATATACATTTTTACCAGGCTTTAAAATCAGCAATATAAATTGCGCTACCTTTACCTACAACAACGTGCACCATCAAATATTCATTTAAATACTTCCTCAGATTGAAAACTAGACTTTAAAATGGCTGAAAATGGACTTAGTGGACTGTGCATGTTAAGTGCTCACAGTAAAAACAATTTTGAAGGAATATTTTATCGAACGAGTAATAGACGTTTATGGAGAAAAATAAGGAGGTTTTTGTCTGTCTTTACAAATTAATAAATTTTCTTCTATCTCATATTTTTGAAATATAAAGATGTAATCAACAACACTGGCACAATAATTATTTTTTTGCAAACTTTTCCCACGGGTTTCGCTAGTCAAAATATATTTTGTTTGACAAATATGTAACAAGTTAATGTTAAATTAATTTGAAAATGGGCGATCGAAGCGAGCGAGGGGTTGGACCCCATAAGGTGCTGGGCACAGAGCCTACAGTATCTGCAAATTTACGTACAGAACGCTTTGCAATAAATAAAAAAACTCCGAACTGTGGTAGACAAACTCGACGGATCAGTTTTAATGAAACGGTAAACATAAACAAACTGCATTTCAAAAGCATATCGCGTTTGTTTCCGAGTCTAAATCGATCTGGCATCGATTTATGATTTCATTCATCTTGCAAATAACGTCAAAAGTTCATATGAATTTGCGCACTCCACTTCAACCAATAAATATTCCAACACGTGTTTTTAACTTCAAATAATGTGCATTCGAGCGAAATCGCCATGGAAAGCTGCTTCGCCACTCTCACGTTTTGAAAACTACCTCGACGAGTAAAAAATAACCTTTCCTCGAGTACTACGCCAAATGAACAAAGGCTTCCGGCGTAGTCCATGAAAATAGGTCGATTTAAGATTAATTTCTCACCGTGGATAATTTAATAAATGGGTAAGTAAAATACACTCCGAATTTCGTTAACCTTCTAGCATGAACTGTTGATTGAACAGCAAAATGGATAAACTGTAAAGGCAAAATTTTAGGCACAAATTAACTTGCGATTTTTATATGTAATACCGGATTCATTTACGGTTCCTCAAATTAATAAAACCCTCGTCTTTTTCGTAACATTAGGCGTTTTTTTCGACTTGTTCATTTTCCCGCAATTTTCCTCCAAAATATATACCTCGCCCTCTTTCTTGCCTGCTCCCTCTCTCTCTTACCCTTCCTCGACCTTCTCCTACTTGACCGAGCCAAATGCCTTTTGCAGCTTGCGCGATGACCTACTCCCGAGCCAAGGGTCGGCCTCGCCCTTGGTTGACTTGGTTGCACGGTCCGACCTTTCCGGTCATGCAGAACGTGTTTGTTCTCTCCGAGCACGGAACCGTGCCCACCTTCTCCCCCTCCCCCTCTCCCTCTTAACGCTCCTCTCAGGAGTGAGCAAATCGTATAATCCCTGGATCCATCGGAAGGTGGCGGAAATCTGAAGGAAGGCGGAAAGGAAATGGGGCCGGGAGGGATAAATATTTTTTACCTTGCGGTGTAATGAGAGGCGATTCACTGTAAACGGTAAACGTGTACTGGCGACGGAAACGTGGTTCAATTTTTTTCGAGCTTTCTTTCGGTTTAAATAATCGTTCGGAAGAGACTCGCAATTTAACGGGTAGTTTTCAGCCGAGTGAATATCATGGCAACTTCCTGTTACGACATTCCTTTGGAAAACCAAAGATTCGATTTTAGGTTTGAATCAAAATTAAATGCCGCAGAATCTTGCGATATTCAAAAGTTGATTGACAAAACCTCATAGTTAAGCACTGGAAGGATTATATATTTTTTAAATTACGTAAATGTAAATGTAAATTACGCTGGTGAAAAAGAATTGCTGTAGTATCTGTTTCATTATCTGCTCAAATAATCTATTAGCCGAATTTAATTATAAAGCGCATCTCGATCTAACTTTAAAGTTATGTTTATATAATTGAGGTGAAAATAATTTAATTGTAATAGTAATAGAAGTTTATCCCATTCGCAAAGAAACAGGTCACTTAACTCTTTCACAGGTGAAATAATACGTTTATTTTAAAATATGGCTAAAAGTCCTTTGTTGTTAAATAAAACGTTTTTTCTAACCTTAATAAAATGAAATGCTAACATATGACACTCTCGCACGGTAGGAGTATAATTTTGCTACAGCTCTCCGATAGCAATCGTTGTCATATACCGAGGTAAGTAACGGACCCTTGAATTTTCACTGCGGAACAAGGGACGCGGCATTCCGAGCTCGGGTTATTCTTGTCAGGGCAAAAGCCATTAACTTAAATCACAACCAGCGGGTTTATTATATAGCTTTGCGATTCATTTACTGTTAGGCCATCATGAAATTTATGAAGAAAGTATACACCCGAGTATTTTTCTACATAAAATATTCAAGTCATATTTGAAGAAACAATTAAGATACTGATATTTTTTCCTACCTGAGTTATTGCACCACAGTCGAATTACGGGATTCCAAATGAATACATCTGTGGCCAACCAAGAGTTCTTACCTGTAAATAAAAAAATTCATTTATTAAAACCGAAACAAAATATTATTGAACTGCAATAAACAATGAAAAATGTTTTGACTTCAGGAGAGTAAGCATGCGTATATTTAGAGCATACAGATTCATAAGAACACTGAAGTATGTTAAGTTGTGATCATAATGTTATGGATTGATAAGTATGATCACAGGTATGTAAAATTAACGTTTAACCATAAATATTATTCATTTCTATCTCCTTATCTATATATTTGCCAGCGAGGTCATAGATGTGCTAATTATTATATGCTTGCGAATTACCGGTTCCAGCGCAACTTCAAAATTTGGAAGCTTATGAAATATTCTTCTGTTGTTTTTATCTTTACTGCTGGCTTATAAAATATTTTAAATTAAAGAATTCATCCACTAGGGACCGAATCTAGTACCACCGTGTCATTATCAGTATACACTAATCATTGAGATGCGGCAGCTAACAAACTGAACAATTATGGTTGTTAAAAAAACAAAAATGACGGAAAATATACTTGACAAAATAATCAAGTTAAAATGAAAATTTAAATGCCTTACGCTCATTCTGGTGATAATGAAACGCTGAAACAAAAATTCCTGGAATTGCTGGAATTCCAGAACAAAACATAATCTATAATAATGGAATTCAGCAAAATGTGTTGTAAATGTAGTAATATGAACCTGCTGTTGTCATAAAGAAAATGTTGAATTTTAACATTGAGGTTCAACAACAAAATGGTCGGTTAGACAACATCCCGTTAAAACGCTTATATATTTACAATACACATATACATTATGTATGTTATGTTATACATTGTATATTATATAAACGTTATATTTAAGCGATTTCGAATTGAAGGCGAAAATCCATGATAATGATAAGGGAATTTATTTATTTTCCTTTAAAACAGTCCATGTCTTAATATCGAAAGTCAATTATTTATAATTTTAGTTGGGAAAATTTTATAAGCCTGAGTATCAACAAATCGATTTTTACGCGTTATCTTATGGGAAATATAAATTATACACTGGAGTTGAACTCGGATCTTTTTTCGTGGTTTTTGTACGGTTAACCTTAATATATTAATCAAGAATTATTGCCATATTTTCATGTTATATTTAATGTTAATACATGTTAAACAAACCTCCAGAAACGATGACGTCACTAATTTTGTCTCGGACGCATAAGTGGAAAATTATGTAATAATGATAATTGATAAATGCTCGCAAGAACTTTAGAAACACATATAGCTATAACTCCTTTACAAATATCTTATTATCTACAGGGCACATTGAAAGCAATTTAAGGTTATTGACATTTTAAAAGTGGTAAAGGCAATATTTGTCCTTTATCCTTTTGAGAACTCATTGACCAAATCAAAGAATAGGAAATTATATACCGTATTTACTCGTGCACCGCGCACCCTCGTGTACCTCACGCCCTCGTGTACCACGCGCACACTTATTTTTGGGCCAGTTTAAAGGGAAAAATAAATTAGTGCCGGAATAAGTTGACATCAGGAATTTAACAAAATGTCGTCCTGTTTCCTGAAAAAAGGTCCACCCAAGTAAAGCATTTTCTCCCTCTCTCCTACCTGCTTGACGCTATTTATTGGGTGATCTCATTATGCCGATGCTAGCATAAATCTACTCTTTGGTAGTCGCTCCTCCATTGTTAAAGGAACATCAAGGGCTTACGATGAATTCGGCTAACGAAAATGCCAGATGTCAACTTATTCCAGCGAAAGAATAGGTAGAAATTGATAGTATACTTTTAATGACAGAAATGTATATTTTGAGTAACAGTAATAAACTTAAAACTCATTTAAAAGTTACAGCTTTAATATTATAAAAATATATCGTCATCTAAATGGAAAAATACATCGTAGAATTCTTCGTCTTCTGCGAGTATAAACGTAGAGGCAAGCGTGTTGCAGTGTATTTACTATCGATACTCGCAATTTATATAGCCTGTTCTGAAATCCTCATGTAAGACGCGAAGTCCTTTTTAGGCTGGTTTTCAAAGGAAACATAGCCTTATGAAATGGTCCTGTATGTGCGTGTCCCCTACTAACAACTTTTGCATCAATGGACCGATTTTCATGAAAATTTGTACGAGGCTCGTGCTGCCAGGGCCCACCTCCAGGCTATATTTTATTTGGCGAAGATTGAAGTCCCCGGTTTGATTTCAGGAAATGCTTTTTCCCTATTTGTTTTACATAGGAAGTCTCAAACCCATCGTGCAGAGATGTTTTTTTAATTCTTTAAAATATCTTAAAATTGTGATATCGGCGCGAGGTTTTACAGTTCTAAGTAGAAAAGAATGTAAATTATAATTCTTATCGCAGAATTTTTATAATTGATCGTATTTTCTTGAATTTATACTAAATAATAGCGTTTTTGCGTGTTTAACCGCATTTTATCAAATTGTTGCAATGAGGACGATTATTACCAAACTCGTCTTGAGCATAGACGAATGAACAAATGGGTTATTTTCTTTTCCACTCGACTATCCTTCAGCAATGGATAGTTAATCCATACATATTAGCGTATGAACAGTAACATTTATAAAATTAGTTTATTTTTACTTTCTTAATAATATTATAATTATTATATTATTATAATATTATTATATAATAATAATAATAATAATAATAATAATAATAATAATAATAATAATAATAATAATAATATACAATCACTGCAGTATCGACATTTGTAAGATACATCAACCTCCTTACAATGAAGCGGCCTGAAGCAACTTGGCTACAAATGTAATTAATATGATGTTCCCAGCTTACGGACTCACTAATGTGTAGCCCCAGAAATTTGGTAGTAGGAGAACTCCTTAGATTACCATCAGCAAATTTCAATAATGGACAGGACAAGGTTTTTTCTGTGGGGCTGATTGAAAAAGCGAAATGAAACTAAATAAAACCGATGGGCATTAAAAAATATACAACGGAGACTGACCATAACGAATTTGATATTTCGCCATAATTCGCCATTTTGCTTCCTTTTTTGGATATTTTTTATATATATATATATTTTTTTAAGAATAAGCACACTTTGGATTTCGTTCCGGTCGCCTATAAATCTGTCATTCCGTCTGTGGGCCCGAATCCGAAGCTTGACCACTTGTATAGACGTGCTATCGCTAAATTCGGCATTTAGGATTTTTTTTCGAAATATGAAGAAAGTTGCCCATTATGGTAAGATGAAGCCGATCAGGCCAAAGGTATTTATGAAAACAATTCGAAATAAATTCATTAGTGCAACAATTTTATTTTGCAACCAGTGTACCAAAATAGTAATGAATATTTCTCGCTGCATGCGACTTTTTTATTTTGAGCCTTATTTCCGAGAAAATTACCGCATTTTTTACTAAGTATTGCTATCGTTCGGACATCCATTTCAGCGTTTTAAGTTTTATTCTTTCATTTAAGTAGTGGCAAGCGGAAGACCCGGGTTCGATTCCCGGTCATCGCAGAATTTATTCTCGTTTCAAAATTATTCCCAGCTAATACCCGTCTGCTCAGGATCTTATGATCATTTCATTCCATCAATTTAAGTATGAAATAAAAATGGCCTATCTGGGTCATATTAGTTATCAGGGCTGCCACCAGGGTCATACCTCGGGCAATCAGGATGACCGCTCAAGGCCCTGCGCTTCAACGTCATCATTATGTAGAAAATGTAAAGGTGCACCCTTACCCTCACTGGCCGATTTTTCCCGGGTCTCGCACCCATCTAGAGCTACCCTAGTTACTACCCTATTACCGGAAATAACATTGTTAATTTCTAAAAAATACGTCCAAATATCATTACATGTCATGTTCAGAAATATTATTTAACCATTCATTAGCCTAATACCGCATTTTAACCTATCATTTATAGTTGATGCAACATGAATGGAAAAAAGAAATTTCACTTTATAAATATGCAGAGGGAATCCGCTTCTAACGTGCATTGATATTATTCGTTTTTGTGAAATGTCTACATAATTCGTAAACGAAACAACATGAAAAAGGAAGAGTTGAATATTTAAATATTCCTGTACTCGTTAAGTCGACTGGGAAAGGAACTGCTCTGAATCAATCAGCAACACCAGAACTGCGGTTGAAGCAATGTTGCTGGTGCGCAAGCTTAATGGTGAGAATAGATATACATTCAGAGTTACAGAGAATAGGGAGGGCTGAAGATAGAGTGGCATGGTTGGACACCATGTGTGGCGAGTGGATGTCGCTCTGTTCGGTTGGGAGAAGTGGATCAATGACCCTTTCCACAGAATCCTTCTCTTTCCCTATCCCTTCAGTCATTCTTAGTAGTTATCTATTTTTTCCTCATTTCCAGTTCGTGTTTATTCCTATGTTGCATCTCTCTCCATTTCATTATCAACCCCTATCAACCTTAAATCAGGCATTTCACTTCTCGCTGTATCTTCCATCATCTCCCTCCCCCTCTATTAGTGTTTTTCCAACATTCCCTCCGCCACCCCCTCCGTCACCCTCTCCATCACCACTCCAACCCCTTCTCCATCCTATTCCCTTCACCACCCTAAACCCTTCACCTCCCCAGCCCCTTCACCACCATCTTCGCATCACCCACTAAAATACTTTCTCCACCACTCCCTCCATCATTCCTTCCACCACTCCCTCCAACACTCCCTACATCACTCGCTTTCCATCTCCATCTATCCTTTTCTAACTTCCTTACATTCCACCACTCCCTCCAACACTTCCTACATCACTCGCTTTCCATCTCCATCTATCCTTTTCTAACTTCCTTACATTCTCCTACTCTCTCTCTCTCATTCACTCTCCCTGAACTCTCTCGCACTCTCTCTCTCTCTCTATCCTCTACCCATTTTCACAATCCCTTGAGGTTCTGACGATTCTAGCCGCGGATACCGCAACCGCTTTCCTCTCTGCCCCTTCCTTCCGAATCCTTATCCGACCTCCTCTCAGTATCTACCCTTAACCCCTTATTTCTCTTTCTCTCTCTCTTCTGTCTATAATGGACAACCTTCGCACTTCGGCTTGAGTGTAGACCCCTTCGAACATCGGCCAACCACAGAACTGAGTTTAAACCCTCGAGGGGAGGGTGGATAAAGTTTTGTCCGGTAGGGGCTGTTGAATTGGAAGGCGCGAATGTGTTTCGTGTTCGGAAAGCGTCTTCTGGAAAGTTGGCGCCCGCCGTAGGAGAAATTTCCCATTTATCTGTACAAATGTAGCAAGAATGTTTACTTCTATTGATATGGGGAAACTCTTTTATTGCTTTAAAACTTGATAATGTATTCGGTGAGCCTCTAAATTAGCAAAGCGGAAGAAGTATTGCCTTAATGTCTCCATGAAATCTGATTTCAAGCGTATGTTCACTGAAATGATGTTTATTAAATGTTTTGGTTGAGCAATAAAATAGATTGAATAATAATTAATATTTGTTTGCATATATGTGCTTGTAATATCAGGACAATGTATATAAATTTATCACACTATTATTACGATTGCGTATATGAAGTATAATGTTCATTATTAATTAAACGTCTTAATATTTAGAAGCAATTTCAGATGCAGTTATTAAATAATTCTTGAAATAGCCAACGAATTAGCGAGCAGTTCCGAGTGAACTTACAATTAGATGAAATTTTATAATATCATATAGATGAACTCAATTTTCAGGTACTCAGTTACCATAAAATTCTTTCCAGTATTTTCTACCTACTAGATAATATGGAACTTCTTTTGTGGTTCAGAACACGGTATAAATTATAATACTTGTACAGGATGAAGAAAATTCCTTTAACCAATTAATTCGATCAATAAGCATAAAACCCAAACTTTAGGAATTTAAGGTCCATTATAGACAAAAATTAGATCAAAATTTATCATAACGCTGGTCTTACGTAAGATGACAATTGAAAATGAACGGAGACTTTTTTCAATGACTGTAAAAAATTCGTAAAACCTCTTTTAAAGGTGGCTTAAAATATGCATATGAAGAGCCGTACCCAGACATTTTGTCGCCTGAGGCAAGTTATAATTTGACTACCCTCAAATATTTTTACATGACTCTTTTAACTATAAGTTTGTGAAAATGGTATGAAATAATAAAAAATGTATTTATTAATACCTGATAATTTTTTTCCTTATAAAAACAAACCCGGTTATATTTTTCTTTTGCATATTATTTTAGAGTACATTTACTTTTATCTTTCACCGAACAGAGACATAATCACTAAATATGTTTAACTTTTTCCAAATCATAAACCTTAAAAATAAAAATAACTTGATTAACCTACATAATAAGAAATAAGGAGAAAAGTATCCTCTATAATTGGAATACATAGATAGGGACAGTAAAGGCGTTCTTAAATACATACAAAACGGTATGAAAGCATTTGGCGGTTCTTAAATGTTTATCTCCAAAACTATAAATCGTGATCTTGTGCACTCGTGGAGTTATTTTTTAAATTTTGTACTCAATCCGAATATATTATTTTTTCTTTACCTCACAGATCATATAAGAGCCTGGGAGGAAAAAATATGGACTGCTGTTTGCCGCAGATTAGTTATATTGACCGACGTAAATAAAATATGTAATGCTATGCATATGATTTTCTCAAATTTTTATTTCCAAAACTAAGTCCTAATTATGTGGTATTGCGGACGATTTCGCGGAAAATATTGTCCTCTATCTGGATAAAATTTTGAATCGATAGTAACGGAATTGCTTGGCGCTCACGGCGGGCACCAAATCGGCGAAAATTTTGTAGCGTGTGTTAGTTTTAACTGAAGGAAAATGAGGCAATCTTTTTCTCTTAAGTACCAGGGTTCCATTCCAGGTGAAAGTTTTCCTTCATTTACGTAATTTGCGTGTGGCAAATTCTGGAATTTTTATCTAGGAATACATTTTTTAATTGGTACCTCACAAATCATATAAGATCCAGGGAGAGGAAAATATGGTTTTCTAATTGTTCTCACTAAATAAATATTCTTGTCAACCGAATTAGACAAAATACCAATGAAAAGTTTGGCATTTTCTCGAATTTAAACATCCGAAAACATATGTTACATTTATGTGTTCTTGCTGACTTTTCGTGGTAAATGTCGCGCATTCTCCGAACAAATTTCTTAATTAAGTATATTCACGTTGCTTCTGGTATATAGGTATATATGTACCTATTAGGGGCTCTACCGCTCATCCCTTACTGAGCCCAACCCTGTTTGGTGGCTAACTTCGCTCGCCTATTATTTCAAATAATTTAACATAAACTTAATAAATATTTGATATATATATTACATATTCGTTAAAACTGGCCTTCCTAAGACATGAGTTCTTGAAACTAGGAATTGCCACAACGTAGTTTGTTTGTTATTTAGATTATTGTCAAATAAATGACTCGGTCTTATAAATGCTTACAAAGACCAGAATTATTCTCGCGAAGCATCGAGTGATAGCAGGGTGTGCTAGACCTCGTAAAGGAGCAAAACATTGCATAAATAATCACTTCATCAAATTTGCTACAGAATTTTATTGTTTTTAAGGATACAGTAAGAGGCCGTAGAGAGCAATCTTAAATATTTGTCACATCATTAAATGTATCTCTTACCCAAAATGAATTAGTCTTCCTCCTATCGGTCATCATTCTTTCCTCCAACATACTTTACTCGAGATCGGCCATTTGACTAATAGTCATTATTTGAAGAATATGTGGTCAAATCCGTCGCTTCTTTTGTCCTCAAGCACTCTAGCAGGCACGTGTTCGACACGATTCGCCCATAATGACGCACGAATCACTCTGCAAAATTGCTAGAAGAGCTTCCTAGTTTCTCCTCTTCCTTTTCGCTTCACTTCTTCGTCTACACTAATGACCCAGCCGAAGCATGTTTAAAATTGCTATTTGCTTTCTACTGTGAATTCTTTTCGTAGAGGCTTAAGTTGCATTAATTACCAAGGAAAAATTATATAATAGGCAAAAGGTTTCTCCGTTATTATTAAAATTTTGTATTTGTGAAAACAGCACTAAGTTATCAACCACTAATGCGTGTTTAATTTAATTTAACTTACAATTATACTTATTATGGAGTTCCACATATTGGCGCCCTCTTCAGTGGCTTAATTCAGATGCTTAATTGTTTTCATTACGATGTTCACATATTCCGAGAAGGGTGGATAATTCTATCAGTTTACCTGTGGTTGAACATGGTATTTACTTTCACTGGAGATGTCTTATTTTACGATAAAGTGAACGCATTCCGTTTATCTTATATTGATGTCCTGTAATAATAATTTTCTTTTGTAGAATATATCATTCGATATAAAATGATCAGCGATGAATAATCTGCATAACCAGACTTCTATATTATGATTTGCCGGGAAAAAGTTTTGGCGGGATATTTTTGCTATGCTTAACTCAGTTTTATTTGAGACGTGATTGTGTCCGGAAGTGCCAAAGGAAGTTGCCGGTAAGCGATCTCCTTATCGAAGAGAAGGCAATGGAGTCCCTCAAGACAGTGAGTATTCTCCGCAGCAGCAGTAAATAATTAGAAAATTATTCATAGATGAAGAAATATTAATAAATATGTGTATAAATGTTTCTATTTTTTAACATTTCATTAAATTTTTTAAAGATATTGAAATCTTATTGTTAGCAACATTTTTACATGTAAATCGTCGTTAGAATTAAATCATTGACTAGGTGGGAACGAGAAATAATCGAAATAGAAGTTATTGAAATTATCGTTTTCCCCTTGTGCTATGTTTATTTAAAATTCCACGTATTTTATTGCGTTAAATCACTACCAGTGAGTTTCGTTTCTTTTTCCATTCCAGGTGCTGTGAATCCCTTCCTTTTCCTGCATTTCCAACGTCAAATCTTCACCCTTTATTTCCATCGAGAGCCCCAAAGTGTGATGCAATATGGTAATTTTGTGATGAAGTGCCATGTGTGTGCGCGTTTGAGTTTGACAAGAGGAGTCTCGTTCATTGCGTGATAGTGTCTTCTCCCAACGGCTGGAAAATGTACATAGATACAAAGGTAGGAAGACGTTATTTTCTTTCCTCCGATTCCCCCTTTTATTTCTGGTCCCATTTTGAAGGCGTTTAGGTTGTCGCAGCCAAAGGGAATCGATGGAAACCAATGTTGGTGTGCCAAAAATTTTCGATCAGGATATTCCATAATAAGAGATGGGTTGCTGAAAGTTAAAGTGAACTCAAGCCTTTAGTTAAAAGTAGCTTAAAAAGTTTAATAAATTTTAGAAGCAAATTGGTTATTCATATCCTCGCATTGCTTGAAATAAATCCATCCATATGTCGGTCAAATTTTCTGAAGTGCCGCCAAGTTTCATGTCAATAGTTCTCTTGAATCAACCTGTAAACAAAAAACTACTTAAATTCTCCATTATTGATTGAAAATAAATATCATTCTGAGATGCTAGGGAACTCGTGAAATTAATAATACTTATGGTTTATATAACGGGCTAATGATAAAAATTTTAATTCAGTTTTTTATTAATTTGAACCCGTCATATTTGAGGGGTAATATGCTACTTAATCCATAAAACCTTTAACATAGAATGACGAAATATCATTGGATTTTATTACTATAGGGAGCATATGTAAGACATTCTCTTTGAAGCAAATACAACTCTTTGTATGGTGTGATATGATTGTGTCATTACTATAATTATATATACTCCTTTGATATACGAGAGAGATAGAGCATTATTAACTTAGAGTAACATTCTTAACGCGAATTCAGCGGTTTTAGTTCCGAAAATTGATTTTGATGAAAGATAACTTATCTAAAAATACTTGAATTTATAGAGTTCAAGGGAAACTATTAGTTTCCAACACCTTTAGACGGATGGGATACACATGCACAAAGTCGACAAGTTGTAATAGTATCTGAAGTTTTGTAAGATTTCTAGCCGAGAGACTTCTAAGTAATTTCAACAACACCAAGCGAGCTCGCGCTAAACGGCATGCGTCTTAACCTATTGGAAACTTATGCCCTGATTGCTCTCAACGTATGCATGCTTGAGTTTTATTTCGGATATTTTTTTAGAAGGAAACGTTTTAATTTAAACTGTTTATATCATTCCCTCTGCTTTAAATTCGAATGGATCAGTTGGAAGTTTTCATTCCATTACAGAAGCTATCGCGTCCGAGTAATTAATGTTCTTATAAATAAGTAATATGGCATTATGTTTCCATCAATCAGGCTAACAATAACAAACGTTTTAGAGAGCAGCAATTTTCAGAGAGGCCTTTTTTTCCTCGACTTTACCGTTTTACCCACCATTCCATCTAGGCTGTAACTATGTTCCAGTTTCTGCAAGTGCGACTTTCGACATTAAAAGAAAATAAACCCCATATCTTTTTAATGTAACCGATAAATGCTTTGCCACATATTCTCAAGACTTTTTTTAAATAACAGTCGCCTTTCTTCTGTTTCGCGTGTAGCTGCGAGCATTTATTTATAGCATTGTTTACTTTCCTCCTTCCCGCCGAGCTTTTCCATTTGAAGTGCGCCATCAAAACTTCGCTGTTTTGGTTTTCTCCTTCACTTCCCAACCTCTTTCACCAAACTTACCTTTTTCTCTCACGCCCTCCCCCTCCCTTCCGCTTTTCCGCAACCTTTTCCCTTTCAATTTTTGCTACTACTAATCTTTTCGGCTCACTCCGCTCTCGCAACCGAGAAGATCGAAAGAGATGTAGAGAGATAGAGAGAGAGAGAGAGCGAGAGGGAAGATGAGAGAGAGAGATGGAGAGAGAGAGGGAAAATCCACTCAACCAATTAGTGGGTGGGTCCACGGAGGTCGTTACGACCGGCTACTCGTTAGCAGACACAAGCTGCAACGGCAGTGGAGAGGGGAGGTTGTGACGTGTGTTGAGGGGAGGGTCGCGGGGGAGAGGGAGCGGCTAGCGACGGCAGGAACAGCAGCAACAGCAAGGGCCGCGGTTGTGTGTGTGTATGTGTGTGTGAGAGGGAGTGAGAGGACGGGGAAAAGCGAGGGGACGAGTTTAATTAATTTTTTCCCCCAAAGGCAAAACAGTCACAGCAACTCTGCATGGAGAGAAGAGAGTCAGCCAGAGAGAGAGAGAAAGAGAAAGGGTGGCAGAAATGTAGGATTATTAATATCTCTCTCTCTCTCTCACGACCTAGGATTTTGGTCTATACAGCTGTGAAGAACGTTTCCCGACTCGACTTCTGCGTACATCATTTTTAAGGGAGATTTTCTAAAAGTGAACGACTTTTTTATATCCGAGCACTTGAGAGGCCCTCTCACGTTGTTCGATAACTCCCCCTCTGGACGGTTTCCTGTAATGCTAAAAAGTCTGCGAAACACACGGTTAAGTTTTTTAAAGAATATTTTCAGAACTCGGAGAAAATTTTCAGCAATAAAAGGGGATATGACTTTCAATTACAAAGGGGCGCACGTGCTTTTAATGGCGGGTTCTTAAATCGGCGGCAGGAAAAAGAAGTTTTGAAGACCATGGTGATTTGTTACAAGCTTCCATTGCATATTTACTTTTAGCGGCTAGAGGTAAATGTTGCTATTGATGAAATCAAAATTACAGTTCTATTTAAATATTTTTTCGGAATGACTTTATCGATTTTATACAACCTCTGCATTAATTCTGGAATATCATGTTGACAGCGGATTAATTGCTTCAAATTAATGATCATTCTCAAAAAGAATATCATTACTTGATATCAATCATACAGTAGAAAGTGGTATATTTTATACGAAAGTTATTTTAACACAATCATACCCGTGACAGCAACGCTCGCAATTAATTAGTAGTGAGAATTTACGAAGTAGTAGTAGCGGAATAAAAGCGATTTAATAACCAAGAAGAAATTTGTCAGGTTGGAGGAATTTATAGTATGAAAGGAGGAGAGAAGAGACAGGACCTGTGTGAAAAAATTGCTTTCACTTCGATAAATTAGCCAATCACAAAGCTATAAATGTTGCCACAAAAACGTTAATTGGCGTAATTTATTCTACGATTAATACGTTAAGTAACGTAACATATACACAATTTTTCAACAAAAATGACAGTAAGTAATAACGTCCTCTCTCTCCCTCCCTATCTACCCCCCCTCTCTCCCTTCCTCTTCCTCTCCTTCTCTCTTTCTCTCTCGCCCTCCCTCTTCCTCTTTTCACCCATCTCAACTTCTCCTCTTCCTCCCACGGCTCCTAACACATCGCTCTCCTTCTTTCTCTTCTCCTACTTTATCTCTCTCCTCCTTCCTGTTTCTAATTCTTTTCCTTCCTTCCTCCCTATTTAACTTCCAGCCTATCTCCCTACCTACGATTCTCCCTCAACATATCCATCTTCATCTATATCTATATAGTCGTATAGATAAGCAAAAAATCCATACTACATGCCACATTAGGATTATGTAATTCAGCGAAAAATTTAACAATGAAAGTTGCCATGACGGCGAACGATTTCTTCATTTAAAAAGGCATGAAATTTTGGCGTTAAAAACAAATTTGTGGACCGACTTGACTCACTTTCAAAAATCAACGGTAGGAAAATAAACTTTAATTCTTTTAGGCATTCTCTAGTTCAAGTCCTGAGTTTGTCCGATGAGTATAAGTAATTTTCAAATAGTGACGCAAAAAGGCTTGCAAGTAACGTTTCAGCTCTTCCTATGTTATTGTAATGGAGAGAATAGACGCTCCTAGTGTCAAACCCATGGCGTTACTGTACTTTAAACAGTCCAAGATTTACAAGAGGTACGGGTAAATATATACTGAAAATATGATTTAAAATGGAAATACCGCTCTCGACTAAAAAGCGTTTTAAATGTTCGTGAGACATAGATTTTAAGCGAATAATATAATAGATAACATAATGTGCGATAAGATAATTCTTTCTGGTAATATTCATAGTGGATAATGTTATTGATATAGGCATACTGTAAAATAGATTGGTTACTTAAAAATAATATTTATGTAAAACTAGATAACCCTAAAGTTTGTCTATATGAACCTAAGCGAATTTGCTATCTTTAATGATTAACTAAAATATCTTCCAAATGAAATAATAAAAATCCATCCAATCCTCTGGGTTTTGTTTTACTTGGAGTGCATTTTTGCAAATATTCATAATAATATTATATTTTTTTGTTAATGTGACTTTTCATATATCGTTTTTAACCTTTATGTGCGAACAACGGGACTGCTATGCAACATAGATATACATAACTATTTCATAAGTTAATGTGGCTTGTATCTCATTAGACACTAAAAATCACTGATTGCATAAGATTTCAATCATTTTGATGTTTGAAAGCATTTTTTGGGATGTAGGATTTAAATGTTGTTGTTTTTGAGTGACAATAGAGCTTTTGTAGCCTAATAAAATTTTATTCTCATAGACTGCAATAGCAATGCATCTACTATATGTAAGAATACATTAAGGACATGCCTCACATATCCTCCAACTATTAAATTTCTCAGCTAAAATTTCTGCCATTAGAATCTACGGCCTATCGGAACGTTCTAATAGCTTAGAAAGCACCTCCCGGTGATCCTGCACGTCCAGAACAAGGTCCCAAATTAGAGGGTCACTTCACCTATATACCTTTTTGAAACGATGCCCTATAACAGCTCCAAATTCCTTGCGAAATGAGACCTTTGTCCGTAGCTTCCTTAACCGCCGTTATTAGCGACACGGGGAACAAGAGCTCCCGCCACTCTCGAAGACAAGTCAAAAGAGGGGCGGAGGCGATGCGAAGGTGGGAGGCGGACGAGCCTCTTTCGCCTGCCTCCCTTATTCAAGCTCAAGGGGAGGAGACAAGGGCTAAGTGTGGGGCAATTGATGTTAGAGGTTTGTAACGGAACAGGAGAACAGGGGAAGGGGTAAGGTGACCATAGAGGTCGAGATTAGCTGCGATACGGCTAGTAAGGCGCAAGGTTTCAACGCCATGGAGTCCATTTACAGTATCCCTTCCCGTTCACCTTACACGCTTGATAGTGGCCTGTATGGTCGCTTCCTCTCTCCTCCCCCCCCCCCTCTCTCTCTCTCTCTGACCGACCCCGTGTGAAGGAGAGAGCGGCTTTCCTATCTAGACTCGCGAGGGAGATGAGTAAGCTGGAGAGCATATGGCGGTAGGAGGTGCTCAGGAATGCCGGGATCGGGGAATGAGCGAGTGCGGCGTAAATGGGGAAGGGACTGTTAGGGACCTGGGGAGTTCACGTTTGCACCTCTCACTTCTGTGCGTAATTAGGTGTGTCGGATAGGGTAAGGGTTGAGGCGAAAGGGATATGGAAGTAGATGCAGCCGCCCAAGCCATCACGGCTCCGATGATGCGGCCGTCGGGGGAAAGAAAGAGAGAGGGATTGAGATGGAGATGAAACGTGGATGAACATCTAAGACTGGAAGCAGGAAATAACGAGAATCCTCAACATATCCTACAGCGGAATGATGGAATTTTTTCAAGAAAGGCCACCATGAGCGGGTAAATTTAATACGTATTTGAGACTGTACTTATTTATTGAGCTTTTATACTTGTCTCGGCTAAATTCAATCGGCTAAAAAGATCAAATAACGCGTAGGCTATCATATTATAGGTAGGATTCTGGGTATTTAATGTTTGAGTTATTTAGATACGCAATACAATTTTGAATAAATTAGACAAATTAAAGGTGACTTAAATAAATGCGATGGTAGCAAAATTGAAAATAAAATAAATTCAACTGATAAACAATGAAATTTAAAATTTAACATTTTTAATAGTTTGGCAGCAAAATACCAATCAAAATATCTGTATATATTTGGTGTTAGTTGGAAATCAGTGGTAAAAGAGCAAATAACTTATCTCTGCATCTACATACCACTCTGCAACTGAACTGTGTAATGGATGTTTTTGGCAGGTTTTCGGCAGAAGAGTAATAATTTATTAAATACTTTTAAGCCATACCATTGTTTTTCGCCCTTTTCTACTTGAAATTAGCCACTTCTTAACTTAAATATTAAAAATTTTCATATAATAAATAAATTTAAATAATTTTAAAGGAAATTTACTCTATTTCCAGTAATTTGTCTTATATGTATTAATTATGGAGAGATAAAGACAAGAAAGGCTCTTCTTCCGTCTGACCATAAATTTATTAATAACGGAAAAATATATACCCCGTAAATATTCCATTGTGTATCGTCCTTTTGAACACGAGAAAAAACCCATTGACGGGGAACATATACATTTCTAAACGCATGTGTAACATTCGGATGGGTAATTAACGAGGTTTTAGCAGTTGGAAAGATAATTTAAATGCCATTCCAATACGGAAAGAGTCAGATAATGTCATAACCATAGCGTGTCTGTTTTGTTTTAATGCGTGAGGAAATGAGATAGGAGGAAAAGAGAGATGTTTGTTTCAGTGAGAATGTGAGCTACATGTAAATTAATCCCCCAATTGATACCCGTGTCCTTAATTAACGGCTATTAACTATTAACTATATTAAACCTCCTACGGTATATGAATAAAATAGATAACCTTTTGTTTGCAGATTTATGTGGATTTTTTCTCGTGATTATTCTGAATAATCTTTGTTAACTGGTTTAAAGGAAGATAAAATTGAATTCATTCTTATAAAGGTACTATAAGTTCATCCTGCGTTTTGATATATTTTCCATATTTATTAACATTCAAGGAAGAAGAGTTTATTTGAAAGTATTTATCTCTTATATGCATTTTAGATGCGCTTTTGGTGGCTCGCAAATAAATTATCAAGCGTATTGAAGATACTAAAAATGTAAATATATGAGGGGCTAGCTAAGCTAAAGTAAACTCCCATTAATATCCGAAGATACGAACATGAAGATAAAATATACGACTGGATTTTTACAGACACATATAGAGATTGGTTTTCTTCAGAATCATAGTTGTAAACGTAAGGTAATAGGCTGGTGCTGTTAGGGATAATCGGTATGTTTCACTTCAATAGATCTATTGATCTGATGATTATATGTTGATAAATCAAGGTTTTAATTTCTTCCACTAAAATAATATACGTCTGAGAAGTCACAATCAGGAGATTAAAAATATATATTTAAAATCAGCATATCATTTTACATAAAAAAAATAATTTGTTGCCCTAATATAAATAAGATAAAGCGCTATCAATTCAGTGGTAGATAGTTCAATAATCCCTTAAATACAATATATATATATTTAGCTAGTTAGTTCGGCATCTTCATAATGCATTTTCCTCATTTAAAGGAGACCCATAAAGTAAATTAAAGTCAACTGCGCTTACTTATGACAAGAAACTCTGCTGAAATTCTCATATCCTATTTGCTGACAAACTCCAGCAATTACGGTGGGAATTTCATTTCACTAATTGAAATTTCGCGTGCAATAAGAGACTTTAGATATTCGACATCAATTTTCACCCTAAGAAGAGCATTCTCCATTCTAATTAGTTTTCTCCAATAATCCAAGTAAAATAGTGACTCTTGACTCAAAGCATTTTGAGGGAAAATATATAAAGTCAAATATTGAACTAATGATATGATTAATAAAAATAATACTTCTTAAATTAAACCTAAAGATCACTGTAGCCGAAACATATAAAACTGAGAATAATATAACTCACTTTCAAAACACAACAGTAATCACGCAGTTTATATTTAAACGCAAGCAGCGATTAATTTTAATCAACGCTGGTCAAATTCTATTCGTAAAAGTAAAAATAATTTCTTCTTTGTTAAAAATTTTATTATATCAAAGTAACAGTTTCTTGTATTCATGAAAATTTCTCCTTCTGAAAACTTCTCTCTCTCTGAAGATTTATTTATTTAAGTGATGCTTCCTTTGAAATATTCATATCCGCGTCCCATCACCTCAGGCGCTATTGAAAACGCTTTACGTAAACCAAAGCCAGGATGCCTTCACACTTTCACGACATCGTCGCTTATCTTCCTCCATCTGACCACCATCGCGCGACCGTCAACCAGACCATTCCAGAATTCCACAGTGGAAATCAATGACGCTTCGATCTCTCGTTAATTTCCTCGAGCACGAGACGATGTCTACTTCGTCGTCTTAAACCCTTTTAGCCTCATCGTCACCAAGCAGCCGAAAATAAATGGAGAAAACGAGTAGGATCAGGAGGAGTAGAAAAATCTTCGTCGGAATATCTTGATGCTCTTTTGATAACGCTCCACCACCAAGGTAGTCTTGTTCTCTCCCTCCCACACGCGCGGCATGCTGACGCCACCACACTGCCCAGCAGCAAACCGCAGTGCCTCTTTTATGCTCAGGCGGCTCGTATGCGGCATATCCCCAGACTCTCTTTGTGACAGCAGGCGAGAGTTCGTGTGCGTGTGTGTGTGTGTAATTATGGCGTCGTGAGAGCAAAATTCACCCTTACACCTTCAGGTGATGAAGTAATTAAGTCTTTTTAAAAACACGATTTTGCCAAACCGCACACACACGCGCACACACACACAAGTACGCACACACGCACACACATACACACACACACACATATGGCGCTTATTTCGGAACTCATCCTTTTGGGAGGGTTCTTTGCCATGGAGGATGTATTCTCCGTCGCTACTACTCCCATTCCACTGACTCATCTCCCTTTCTTCCTGTCATAATCTTTAGGTCCCGAGGAAGGATGCCTTTTAATCTTCCGTCTATCGTTGACGCAAGTCTTGTCCTCTTCTGGGCTACCTTTCACTCCCATGGGAGAGAGAAGTGGAGAAGCAGAGAGAGGGGTAGATGGAGAAAGGAGAGAGAGAAAAGGAGGGAAAGAGAGAGAGAGATGAGGGGGAGATGTCACTGAAATCGGGAGAAAGGGGAAGTAAATGTCTCGGATTAGCATTTTGAGGCCGCTGGGTTTTCCTCCTGCACTCGGTGGCGTATGCAAATGGAAGCGTATTCTCCTCTCTCCATCGCTTCCTAACCCTGGTCCTCTCCCACATTTCCCTTGAAAACAAACTGTCCCTTCAGGATTGCCGAGTCAGAGATCTATCGCGAAATAGTATAGGGTTTTTTTTAGGGAGAGGAGAATGCAACATGCTCAAATTCTAAATTTTTTAGGCCATTTAATCTTGCGGGAGTTTTACCGTTACGTATCAGCCTGTCCTCATGCGTCGTTTATTTTTTAATGGCGAGGGAAATTGTATATTTCTTAAATAGACATTATCGCTTCTTTGAATTACACTACAGGTGGATCAGACTATAATAATTTGTTTGAAATAATAACTGCGAAAACAAAGATATGCATAGCCAGAGATTTTTCTTTCGGATAATTGTCCTCTATAGTTTTAGGCAGCTAAACCTGAACTTATCATTACATTAGATAATTGTTAATTATATCTTATTTTGTTGTGCCCGATCCTTTTTGATGAAGGGAACATTAGCCCAGCCAAAGTAAATTGAAATTTCACAAATTATAGCATGACTTAAAATGATGTAGCAGTAGGTACATTTTCATCTTCCGAAATATTATTGTTTAAAAGCCACTAAAAACAAACGTACACTTCTATGCATATGTTATGTATGCTAACGAAATAAAATCATAGCAGAACGCAATTAAACTAATATCACCAGCAATAAAAATTAAAGTGGGCCCGATGAAACTGGAAATTATATAAAATGCTGCGAGCGTCGCCAATACTATTTGTCAATATCCACATATCAAATTTTTAACACGGCGATTTTCCTTCAAAAATTTCTTCTTACATAAATCCTACAAATTCCCGAATACAATCACTGAACAAGTATCTTTATTCATTTTAAATTATAATTTCTCTTAGTTCTTATAGAGCATAGTATATAAGACAAATCCGTTTTTGGGGATTTACTCGAACAAAAAAATCCCGACGAAATCGTAGTGACGTTGAAATTATACATATATACGGCGAGATGTGATCGTCAGCGTTTCTCGCTAAGTTAGACCTCTGCACATCTCGCAGGAACGGGGATTTATGAAGTCGATTTATTTCGCTGGGTTTTCGCCTCTAGAAGAGAGAGATAGAGAGAAAGAGAGAGAGGAGAGCGTGAGTTGAGCGAGAGGGCGTGAGTTGAGAGATAGAGGGCGTGAGTTTGTGAATGTGTGCGAGTATAGAGGGAAAGAAGGAAGATTCGGTCGAACTTCGGGATCAATAACAGTGATTATTCACTCCGCTTCCTTTAGCCTCACGCCCTCTCGAATGACTTCGAGAGAACAAGAAAGAGAGGGTGAGGATGTGTGTGTGTGAATGTATGTATGTATAAATATATATACATATATATTATATATATATATATATATATATAATATATGTATATATTATATATATATATATATGTATATATATACACACACAAACACATGCACGCACAGATATTGGGAAAAGAGATTTGTAGGGAAGACCGAATAAGAAAATGCGTGAACGTCAGCCAGAACGATATCTCCATCTCTCTCTCTCTCTCTTTCTTCAACTCCCCAATATCACTCACTCCCATTTTGCTGTGGAATAGACTTTTTCCGTATACAAATGGCACCAATCAGGAAGTAAATATCCCTACATCTTTCGTCACTCCCCTCGTTCCTTTTTCCCTCCCTTTTCCTATTCCCTCTCTCCTCTTCCGTCTTCTCTTCATTTCCTTCCTTTTTTGTCCTCATCTTTTCTGTCTCTCTATCCCATTGTCTTCCATTCATCCGTCCAAATAAGATCATAGCTCTTTGTCTCGTCAATCTTTTCCTCCTTTTGTGCGTCGCCTCTTTAGAGATTCTGCATCTTTTGCGGATACAACGTGCTCTTCTCGGTGGGTTTTCCCGCTTTATCTGGGCATTTATGGGTGAAGCTTTTTCGTGGAGAAGAATAACAGTTTTTTGGACGTATTATCTGTTCGGTTTCCCAGTCAATTCGGTGTTGCGCGCGTAATGGGATTTGATCTTTATGCCTATTGTTAAATTTTGGTGGTCCCGGCTATATGTTCGATCGCCTTCTGACAACTTGTTCACCGATTTTCTTACATGGATAACGCGTTGTAAATTAATATGTTCGATTCAAAATTTTTTCTGCTTTGTTACTTGCACAGATTTCACTTTTTCCATGTAAATACTAACTTGTACTGGATTAAAGACCTTTTCATATCAACTGCCAAAGTCTAAATCAGATCCAGGCAACACGTGGCTAGCGAGCCACATGTGGCTCTTTTCATAATTTTTGTTGCTCTCGCGTTCTTTCTATTTGGCCATATAATGCGGTCATTTTGATTAAAATAACAAAATACAATAACATATTCACTAACTCCATAGCCGTATAATGCTATAAATAAAACTCCAAAGTATTTTTTAGCGAATAATCATCTGCCGCCTTAACTAAATTTTTCGAAAGCATGATTCACATTTAATACCAAAAAGATAAATCGTTCTAATGAAAATCAGGAAACAGGCGCCACTGCTCGATTCATTAATTTAGAAAAAAATATCACGCGTCGGAGGAGAATTCAGGTTAAGACCCCGTATTAGCAAGGGTCCCTTGTTTTCCCGATATACGTACGATCGAGCGTCAGTAGCCCTGTAGCTTAAATGGCTGACATGTGTCACCACGCCTCCTGACTCTCGGAAATGGATTTCCGTGATTTACCCCGTTTCCGTAAACCCTTCGAGTCATCTGGCATGGTTTGAGGTTTTCACAGGAGCGCCCGGACACCTCCATTGTTAACCAGAGTTAAGTGAGGCCATTCTCAAATCTTGATTGACCATCGAATGGACGCTCAAACACATATGACGCGCATATATCGTATGGTCGACCGCGTAATCCATGACCAATTGCGCGGCCAACGAAGTTGTACCTCGTAAAGGCCGAAAGATTTTGGAAGCGTGCACTTGCATTAATTATTTGGACAAAGGGTGGTTAACACGCTGGACGTACAAGAAATATAATTGATTTATTTTGTGAATGTAAAGGTAGGTGGGAGGAAAGAATTTCGTTTAATATTCTTTTAAAAACTTCGTAATGATATATATCCGGATTGTGTTTTCGAAAAAAATTAAATCATCATTCGATATTTATATCATGCTTTTAGTACTTGCGCTATACTTCTCTTGACGTAGATTCAAGACTCAAGCGTTCTTGTTTTCATGAGAGATTAAAATTTTAACATTTCACCAGTAGCTTTACTCATTCAAAAGAGAAAAACAATTTAATTCCCTATACATCAGTATTGACTCCATTTCTAATTGAACATACAGCTAATTAACTTCTTATTGGATCATGAAAAAGAATTTCATTACGCATGATAGCACATATGTTGGTAATTCTCTGGCGAAATATTACCATCTTATTGAGCGAAGAAGAGTCACGGAGATATACCCTTTCTATGACTTTCACCTCGCGCTGGTTTTTGGAGATTTATCTTATTCAGAAGCGCGGAGGATAATGCCAACGGGAGGTTTACCCCCGTTTCGGAGCCAAGTACAGAGGACAGGTTGACGGTGTGAGAGTGGGGACCAGCAGACAAAACAGGTACTGTACAAGGCGGCCGGGCATTTGTCCAACAACACGTTGTCATGAAATGTATGCACCGAAATACTGGAAGAAGAACGAGCTTTAAAGCGATCTGAGGGCGGAAGGAAATCTATCGATTTTTCGGAATAATTGGGATTCAATAGCCTAAGGAATGGATTTTACGATCAAACTCAAGTTATTTTATGGATTAAGAGAAATTGGATACAAATCGATTGTATTTCGAAGATTCCTTTTCCTAAAATTTTACACGTAAGCACACGAAACTATTGGCGTAATTTTTTTATTACATATTTAATTTTCATCGATTAATTTCTATTAAAATTAAATTTTTAGGTGTAAATATTGAAATGAATAAAATACGGAGCTGATTTTTTATGTTAATGACATAATTAACGATATTATTTCTACTTTAATCATCGGGTTTTATCTCTTGTACAGAATTGCAGTGAATCATTTCGGTTCTTCATCATATATTTGGTATGAAATTTTGAACTTTCTAGCCAACTCTTAATTACAGGTTAAAATCTCATGATGGAGGAACATTTATGAGATTTTCAAATGAAAAACAATCTTATAAATAAAGATTTTGGTGAAAGGAGGACAAAATGAAATCCTCTTGATCTTGTGGAGAAATTATATAGTGGTGTGGAAATTTTCTTTCAGGAGAACTTCGAGAAAGAACTCGCAGTGAATGTGTTGATGAAATGATCCTCGAAAGGTTTCGTGAGATTATTAACTTTCAGTCAAAGGAAAAAATCACGATCGGTTTTTGTTTGAAAAAAACGTGACAATACGCAAATTACCTGTCAGTAACATATTGTCTTTCTCCATGAAAAATAGTTAAACATTTTTGTAAGATAATTTAATGAAAATATTTTCAATTACGTACACCTTATTAAATATTACCCTAAGAGAATGGTATTTTCCAGGCTATGGTTTTTGCTTCGGAAAACATCACCAAATCTCGTGATAAGTTCCAAGTATTTATATGAAATTATTATGATAGAAAGCTAATTTTATTAACTGCAGTATATGCTACAGTTTCGTGAAACTTGAATTAATTCCTACATTAACCACGCAAAACAATAAGTATTAGGATTTGCTATTTCATTTGATAAAATTTGAGTCTTCCCATTTTTCCTATTTATTATCTCCTTAGGTAATCATATTCATCTGAAATTTTCTTTCCACAATTCCCAATTTAATTATTTAGACCTGAAATTTACATGATATTGATAAAAGGATACTAATCCCTAGTTATGGGGAACGGCATTTGTTGAGGACTCTCAGTATTACTTCTAATTATGTAGTTACCTAGAAAGTGATTTACATTTATTACATGGCTGCGAAATACGTTTTACCGCTTGCATTACCCTTTATTTTTAGGGTTAAAATTTGTTTCTAATATATGAATAATTTTTCCAACTTAAACTGCGTGTAGTTTGTGCGCAGCTTAAAAATATTTCGTTAATCGTGACCCAAATAAAAAACTCCTTTTTATTTTTAAAAGATCTCGAGTAATTTAAGCTTCTTTCTTTCTCCTTTTCTTCTAAAGGTCTATGACTTCGACACTGTCATTATTAAGCAGAATAAGGTCTCCTCTTATTAGAAGAAAAATGCAGGCCGTTAATTATATCTGACCCATATACGTTAGATGGGTAGCTGCAAAATAGAGAGCCCTGTGATCGGAGCAATTCATCACCATGTCGAAACGACTGCCTTCCAAAAACCCAGCTACCACAGAAGACTATGCATAAAACTCATCAATGCAAAAAAATGCTCCACCTCAACATAATTGAAAGGAGTAAGATGCAGTATAATTAAAAGGCGTTGAGTTGGAGGAAGAGAGCTACTAATCCCAACGGGGAAGCTTTTCATATCTTAATCCCATCCATGATCTCGACGTGCTGATACTCACTGCTTTTATGAATGAATTACGGAAACGATACTTTTAGCTCTCGTGGTAAATAAAACACTATTTTGATAGTTTTGAACGGCACTTTCGTAGCTCCAACAACAAAATGCTCTGCAGTGCTTTAGTCTCAACCATGTGCAAGTGGTGAATTTTTACATCACACATTATGAATATTAATAAAATCTGCGTTGGTTTCTAAGGGTCGCGATGACAATTTTTTCAGCAAAAACTACGTCGTCCTTAAGAGGAGCGGATGTTAAGGAAATTAACCGCCATTACAGCAACGATGCGGAACTAGCCTTTAAAGGATCTTCACAACTTTCAGCCGCTCATTTCGAATGGAAAACGTGATAAAGGTCACTCGAACCTTTGTGAACACCGGGGGGAAAGGACTCCAGACATCAGGCTGAAAATGAGACGAGGAAATTAGGAAACGAAAAAAAAAACCACCTGTCAGCTAAAAAACGATGAAATGGTTAAAGGAACCAAAGAATCTCTCTTACCTCCCGTTAAATAATTTCAACACATACATTTATTTGCATTAACTTTTTGACGGGTATTTTACTTCTCGGAACTAAATAAAAACAAGTTGGGAAAGTGTATAGTGTATCACAAATAGACGCGTTTCGTGCGATGTGGTATTTGAAACTATACGATATAACTTGACCGAATACACGCCATCAAACAGCAAAACACCACGGCCCGATTTTATCTTTGTCTATTAAAAATTTCTTCTCCCCACTTATTGGGTGAATCAATAAGCATTGCGTAATTTTAATGACTAAATACTGCAAAACGATATGTCATAAATGATTCCAGGGAAATATTCAATTAATATTTAGCAATTTATTTTCTAACAGTTTTAATCAACCGAAAAATAGAAAATTACTTAAAAAACACCTCACCTCAGTTCAGTATTTGTAATATTTACGTTTATGTTCTTTTATTCGCCGTAGAGAATCCATTTCCTTCCGCTTACAAAATCTGGCATGCACGCGTAAGGAATTCAATGAATTTTTTAATTATAGCATATCTTATTTATTTCAGTAACCAATACGATTATTTACGTTGACAACAATTAGGAAGCTATGCATGAATTTTTTTAAGTTCAAAGCGAATTACGACTTTCTTTTTCAATTTTCTTGATAACGGCTACTCCTACAATAAAAATGTAAAGAAAAGAAATACTCTACGTTAATAGTTCTACAAGATTATTTGAAAATTATTTTAATTTGAAAAAAATATTTATGAGATATAACGGAAAGTTCATTTTTTGTCACCAGTAAAGTGGTACCCCTGATTGGCTTACGTGATTTATTTTTATGACTTTCTTATTTTCTTTGATTGTAATTACTTAATATCAAATTTCATAAAAATCCATTACGTAGAAGCCGAGAACGAACATGCGGATGGACGGACGGACAAATCGACGCTAATAGGCGCTTATGCTGGAAGCAAAACGCGGCTAAAAATGCCGAAATTAGTTTTAGATAAAGAATAGTGCTTTCCGCTGTCGGGTAAAATAAAAACGAACGCGAAAATGTTTTTTCGACGAATTGATATGAAGTTTTGGGGGATTGGAAGAGAGAGTAGGAGTAAGAGAGAGAGAGAGCG
The DNA here is from genome assembly GCA_028673005.1 of Tanypteryx hageni. Taxonomy (NCBI): domain Eukaryota; kingdom Metazoa; phylum Arthropoda; class Insecta; order Odonata; family Petaluridae; genus Tanypteryx; species Tanypteryx hageni. Next base: position 48,880,097 of record CM054116.1, read on the forward strand.
AGAGAGCGTGGACGACGACGAGGAAGTTGTAGGCATGGATTCAATTTCGGATAGAGATAAAACAACAATGGTCGGAATCGGCTCTCTCCAAAGTTAATTTCGTGCCTTCGGAACAACCGATCGGAAAGGGGTATGGATCGTTAATTAGTTCTAACGTGCCCCAGAGAGAAAAGCCTGGAAAACGACAATTCGGTCGCTTCCATTATCCTGGTTTTTGACTTGGATGGTTTTTTTCTCTCTTTTCGATGGAGGGTTCCCCGAATGTTTTTGGGGAATGAGCGCGCTATCGTCCGCTGCTTTTTTCCCATCCTTCTCACTCACTCCCTTTTTCTCTCTCTCTCTCTCTTCTCTTTCACGACCGATACTTCAGTTACCGATAGTAATTTCTTTGCTTTGTCCCGATTTCGATATAAAATACCCCATCCCATTCGGAAAGCAAAGGAAAAATATTAGGTCGTGTTCGTGACATTAACGCATGTCAACGCCGTTTACATTTTTTCCCTCTCTCTCTCTCTCAAAATAGTTGGAGACGTTCGATTTTTATGGTGATTTACAACTGGGAAGAAATGTATCGTGATTTGTTTATTTTTTGTACTATGAATCGGATCGGTTCTTATTAAACTTAGCAGAAGTTTTCTGGTTACGCTTCACGAAAATTTAAGTAATACATTTCAGTTCTTCCAATTTATGTCAACCTTTTCATCAAAATGGATGAGAATTGCAAATATTGCGAATATCTTTTCAGAATACAGTATTGCGTATTCCCGTTTTCTTTCCGCCAGCGCAATTGGACATATTAATTATTAAGTTTTCATGCGATATTTTGGAGTAATCGAAGTTTGTATCTTATAGAAGCAAGGAAATTTGCGATAGGACCATAGGAACGAACTAGAACAAAAAAATAGTCAAAGTGACACACAATGTGTTCTAACTCACTGGCTCAAATATCGGATGATATCGACCGAATGGAAGTTATGGGGCGGCTACTTCATGAGTTCCTGTCTCACGTAAGATCATAGGATTTTAGCATATAAATATTTAAACCTTGAGTCGATATCATCCGATTCTGATTATTCAATTCTAAAGTGGATATAGAGGTGGAGAAGTTATGGTTTACACGAGGGAACGAAATATGAGCGAGGGGGGAGGAGGGAATGGGGTCGGAAGGGGTTCGGGAGAAGGGTAAGCTGTTTCTGCAAATGGCCGCCGGCTATGCTGGGCGTCGCTGCCACGGGGCCTGTGAAAAGCGGATATATATCGCAGTGGGATAAGGGCTTAAAGGAGGAGGACGGGAGAGAGAGAGAGGAAGGGAGGGATGGAGGAGGAAGCGGTGGGGTGAAAGGGAGGCTTCCTGGCGGTGACATTCAGGGATTCAGAACTTCCGCCACGCAAAGCACACAAGTAATCCTTCACCCGCACACGTCCGATTTCGCACGCGCATACATTAAAATTAGCGAACGCGTAATGTTTGCAATCTTTAGATTGTTATCTTGGACAATGCCGCGTCAGTTCTCATTTCCGTTGGAGAGAGAGTGGTCCAACAACGTATAGCAATAAATTCAAAGATGTTAGAAACAGACCAGAGCCGGCCTTAGGGTACGGCGGATTGGAGCGACCGGTACACACCCTGCGCTTCGATATCACGACAAGGAAAAGTCTTGGTTTAAATTGATAGTGCCTGTAAAATGATAAAATCAGCTAAACCTTGTTAAAATTTTAATTATTAGGAACTTTTTAATTTTATATTAAAATGCTAAAAGTCCTCCACAGGCTGATTTGCTTCTGTCCCAACAAACTCTAGACCTAGAAAGAGATATTTCTTTCACTTTTCTTCCTGGACGCAATCCATAAGTACAGCAGCTGTTGCGGGGTTTGCAGCGGAGGACTGTAGGGTAAAAATCTAAATTGGCCATTTAATGAGAGAAGATTTTGAAGAATAAGGAATGAAATTATGAAAAACTGGAATAACAGTGAGCAAACAATAGCCGTAAAAATATAAATTTGAAATTAAAAATACTGATGTGAGACAATGTGAGAGAAAGTGGCACTGCTGTTAATACCGGAGTTACGTAGAGCATTATAATTTTTTTCCTTTAAGTAACTTTTTATTGCACATTACTTGTGAAAAAATGTTTGAATTACCCTACTCGTACTTGCAAGGATATTCATCTGACAATGACTAAAATAATTGAGCGCCTCGAGATCCGGGAGCAGAAAAATAACGAAAACTTCCAGACAACAGATGAGGGTAAAGAAGAACAAGAGAGAAACGTCAATCGCATGCTACGGCGCGAGTTGAGGTCAAAGAAAAAGGGCGAACATGGTAATGAAAAAAGCAAGCAAAATAAATCTTTTTTCTCTCAGGATAGAAATCGCGATTTCTTCTTTGTGCGAGAGGAAAAAGACGGAAGGGAAGGCGGAAGAACAGTAAAAAAACAAAAGGGAACCTTTGCAAAGAACAAAGGTGTGTGTGTTTTGCGAGAAAAGAGCGAATTCTATTGGTTTTTTTGTTTAACGACAGCTCGCTCACTTATTTTTTTTTTCTTCTCTTCCTCTCTCGCCCTCCGCCTTTCAGGAGTTTCTGTGAAGGGGAAAAAGGGGAAAGGATAAAAAAGAATAGGAAAAAAGCCTCTCGCTCCCACAAAAAGAGAGTGGGAAATATATAGGATGGAGGAACGCTTCGAAGCGTTGTATTTTTTGCTTTTTCTTTTCTTTAAGCTTTGGCTACCTACACTGGCGCGCGCGCGCACACACACACACACACAGACACACACGCACAACATGTTCTCTCAATCTCCTATAGCCGGTACAGGGACAGCCGCAGAAAAACCGCCAAAAACCGACCTCCGAGATCTCTCCCTCTTCCCTGTACCTCCTTCCCTCTTCCACCTCCGTCTCTTTTAAACAAAAAAAGAAAAGCAAAAAATCGGCAAGAGAGAGAGAGACGCAAGGGAATGAAGAGGATAAACAATCGACGGTGGGAAAAGAAGAGGGAATGCATACATGAAGGAGTGGTCCTAAGGAATGGACTTTTGTGTGCGAGAAGAGAGAGAGGAGTGCAGAGAAAGGAGAAAGACGGGAGATAAAGGGATGGAGAGCGAAGGGGGACGAATGGGTCTGCAGTGTTCCCCGAGAGCAAATCTATGTCTGTCAATATTTATGCACCCCTCTCTTCCTCTTTTCGACCTCTTCGAAATAGGAATAAATGCACCAATATAACCTCTTTTCTCTCCTCCGCCCTGTGTGAGCGAGTGTGTGCCGTAGCCATCCAACCGTCAAGACCCACCGCCGCTCTACAAAGGACGCCTCGAATTTTAAAGGATTTCTTCTTTTTGCCGACGTTTTCCAACCCCGCCATCTCCTTCCTCCTCATCCGTTTCTATCCTTTCCCTCCATTCATTTCCTTCTCTGTCTCTCCTCTCCCTTCTCTTTCAATTATCCCCATCTTTTTCTCATCTTTTTCAACTTCATCTCGCTTATTTCCCTCTGTAAACATCCCTTCACTCTCTTCCTCTACGCCCTTGTTTTACAATGCCCCTCCCCCTCCCCGCCCCTTTCAATTTTTTGTCCCCTTTCCCCCGCAGCCTCTCTCTCCTAGTAACAGAACTGCTATTTCAGCGTTCCATTTCGTGCTTTTGTGTTATTCCACTCGCCCTTTCACTTGCCCTCTTTCTCCCACGCTCCCTGTCTTCTCTCGCTTCCACACTTCTCGCTGTTATCATTTCCCTCCTCGCCCCTCCCTCACTTCCACTCATATTTCATGCGAATTTCTTTTTCGCTTTCGTCCCATTTGCCACTTTCAAGCTTTTGTCGTATAATGCGTCTTGTTTCGTCGTTTTTGTCTGCTCCGTCCATTATCATCTTTTGATCCTTTTTGTCCCTCTCCCGCAATCCATCCGTTTCTATTTTCATTTCCCCCCTCCTCCACACTTTCTCCCCTCTATCTCTCTCTTTCTCCCCTCTATCTCTTTCTCTCTCACTCTCTGCTTTACCATAAAACTTGTTCCTCTCGCTTCCATTCGAAAATCTTATTCAAGTTTTCTCTTCTGCTCCTTTCCTCTCCTATTCTCGAATGTCGGCTCCCACGGGTCTATGACACATGGATGTGTGGGCCTGAGCGGCGGAAATCGAGGCGATTTCTCATGGCTTCCCCATACCTCCTCCTATTTCTCTTCCTTTCTCCATCCTTATTACCCCTCTTTACGTCTCTTCTTTGTATCAAATTCTCCCTTTCTACATCATATTTGCGTGGTGCGTTCCTCTGCATTTTTACCACACATCCTACTCAACCTTCTATGAAAAAAGCTGATAGAGGTACACAACGTTCTTCGCAGAATATCCATTATCTTTTGCTCTTTATCTAACGCCTGGAATATATTTCCGTTTGCGATCTATAAGAGAAGTGTTGTTTATTTTGGAGTTGGTTTAGTGAAAATTAATCCGAAAATTTTAGTTATAACTTTACCATAGGTGGTTAAAAGTAAGTTTTTCCTGAAAATTGCGATTATTTTTCAAAAGCTTATTGGCTACACGCAAAAATATTAGAGCACCTACTGATCACGATGTCAAGATTTTTTACTGTCCCTTGCTTGTGGCCAGAAAATCACATCCTGAAAATCTGGCTGCTTTATCTTTATGTATTTGGCACACGTGGATGGATTTACAGACGGAAAACTGAAAATGAGCATTTTTATTAAAGAGAAAATATGCTTTTGATGAAGTTAGTTTTAGATTCCGAGGAAGTAATGAATCATATAGCTGGAGAAATGGAATTTTATACATAGGTCAGTTAACTTTAGTTGTTTATTAGTTATTATTATAGATCTATTTGATTCAGATAGTTGGATTTTTATAGGAGGCTATTTGCTAGGCAGATAGATCAGTGATTCTAAAGCATTGGGACGCGAAGGTTATCTAGGTATGAAGCGAAGTTTCGAAAATTATTAATAAAAAACTTTTTATAACAAAGTTATTGCAATATTTAAGGTCCTTTAAATCCATTGATAATTATTATATTACTAAAAATGCACTTGACATAAAAAACCACTTCTTGGAATAGGTTTTTTTTATCACGGTGAAACCCTGCATTTTTTTTGGAGAAATAGTTGGTGGGACGCAAGATGCAAAAAGAACCACCTAGGTAGATCATGCAAAGGTAAGTAGTGTTAAGAAACTTATTAAACATTTTTTTGGAAAGGGCATAGTTAATATTCAACAACTCGGTGATTTAAAGAGTCATTTGAATGTTGAATGTGTAATTTTATGAAAGTTTATTCCATCAGGAATCAAATATCCACCGCATGTATTCTACGATTTGTTCATTTTCCTCAGTGTTCTTCAATAACTTATTAAATATAGGCCAAACGCAGAAAACTATGAAAATTCAAGAGGGCCATAGGGAAGGAGGATTTCTTCTTGCGCTCTGGTGATGAATGGAAAGTGCGTTTATTCTGGAAGAAGAACATTTTTGCAGAGAAAAGAATTTTTCCCTGGCTTTCCGAAAACATGCCCCTTATCCATATGCTATTATTTATCAATGAATAAAGGATTTTTGTGAGGGGACCTGTTTATTCATTTCACGTCCTGCCTTTTAGAAAAGCTTTTCACGCGTGGCACTAAATTACCATTTCGTTCTTATCTTTCTCTTATTTAATTTCGAACGAATGAATGTCACTTATTATTGACCCATCACCCTCTGGAAATTTTCCTTTTTTAATTGAAATACCCATGTTTTCTTTTTATAATTTTTATTGCGCACGGTTGGAAAATTGTTTAATTGATTATGAATTATAGAATTTGTTATTTATAATTAACATTTACCATCTTGCTGATTTTTTTAACTAGGTGGAACAAAACATTGTCTGATAGGGAGATCGGTTTTCCTCAATTATTTATAAGATTCATAATAAACTTAGTTGAAACGTGATTAATCTATTCCGTTTATCTTTGCTAACCTTTATGGTTATATAGAACGTGATCAAATACGATTGACCAACTGCCAGAAGATGCTTGTGTTATCCTGTGGGCACATTCGCTTGCGTACCGATGTTCCGCATATATTATTTCTAAAGCCCATATATATAGAGTGCTCCCCGAGCGGGAATGTGGGATGCACGATGACCCGGTTTATAAAAGAACTCGCTACCATTGAACCAATGCCGCATTCCATACCACTCAAATTTATTTAAGTTTACACAAAAAAGTAGAAAAAAATGCATGTCTAGTACGGAGTGGGATTTTTTTCAAGTTTAATATCTAATGATGAAGGAAGACGCCTGTTATAACCAAATCTGCAGTATAAACGACGGGGTAGTGGTCGGAGAGTACGCCATATATATATCATTCTATATAGACGTTTCTTACAGAGGAGGAGGATATAACATATAGGAGGATACTAATGTTTAGGCACTTCCAGAAGAGCTGGAGATTCGAAATTTTTTTCTTAGGTAGGATTCTGTGCAAAACCGACTAGAAAAAACGAAAATCTTGAAAAAGTGCAACAATGCGGACGCTAAAAATTCGCAATTGTTTAAACAAATTTTCAAGGTTTATGTATTTCCGAATGTGCTACGAAGCTGAAATTCTTTTAGAGGTGGGATTTGTAAAAAACAAAATAGGGATTATAGAAATTATGATATTTTAATTTATGTTTTCGTTAAAAATTCTTAAAGTTTAAACAAATAGATAACTGTTTAGGTACTACGGGATGAGCTATGAAGCTGAAATTTTCAAGTTATGTACGGGGTAGTGCAGTTGTACAAATAAACATTTGAATCTCTCCATAAACATATTGCGGCTGCCGTTAAAAATGTATAAAATTTAAACAATTGGAAAAAATATTATTTCACTTCTAGAAGTACTACAACTTTAAAATTTGGCAGAAATTTGTAGCATTAGTACCCCATAATGGAGAAAGTATAAAATTCTTAAAAGTGCAAAGTTTTGGGATTGTTTTAATCTATTATATTTACATAAGGGAAAAACGAAAATCGCTCCGAAGGTGAAATATATAGAATTTAAAAAAATATTTGTAATGATGAAATATGAAAAATAAATGTTTTTTTTTTATTTTGAGATGATATGCTTGCAGAATGCAAGCACCAACTACTAGTATATATATATATTTCAATCTCACTTCGCATTAAATCCAAGCAAAACGACTATTAACCTTAATGATGACCTCATCGTTCCCTTTTATTTGCAGCGTATTGCGCGGCGAAAATGAAATCGAATTAACCCACTGCTTGAGATATCCGAAAAATCAGGATTCTTAAATTAGAGAGGGAGGGAGAGAGAGAGAGAGAGAGATAGGTAGATAGACGGCCGCATGAAAGCTGCACTGCTCTACTCCAGAAATATCTCTGAATGAAAAAGGGGTTCCGAAAAAAAAACTCTTTCTCCTTTTGAATGAGTGGAGAGGTCGTTAAAGCATTTTTCATCCCAACAATGAAATTATTCGAGGCGATGGATTGCCCCATGAAAAAAAAACGTGGAAAAAAGGAATAATAAGAAAGAGGATCTTCCGCAACAAATGGGTTTGAATTCGTCCCACAAATAATTTTCGCCTCGTTTGGTGATTAATGACTTAAATGGAATGGGAAATGTTTGGAAGGTGGCCGTGTGGAGGATGGGAGGCGGTTGCTTAGGGAAAGGGAAAGAGGCTCGATCGCCGAGGTAACCGAATGGACGGAGGAGGAGGGACAAAGAGACGGAGGGGGGATAATTTAACCGGGTAATGGATGGAATGAGAAGATTGAGAGAGTGCGAGAATTGCTGAAAAGGGTAAGGAGTGAGGAAGAGAGGGAGGAAGGGCGGGGGATAGAGGAGATGAAGGAAGTGAGACAAACAGGGGAAGCAAGGGTGACGGGAGAGAATGTGAAATATTAGAGAGGTTTAAAAGTGGAAAAAAGAGTTTAAAAAGGTTGAGAGGAGAGTAAATGATAAGAGGGGAGGCGAGAGCTTTGAAAAACGGGGGTTTAATTGGCACAACGCGGAATGCTTTAAAAAATGAAGGTATTAGGGTAAGATTGTACAAGGGCGCGACCGAGAGAGTGCGGGATTGAGAAGGGATGAATTTCGTCTAAAATGATAAATATTACGGTGTGAAGACTTGAGAATATTTAGAGAAATATTAACTTGCATAAATAACGCCATCACGATAAACGATTTGGCGGATTTTTAGCCTTAACGACACTTTTTCCAAGTCCAGGCCGATTCCTCACAGTAATCATGATATGCAAGTGTTTACTTTGTTACATATGCCCTTTTCAAATACGTATTTTATGTTATTAATTTTGACTCATTAATTTAAAGTTTACGAATAACACCGGTAAATTTGCAAAAAGAAATGTCTTTGAGCTTTCCCGTATAAAAATGAGTCTGGGGATAATTCTGAGTAAAATTTATCTTTACAACTAGAAAAATTCCGCAGACGTTCGGTGAAATGATATCTTGCAAATTGTAAAATTTAAGAAAATATAGGAAAGATTGTAGAAGAAAGTGCAGAAGCAACGGAACTTAAAATGGTTTTGTTACAAGGATACAGCTTTAATAAGGATACGTTTCCTTCACGAAGAAGAAATACAAAATGTATAAATTAACATTTAAACGATTCGCTTAAATCTAAGTTTGAGATTAAAAAAACTAAGTGGTTTAAATTTAATGTTATAATAACCCTGTATAGTAAAAATTATTATTTCCATAGAGAGTGAATCCATAACAATGTTATGAAAGGTTTAAATGAACCTTGCTGGGAGTAACTGACAAAAATTATTTAAAACATTTTCATCAAGTCATGCCAAATTTCATGAGAGTGCTAAACTCTCCTTTAGAAAATTTTATATAATTTACTGTCATCATTCGTCGTTCAATCCAAAATTTCTTTGAATAATTCTCCATAAGCGTGCATTAAACTGAAATGAAGGGAGGTATAAGACAGAGTTAAAAAAACAGGATTCAACAAAAATATTAGTCTAAATAGTCTCAAGGGAGAAGATACGAGAGATACGCATATAAAACAAAAGAGGCGTGAGAGAGGATGAATAGTGCATGGCAGTAGTGCCCAAACATTTCTAATGAGCGGCCACATCAGTGGTTGGGAATTCCTTGGTGGGCCGCATTGGAAGTCGGCAATTCTTCGGCGGGCCGGATTAGAGTTTAAATTGGAAGCTACCTATGTATTCTGAGGCGCCATATAGGTGAAAATCAATTCCAAATAAGGTTTTTATGGCTAACATTTCAATATTTGAATTTTTATTATTCAAATTTCAAAAAAAGATGAATTTGTGTGTTAAATTTTTCGAATTTCTTGTTCACCATAGCTTCGCGGGCCACACAACTCTTCGCGGACCGCATTTGGACCGCGGGCCGTAGTTTGGGCACCAATGATGTATGATACTTTGAGAGATAGATTCAAACACGGGGATAGGATAAAGGGGAGAGTGAGGGAGTGAGAGAGACAGAGAGAAAAAAGTGTGTGTGAGAGAGAAAGAGAGATATAATGGAAGAGCTGCGAGAGAGAGAGAGAGACCGATGGGATCAGACAAAGCGGCTATATGACCAGGATAGACGGAGGGCGGGAATGGGATCGTTGAATATGGAGTTGTAAAAAAGGGAGAAAAAAAAATCAGAGAGATGGACGTAAAAACAAAAATGCGCGCAATATGAGAGGCGGGGAAAGCGAGTGAGAGGGCCGGAGGATTAAGAGGGACGGATCGGGTGATCCGGCGAAAGTAAAAAAAGACGGTGTCGGGAGAGGATAGGTTGGGGAGAGAGGGAGAGAGGAAGGTAGGAAGGAGTGAGATAGAGGAGTAAGGGGAGGGAGGAGTGTAGAGAAAGATAGGGAAAGAAGTTGAGACAGGAACCAAGTGGGAAGAAGACTTTAAGAGTTAAATAACGATCATATGAGACCGAAATACATAAGAGAATAAACATTTTTCTTTTCTATTCCAACTCCGCCGATATAAATCTTAAAACGATAAAATTCTTGAATCTTCTGGCATTGAAAAGACAACACGGGAAAATAATAAACATTTATTTTGTAGAGTGAAATTTGGTTTTTGATGGCAAGGAAGAGAGGCTGGGTGAGGTAGTCAGGGGAGGCTGAGGGAATTAGAGAGAGGTGGTTGAAGATTGTACATATATATACGGATAGAGGAGGAGATGGATAAGGAATTTGAAAGGAAGCGTGACGGCATTAAGCATACTTTTGCTTTCCCTTCCAACCCACCCCAACCAATCCGCTCCCTGTCTCTTTTCACGTAGCGTAGACAGCGAACCAGCCAACCAGTCGCCCGCGGAAACAAACGACGATCAGGAGGCGGAAGGAAAAAGTGAAAGGGGAAATAAAATATGTATTCGCTCACAAAGGAATCGCTCTCGTTCTCTGTCTCTCTCTATCTCCTTTTCTTACTCTCCCCAACCTCTCATCTTTTATTGAAAAATCGCAAATGAAATGTTAAGAAAATTGCGGAGAGATGAGGATATATTGCGTGTAGGGTGGATTTTACGAAAAAAACCTATAAGTTAAATGTTTTTCTTTTGGGATAAATTATAGCATTTAACACTATAAGCATAATGTTAGCAATAGTGTGAAACACGAAACATTTGAATTATGAAAAATAAATTTTTGTACAACAAACGTGAATTAATTTTTGGCTGTTCTAAATGATTCCCATGCATCCGCTTTCGCCGTAGATGGTGAAAACGAATCTCATCTTCCGTATCTATACTGTATAATTTGTCGAATGTCCGTCTGAGGCAAGGTCATTTGAATGACACAATTTGAATAGCAATTTGAATCAACATAAATAAGGAGTCCGGGTGGCATAGTGAGTAACGCGTCGGCTCGTAAAAAAGAAGTCCCGATCGGGTCACGTTTATTCTATTTTATGTATCATTTCTTTATTTAATTTGATATGGCCGTAGATTCATATTTTTAAACTAAAATTTTAAATAAATTTAAATTCATACATTTTCTGTTTTTCTGCAATATACCTATGAATTACAAAAGCAAAGTATGATATTTTATTTTTTTAAGTTACGTAGCAACGGGCAAGCCACTAGTAATTATTATTACTTCTTTTATCTCAAAGAGCCAAAAACAATAAATGAATATATTTCTAAAATATTCTGCCACGTAGCTTCTTCTTTTGGGTTGACTGCTGCAATTGTTTCAGTTTTGACTATGTATTTCCATCGCAATGGATATAAATTATCAACTTCGAAAACATATTTTACACGTATGGTATCTATGAAATAAATTCAATACATCCTTTCTGCTAGTCTATCTTCTTCAAGAATTTGTTCTAATCAATTGAAAAAGCTTAACTATGAAAAAAAATCTCTCTGAAATTATTTTTATTCTTTTATAGTTCTGTAAGCACGGCAAATCTATTGAGTGTAACATTTCACCCGATTCATGTAGCAATTGTATATATATATATATATATATATATATATATATATATATATATATATATATATATATATACATAAAAGACCTGCCCCGAAGGCAACAAGCACTAAATAATACAATCGATCAGATTGTCTTTCGCGTTCGAAAACATTGTTTGTCCAGGTAAATTGCATCTACAATCGAAACTTCGCTTCCGAAAGCGGATCCGGTGTTCCAGAGCTATTCTTTTTTTTCAAATGGCCGAAGGAGCGTAGCGTGATCAATGCTCGAGGGCTTAGACCGAGTTCCGTTAAAAGTTCGACTTGGAAGAAGAGAGATGGCGCTGCTATTCTCCTACGGTGTCCTTCTCATCGAGACCCCCTCTTTTTTCCCCTCTTTTGTGGCTTGCCGTTCGGCGGATGTTTTCTAAACCGATCCCTAGGGTGCTATTCTGTTCCTCAGCCAGTTGGGATCGAAGGTAGTTTGGGGTGGAAAGTGGTTGGGAACGGATGGTGCGAAAAAAAAAACGGATTAAAAGGGGAAGTGAGAGGGGAAGGAAAAAACGATCGAGCAGCGTAGGAATGCGTAGGAATGCGATGGGAGTGGAAGAGGACGTGGTCGTGGTGGGATTGGGATGGGAATAACTGCGGGAGAGAGGAACTGGTCGAAGGGCGTATATAGAGTTTTTTATGAAAGGAAACCTAGCCTAAAGTTGGTCGGAAAGCCCGTCGAAAGCGGTGGGAGTCTGAGAAGAAGGTAGTAGTAGAGTAGAAAGGATTCGGTAATTTCTAAGCTATCTGCGAGAAGGAGGAGAAAAAGTGATTAAGGAAAGATGGGGGAGAGAAAAGGGAAGTAAAACGATTTTCTTGTTTTTATTCGGACGGGTTGCGAAGAGGTAAAGAGAGCTCAACGCCCGCATCGACGAATAGGAGAAGGAATTCTTCGGCCTTTTCCCTCGCGGAATTTTGAGAATAGGTTTTTATGGATTGCTTTCCTCTGAAAGCCTTTTATATCGCAAGATACCATCCATCCAGAAAGGTTTAACGTATATGTTTCTGCTATTTTCACAATTATGTGGCTTACCGTACGTTAACCTCCTTAAACCTCATCAAATAGTAGCAGTCCAAATTGTGTGTGTACTATCATACTTTATCTAATTTTTAAGCGTTTTAAAATCAATAAAACTTCCATCATCGAATTCTTACTCAATTGTCATATTATATACGTTAATATGGTTTCGTAGAAATTATATTCACTAAATATAGCTTCTTACCTGTACAAAAATAATTTATATTTACAAAAATTAATGCATAGGTTTTTTGTTTCATTTCAAAGAATTCATTTCACATGATATTATTTATAGATTCATATATATTTACAGCACCGATATAGGAAAAACATCCCATTTTTAACAATATTAAAATAAATAAGCTTTGTGTCAAACAAACGCTTTATACTATTGAGTAAACTATTTGAAATTTATAAATTAAAATGGCATATTACACAAATATGCGAATAATACAGAAATTATCGATTATACTCAATATAATGTGTCTGATCACTTTTCGTAAACAGGAATAGTTTCGAGATTTTACGAAGTTACTTCAAGATAACCTCGAAAAATATATATTAAATTAATTTTTATTGTTTTAGAAATTCGAGCGCTTAAAATTAAAATCTTAAATATAATCGGTCGTTTGGACGATTAAATTTTTTTTTCCTGTATGTATTTGAAATTAATGGTGACATATGTGACAAGTCCCTCTAAGTCGTTAATATACATTTTTAGTTTTAGCTTTAATTTGGTCATCGAATTTTATATTAAGCTATCAAGCACGAATTTTATATTCTGTTATAATTGATAAAACGTAGAATTATATTTTTGCCATGATTTATCCCTTTTAATGTCGTTATAAATAGTTTATAATAAACCAGGTCTAATTATCCAATACATTCTTGTTCTTTTATTGCGATGTGTTTTGTCTTCTTTTAGCGACGGGACATGTGGCGCGGAGAAAAACTAGGATTTACACACACATAGATAACAGCGGCACTAATAATTAAATTAATTTGTGATACTTCGTCATCAAACCTTAGATTTCTTAAGGTCGAAAGTTGATAAAAAATATAATTCAATGGATGAATCAAAAATATCCCTTTTAAAATAAACACTGAAGGCTTAATTCCTTTCACAAAAACGTAATTATTTTGTCTCTAAAACGATGAAAATTCGAATGTTTAGAATTATGATTCCTATCCGGTTATTTATGCAACAAACATTGCGTGCACCTTCTGGATAAACATTTTTCAAACATAGATTTCCCAGCGAAGCTTTCCATTCCTGTTTTCCACTCCGTCGTCGTTCTGTTTTCGAACGCAATCTTCTCCTCATCTCTCTACATTTCCTTCTCTTTCTCTCTCTAAATTCGATCATCCTCGTAAGCAGGCCGCTAAAAAATCTTTTTCAATGAGCCAGCGCGCAGAGGAAAAAATGGGAATAGTTTTGGCGAGGAAAAAAATGTTGCGGAATGCTTCCGCAATGGGGATCAAGATGTAGCGCGAAGCGAGGAAGAACAAGATGGATATGGGGAACTAAGCCTTGGAATGGCTAGTGATTTCTGGCTTGTTTTCTCTGGACAGGGCGGAAATAGAGAGAGAAATAGCCCGTGGGCAGGAGCTGTCTCACGGGAATTGGGGCGTGGATCCAACGCCGTGTAGGATGCGATAGTAGTGAGAGGAATAGGAGGGGGGAATGGGAGAAGAAGGGAGCGGGGCGAGTGCAGTAGTAAAGGGGTTGGGAGGGGAGAGGAGGTTGGGTGCTCCCTTGGAGGGGGCAGGTGCCCGGCATCTCTCGAGGAAATATAAAATGCTCTACGGCGAAAGGACAATAGGAAATGGGAATAAGCTTTCCCATATTTATATTTTTTTGCTCAGACCGGAGTCTGATTTGATTTAAAATTCAACGGGTAAACAACGGTATGTTTGATTCTTACCGCTTATATATTTTTTCCCCCTCCGCGAGATCGAATGAAAAACCTGAATACACGCGGGGCCGTGTTTATTATCGGAAAAGTATAATTCGCTTGAAATTTCATTCGCGAATTTGAATAAATGCCCAAGGTGAGGAGAGGTGAATAATGGATTCATGTGTACGTTAGTAATAAAGCGAGCGAATTTGTTTTGGGCATTTATCTCTTTCCTCGATTCATATTCTGGCCGAATTGTATTTTTATGCTTAAGGTACAGGAAATAAACATTTATGTTCAAGGCGTAAGTACATTTAAATTTTCGCCGATATGAATCTGCATTTTATGCCTTTGTACGATTCCATTTTGTAAAATTTTCGTTTTTGCACCTTATGAATGAATGAATTCTTCGAGTTTTTACTCTACTTAAATTGAGAGGGTTATTATTTCGGATTTCTGAAAACCAATCCATTAACTTCTTAAAGCAATAAAATGTTAATTAGATAAACTGAAATATTTATTCCAGTAACAGCGTCCCGTTAATTTTATTGGGTTCAGTTGATTAAGTTTAACGGAAAATTGGTTTAGCTAAGTTTGTGCTTAAGCACCTACAATAAAGTAACTCCTAATAACGTAAAAAGCCTCAAGTTAATAAATAAAGCCGCAACCGAGAGCTTTAAACGAGTCGTGACACGCCTTCCGCCACGAACAGGATTCCCATGTTGCACACGATAGAGTGAGTAAAACGTCGAAAACACATCGATCATCCGCTAAGATTTTTAAGTCAAACAAATCCTGGAGTGGACTTAGAACGGATCACTCCGCCGGGTAATTGACTTGCACACGCGAGTCGAAAGCGATTAAGCTCACCTACACGTGCGGGTGTACGCGTGCCCGTGTTTTTGAACGCGCTGGGCCAAAAAGATCGTGGTTGTGTGGTAGGGGGAGACTTTCTACCAGAACCCTTCCGCAGGTTAAAAAGCCACGAGGAAAAGGGAGATAATTCTGACGAAAGGGAGATAGAGAGGAGTGGGGAGGATTAGGAGATTGGCGATAACTGGATGTGGTCCCGTGATCGAATCTGCAAAGTTTCCCACCGCCACGGTAAACGCATACGGAGATAGTAGGATAGTGGGGTGGAGAAGTGCTCTCGTTAAATGGACTCGCTTACGGAGTTGGTTTCCAGAGATAGCCTTATTTTATATATACATATAGAGAAGAAAGAGAACCGAATTCACGGAGCGGCAAAGGTTTTGCAGGAAACAGAAGGGAGAAGGAGAAAAAGAGGTGGGAGATGGGGTTGGAATTTTTTTTCCGTGGCCTCGAGGGCGAGACGGAAAACACGGGAAAGTGAAGAATAAAAATCCCTCACCTCCTCCTCATCTTTCCACTCCTTTTCTCCAACGCAAGAGCTTGGATTCTCTCGGTTTCCTCAAGCACAAACACACTCAACTCCATTCTCACTCCATTTTCCCTTCATTTCTTCTCTCACTCTTTCTATCCTCCATCCTCTCTTCCTCCTCCTCGCTTTATACGTGAACTGTTTACATGTTATCCAATTCCTCGAGGCCTTTCTCTCTACTTTCTCTCCACTCACCTCTTTTAAGTTCTTCCTCTGGGTTTCTGCACGTAACCCCAAATTCATCCGCTCACCGTGTCCGTCCGCCGACGCTCAGGTTGTGCGAAAATTATCGGTTCTCGAAATTGCTACAGCGATCGCGTATTTTCGCCGCTCCGAGACTCTTGTTTCCTATTAAAAGTTTCGAAGCTGTTTCTACTTACCTTCGGTGTTAAATGTAATATTGAATCACTCATGCGCCAAAGATTGCTTTCGTTGTTTACATTTAAGATAGTATCAGAGTAGAATTCAAGTTTTCGTTTTATTATTCGCATTTTTCTGTCTTATTAACAACTACTATATGATTCCATTTGTTATCCAATTTTGGGAAGAAATTATTCCGAAGAAAAACTTGGCGAAGTAAATTTGCTAGAGGATTTTCTAAATAAGATAGGTACTCTGACGAGATCTTTGTATGATCTAATTCATCAAAAAATATTACAGCCTAAATTTTTATCACTTCTCAGTTATATTCAAGAAACTTTCCTGTAGATAATTTCGCGTAAGAAAACCTTTTGCCTCATTAATGTGCACACATTTATGAAAGACTCCGCCGAGGTTGTGACATAAAGACAGCCATAATATTAATTTCTTAAAACTTCGAACAAAAAAAATAACAACAAATTTTGATGGCCTTATGACTCGTTTCTCTTTTTGAGGTGCCCGATCTCAACTCGACTAAACACCAAACCAGCATCCAGTCTTCATCACAGTCATTTGCGTTGCCTTTTCACCTGTTGCGAGATGAATACAGAGCATGTGCCGCTCACGTAATGCCCTTTCGTCAGATCAACAAACGCGCCTGATTTCAATACGGCGGAACGCGGATTACTACGCGTCAACACCGGTTTCCATGAAATCTCCCACGTCGTCGTTAGTTTTCTATCACTCGGTGGGTCCACATTTCAGCACCCCGCATTGTAATCTCAAAGCCCTTATGAGACCAATGGTCACAACCCTATCGTATGCCTGTAGTTTACTGCTAATTAGTACCTTAGGCAATATGCTCAATTCAACTGACCATCTTTCCTTTGCATTAACTGTTGACGAATAAAGAAATAAAATAATTACCAACCACTACAGGTGATGCAAATGATTGTGCGACAAATTCATATGGGGTAGGGTTATAGGATTGCCGCCTCACTCGAAATCAACCCATCTTAGATATATCTCTCCCGGAATCTGATGGAACTTGTCCAGGAGCCCAAAATCTTCGTTATTAAGTAATTTTCAGCTTTACTTGTAGTTTTACTTAATATTAAGTTGAGATTGTGGTCGAATCATTTCCTTTGATTTGAATGGAGCGATACTTAATGTATAAATATACTCCTTAGACAGGATCATGTTGGTTGCTACCTCTGACGCTCCATTAAAGAGTCGCCTGATTTTTATTACCAATCAAGAAACTTTCAAAATTGTTTTCGATTTCTTTTCAAAAGTAAATGGAGTTAGCGGAGAATTAAAGAAAATTGTAACGTTTGTGGTTTCAGTTCCAGTATCCAACGCAGCCTGCGAACGTATGTTCAATGTTATAATGAATTATTGTGTAAAGGTCAAAATAAATTAAGTGAGGATCATGTCAAAGCAGAAATTAAAGCATGAACTAATTTTAATTATTCTTGTAAAGATTTCCAAGCCTTTTTACTATAATAACCAGATCTTTTGGAGACTGTTCGAAGTAGTTCAAAATACAAATTCAAATTAAATAAATGTAGTATGGCTTTTTAAATAACGCTATTTTAAAGAGTTTGTAATCACAATTTATAGAATAATTTTAAAGCTAAATTAAGGAAAAATATTAATATGTTATCTAAATAATAAATAAAACAAATTTTATTTTTCTCATTAGCTGTTATTTAAATTACAAACAATCTCGCAATTAAATATCAGCAATTTACAAGATGGCAACTCTATCTTCAACAACAAAATAATCATTGTTTTCTAATAAGCAAATGAAACAACTTTCATTGATCACTTTAGTTGTTTTTAACCTAGAGAAAATTCTTAAGGATTTTCCCGGAATTTGCTACTCATGACGTGGAAACCTCCCGGAATCAACTATTCATAAGGTAGGAAAGCTTATTTAATTTCCTTCGTGAGAGTTATGAGATAACAGACTCGACGTGTTTCGTTTTTTTTTATTGTTTAGGTCAGTGCAGTATATGGAATTCTCGCATGGATTGAGACAGGGCGATCGTTTAATTTCGAAAATTCTACTTTCGCAAAAATCACTTCCGAATACTTGTAGCGAAAAAGCTTGATACTTCAAATCTTTTCGCCTGTATTGCGATGACGTAGTTTTAAAATTTACGCATTTGTATAACAGTGAATGGATTTTTATGGAGATTTATGTGTTAGCCGATTGCAATCTTAAGCGTTTAAATGTTCGTTATGTAACAGAACTTTCCTTTCACACGACTCATTTAACGTCTTTTACATTCAGATATAATATTTTAATAAATGTTACGGCCGATATTTTGATCGTCGTGACTCAGTGTTTACCTCCCCGATATAAATGTTCAACGAGCTTGATTTGTGTCAGTGCTAAACAGAATTTTAGAAATTTATGCCGTGCCGCGATTCCCAACTTTTGTAAGTAAATATATCAAAGTAGAAGGCTATTTCGATTTAATAACCATAAATTATGGAAAATAATCCCCGAAATACATCGTATACACGTGAGCAAATCTTTAAGAGTGCGTTTTTGGGAGGAAAATATTTTAATTATACAACCGAAGCGTTCGCTTTTCCGCGGCAAGAAATCTCTCGCGAGATGGTGGCGATGATTGATATCCTCTTTTTTCCCAAAAATAAAACTCCCCTCGGGGATTCCGTCCCTAAATTTCTCGATAACTTCGTCACTTAAAAAACAGCTGCGGTGGACGTCTTTTCCTATCTCCGTATCCCCCTCTCTCTCTCTCTCCTTCCCTCCTCCCGATCCATCTCTCTCGCTTTCTTCCTGCTTCCGCCCTTTTGGAGCTCTCCCTTCGAGGTGCCGAAATCCGAGAGGAAAAAATATATAAGGAGGAGAAATACCACCGCTCATATCCCGTGTTATTAAACCTTCATTTGAGAGATAGCTTTCCCTTCCTTTCTGACAAGCTATTGGCATGATGAATGCGGCCACTTCTCTATCTATTTCTCTCTCTCTCTCTGCCTTCCCGCATCCTCCTCATCTCTCCCTTTTTCCCTCTACCATCTCTTCAAGCTTCCTCCATCTCCCTCTCACTCCTTTCCTATCTCTCGTATTCCTTCCTACCAACGATTCCACCCTTTTTACCTCCACTTCCCCTCATCCTCTCTCTCTCTCAACGGCATCAATGCTTCATTAAAAACGCTATAGAAGAAAGATGACGGGGCGTTCTCATCTTTCTCTTTTTCACCCTTTTCAAAATTGACTCCCTTGAAATAAAATGAAAGCCCTTTTCGGGTTTGTCGTGTATGGCTCAGGAAGGGGAGAAGTTGGTTTGTGGGGGGTTGGATTGTGGGAGGAGGGGAAAATGGAGATTTTTGCGCGAAATAAGGAGCGAGAAGGATTGGCTTCCTTCGCGAATTAAAGAATTTTGTACCCATAATGTGACGTCTTTATTATTTTAAAGTTCCGCTTCCGTTTATAAGGAAAATGATATGTCATATTTTCGGGGCGATTTCCTCGTCTGCGGACGATGTGTCTCAAAGCTGAGAGAATTAAATTCTCCGTTACGTATCTGGTTACATTTCCTACTCTATGGTATTGTGTGCATTAAATTGTGTTTAATTTATAGCGAAACTTGAAAGCAATATGCTCGATATTTTGTTTCACATAATTCTTAAGTAATGCGTTCTGAAACATTTTATACTGAGGTCATAAAACAATGTTTCATGTAAATACGGGTTTGCTAAACTAGCATTCCAACTGCGAATGTCAACTTTCGAATCTTGCTCTGAGAAAGGATAAGTATTTTTTAACTTTTGCACGTCCACTTTTATGAAAGATGTTGATGGACAAATGAGAATGTTTCAAACTTAATATATTGTTCCACATTTAGTAAATTAAGAGAGAGATCACTGCCAATATTTTTAATGAACATAGGTAGTGTTCTTAGTGTTGCAGCTGTAATATAATTCGCTTCGTTGTTATTAATTGCGTCGAGACACTAATAATGTCTCGATATAATTATTATCAGACATTTAAGATATTTACAAGATTTTTGTGGTGTTATACTAATGCAAACTTTTTATAACACTAATAATTGATGGACCATATTATATATGGACTCAAGTGGTCTTACTTTGTCCATGCGTAATTTGCATTCGGCTTGAAGTTTAAAATGTAGCAATGAATGCAAACTGGATTTTTGCTATGATCCACCAAAAATATATGTAGTAAGATAAATTACAAATGTATGCGTACGCCGTCTGCAACTTATTTCAGAGAGTTAAAGTATACTGTATACATTACCAAGCACAATAGCCCGAGAAGACAGAATCGCTATCAGATCGACTACCTGAATACGTAGAAAAATATCCCGATTCCCGGAGAAAAAACACAGGAAGGTGATGAGGAGTAAAGATTGGGTGATTCAGGAGCCCAGAAGAGATCTCTCCCATTTATCTGTGGATCCCAGAGCCAGGATTCCGAACTCCGGAGATGGCATCATTGACAATGCTGGGCTTTAACCCGCTCCCCCTCCCCTCCTCCCCCTCCCCTCCTCCCCCAAAAGGTGGCAGTAAATCCCTAACCTCCATCACATTCTTTTCATCCCTCTCTTCTTTTCTGTCTCATTTCTCTCTCTCTCTCTCTATCGTCTTCACCTCGTATACTCAAACCTCATCTCTATCCGCCTCCAGCTCTTACCTACGTTTTATCTTCCTACGGCTCACCTTAGCCATTTTCCAAAATGCCTAGGAGCCATCGTTACCGCCAATGTCTCACTGCAACGTCGCAATCTCAGAGCCGATCAAAGGATCGTTATACCTTTCCATCTTCCAACTCCTTTCGTCCTTTCCCTTTTTTCCGGGTCAGGATCCCTTAAATCTATTTTTCTCTTCTCCCAGAGACAGAGTGGACCCTTTACTTGAGATTTTGGAACGCCACGACACTGCATTAAATATCAACGTAGGTATCGGAATGAAACGTTCGGAATAGCTTAGTTTACTCTCGTAATGCGAATGGAATAAACTTCCATAAAGCACTCTTCGAAATACATCCGTCGAAGTAACATGATGAATGTTTTAATCAACTTCCGTGGATTGAATGGTGTTCTAAAAAGTTTTGAAAGGCTTAAAGATGAATCGATGCTAAGGACTCAAAATAAATTAGTTTCATTATTAACACATTCAAATAGATAAATAAAATTCAACATAATAACAGGGATGCTCAATGGCTTAAATCAAGAAAAAATTTTTCACATACAATTGTTCTTCCTGCCATCTCAAAAATCGAACTAATTATCTGATTTCGCGCAGAAACTTTGACATGTTTTGGGCTAGTTTTAATTAAACTCAAACTTATGATCGATAGTCAATTTCGTGAGTAGATTTGAATCGTTATAAGTTCTACACGTTAGAGAATTTAATATATACAGATCAACCCGCTATTTTCATCGCCCTCCACAATTTTGGTAGATTTTTACGCAGGAGCTAGAACTTGAACTACATTCTTATTCTCATTCCCAGTCCTTTCATCCCCTTCTCTCTTCCTCTCTCCCACTTTCCATTTTTTATTCCAGATTCCAATCCTCGAAAGCCCCTTTTCCTTCCCTTCCACAACTTCTGCCTCTCACCGATCCTCTTCCTCCGAGATTCCTTCATTCTCCAAGATCAATCAACAAATCCATTGCCAAACTCTTACCTTTCGCACCCACTTTGGTAATCGAACTCCTTTCCCAAAACTCCGCGTCTGCTGCCACCGCCACCAAAGCCCCCCACCATCTCCTCCTTCCTCCTTCATCTCCCCTACGCTCTTCCTAAATCCTCTTCCTCCATAAAGGAAAGAGAACTTTTTAATGGCTCTGCCTCGACCCACTTCTCACTCGTCAACATTTCTTTCTTGCTTGTTCTTCTTCCATGAAGAATCTCTCTTGTTTGAGTTACCGCCTATTTATATGCAGCATCATATATATATATATATATATATATATATATATATATATATATATATATATTACATGTATTTATTGTAACCACTCTTTGTTACAAGGCAAACGTATAGGGTTGGTCAGCGTGTTTTAATCCCAATGCTAGGGTAGGTGGTTTGGTAGCGATTTTTTGATAACCTATTTAAAATTAATGACTAACGGCAGCGGTGCCCAAACTATGGCCCGCGAAGGGTTTTTGTTCGAACCGCGAAGCTAAGGCGAAAAATCAATTCGAAAAATTTAACAGACAAATTCATACATTTTTTGAAAATTTTCATAATAAAACTTTAAATACTGAAATGTTAGCCATGAAAACCTTATTTAGACATGATTTTCACTTAATGGCATCTCAGAATATATAGAAAATTTCCGATTTAAACTCTAATCCGGCCCGCCGAAGAATTGACAACTTCCAATGCCAAGGGATTCGCAACCATAGATGTGGCCCGCCATTAGAAAAGTTTGGGCACCGCTGACTAACGGTATCAGATTTTCTTAGGTGACGCATATATTGGGAATTTGCACATTAATTGATTATTTCACCTGGGCACCAAAATTTTTCACGCATGTAGTACAAATTTTATGGGTTAGCAATAAAGAGTTTTCTTTATCTTATTTCATTATAACAGTAAGTAATATTTATCATATAAGACGCATACATCATCATACTATAATGGAGCAAGTGTGATTTGCCAGTCTGGAATCTTATTGGCGGCCGAGGAAGGCAACAAGGAATTGATCTATGTACAACATAACCGTAATTTAAAATAAAAATTTGATTTATTTGTTTCTGAATTTAACCAAATTTGAATGAATTTCTAAGTATGATGACATTCTCATAATATATCCTTACAATTTATCGTCTTCGCAAAGTCGAAGATAAAATTTTCGATAGGAAGGAACGAATCAAAATTACCGCTAAGGAGGATTCTCACCGGCCATTTCCCTAAAAAATACCGGTAAATAATATAACAAAGCATGAATACTTACGGCGAAAATTGTCGTGTAACCACAATTATATTCAGAATCAATCACAAATAATTATTTTATATCGATTATCTCAAATAAATATAAACATTTATGTTGCCTTGGAAGTGCCAATCAACGAATAACAGGGAAAGAAAACATTAGTATCGTTGCCAATAAACAAAAAAATAAATAGAAATAGAGATAATTATTGTTTATGGATGCTAAATAAATATTTTTGCTAATGAAGTAAGATGTAGAGGTTTAGGAGTTTATTTTAAAGAAATTAAAATTCTTTAACTGTAAATTTTTAATTTTTCACCGCAGTCTCCTTTCTATTATTTAAGATATAGAGAATAAAATTGATGAATATTTGAAAGACTTCGAGAACATTTCTGCAGAAGCTTCGGAAGTCATTAATCTTTGGCCATAAACAGAAAAACATAATTTATATATTATTTTAATGAAATCACGTTTTGTATGCATAAAAAAAGTAAAAAAATAAATCCAAAATTCACATATTTTAATGTTCCATAAAATAAAAATAGTTTTGGGCACATAAAAGTTGTGCAGCGTAATCTTTGAAGAATAAATCTTCAATTATATTTTTTTGCCACAACGTTTATTTTCCCAACATTATTTTTACTCTCTGCAACATTTAATCATGTGAATATATTTATTGTTTACTTTTTAGCGCACATAAAAGTTGGTTTCATTTATTTGTTATGTATTTTTTAACGTTATACTTAATTCAGGCATACCGTCATATTTAACGGGCAATTACGATAAAATAACACTTAACGATACACAATCAAAAAAGCATGCATGCTGTTGTGTAGCCACAATTATTCAGAATCAATCGAAGCGTAATTATTTTCTTTCGATTATCTCAAATAAATATCAACATTTATGTTTCTTTGGGAATAGTTATTTAAAACAAACAGGAAAAATGGAATTTTCCTGCGTTCTAGCATATTTAGTCACGGCTAATATTATGCGGAAAACTCGCGTGTTGGATTCGAAAAAACCATCAAGGTTCTAGCCCAGAAGGCTTCGTATCCGGGTAAAGATGGAAAATGTGGTCTGTAAAGTAACATTGTAAAATTAGAGCATCATTCCTGCAATCCTTTTACTGCTGCATAATGATTAATTATAAACTACAAGCTAACCAATTTGGGCTGAAGGCCTCCAAGCCCTCCGCAGGAGGCAGGAGTTGATGGCCGGCAATCTACTAGTAATATAAAAGTCTATGTCGTTGATTTTGAATACTTGTTATTACCTTTAAAACCATAAAATTATGATCTAAATCATGGGTTCCCAAACTATGGTCCGGGTCCGCCTTACATCATCAATTTCGTTGCGACAAGCATATTCCTATACTTGCCAGCAGAAGGTGTCATTATGTATAATTTATGAAATCTAAACGATGTTTTTCTAGCGTGAAGATGCAATATAACTTAGATATAGCCTTAGGTAACATTGCAAAACCAAAAATATTCTCAAAACTAGCTCTTAAAAATTTACATGACCCTATCAGTCATTTCAAAAGTCGTATGTGGCACGCACAGTGGCACATAAAGTCTCATGTTGCCCTCTTCATAAAAGTTTGGCGATACCTGTTCTAAGTTTTCTTTATTGCCTTATACGAGTATTTCATTTTCTGATATAAAAATATCAGCACTCATTCAGTATGTTGTCTTTTCCTTGGAATTTCTCCATAGACCCTTTAAGTCCGGATATTCGGCGTAATCGAAAAAGTTGGCAAGTAGTCCTCGGTTAAACTGCGAGTTTTTAGTTGGCCGACAACTTTTTCCAGAATCTCCTTCAGAAAAGAGACATCGACTAAGAATTTCAACTTTGCTACAACTTGAATGTTTTCTTTATTAGACACGTTCAAAATAACGTTCAGAAATCGTCGAGGAGAATGTTAAATGCAAGTTTTTTTATATTTAAAATTAGATTTTATCCTCACTTTTTTCATAGCAGCTGGGCAAGTTACGGTAATGGACACCATTCTCACGATTTTGCCAATAATTCGATCGCTTGAATAGAATCGTAATTTTAGACACATATGGCATTATCTAGAAAGCGATTAGTACGCAATAACAATATTAACAGATGCGCTGGATGCGTATTTAGTCAACAGGGAGGAAAAGGCTTGAGACCAGAGAGATAAGGGGGAAATAGGAAATGGACATCGAGTTCATAAGCATCACACTGGGGTGCGTTTGGTTTTGAAAGGTGGAAGGAGGGATGGAACTGTTTATTCTCGTCGTTACCATGACTCGCGTCTGTTCGCGACGCACCTGCTGCCTTGCCGCACGGTTCAATTTTTTCATAGCCGCTCAAATGATCGATTATTCATGACTTATCCGAGGATAAGCGGACGCGCGCATGTCACGGATGTACAATTCATTGCATAGATGTAATTAATTTCATGCCTTTGGTAGCTTTACCGAGCTCGGAGTACGAAAATATATGCGGAACTCCAATAGCAGTTCGGGAATATCACGTGATCGTTTTTGCTACCTCGCTTTGCGCCGCCAAATGTCGATTCTTAGAACGTCGATTACGTCCGATAATTATGTTGCATCAATTCTCACCTGATGAACGTTTTGGAGGATGCAGTTTGTGATATTAATAAATTAGCAGTATCAACTCTGAAATGAATAATACCTGGTTGGGGTGGTGTCTTTACTTATAATTTAGTTTTGTGTTATTTGTATTAGGAACCTTGTACAGTCTTTTATGTTTTACGCAAACCATTTATTAATTGTACATTGTTAATAGCGTAATTATATTGATGCTTGATTCCTCTACAAAAAGTTTTCTTACGTACTTTCTATCGGATTTTGTAGAGATGATTTAGTATATTTATGAACTTCCTTAGAATTATATATGCAAGTTATTTCTAAGCTTGAATTACCACACAACATTTTAATTGGGTTATTAAAAGTTTAAATGACTTTTTCATCACGGGAAATGTTTTGCAAGTTCATCACATAGTTTAGGAATTTCCCTTTCGAAAATTAGAGGATGTGACGGGGACTTGTGTATAATGCAGTGAAATAATTGTTTTTACAAATAAAGATTATACTATCGCTGTAGCTAAATATGCTGAAGTAAATAGCGCTTTGATTTATGGCTGGTGTTGAATGTCATATTTATCGGAACACTTTTTAAGAGATTGGATTGTTTCATTACATTTTTCCTGTGACGCGCTTTTAAAATGGCAATCTGCACCGTCTACAATCCAGCTTGCCCAGTAATTGGAACGCTTCTATTGAATATCTTCTCCTTCTACTAACGTCATTCACAAGTAGCGTGCGACGAGCGGCACAAGAATAATTAGTGCATCTGCAATATACCCGTGACGCATTTGCTAAAATTAAATTTCTCGGTGTATATTTACTGTTTCTAATTAAACTGGGATCGCTACTTGAGCATTCGTTGAGATATGTAAAAAATACGACCTAAATCCGAGAGAGGAACATTAGTCTTCATATTTAAGAGAAGAAATTAAGAAAGGTAAGGATCTGTAATCATATTTCATACTCGCGATGGTAATCGGAAAAATTTAATTTCCTGTGTTAAGCATGAAACTAAGGACTTACTGTTCCACTTTTATCAAAATATGAACGTACGATTAAAGTAATTAATGAAATTTTTTTATATAATTGTGATCTTAATATATTTTCCATGAATTATGGAGTAAGAAGTAGATCTCTGATACTCACTCAACCCTACAGGCCAGAGAAAAATGATATCTTTTGAATCAAATTAATTTAACAATGCACCATTTTTAAAGCCTGAAAATTCAGACAAACAGATTAGCCAAGCATTTCTCAGCATCATTTGTTGTGTTTTTTACAACACTTTCAAGTCTGTCCGAACATAAGACGTGAAAATAAAATAATAGTGGTATATTTTATGCACGAAATTCAACTTTAATAGTGACACATCAATATTACGAGTATTTTTAACTGTTGTTAAGTAATATTAATAAGCGTCATTTTAGCTATTGTTTTGTCAAAGGTAAGCAGTATAATGGGTAGTTATATAGAAAATAAAAAAACAAATTTGAATAATCATCCAAGTTGATGTTTTACCGTGAGTTTCCGTTTTGGTTAGCATACATTGTGATTTTCAGGGATAAGGAGTATCATATTAGAATGAAGGTCTCCTTAAGGTCACGCATTATGTGGAATTGCCAATTACGACCCACCTTTGAGAAGATTTTCCGGCCATCCAACACGTTTTTCTTCCCTTTATATATTTTTGGTTGCCAGAAAATCAACTAGGGATAAGAGTCGTTTTAAAAGACGGCCGTAAAATAAAATTCGACTACACAAATTCCAATCACACGCAGTTTGAAGATGAGATCCGCCTGCGTTGATATTCAATCAACATTCTGCCAAACCCTAGTCACCTAAAAAAAGGACAATCTTCCGTTGGGTCGAACCCACGTCCATCCTGGCAGAAGGAAGTTCGCGGTGAAGGGAAGGTGGCACTAGGAGGAATTGGTTGTGGGAGTGTGGGAGAAGGGTGTAGGGAGGCGTGGGAGAAGGAGAAAGGGTCCCACAGAGTCCCCGACCCTCGCGCAATATCAGAGATTTCCCTTCAGAAAACGGCGGAGTAAAAATTCAACGACCCGCCAAAGAAACTGCCAAAGCGATAAATTATACAGGGATAGGGGAGGGATCGGTTCGTAAGCTGGTCGGGGGAGGTAGGTTTCGGGGCGGATGTTAGGGGTAGGGGAGGGTGGAGGGGTTATAGGGCACGGGAGGAGTTGCCGGAGTTTTGGGAGGAGGGAAGGATGGGATCGGGAATGAGTGGCGTAATGGAGTGGGAGTGCCGTGACGTCACGGTTGCCATGGCTCCTGCCTCGTTCCTAACCCTCGTCCTTCCCTTCCCTATCTTCCTCTCTCCTTTCCCTTCCCTCTGCTCCACCTGCGCTCTCACCGGTGCGTAAGGGTTTCTTTCCTCTCTCTCTCTTCCATCTCTCTTTCCTCTCCCTTTCATTCTTTTTCCTCTTTTATCTTTCCTCTTTCTTTTTTCTACCATTTTCCTCATATTTCTCTGTCCTCCCCCCCTCTCTCGCTCGCTCCTGTAACGTTTTTTCAATCTGTCCACCTCTGCTCCTGAGCAATATCTCATCTCTCCCGTCCACCACATATCTTCGCCTCTCTCTATTTCTCATTTTATCTCTCTCTCCCTCTCTTTTACCCTCTTCGCACAACTAAAAATAATCCCATTGGACCTAACTATCAGAAGTTGATTAGATTTTTCCTCTCTTGCCTAATTTTTGCCATCTTTTTTTACGAGCTGTCTTCCGATTGGTTTTTATCCGTAAGATTCGCTTAATCGTCTTCTTTTTTCGATAAGTTGAGTTTATAAGGAAATTTGTATTTTGGAGCGAAGCCGTTATGCTGATGAAATTTTTTGAATTTATTTTTTTCCTGGTGGGTGTTTGCTTAACGAATTTCTCGCGAAATTTATTTTCGGAGAATCGTTTCAATTTTAGGCAGCGTTTGTTGGCCGTTCTTGTAAGGCTTATTCGATACATTGAAACTTCATAAATTCATTTTTAATATTTGGAATTCGTTTAAAATGTTATTCCAACATGATTTTCAAGGAATAAATCCTCAATATTGATTTTACTCGCAAAAGCTTGAAAGTGGTCTTGCAATTAAATTATCTGGATTTCCAATTCAATTAATTTTTTTTCACCACAGAATGAGGAAATGGTAAATGAAAGTTTTAAATTAGAATAAAAATAAAAGACAAGCATTCACAAAAGAATAAAAAAAGAGATATTATTTTAGAGAAATAATGTAGATGCCACTTAATGTGACAATTCTGGATTTAATTGAATTGAAAATATTTAGCGGCTGATTGCAACAAGCGCTAGAATTTTATTTTTAAATATATGGTTTTCAAAGTTCAAATTTGATTACTATAAGCGGCTATTTACAATAACCAGTGATAATAATGTTCGGCATACACTATATATTTAAAGGGGGTGGAGATAAATAGAGAGTGATAGAGAAAGAAAATGATAGTGTAGAAATGAGTAACTTCAAATACGAGGAATTATAGATAAAATAAGATACATAGGTTAGAGAATATTGCACTGTAACACTGACACCATGAAATTATTTTCATTATTTGGATAAAAATTTATTTAGAAGTTTGGTAATGAACTACATGATGTAAATAATACGGTTACTAAATTACAGTAACAAGGATTTTAATTTAATTGCAGGATCCGAATTGCGAGAGGGGTAGAGTCAAACAATAAAACATCTGCATTGAATATTAGAATTCGCGGAATGGTTTCACTTTTTCCCAGGTATAAAACCAAAGCTATTGCTACATTAAAACAGAGGATGCGAAATACGGAAAATCAAAACTAATAGTCGGTTAAAAAAAACAACAGCAAAACTGATGAGGCGAGGAATGTATTAGAAAACAATTTCGTTTAACTAGATAGTAAGGGCAACGTTCTAGATGTTTCATGGTAATGTGGATAAGTGAAGGAAAAAATAATACATTAGGAATACATTTACATAAATTATTATAATTACAAAAAGAATTCGTTACAAATTTCAGGGAGGAGTCTTATCTGGTCCTACAGAGCCATAGGCTCGTCTGTAGGTGCCAATTTTCCCTTTGGTTCCAGTGTTTAGTTTTTAATAATTACACACACTACACATACAAATAAATATTTTCCTTTTTAGCAAACAATATTTCACTAAATAATATTTCCATATAATATGTCTCATAGTTAATAACTTGTTTAACATTATATATATATATATATATGTATGTATATATATATATATATATATATATATATATATATATATATATATATATATATATATACACACATATATATCAACATACTTATATATATCGTACATATACACATACACACACACACACATACATATATATATACACACACACACACACATATTCCTGTTAACATACCATTAGAGCAATGAATACTCTATACTAAGGAGTCAATCTTTAATTTTAATTTTTACTTTGCTTTGGCTATTTAATGTTTGTTATTCCTTAGGTAGTTTGTAAAGCATATTAGGATTACCCACTTTCAATTGTCTTCCACCACTGTTATTAAAGTACTTCGGAATTTCATATTTAATTTTATTTCTCATATCTTTTTGGTGTGTTGTTACTATTTGTTTTTTATATTTATTAGAAAAATAGTTGTCAGTGATGCACACATATTTAAAAAAAATAAAATACCAAAATCAGGTAAGCAATGCGAAATGTACTTTTGTTTGATTTAAAAAGGAAAATATGGGCTTGTTATAGATACGCTACAAGAAAATAATACAACATTAAATAAGGTCTAAAGACGTTATATAATGAGGAAAATACATCTTAAACAAGTAGGAGTGTACACGGGTTTCCCGTGGTACAGAAGTGCTTTTCGTCGAATTCGCCGTAGTATAATCGTATACTAATGTATTTGCTTTGCAATCAGAAAACTATTTTTCCTTATATTGTGGTAACCCTGATTTTTTATCCTTTATAAACATATTCACCTCGTTTTCCCTTTCTATACTCGCCCTACAAACAAAATTTCTTTGAAATCCGTTAAGCCAATAACTTCCAAATTCATAGTTACAGAAAAATTCTAACCTTGATATTGTGGTAGCCCTGTTTAGTTAACCAGGTTAAAATATGATATTTTTGTTATTTATTTATATGAAGATTAAATATACTATATTTGGATAAGATTCATTGAGTCAGCTCTCGAGTAATACGCATAAAAGAAATATTATTTCTTTTTATTGTGGTAGACCTGCTCTTTAGCTCAAGAAATAAGCGTAAAAGAAAAATTATTTAACTCCGCTCCGCTTTAAAGATCTTGATTTCATTACGGTATGTTGTACAAATCTCATATACAAAATTTAATTGAAATCCGTTCAGCCAATTCATTCCAAATACTTAATTACTGAGTGAGTTTAATTTGTAATTGTGGCACCCCTGTTTGGCTGTTTCGGTTTAAATGTGTATATATCATGAAGATGAAGAAATCGAGGAGATTTATGAGAAAATAATGACATTAGCGAAGAAGAAGCAAGAGGAAAGGTAAACTGCATGTTAATTGATTGAGGTGGTCTTTATTTGGGGCGAGATTGAGACTAAAAAGACCCATCTTCCACCTAACCCCTCGTCATGAAATATATACAAAAATACATAGAACTTTATGTATATACAAATAACAATAAAAATACAAAAATTGGTAAGATGTAATTTAGTGGGAAAAAATATGGACTGCTGAATAATGAAACCCATGTAAAAAAACCCCACAGTAGGAGAACACCCACACAAGAAGGGGGGGGGGGGTGAACAACCTGCGAAATCTACTGAGATTCACTAAAGACATTAATTGGAGATTAGAACAGCATAGTCGGAGGACAGGAAGAAAATGTTGTCGGGCAATACAGACTTGGGAAGAGAAACCGAGGAGGGTAGAAACTGGTAGAATTCTGCATCAATAATAACCTTGTAGTGATTAAAATATGGTTCATAACCATAAACGAAGGTTATACGCATGTAAAAGCCCAGGAGATAGAATGAGATGCCAAATAGATTGCATCCTAGTAAAACAAAGATTCAGGGACAGCATAAAGACCGCCAAGGAATTACCAGGAGCAGACATTGATTTAGATCACAGCCTTCTAATAATTGACGTGAGTACAAAGCTCAAACAAATAAGAAAAACGAGAAGAGAAAGACAGACCTGGGACCTAGAAAAACTGAAAGAAAAGCAGGATGTAGTCAGCATGAAGTTGAAAGATAACCTAAGAAAGTTGGAAAACAAACCGAAGACCGTTGATATAGAATGGGATGAAATTAAAACCAGTATCAAGGATATCTTGGATAAAGAGATTGGAAAACAAAAGAAGAACATGAGAAAACCATGGGTCACTAACGAAATGCTGGAGAAAATGAATAAGAGACGAAAATGGAAAAACCAGTGAAGTAGGTAGAGCCAACTATAGCCGCATAAACAACAGATAAAGCTAGAGAAAATTGGATAAAAGAAAAATGTGATGAAATACAACAAATAGAGAAGTTAGGACGGTACGATATAATGTACGCTAGTGCACTGGAATTGGAAGATAAAAAGTCGAATGGAATTAGTGGTAAAGAAATTATGAATACGGATGGGAAGATAGTCTCAGAAACAAAGGATGTAGCACAGGTATGGGAAGAATACATTAAGAAACTATACAGCAAGCAGACAAGATTGGTAAAAATAGAACTGAAAGATGAGGAAAACATTGAAGAAGACATAGGACCAAGTATTTAGGAGAGCGAAGTAGAAAAAGTGATAGTGGAACTAAAGAAAAGAAAAGCCACAGGCAGCGATGGAATTCCGGCTGAGATACTTAAAATCGTGGGATCAGAAGGACTAAAACGATCACGAAATTTATTTATAAGTTTTACGACACGGGAGAGTGGCCTCGGGATTTCCTAGAGGCAACAATGATCCCTCTAAAGAAGAAGCTAAAGGCAATACAGTGTAAAGATTAAAGAACGATAAGCCTTCTGTCACACAGTTCGAAGATCATCACGAGAATTCTTAATAAAAGGCTGGAGAAAAAGGCAGAAGAAATGCTAGAGCAAGGGTTCCCAACATTTTTTTGCTTGTGGACCCCCTGAGTCCTAACTTTACGTATGTGGACCCCCATATACGCATATGTAATATTCCTAAATGAAATATTTATTTGTAGGTTAGTAAAAGCTAATAGTTAAACAATTCCTAAATGAAATATTTATTTGTAAGTTAGTAAAAGATAATAATTAAACAATTCCAATATAATATAAAAAATGTAAATTACAAATTTTGAAAATTTTAATTGATAAAACTGAAACATATTTTCACTTGTAATGACAGAAATAGTAAAAAAAATAAAAAATACTATTTCAAACAACATATATAAATTTATTCCTAAGGATATTAAATAGGATCCCATTAAATAGGCTCTACTAATGAGATCCTTGTGGCCGATTAATCACTATAGAATGAAGTGACTGCCTCTGACTGACTGACTCGTTCTAGTTTAGTCGGTGCCTAAATAATGTTTTCTTTTTCGAGAATTTTCTATGGAAAAATTTTTTTTTTTCCGTCAACTGAACAAGGTTCCAGAAAATACGAGTATCTTCTAACTGCGAATTTCTGGACTTTTCTATGACATTAGTTTCTTTTATTATTATGATTAAATTATTTTATTTATAATATTTTATCATGAACATCTTAGCTCATATTATGGACCCCCGAAATACAATTTTTTTCTTGTGGACCCTCTCAAAGCTTCCACATGAACCCCTGTGGGTCCATGTGGACCCCGGTTGGGAAACGCTGTGCTAGAGGAAGATCAATTCTGTTTCAGAAAATGACGAGGAACTAGAGATGCTATAGGAGTAGTTAGAATCATATCAGAAAGGGCAATAGAGTACAGTCAAGATATCTGCGCATGTTTCGTAGACTGGCAGAAGGCCTTTGATAGAGTAAATTGGGTAATGTTGATGAAGATATTAAAGGATATAGCTGTAGACTGGAAAGACAGGAGACTGATCAGGAATCTATATGTAAATCAAGTTGTAAAGGTCAGGTTGGAGAATGCGGACACCTGCGGAGTAAATCTCGGTAGAGGGGTAAGATAGGGCTGCTGCCAATCGCCGACCCTATCCAATAGATATGGAGAAAGTCTAATGCAAGAACCGTTAAAAAACACAGGAGATTTCAAAATTGAAGGAAGGATTATAAGAACAATAAGATACGTGGATGATAAAGTACTTGTAGAAGAAAGAAAGAGGAACTCCAGAAAATGATCAATAGACTAATAATAATAGGTAGAAAATACGATATGGTGATAAATACAGAAAAATCCGTGGTCATTCGAATATCGGGCAAAGAAGAGAATCTGAACGTAATTATTGGAGGAGAGCCATTAGAACAAGTTTCAGACTGCTAATACCTTGGAAGCATCCTAACAAGAGAAGCAAAATTTACGGATGCAATCTAGACTAGAATAGGAAAGCAAAAGTGGTTTTCAGAAGAAAGAAACACCTACTTGCGGGGAACACAAGGGAAGATATCCGCAAGAAGTTCATAAAATGCTAGGTATGGAGTATAGCTTTGTACGGGGTAGAAACATGGCCGCTAAGGAAAAATGGCGTGAAATACTTGGAAAGCTTTGAAATGTGAACTCGGAGGAGAATGCTGAAGTTAAAATGGACAGATAGGATGAAAAACGATGAAGTGCTACGAAGAGTAGGAGAAAAGGGAATTATTATACAGACTAATAGAAAGAGGAAGGCAAACTGGGTTGGAAATTACCTGAGGAGAGAGAGTATGATTAAAGACGTGTTAGAAGGAAAACTAGATGGAAAAGGAGAAAGAGGTAGGAACAGGCTTCAGCTGATAGACGATTTGAAAGGGAAAGAGAGTTTTCAAGATATGAAGAGGACAGCGGAAAATAGGAGTATATGGAGAACCAGGTTTAACCATGAATAATCACGGACCTATCTACGGACAGACTACCTATGATGATGATGATATATATGTGTATTTTATAAGTATTAAGTTTGGTTAAAATTGATGTGGACAATTTAACATAAATACGTGTAAAAAAATTATATTTTTACTTTTATTGTTGCAGCCCCGTTTTCCGTATCTACATTAAACATAGTGATTTTGTTGTTCTATATTTTACACATCATGTATACAAAATGTCGCTGAAATCGGTTTTGCCATTTCCTTCCAAATTCACAATTACCGAAAAGTTAAACTTTGCAATTGTGGCACCCCTGCTAGGTTGATCCAGTCCAAATATGTTATTTTGGTCATTAATTTATGTGAATATTCTATTTATTAAATTTAGTTGAAATCTGTTCAGCCAATTCTTTCCTGATATATGCATAGGGACGGACCGACGTCACGAAGATAATAGTGCTTTTCAGCAATGACGAAAAGCACTAAAAAGCATTAAAAGGTTATTGGGAATTTTTTTAAGAAATACAAGCAGAACGTGGAATGGCAAACCAAGAATAACAGGAGATATGATAACAACGCAGTAGAGTTTGTGAATAAATAAAAAATGGAAAAATTCTTAATAGAACTATTTTGATATCGAGAATTTTGGTGATTTTAAAATGCTAAGCAACCGAGAAACAATAATAAATTTTTAAAACTTAATGTAGATTATATATGTATATGCTTTTACTCCAAGTAAGTATTTTAATTTCCATTAAAATATAAATATCTAATAATAAAGTCAATTCTATCAAATATAGAAAAACAATTTGAAACTTCTTTTATTTATTTGGGACTGATATTGTGTATACAATTTATATTTGTGAACTCTAGTTTGCAGCTGTATTACGGTATTTTTGGAATATCAAAAATAAATTAAGGAATTAATAAAGCATCCACACATTTCCGTATTCGCTGCTGGAATAATAATTTTACTGCATTACTTTGAAGCAATAAACTGAAACGTTTGTCTTTGATTACTGGAATAAAAAGTGTTTCATATCCAAAGGAGGGTGAATGCAGAATTGGATGTTATGAATAACAAATCATTTCAGAAAATTTTTGCCAAGTGTTTTTTTTTTAAAAAAACGATACTGCACCCCTGAATATGCAGATTTATTCCACGTGGAATTTCGTTAATCATTCAAACTCTCGAGGTTCAGATATGCAGATCAAATAAGCTGAATGGATGGTACACACGTTTCTGGAAATTCTAAACCTACCCAAACTTCTCGATGAAATGCAAAACGCAAAGGATATATATGATCCAGTCTAAACTGCCATCGATTTGAAAGGAAACTAGTTTATTTATCATCGCTTTTAGCCAAACCGTATCTCCAAAGTTTTCTTCACAGATATGTCACAAAACAAAACGCAGATCCACCCTCTTTGAAAAATAAACGTCATGAAAAGAAAAATTTTGCCGAGGACAAGATAGCTCTCTCTCTCTCTCCCTCACGTTCACGACTCGAAATAATAAAAACCAGAGGAAATAAGCCTTCTATGCTTTACGGGAAAGAAACAAAAGGATTTTACCGGATTTCTTATTCTCTTTCTCCTCGCCCCTCCCTCCCCAAACTCCAAAAGGAACATGCCGTTTTTTGGAGTCAAAACTCCTACGGATATTGCCGCTCTGTTGTTTTATTCCGCTTCTTTCACGGTCCTTGCGAGACTCTTTCTTGCACAGAGCCTTCTGAAATGGAATCCATGGTTCAGTCATAGGCCTCTCACTCCCTCTCCAGATTTTCTCCTCTTCTCACTCCCTCCCCTATTCCCCTCCTCTCTCTCTTTCTCCGTTCTCCAACACAGCTTGTCTTTGCCTTTCTTACGAAACCATTTTCCATTGACCCCGAAAAACATTCTCACCTCTAAGGCGGTCGTTTGTATTTTTCTCCCACGCCCATTTCCAGCGTTCCTCACGTCTTCCCGCATCTCTTTCACACTCTCTACCCCTTTCGATTCTCCCCTCCAACTCCTCCACTCCACTCCTCCTCGCACTTCCACTCTCCTTATCAATCCTTCGGGAGTGGTTATTTCCATCCTCCTCTCCCTATTCTACATCCAAGGAGATCAGTTCACCCTCCCCCCCCTTACTCTTCCATTCCTTCGAAAAGGAAAAAAAAACACTTATTTTTCCGCGTCCTTTTCATCTCACGCAAGACTTGTTCTTCTGGTCTCTTCTTTCTTTCGTTTTTTTCACTCTTTCTCTTCCGATCTCTTTTGTTCCTCTTCGGTCTATAGTTCTTTCCTTTCGATCCTATATACTTCTGTCGATTCTTTTAGACGCACTCGTTTCCATTCTCTTTCTCTCTCTCTCTCTCTCTCTCTCTCTCTCTCTCTCTCTCTCTCTCTCTCTCTCTCGTACTCTCGCACCTTTTGCCGGGCCTGTCATTCTCTTGGGATTTTCCAGGTCTCCTTTAGCAAATTATAATTAATCTTGTCGTCCGTTCCTCCGGAAGTTTTCGTTTCCTTGAGCGTGAGTCCATGTTACGCGAAAACCATACTTTCTACGTGTCTCAGCGGAGCGTTAGTTTCCTTTCTCTTGCGGCGTGATCAGTAGCAAGGTTATTTTTAATGGCACTTATTAAAGTAATTTTAAAAAATTCTATGCGATGCATATCTATGTTATACGAATTTTAGTGGATTTTTAAAATCGCACTACATATTTCCTTATTGCAACATTTAATGTATTACACTACTTTCTAGGATTGATTTATAGACCCTTGCATTAACCTAATTTGCACTAAATAAGATAAAGAAGTATCGATTCATCTAAAAAGCAGCGCAATCCAAGCGGCCGCATATGTATTGGAAGAAATTAAACTTGGTGCCCGTTATTAGAGGCATATCGCACTATTGACGTATCCATGAATTTTCTCAACAAATTAACTCTAATTGTTATTGGTCCAGTTGAACAAAATATTTTAGCTTATCCAACTTTGTCGTTTCACATCACCTTTCGCTGTGTAGAATCATAAGTAAATTATAATACATCAAAGCTCTTAAAAACTATACTATAAATGGGATAGCGATGGATAGAATAAATTTGTTGTTTACTTAAGTTTGTGGATATATTCATTCAGGGAGATGGGATCGAATGGAATACCCTGAAATTTCATCTCCGTTTTTATTTTTTCTCTCTATATTTATTTCTCCAGTGTAATAAGTCGCTGGATTTCCTCTCCATCTCTCCTCATATCTACCCACATGTCTCATGCGTTTTACTATTCATTCGTCAAAATTTATAGGTACGATGCTTAAAAAAATATCAGATATATTCGAAAATGCCTGTACAATATAAAATGCGGCTATCCAGATTAACTATGCCCCATGAAAACGGGATAAAAACACGAGGTAAATTCATGACGAAAATTACAGCGAAGATACGGGCGAAGAGAGCGAGCGGGTAACTGGGACCCGGTAACGCATTTAAAAGATACGGGGATGGGTTAGGGGATCGGAAGAGAATTTCCTTCCCATAAATCACATCCGCGAATTTCCTATGCACTCTCAGGTCCTCCTCGCCTCGCTAATCCGTCTCATCTCCTGTTGGAGCACTCCTCGCCACTTCATATTTCATTACCCGCGTCGATGGATGCATTCTGGAGTGTGTGTATATGTAGGAGTGAGTGAGGGAGAAAGAGGAATAGAGTGGCGACTGAGTTGGCGCGCAGGAAATGCAGCACTAGGTTGGTTCGTCGTGCTTTCTGTCTTTATCTCCCTCTCTCTCTCTCTCTCTCATACCCTTTACGCTCCTCCACTCGCCCTCTTCTTTTTTCAACGGGGAAACATTATCTTCAACAACCGTTACCCTCGACTCTTATCCGTCCAACACACTCCATCTGCCTCCGCACATCCACTTTCCCTCCGTCCTCGTGAACTCATTTTCGATGTCCCTTTCATGTAACTTCTCCCAACATCTTATCCTTCTCCGCTGACGTCTCTCACGCAACTCTGGCAATCTTCAACTTTTATTCTCTCCGACGCCTTCTCCTCAACCTTCCTTCCATCTCCCTCTCTCTCTCTCTCTCTCTCTCTTCTCACCGTTCGCCATCCCAATCTCCGAAAGTTTTCCTATTCATTTTATCCCTGCGGAAGGGAAGGAAAGGTAGGAAGGGCGAGTGTATGATGATTTCATAAATCCTTCGAGATATCTCTGCTCACCTATCTGTCTCGAATAGTTTTTTTTTATTCTCACCAGATCTCATATCCGGAACTTCAACTATCCTTTTTTCTTCAGGGTTGTGTGTTTGTCCATTCACAACACCTAGATTTGACGAGCAGAGGAGAAAAAATCCTATTTCTTCCGATGGTTCTTGATAAATATGGGATTTCTCTCCCGATAGTAGTCTGTTTTTTGCTGTGAAAGAGGAAAGAAATTTTATGTTCCGAAAAGATTTCGAAACATGAAGGAATAAAAATCGTGGTAGGGAAAAGTTTTATCGCATAATGAATCAAAATTTCATTTAAATTGGTTAGAAATGTGCAGAAATAAGCCTATAGTTATATATTTACGGGTTTCAGTCATAATCGGGTAAAAAATAATTTGAAAATTTTAATTTCTAAAATTAAAATTTCAAGAAAGGACTAATTCTGCTTTCTTTACGATCCGGTCTAAATGGAACAGAGATTCTCAACCTGTGATCCACGTAACTTACTAAAAACTAATTAAATATAGAAGTGACTGTGATAAAGATGAGGCTGTACCCGTGTTCATAAAGTGCCAGCAGTCGGAAACTGATGACAGACTTCAACAACAAAAATCTGATTGATTGGGATCATGGTAATATCCTACTAGAAACCAAGTTACAAAATGTAGTTGACTCAATCGTTTTATGACTAAGGTAGTTAGTTACACATAACATACCCTAATTTTTTACAGGAAAATTTTTCTTTCCAAATATAAAAGCCTCAAATTATCAATAAACAGTTTATGGTGTTCTCGTTTAATTTTTTGATAGAGGTTGACAGAGACGAATATTTTTATTTGCTTAATGTAATTGATTATTTTTAAAACATCCAGTTATAGTTGCAATTTACATAAAGATGCTCTCGAATTGGCCAGTAGCATTACCATTATGCGGTATACAAAGGGTTGTATAAATTATTCATAGTTTTAGAGTCATAGTATGGAGTAAGTTTTATTTTGTACGTCGTTCCTTTAAAACCTTTTCCCGTGCTTATTGTATCTCTAAACAAACTTGTAGGCACATAACTTTAAAATGGACTGGAAACATCAAGCACTGGTGAACACAAAGTTTTATTCGTTCGTTTGATTGAGTAAGTTGCGTTAAAATATTAATTTCTCAATATGTATTCGATAACTTTTAAGCAAGTGAAACATTTTAAACATATATGATTCAAAACATATTATTAATTATCGATTTGACGATATTTAATTTATAATTTATAATGACTGACATTTATGTAGAAGGTTGAAATAATTTATTTAGCGCATTACATAAGCGCAGGAAACCACACAGCCCACAACTGAAGATTTTTTTCATCAATTTCCATATTAGAGGTATTTTTAAACGTTTTTATAGCTTAATTAACGTGAAACATCGTCATTGGAGTGCTATCATTGGAATTTCCTAGAAATTAAATTTTTGATAATTGAATGGAATGCTACTTTATATGCACGATGGATGTATATTAACATTTAATTGAACTCATAGGGCTTAGAAGTGTACTTTGTTCTTTTCGAATAAGAAGTTTATAAACACATAAAACATCTAAGGTTGTGAATGTTTTTACAAATATAGTTAGTAACAATGACCTGTTATGTAGTAGATGCAAAAGTAAAATACGCCATTCTCACATGGATAAGCTTGGCTGCAGTAAGATCGGGAAATGGGTTTTATTTAAAAATATGAATGATCGCCATCATCAGGATAGTGTTAAACATCAATCATCGAAACCGGTCATGTTACTTAAATTTTTGGAAATAGTATAAATTCATAAATCAGTGTGCAATTTATTTTATTTAACACTGCACACATTCCCCTATTATGGAATTCCATCAGATATCGGGTCTTTATTGAGATATATTTCAGTAGAATCAGAAACGCAGTAACAAAGGAAAATTTTATGTATTTAAAGTTAATAATTTTGTAGCCGTACTATCCACAAAACGTCCATTACTTTAATTTAAACATTTCGGAGGATATAAATATTAATTTTCAACGAAGAAGTCATTATTGGTCGATTTTCTGCTCCAGACTCCTTAGTAATTCTTATCATCAAGGCAATGAAATACATCTACCCCTCATCGAAAGTAACTACTTTAGAGAAAATTCATATTCGTTTATTTTTTGTGAAATTTGTATAAAATACGGGTTCTGCCCATATGCGTGTCAACCCTGAACTCCGCTCGTTCCAGTGACCTCGGTGCTTCGCCGCTCGCATAGCTCGGCAAACTCAAGTCTTCGGAAATAGGAAACGTGTGATGTAATTTCTTACGACAATACACAGCAATATAGAAATAAAACAATAAAATATCTCCCTCTCTGTCCCTCTCTATTTAAAATTACTTGTTGACGGACAAGCTTAGGACATCGGAAAGTTATTATAAGATCACTACCCGCTTAAAACCATTAGATTTTATGTAAAGTACAATTTCTTCAGCCATAAAGATATTGAAACCCGATGCATTTCGCCCAGTAAGTGGGCATCTTCAGGGGTGACTTGATCCTGAAGATGGGAAATGCATCGGGTTTCAATATCTTTATGGAAGAAGGAGTTGTACTTTATATTGAACTAACCATAAGTTTTAACTAAGCCACCAACTTCATTAGATTTTATATTGCTTAAGACACAATAAAGGTTAATTTAATTGATAATATGTATTGTTTGACTACAACCGTTACTTTGATTAGAAATTTCTTAGCGCGGTCGTTAATTAATTTTATATTTTGAAGAATGTTTTCACGAAAACGATTTTTATCCTTCATATGGCTGTTTGACTGTAAATTAAGTGCAAATGAACTGAAAACCTAAGACCAATTTTTTTATGCCAAAAAATCGGAAAACTCAAACAAAGAAAAAACTAGAAGGAATACAAATTAGAGCACAGAATTGAAGATAAAATTTTCCGGTTTCTCCCTGCGAAACAGTGCAAATCTCGCATCGAAGCTCCAATTATCGAATATTTATTAGAAAGCACAGTTCTGCATATCAGATTATTGTCGATTACATGTTAATCGAATGAAAAAACAAAAAGTCCATGGAATCGAACTCGGGCCTTTGTTTTAGATGGCGAATTATAAAAAACGTTGGATGGTGTCAATCTAATCATAAATGAAAGAATATTTAAAATTGATGCCGCTGTTCTCAAGTTATTGGAAGTCATTTTTAATGAGAATGTATGTGGCCTCATCATATTTGGATAACATTCAACATCGCGGAATCATAAATAGGATTTTACGGCATACGCCAAATCATAACAAAGAAAATTGCGCAAATATATCAGAATATAATACGTAAATGTGGTTATACGTTATAATTTTAGAGGTTTAATTACTCGGGAAGCATTTGATCGTATGCGTTAGTACCAGCGTTTATGGAAATCAAACAAACATTTTTCCTATCGTA
The DNA here is from genome assembly GCA_028673005.1 of Tanypteryx hageni. NCBI lineage: Eukaryota > Metazoa > Arthropoda > Insecta > Odonata > Petaluridae > Tanypteryx > Tanypteryx hageni. Next base: position 48,922,338 of record CM054116.1, read on the forward strand.
ATTAATGAGTAAAATTCATGAGTAATGACATGTAATATATATGTATATATCACATAGAATTAATATTCTAACTATATTTATCTTGTCATAAAATTTAGATGTGGTACTATGAAATTTTTTTAACGATTTTCCATTCGCAAGAAAGCATTACATATTCCTTTTCTCCAGATAGCATCTTTGACCGATCAGATATTATTAATGGCTGGGGATTACACATTATTTGCAAACAGGCGAAATTGAGATGACATAATACTAACCGTTGGTTTTTCTTAAGCACTTAAGATAAAAGTCATACTATAGCAGACGCATAAGAAAATGAACACACGAAAAAATTTCCCTAAAATCGCAATACATCGACATCAAGATTACGCTCTCGGTTGAAAATAAAACGAAAAAATAAAAATAAAAAATAAAACAAAATAAACCAACAGCCACTTAAGGCAATTTTTGCTATCAAAGTTTCCTGCACGAAACGCTGGCGTTCTTCTTTTATTTCATAATTGTCGAAATCAATCTCCCATGTCCCGATTCTTCCGCTATCACGAGAAAATAACGAAAAAAATCAGCTTCAAAAACATGATATATTATTCTTATCTCGTCTCCGCCCATCCTCTTCCTACCTCTCTCTCTCTCTTCCTCTCCTCCTATCTCACCCTCTCTCTATCTCTCATTCCAACCGGATTTAAAACACCGCCCCTACTTTCCATATCGAAAATCACTTCTGTCCTCGCAGGAAAAGAATAAAAGAGAGAGAGGGGAAGATAGAACTACGTCATTTTAATTATACCCAGGTGCGTGCTGGCGATCTCAGAGGAAGAGAAAGAAAGAGAGAGAATAAAAGAAGGATTTAAAGTGGTACTTTTAAAGCGAGATATTAAAAAAGTGTTTTCTCTCTCCGTTTTTCCTCTACTTCCTCTCTCCACCTTTCATTAGAGTTCAATCAATGTGTCGCAGTAACGAGAACTTGGGAGAGATGGGAGGAGGAGGGACGCAATAATGGAGAGGAAGAGAAAAAGAGGAGGGTGGGAGGAGGAGGAGTGTGCTTTGATTATCATTTTTCCTCCATTCTCTTTCTCCTTCCACGTCGTTCCCAAAGGATTTAACGGCCGAACGACGCTTGTGCGAGACCTGAACGAAATCAATTCCTGTATTCAAACAAAACCTCTTTCTTCCCTTTCCCCCTCGACTCCTTTCTTCCTATTCCTCCTCTTCCCTCCCACCGCCAATCTATTTCTCTCCTTTCTCTCCCTTCTGTTTCTCCGCACTCTCTCTCTCTCTCCTCTCTACGTTAACGATCGATCCTTTCTGTTCCCTCCGATCCTTCCCTTCTCACTCACCTGCCCACCTGTTCTCCCCCTTTTCTCCCATATTCCGCCCTCTACCGTTTTCATGTAGGGCCATATGGCCGATGGGCAGGAGTTCCATTCTTCACTCTCTTTACATGCGATGTATTCGAGCGATCGAATCTAAGACCGGAGGTGGAATGTGGACGGTGCATTTTTTATGCGATGGAGTATGCTCGTGTGCGAGTGGAAATTCATATCACCCACCTTCATTGCCGCTTGGTGGTGAGATATTGTTAAAATAAAGTGGAAGATAACCCTGTGTGTGGCATTTTTGGATTGCTTTTTGTTTACGTTTTTAGGGTTATTATTACAGACGATTGAGCATCTAAGTATATAAACATAAGTTCTAATTAACTAGAGATATATATTACAATAAATTCGAAATTTACATTATGCTCACCGTCTGCCGGCAAATTAAAAACGAGCATGCGTAATTTTTTCTGGTGCAGTGACCTCTAACACCGTGAATCTTTGATTTACTTGTATCAAATTCCCACCTAGTTCTTCATTTGTCTTAGTCGTCAACTATATTTGTTTTGGTATATTTTTTAGCATTTCTGTACGACTTCTAACATTAACTTATTATTAATGCACTATAAATTTTTCATCAATTACATAGGATCTGAATATTTAAATCAAGACAGACTGCCAAAGAATTTTTACAATTTTACTGTTCGTTTAAGTGTTATTTTGCTAGATAATAACAATTGGGCAAACACTAGCTCATATGTTTTACACGGCATATGTTTCCAGAGAATCTGCAAGACTTCTTCCAACGTAGAACTGTTAGTTTGTTGCAAGCAACATTTCATTAATATTTAACTGGCTGAAACTTTTATTCAAATTGACACCATACATCATTGCTCTAAAATCCCCTATTTTTCGGCCCTCTACGTGATTCAAGACATAAAATTTTCATGCACGATTTACTTAATACCTTCAGCAACACGCGTAAAATATCATAGAACGCGCACCCAATAAAGATCTCGCTATATTTTATTTATCAGTTCGGAATTCTCGCTTTATCTGTCTGATACCTAATTGGCCCCATAAAAGAAAATGCGGAGCACTTTTAGTCGCCTTCATAAATCCCCGGCGCCATTAACTTACGGTATTTTCCCATCTACGGCGAGACTGCAGATTCAAAAACGAAGAAACAGAGGAATCAGGAGTAAACGTATGTCCCCGACGTAAATTATCCACTTTTTTACCCGCCCTCTGGCGAGAGCGCCGCGCGTCATCGTCCCGATTATCTCAACGTTAAGCAGAGGACAAATAAATAAAGCGCTCGAAAGTCATTTCCGTTTTTATTGCCTTCATTATGCACGTCGCCCTCAACTCTCTCCCTCTCCCGACGATCTCTCCTGCATTTCCTTCTCACCCCCATTCTCCTACCTAACCGTTGCCACCAGATCCAACCTGCCCGATTTCCTTTACCATTATTCTATTTCCTCCGCTCAATTTCCTATCCCAGTGCGAGGCCACGAATCTTTCCGAAATACCTCCAATCCCTTTCCTCCCTTCCTCTCACACTTTCCCCTCCCATTACTCTCTTCCCCCATTTACAGAATCACGCTACTTTCACCCTCTACCCACACCACTTCCTCTTCTCCGATCCCAGGAAAAATAAGTACTATGGGTTGGAGGAGAGGGAGGAAGCAAATGGTGCACGAGTGGTTTGGGTGGAAGCAATGGCGATAGAGAGAGGGAGAGAGAGAGAGAAGGGAGAGAGTGAAAGGATGGGATAGAGAGAGAGGACTGTGGTAAGGGATTCGCGACTGCTCATCCGGGCCCACCCTAATGAGGCCCCTTCCACCCTTCGCTACGCCATTAACCTGAAACTCCCTTTTGCCGTCACTACTCCCCCACGCTCCGTACCTCACTTTCCCGGTTGCTTCACAAACAGTGTGTAGAGAGAGAGAGAGGTAAAGAGAGATGGAGGAGAAGATATAGAGAGGAAAAGAAAGATAGATAGAGAGACGAGGTGGAGCTATTAAAACCCCCGAATTTATGCAGGTGAGGGTGCTCAGAGCAGAAGAATGGTTTAGAATTCCTCAGAAGCCCTTCCTCCTTCCCCACCTCATTCAGGGAGCCCTCACCTCTTCCCCTTCCTCTATTGCTTTAGCTTTTAGGAGATGCCCTAACCTTTACCTTCCTCCTCACTCCTATATCTATCTCTTTTTCTCTCTCCATCTCTCTTCAACCTCCCGCTCTCCTCCCCTCTAACAGCAGCCGCTAGCAGTTTAATGGGCCCTGGATTCAATTTTCATCGAAGCGCTTAATGCTGATGAGTGTGAGAGCGTAGCCGATATGGGAGAATGCAGTCTCCTCTATTTCTCTCTCTCTTCCCATTATCTTCTTGCTTGCGGAACGAAGGAGACGTCTGCAATGAACTTCAGTTTCATAAATTTATATTTTCTTTTTTTTTCGAAGCGAAGAAACTGTCCCACTCACTTTATTCACCCCGCATGCGCTTCCTCACGGGATGATGTTAATGCGGTGATTTTTCGCGGGTTTATTGTTTTTTTTTTACCCCATCCAAACAGCTCTTTCTCATTCCTAGAAAATCTCCGGGGTATTTCCTCTTAGTGCCGTTTCCTGCCTCTCGCACACACTCCGTCTTCCGTACACCAATGGCTATCGAGGTAGTGGAAGTTTTGAGACCGGGAATAACCCTAGCGCTCGTAAAGATAGCATTTAAACCTCTCCCGACATTGCATACTCTCTCGCACTATCTCTCTCTCTCTTCACACTTCCCAATTTCCTCTCTTCCTCTCACATTTGTTCGCCGAAGCCTCAGTATATACCTTTTGCTCCTGTTACTCTATCCACTCCCTCCCGCAGACCCGCGGCTCGCCTTTTATTCCGCGATTTCTCGTCCTCTCTCTTCCTCCTGAAGTCTCCGAACTCTTGCCTTTATAAGGTTAATGGCAATGGATGGGAGTAATTGCCGAGACTCGGGTTCCTTGGGACAATTGCCCCTCAGTTGTTTGATTTATGCCGTCAAGGTTGTTTTGGAGTTCTTGAGAGCGAGAGGGTAGGAAAGAAGAGGGAATTTTCGGGAGGGAATCGGTGAGGCGGGATATCAGGGTATCCAGTTTGCTTTCCTCCACCCTCTATACCTTTTCTTTCCCCCTTGCTACCCACTACCTTCAAATCTTCGACCTATAACCATCCACTCTTTCTACAGCAGCCCTTCCTTATCATTCTCCTTCCCTTTTGCTCCTCATTACTACCCTGCCCACCTCTGTCTCCTTTCTCCCTCTTTTTCATGAGTTCGTTTCAATTTATCTTCCTCCTTCCCATTCTCTTCCATTGTGTATCTATCGCATACAGCGCCACTTTTGGAATAAATAAAAAATTAACGACGAACTACACTGAAAACCTACCTATCTATCTTGGTACTTTTGATGATAATTATGTCTAAAGACTATCTAATTTTTATAAATTGCATGGCAATGGTAACGTATCATCAACCGTGATTACTATAGTCATTTAATATATTTTTCTGTTAAATTCATGCCTGTAGATTAATGCTCTGTAAAATCGTAAGCTGGAAGATAGCATTTTAGCCGTAACTTCCTCAAATATTTCTGTCTTCTTTCTGTATTTCCCCAGTCCCGCCTTCCCTTCCTCCACCAACCACCCATCTCGTTCTCTCCCCCTCTCTCTCTCCATTCTCCCTTGACTCTTTCCGCCTCACTCGCACCTACCTCCTTTCTTCCATCGACTCCCTTTCCATCCTTTCCACTTCCTTCCATATTCCCGTTTCCCCCTCGTTAAACTCCCTCCTCTAACATTCACTACTCCTATCTCCCCTTTTTCCTCCTGTCTTCCCTTGGTTACTTTCCTTTATCGATCGTGTGCATTTTTGTTTCGTAGTTTCCTGTGGGATATATTTCATTATATCGCTCATATTTTCTTCCTCCCCCCCCTCTCTCTCTCTTTCAATTGCAGTTAAGCTCGGGAATGTAGGGCGATGATAATTACTCCGCTCGGCTTTAAAATTGGAGATGTTTACAATGGGAAGAAATTTTATCTTTAAATACGCTGGTATCTTTTTAGTGTCACGCCATTTTATGCGCTGTAAAGAAAATTTTGCAGTTAAACGAATTTTATTTTCCCCCAGAATTCTTCCTGGCGATGACTTATTTAAGCAATCGAGTTTTTTTTTGTGTGACAATGGAACTTTTCCTAAGTGCATCGTTATATCTTTTCATGCTTGCTAATGCGTTTTATGTTTTTTTTTAAATTTATGTAATGCCGTTTATTATTTCATGAATCGATACTGCTTCTGCTTAATAACGACAATAAATTTATGAAATTAATATTTTTCGAAAAAGTGTATCACATAATTTTACGTCGTTTTAGTGACTTTTAAAAATCTTCACTGTTTTTCTAACGTTGTCCTTATAATTAGTACACTCACGTTCTTGGCATGCGACTTCTCTTTGCGTACCCTTTTCTAAATTTTCCCGTTAAACCCTTTCAACACCACCAACTTTCTTTCATTTTTCAGCTGCCTCCCTTAAAGAAAGTATAAATGTATTCAAACTGTTACTTTTCCTTTCTTTTCCTTTAAAATACCGGAACTAGTTTTCCACTCATTTTTTCACTCCAGCCTCCAAAATTCCGCTCTTTTCATATATTATTTCTCTTTTAAATTCCCCTTTTTTTCTACATATATCCCAGAATCCCGCCAATTCGTCCTCTTGTCCGTTCCTCGCTTAATTCGCGTCCCTCTTAATCCCTTCTTCTTTCTCATTATGTCCCTCGCGGATTCATCTCTCCCTCTCTCTCGCGTTACCCTTTCATCCCACCAACAGCGTCCTCTACGTATCTCCCTGTGCTCATTCCCTTGTTAGTGGACTCCCAGAGTGGCGATCTGCAAGTTAAATCGTTCCCAAAACCAAGAACATTTAGTCAGCCGAGATGTTGGAGTGAATTATGATAAGGGTTTTTGGCGAGAAAACAGAGGGAAGGAGACAAGTTTAAGGACTCGGAGAAAACATTGAAACAATCGTTTCTTTCGACGATAAACTTGGGTTTCGGATGGAATTTATGGGCAATTTTACTTAGTCTCCCCCATTATTTTGTTGCCAAGATGGATGCCGTTGAAATATAGTATAATTTTGAAATACTGTGCTAATTTTCTTGTTTTATTTAAAAACGAAAAAATAAATTTAGCATGTCTTTATTCAAATCCCGACGAATCAAAAATAATTTATTTCAATACAATGTAATGATGATAATTACGATATATGGGTGCATATATATAAATTTCTGAATAAATATATAATTTAATAGCTATAAAAGTAACCTGATTCTCAATATGGATACCACTCTCTCCTATTGTACTTTTATGAGTAATTGGACTTCATCTATAGTTTATAGATTTTTATCCATTTTATTATTTTTATACCTTTAAATATTGTATGATTTTGGTACTAAAGTATTAATTTTTTTGCATCTTCTGACACGGGTTCCTGAAATGTATTGTTACTTCACCAAGTTTCACGTTAATGAAGCTCTAGATACCTGGGCGGAAGGCTTTTTTGTCGTTTTCTATAATTTTCACGGTATGGCATTATATTCTTGTGCTGTTTATAATTTTTTATATTATACTAGTGTAATTTCCCGTCAAATATGACGGGTATACGTGAATTAAGAATTAATTTAAAATTGAAATAAAAATTAATTAAACCAACTTTTATATGCACTAAAAAGTAAGCAATAAATATAAAATTCACATAATTGAGTGTTCCAGAGTAAAAATAGTTTTGGGCGAATAGAAATTGTTTGACAAAGAAATGCATTTCGCTAAACAATTCTTATATGAAGAAAACTATTTTTAATTTATGTAATATTTAATTTTCTCTCTGCCTCTCTCCTATTAAAGTATCATAGAAGTATTCCCAATGTGTTTGATTTCAATATGAAAAATCAAATCTGTTTTTGAAAGTTATCTTTGTTTTAATTATATTGTTTGAATAATTATTATATTATAAATTACGCTATACAATTCTTATACGCCCAAAATTATTTTTAATCTATGTAACATTTAATTTTGTCTCTCTCCTTCTCTCACTCGTTAAAGCATTCAAAGCACGCATTCCTTACGCACATAGTATAGGAATTAAGGCGACAATGCAATCTCGAAGTTTAACAATGACACGGTCGGTAAGGCAATTTATCGTTAAAAAGCTTAAAATTTTCCAATAAATAAAATTTAAATGTAGAACTTGAGCTATTTTATAGCGTAGGCAAAATGAGATAAGAATATGAAACTTTGTTTATGTTTCTTTAGAACGGTCTAGGTCCGAAGATCATAGATCAATTCTTTCTAATTTTAATTTGCAAAAGAGTAAGAGCCTGTAAGTCGAAAAATCGATTTTTACGTGTTATCTTATGGGGAATAGAAATTATCTACTGGAGTCGAACTCGGGTCTTTCTCTGGGATTATGTTCTGTAAATGGCTTTTACTATAAGAGACAAATATTCCTACCAAATTTAAATCTTCTACCCACTCGGAAAGTTTAAAAAAAATAGAATCACTATCAGTCAGTGGCGCGTGGCAGAAGTCGTTGCTGATGGAGTAAGAGAGAGAAAAAAAATATATATATATATATAATTGACATATAAACCACTGATGTATTCATTATCGAATCGTTTAAGATTTTGAAAGTTGAACTTGACCGCAAGCATGACTGAATATCGCTATATTCTGCGTCAAATACGCAGTTTCATAAACTAGTAAGCCTTTTTTCATTCTGCTTAATATATAATAGAATTTTACGTAGCTTCTGGGAGTGACTAATTAACTCTAATTAAAAGTGAGGCGAAAAGACAATAAACCCGTAATACACACGAAGCGAAAATCATTAACATAGAGCAAATAGCAAAGATAATTGGTTTTTGTTCATCAACTTGGTCAATAAACCAATGATTTCCACTTTTTATTGTCTCTTCCAGGCTTGAAAATGTTACCAAAGGCCCTTTAATGTTTACCTGAAAACATCGCCATCGCTGGGGAGCGCACGGAATTATGGATGGCTTAAATCCAATTCTTGCGTAAAAACATCCTTTCAATACCAGGCGCATTAAGGTTCGAAGGCAGTCGAGATGAAGTTTTTTTTCATTCTAAATCCCTATTATCTCCAATTTATGAAAAATATTTCACTTTTGTTTCAGGTTTTATTTCAAGTCAGTATCTAATTTGTTTTTATGAATAATTTAATTTTTGACTGATACATCTACATTTTACGGTCAAGGAGTTAATTCTATTTAACACCAATTTCGCCGTAGTCTCCACCTTTACTTGTTTATCTACATAAGGTTATTTTAAAATGTCACTTAGTTTAATTAGATTACAGCTCTACTTACAATAATAGTTAAAATTGATATTAAATGATAGAAAATTGTTTTATTTATGAATAACTTACCATAAATAGTTTTTAAAGCGCTTTAAATATCATTATTTGCTACAATATTTATCAAGTTAGATATTGATATTTTTTAAAAGCTATACTTATATCAATTTCCGCAGGAAATTCGTTTGGAAGGGAATGAAACGCTAACAATCACTAGCGATCAGTGCCGTACCGGATACCCCCTCCCCCCCCCCAACCACTCAATTCCAAAAATGTATAATTTTCTCGATATATTTACATGTATCTATATTGTATTAGGTATGTATGTTATATTGTGTATGTATATTATATGTAGGTACGTTTTAGTGTGTATTCATATGACTTATCTTATTTTATTCTTATATATATATTTTTTATGCTTTATGTATAACTGTACTTATGTGTACATAATTTTTAAGTATTTAACTATATGTATTTACCTTTCAAGACCCTCTAAATCATTAGATATTGCTATAAGTAGGTTTCGCAGGTTTTTCACACTCCCCTTCTTGTGTGGGTGTTTTCCTGCAGTGGGGGTTTTCCTAGGGAATAGAACATATCTTCCCTAGTTTTTCCCCGCAACAACAACAATTACCCATCTGTTTTTAAAACCTATACTATTCTATACATTTCATTGTATTTTATATTGCTCTTCATTTTATGTAACCTTTTAGTTTAATTTTATTACATGTTACTATCTATTTGTATGTAATTGACAATTAGTTAGATGGAAGAGGAGACTGTTTAGTCTCAATCTCGCCTTAATAAAGACGTATATCTATCTAACCCCCGTGCGGCGGGGAGCACATGGCCAAAGCGGGCCCATATTTTTTTCGTGAAGCCCTTAAATTTTTTTCCGGGACTTCAATTTTATTTTGGCGGGGGTGGGCCTACACGTTATCCGGTTAAGCAAAATAATATTTTTTTTGTTACATTCGCTCTTTTAAAATTTTTTTTGACATTTACGTTTAGCATATTACGTAACACGATTTGTTGTATTCACAACATATTTAACAATAGAATCGCATCATTGGTTGCTCAGACACTTATTTACGTATATCTACTTCCGTTATATGATTGTGAGATTAAGACGCAATTTTTAAGCTGATTTGAAAAGTTGACAGAAATATCCTACGTCGTATATTGCACAATAAGGGAATTAGAGCAGGAGTGCCGTCACAAATGCCGCAGTCGACTTTTTATCTCCATGAATCGGAGATTGCCTGCACATAACAAAACAAGTTACGTCAGGTACACTCACAGAGATCATAACAGAAGACGTTCCCGGGGGTTACGCGATATACTCAGACTTGGAATCATACAAGAGAAGCAGCGCAAGTCGTAAGGAACAGAATATCTGACGTGCAATCCCGGCTGTACCAACTAAGGTATATATCAGATTTCCTTGTCCTGACACCAAAGCCTACTCCACTCCATTCCACCTTCGCCAACTATCTCTCCGTATCTCGTGTAATTTCCCTCTTCGCCCGTTATATTACAACTCTCCATCCCTTTTCGTCCTCATCCCATTCTTTTCTTTCTCTCAACCCTTTAAACTCCTAGTGTCGTGCAATAAAACCAAACCGCTGGGCACGTCCGTCGCGTTTTTGATGGGAAAAGAAATGCGGACACAACTTTAGAACTCACCCCCTAAAGGAGGGCGGAGTAGGAGAAGGGTAGAAAGATGAGGGAGTGAGTAGGCAAGAGAGAGAGAGAGCGAGAGGGGGCGTGTCGTGTTTTACGTGGTAGGGACAAGCAAAACTGGGAGTTCCTTCCGAAGCCGCTACACACCTACACATCCTCCCACCTCTTGTTTGTTTATCGCCGTACAAAACAAATTCCGTCCTTTATTTCCTTCCTGCACACAAAGCGCCCCTTCCCGCAACCCCCTCCAAAACGACAAAAACCACCCTCCCTCTCTCGTAATCTCCACCACCGACGTTATCTCTCCATACACAGGGATGTGAGGGAGGGATATCAGGCGTTTTCCTAGCCTCCGGGAAGGGCGACTAGGAGGGGTATGGAGACGGTAGAGGGGCAGTGTGGTCGGATAGGAGAGAAAGAGAGAGAAGGGAGGACCAAGTGACATTTCGTGCTTTTTCGAGTGAAGGTCAGATGGGCGAAAAGTGCCGAGGGATAGTGAGAAAGGGTAAAAAAAGGAGAGACGGAGGAGGAGGATGTGGAACTTTCACGCCTTTGGGATCGCGTCCGAGGACGTCTTTCGTCTGCGCGCGCGTTTGTGTTTGTGCGAGCGAGCGTGTGTAAAATGACGCCCTCGTGGGGGGGGGGGGGGGGATGCGATTCCTGTGGGATGGATAAGGAGGGAAAAGTTATTCAGGTCCCTCTTCTTCTTCCCGTGTTCCTCTTCCTCCTTAATCCATCTTTTCCTTTTTCCCGCATTCTTCTTTTTTTCTTTCTCTCTCATCTCATCTTTTTTCTCCTTACAAATCTAACGGGAAGATTTCTCTTCTGTGAGATTAAAACTTTTTTCTTTTGCTTGTGCATCATTTCTCTTCCAGCCTTCCGGTCGCGAGAGTTTTCTTTTCGATCCGTTAAAAGTGAGGATTGGAAAAGAATAGGAAGACCACCCGAGCTGAATGCTATAGTTTGTAACCGAGATTGTTACAATAAAGGGATGCAGAGTGCACGTGAGACACTGTATTAGAGAAAGCAAAAAGTCCATTAAACACGCTTTATATTTCCTGATTCGTGAATAACCGCAGTGAAACAAGAGGATTTCATGAATTTGTTTTATGTTGGATAGAAATAATGTGATGCCAAAGAAAAACTCCGCTCTTTTTATTCTACCGCCCTTGGCCTTTGCACAAGTTGTTCATGAGTTGGGGTGGTCCTGTTTGCGCCCCTTCGACTGTCAAATTTGAACTTTTCGACTTACGAGAGAGTGGTAAACAGACTTTAAATGCAGTTTATATATTTTATAATAAAAATTCGTTTTGACGCCCCCTTGCGAAGCTGCGCCCTGGATACGTGCCCCGGCTGCCCAGCCCTAACTACGACACTGTTGACAGACAGAATATTTATGACTAGATTTATATCACCATATTTTTATAAAAGTCTATTTTGTATTCATTTCGAATGACCGAAAATTATAATATAAAAATCAGAATATATTCTAATTTTATCTCTTATCCAACAAGTTTAGGGAGGAAATGAGCTGCTTTCGTCGAATTTATTTATTCTGAAATGGTTGATGATTTGTCATTGAAAAACAAATATGAAATAGTACCCCGTGCTTCATACACAAGTAACGCCATTAATTTTTCTTCCTGTGCAAACCTCTACTCCAGTTTTAGGAGCGAGACCAAAATTTGCAAACTATAGCAAAATATTCTTCGTTTACTTTTTCCATCCGTCTTCAGCTGATAAAATATCGGCGTAAAAAGGTCGACTGTTCCAGCATAAAAAGAATTACTTTCTTTCAGAGCGTTCATTCATATAATTTAACGCATTTTACTCAAATTAAAAAAAAATACGCAGAGAATTCAGCCACATAGCAAAATTTTCGCTCTTTTAAGTTTTTCTCGAATTCCCTTCGGCTGCTGATTTGGTAAGACAAAGCTATAAATTGACTTCTAGAACTTTGCCTCAGATATCCAAGGGCATAAATCATAGGAGATATCCAAATGTTCGTGATTAATGGCAGATGAATCGAAAGCGTCACAAAGTTTAAGCGTAATTTTAACGCGCGCGGTATCCGAGTCTATTGAACCATTCGAGTTTCTCAAACGTAGAAATTACCCGTAAAGGAGGCAGTTAAACAGCTAAAGTTTTGTACCGGCAAGTTGAAAGTGAAACTCCTGAAGTGGAAAATGAGTGAAAGTAGGTTTTCAACGTATCTGAATATTAACCGATCGATACATATTAAATTTGAGAAACAAGGTCTTTCACTACGCATAATTCAATTTGCTTTTGAGCTGTATTGATTGTTCAGCTTATTTTGTGTTAAATTTTGTAAGACTCATATTCAATAAAGAATCGGAATTAATATAAAGTTTTTGGAAATATATAATGATTTCTACCCCACTGATTCAATTGTACATGGGTAAATATACGTCAAAAATATCATATGTAGCTTAATTCCAAATTTGTTATCTAGATTTTATATTTAAAACCGTATTCACTCGCGTATTTCCCCCGTTTTTTTCCCAAATTTTGTGGCAAAAAATCGGGAGGGGGGAAATACGCGATGATTACCAATTTTGAAGAAAACCTTATGGCAGCATATCAATTAATACTCGCAAATAAGAGGCGAACATAAAGTTTATTGATACAATAACTTGTTTATGTACAGTAACTACATTATTTTCATTAAATAACAATCATAAGCCTTAATTTTTTATATATTATACATAGTATATCGCTCCCGTGACTGCGCGCCGGCGGTAGCTCGTCCTTCAAAAGCGGCCCTGCCAACACAAGCACGTTAAAATTTGCGCGAAATATTTGACTTTCTTTTAAATGCTAATATTTAATTACTTAATTGAACAAACGTACCTGTTCATTTATTCCACGCTGCTTTAATCATACGACGAAGAATCTTCGTCATCTGCATCGTCCTCGTCATCATCATCGTTTTCATCGTCGACATCCCAGATGGGGTGATCCTCGGGTCCATTCATCGTGTCGGCGATTCCTGTCTTTCTGAAGCTCTTCACGATGATTTCTTACGAGATGAGAGCCCAAGCTTCAAGGATCCACTTACAGAGCTGCTCTATAGAAGGTCGTTGGACATTTCCAGCTTTCGTCACGATGTGTGACCTATCCATTCGGCGTCAAATCGGCAGAGGTGGTCCATGAACGGCTTGTTCACGGACACGTCCAATAGCTGCAAAACGGACGTCAGTCCTCTCGAAATTAATGCTGGAACGGTGTTAAGGCGGGTTGCACTAGATGGCCGCGAAAGCTGTCCAACACGAGCTTTGCTTTTTTCCTTAAGAGTGCTCCAGGCCGCCGGCCCCACACAACTTGCACCCACTACATTCATTAGTTCGGCGGACATCCACCCCTTTTCTTGCAATCTGACTACAATTCCGGCGGAGAGATTGGATTCTGGAGGGTTTTCCTTTTAAAAATGACGAAAGGCGGCAGCTTTCGCCCATCAGCCGTAATCGCCAACATAACGGTACAGTAGAGTTTTTCTGCACCTGTAGTTTTAATTAACGTACTTGAAGCACCCTTGGTATGCACTGTTGTGCTCCTAGGCATGTGAAAAAATACGGGAGTTTGATCTGCATTCCCGATTTGAGATAGAAGAAAATCATGCTCCCGCCTCTGTCGTATCACATACCATGAAACTTGACAACATTGTCAGAGTTGTCGCTCGGAAGACGATGCGATACATCTACATTCTATCCTGCAAGTCACCTTTTTGGTGGACGGCAAGGGGTGCAGTGCACCAAGGGTCCATAGTTTTCCTACGTTATCTTTTCCTGTTATGTTCTCTTGTCGTCCTAGGGAAAAACGATCCTCTATATCGCTCCGTTCTACAGTCGCTCTCGCGAATCTTATCCTAACTGTCCTGCCTTCCGAGATACGTCCGGCTTCTGATAAGTCCTACTACTTCATTCGCTAGTCCCTCCGACATAAATTTTTCCAGTAGTTTAAATCTAGCCTGCAGCCTACGTTCCGCTAACGAAGTTTATTTCAGATTTTCTATTATTGATGTTACGCTTTGTTTACTATCGTAATTCCTCTTTACAAATCTAGCAGTCCTACGATAAACCTCTTCTATTTCGTTAGTGAGTCCCTTTTCGTAGGAATCCCACACAGCTGAAGTATATTCGACCTGCGGTCGAACCAAGGATAAATAACATAATTCTTTCACTTTTTTGGAGCTATTTCGAACTATTCTCCCTATAAAGGCCAGCTTTTGTTAGCGGCACCTATCAATCTGCGAATGTGGATGTCCCACGAGAGATCACGATGGATCGTGACTCCGAGATATTTAATCGAGTCTGAAACTGGAATCTCTACTCCGTTCAACGAATAATTAAAATCTAACGAGATACTCTTTGTTCTCCATAAATTGATGACGCAGCTTTTCTTTCGGTTGATCTCTAACTGCCATTCCTTACACCATGCAGAAATCGCTTCTATGTCATTTTGGAGATACTGGTGGTCTTCCGGATTTCTGATTTCTCTATAGATGACAGTGTCGTTCGCGAAAAGCCTAATTTTACTTCTGACTACTGAGCTGATATCGTTCATATAAATTAGAAACAATAACGAACCAATTACACTACCCTGCTGAACGGCAGAGACAACCTCCACTAAGTTTGAAGATTTCCCATCTATAACAACCTTCTGCTTCCTATGATTTAAAAATTCACGGATCCAACTAATAATTTTAGAATTAACGCCTAAGGTTTCTAATTTTGTTATTAACTTCCTGTGAGGTACTTTATCAAAAGCATTTCTAAAATCTAAGAAGATGGGACCTGCGTATTCATTTCTCCGCTTCTCAGTATACAATTCACAAAAAGACCGAGCTGAATATCACATGATCAACCTTTCCTGAAACCGTGTTGACAATCATCTAACAATAAATTACTATCAAGAAATCGCATAATGTTGCTAACGAGTATATGCTTGAGAATCTTACACGATATCGAAGTTAATGTAATTTTCTGGGTTCTCCTTGTCGCCGCCCCTATGAATAGGGGTAACGTGCGCTAACCTCCAGTCGTTAGGGACCTCTGCGCGTGAAATGGATTGCTCAAAGATTATTCGAAGAAAATGTGCAATTTATTCAGCTATTTCTTTTAAAACGCAAGCTGGAATTTCTTCGGGGCTAGTGACGTTTTTATGTCTGATGGAACTTAATTGCTTTGCTATTCCCACATCAGAAAATACTATATCGTCCATCAGGTCCCTCCTTATTGCGGGTGCATAATGTACGCAATGGTCGCTGACGGGTGTAAATGCTTTTACAAAATGGCCGTTTAACAGGTTGGCTTTCTCTACGCTATCATGAATAACGGCACCCGAATCATTAAGCAGGGAAGGTATGGTATGGCCTCTACCTTGGAGCTCTCTCACATAGGACCTAAACGCTTTAGGGTCCTCCTTCAAATAATTATTTAATACCTTATTCCGGAAGTTAGTAAAAGTCTCGCGCATAGTATTTCTCGTTTTAGCGCAGGATTCCTTATACGTCTTAACTTTAGTTGCTCTATATTCATCGGATGATGTAGACGGCATATTTTTTATTTTCGCGTGGCTTATTCTCTGACGCCTAAACGCACTCCTAACTTGCTTTTTGTACCAACGTGGCTCCTTATTGTCAACCTTCAATTTAATTGGAATGTACTTATCGATTCCCTCTAGTATTATATCCTTGAATAGTGTCCATGACGACTCAGCACCTGATCGTTCGGTCATATCACGGAAGCCAGGTAGTATTTCTCGTAGGCGCGACCTGAAGCTTAAAAAGTTTGCCTTAGCAAATATGTAAAACTTTCTTTGAGGGTTAGGGTGCCTATCGATTTTCAACTTACTCTCTGCATATACGGCTAGATGATCACTTATTCCATCTTCAATGGTGACTTTGTTTATTCTTTCTGGGACGAAAGTTGCTAATAAATATAATATGTTTCCCTATCGCGTTGGCTTTCTGACTAATTGAAGGAGAGAGTGCTCGCAGAATCTTTTGATTCGATATTCGGTCTTAGGTCGACGAAGTCCACTCCCAAGTACCGTTAGAAATTCCACAGCCTTCGGTTCAGACCGTCAACTCTACTCCAAACCTCAGAACCGCGGTCAGTCCTATAGACTATACTGCAGACAGTAAGCCGCACATTGGAACCCGACTCCTCTCGGATACGAGCCACCTAAGAGGCCAAGTCCTTAAAAGAACTTAAAATCCCCTTCGACCCGCGCTTCGAGGCGTCATTAGTCCCAACATGGGCCACCACTCGCAGCCGAGAGCAACCTGTCGCAACTACCGCTTCTCTCACCGTGTTGGTGACTTGCGGCACCGTGCCTCCTGATATACATCTGGAAAAGACCCGCTCTTCAACTCTCTCCCGGCGGGCACTGGATAACAGGGGTGCTATCACACGCCGAACGTTAGAGGAGAAGATGCAGACTGCAATGTCTGTGAAACGTCGAGAGCCAGAAATGCCGCCAACGCAGCGAAACCCGAAAACATCCACCAGCATTCAGCAACGCTGCGAAAGCCTTCAACTCAAATTACTATGATATTAATATTATTTTCTAAAGGGGAGAATGGAATTTCTAGCAAAAAACTACGAGACTTAAGAGTTAACTATTACGGTAGAGAAAATAAAAACTAGAACATAGATGGTATAACAAAACTAATTAGGTAACTTAAACGAATGTTAAATAGAATTACCGAAGGATAACAATAGAATAAAGTAAATTGTTAGTTATACTTAACACTACAGCTACTCTAATGTTACTGCTACTCTAATCGCTCGAAGATACGTAGAAGCTCGCAGGAGCAAGTGAAAGACACGTCCGTTCCCTTCAACAGCCAGGTAAAGACGACGACAGACGAACGTTGTTCATCTCCGATGACTCAGTTCATTCCTCCTCATGAAAGGAACAGTCCACCCCCAGCTTACCTTGAAATTGATGCCCCGGTTATCCCGTGCCTCCTGGCAATCTCACTCTGTTTCACTTGAATAATTTCGTGAGTCACTGCGATGCCATTGTTCCTCTTTTCCATTACATAGTGCAGCACTTCATTCTCCACGTTTGGGTATTTCCCGCACTTTGGACAGCGAAATGATTGACACGTAGTCTTAGCTTTCATTAACTGTTCTTTTTGATTCCTCCAATACCGAAGTAATTTCGGTTGCGCGCCGAAGTCTCTTCCTGCATGCCTCACTCCGTTTTTTTCAGCAGAAATAATCACTTGCAGTTTGAAACTTGCGGTGTAACTATTGTTTTTCATTCCCATCGCGGCACAATCACTTTCAAGAACTTTGCAAGAAAAATATACTCCACTCATGGCTTACAACTTTCGAAGTGAACACAAACCGTAAACTGTGACCTGTCTGAGGGATCGCAGGACGCAGGTAGCGCGAAAACCGGTCACTAATGACTCATTACTCGTCTATATTGAAGGGATGGAGAGTGTACTTTGGACTTTCCGGGGTTGTTTGTGCGTATAAAGCCCGTGGAAGTCGCTAATGGACGGAAGATGGAATGTTTTAGTCGCTTGGGTTTTGTCAAACGTAGAGGGGAAATTATGCGAGAAAAATTAAAATTGAAAAATTGTTCCCTTAAAATCGAGGGGGGGGGAATTATGCGTTGGGGGTAATTACTGGAGTTAATACAATACCTGAAGCCTATAAAACGGAAATTCTACTATATTACACATTACGCCAAAGGAATAACCGAAGAATTTATCAATGAGAAACATACCTGCAATACCAACAGCAAATATTAGAATTGCATTTTTACCTAGAAAAACTAGCCATTGTCGAGAAGGCGTACTTTAAAATTCTACAGTAGCTAATAATTTTTGGTATATTTAATGTAAGTTACAGTTAGATATAATACCTTCTTATACAGGGTGTCCGTAACATGTATTCACACTTTATTCACCTATATATTGTATAACATAGCATATGGATGAATGCACATTGTTACAGAACTTAGTTACCATTTGGCAAAAATGTTTGAAATGCCCAACATCAGCACCAATGCATCGCTGGCAACGACGCACTACAGAGCGGCATACATGTGCACATGTTTTAAGTGAAATAAATTAATTCAACCTCACACCTCGCTTCCTCATATATTGCTGACTTTCTAACACATACTGAATTCTTCAAAGTAACCCACAGCTACAAGTAAACATTTATTTTTACTACATATGCGAACAAACCATTCACAAAATCTAACACGACCATTTGGATCGTACAATAGCAGTCTCAGCATGTACATTTTCTACTTGTAAGCTTGCAGAACCCGATATAAACTGATTTTTTAGGTCCTGTTCTCACGAACTGTCTTACAGACATTCTAGGTGACCGCATGAAAACCTTCAACACATTCGCAGCACTATCTTCATGAGTTGAATTAAGAGATCGTCCAGAAAGTTCCTCTCTGGCTCAACCGTCGCGTCGGTCTCAAATTTATTGCGTAACCTTGAAATGTTTAAATATATTGGCGTTTCAGCTTCAAATTCACGTTTATAATGTCTTTGCACTTCTTTCACATCATCAGATTTCCAATAACACTTCAAAATCTTTTTAGACCTTTCAAGTCAACCTAGGGTCCGCCATTTTAATCTTTAGGGATGACTCGGCTAATTCCACAGTAGGGGTAAATCCGCAGTACTCAAACATTCATGTCTATTGCGACTTTAGGCCAGTGATTCGAAATATTAACGGCAGTCTTCTGTACTACCCAAACCATGGTTTCCTCTAATGACCTTTCGCGTCAGTTTTTCAAACTCAATGTAGCTGTAATTTAGTACAGAGCTAGAACTTGTTACTCTGGAGCGTTTATTAATTACCGATATATTTCCTCGCAAAAGTTAGGTAAGTTTAGCATCAAATGGAAGCTTAGGTTGTTAAGAACTATTTTAATGGTTTTATTTTACTACCTCCATTCTATGCTTTGTGATAGCCTAATCTAGAAAAGCCTGTCTCTTAGCGATTTTTAGATTTTACGCTGCACGGCCTCTTCTTTTGAGCGATGAACAACAGAAAAATATTGCTTTTTAAGTGTATATTACAAAATAATGTACTCTTTGAAGAAATGCTAAGTTTTGAGCCACAAGTTTATCATTTAACCCAGTATTCATTTGTTTTACGGCTTAGCTCTGCAGAAATAACCGAGTCTCCTTCTACTGATTATTCATAAATTAGTAGGCGCGACATGTTGTATTACTCGAACGTCCTCAAGCGTTGCTCTCGCAAATTAATATAAATCCTCACCCTCCTATCTACAATTTAACATGTTCTGTCAACGTTCAAAGCGCGTAAACATTTTTAAGGACGCTCTGTGTAACGAAATTAAATCGAGGAAATTTTCAAATCTTCCAACACGTAGAACAAAAAGATCGTTTCCATAACTTCTTTGATCTCCCTCTCACGGACGACGTTAAAAAAATCGAGTTTTAATGCTCCAGCAAAAAAATCCCATCTAAACGTAGGATTCAAAACAAACGAAAACAACATGCGAAACACAGGCGGTCACTTTAGCATTTCTTTTACCATAGCCTTAACACGATTCCGGGTGAAAAAACCTGCTGGTTGAATTTTTAAGACCGTATTTTTTCTACGATTCCAGGAAGCGATCCGAAGTGAAAGAGAGTTATAAGAGAAGGAGATGGATAGCAAATGATAGAAAAATTGAAGGAAGAGAGAGAGAGAGAGAAGAGAAATAAAGAAACTGATAAGCGAAAGAGAGAGAGAGAGCGAGAGAGAAAGAGAAACAAAAGGAAAAAAGAGAGAATAAGAGCAAGAGGGAAAGAAAGGGAATCAGCGAGAAAAAGAGAGGAAAAGAGATGAGAGAGATAAAGGAAAGCAAAAGAATGGAGGGAAATATTGCGGAAGAATAAATAAGGAAAATAGGAAAAATAGAAGAGAGGAAAAGAGAATAGAGAAAGGGAGAAAAAGGAAAGTAAAAGAAAGAGGCAGGGAAAAGAGGAAATATAGACAGAAAGAGAAAACAGAGAAACAAGCGGAAAGATGGAGGATAAGTGGGAAAAAAATAAAGGGGAAGGGAGAAGAGACCGGGAAAGAGGAAAAGGCGGAAAAATGCGAATAAAGAGTGGGAGAGAGATTGAGGAAAATGTATTTATTCTTTTTGCTCCCACCAAATCCCTTTCTAGGGAGAGAAAAGAATATCCTCCAGAGCGAAAGCGGAGTGAATTTTAGCGTCCATTCCTTGCGCGGGAGGGCAGAAAGGGACCGGATTACCGCGCTCCCGCACGCTACACGAACGCCTTCAAAAAGCTAACGCGGTTCGCATTTTCGCGGTTCCCTCCTTGCATTA
This sequence comes from Tanypteryx hageni, assembly GCA_028673005.1. Taxonomy (NCBI): domain Eukaryota; kingdom Metazoa; phylum Arthropoda; class Insecta; order Odonata; family Petaluridae; genus Tanypteryx; species Tanypteryx hageni. Next base: position 48,943,090 of record CM054116.1, read on the forward strand.
CCCTTCTCGAAAACCAGCGTCGCTTGTGTCCTCCACCTTAGGGCCCTTTTGATCCCTCCGTGCCGCATTCTCCCTCTCTCTCTCTCTCTTTCCTCTCCTCTCTTTTTCCTCTCTCCTTCCCTCCCTCGCTCCAATTTCTCTCTTATCGCATTCACCACCCTTTCCCGCCACCCCTTCCCTTTTTACCGCTCCCCTTTTCCTCTCGAACCCCTTTCCTATTGCGACCGCGAATCCATAATTTATCACGCATGCCACCCAACCCTACTAAGGAGCCACGCGCTGCGTTAATCTTTTTTTAAAATTCATTCTTGGAGGGGAATTTTTTTTCGAGTGAGATAGAGGAGGAAGAGAGAGAAAGGAAAAATGACGTATTGCACGGCGAATGGCACTTTCTTCTGCGAGGCGAGTCGTAAAAAAAGGAATTCTGTCTTATAGTACTCCTTTTCACTGATGTGTTTCATAAGATAAGACGTCTGCAGTCCTAGTTAGCTTGAAGATATTTTTTGTTGCTAAAAATACTCAAATTATATCAATTTTTTTACTTCGTAGAGAAATGTAAGGTATCCCGAATCGGAAAAGCGAGAGAAATAGCACTTTCAGCGGAAGTAAATGCCTATTTTTTCACTATTTATTCTACCAAGTTTACAAATACTAAACACCTAAAGACTACGTCAATACATCATACTAAAGGGGTAGAAATTACAAATATTTAAAAAATAGTAGGAGAGAGTTTAAATATCAGATATCAGTTTAGTCAAGAAAGATTTGTCGAGCTATCATCACGGCTGAAATCAAATTGTCACACTATGACTCTCCTACATCAATTAAAAGTTTGTAAAAACTAGATATACGCTTTGGGTACATATTAACCATTATTGATGAATGCTCGCCGATAGCAGATGCTAGAAAGCCTTCTGTTTGGTAGCCATGATGCAAAAGAGATACGTAAAATTTAACACGCAAATTCATATTTCTTTAATTAAAATTGTGACAGTAAAACATTTAATATTGAAAAGTTAATCCTAAAAACCTTATTTAGACTTGATTTTTACTTGTACGGTGATAACACAGAATCTCAAGGTAACTTCCGATTTATACTCTAATCCGGCCGAAGCATTGGCCACCACCAATGCGGCCAATCATGTAGAAAAGGTCCCCCACCCCTAGTTCAGAATATACTCTAAATCAGGGGTCGGTAACCTTTAAATCATATGCGCTACTTGAAAAAAAATTGAGATTTCAAGATCGACCACTTTTTCCGATGACGTTTTTTTACAATACAATTATTATTACAATATTTTCATGTGATAAATTACAAAGTGATGAGCTAAAATCGTATGTTATTTTTTTTCGTCGCGAACATTCGAATTTTTTTATAAGTTCACAATGATGTCTTTTTTAAATTTCTCGATTTTTGTTAAACGAACTACCACAATATGCTTCGAGATCGCCCGGTGATCGTGATCGACCGGTTGCCGACCACTGCTCTAAATGAATACACACAGATGGCGGCTGCTTTGTTAGCTGAAATGCGTATGTACTTTTCCAGTCTTTATTTTTTGCCATCAAAGAGATGCAGTTTGCGAATTATATATTAATCTTCCATTGTAAACGGGCTTGCATTATTTACACGGAAAAAATCCTGCTGATAATTAAACAGCCAATTTATTTTCTTTCGTTCGGACCAATTAAAGTAGGATCCCAGATCACATTAGTAATGTGATTCTTATGCGTATGTATTCGGATGACGGCAGCAGCCGTAACAGGGGAGGCGAAGCCGTGCAATCACCCTTTTCGTTTTTTTTTATTATAGCGGAGTGTGATGGCCAGAAACGGAGCAATGGCTCTCCTGGAAAATATGAAGAGGAGTACTGTCAAGAATGGGGTGAGAAAATAGATATAGAATCTGTGGCGAACCCTTTCAGCCTCAATTTATTACCATCCAAGGCAAAAAATATTTTTTCATATGTTGTGGCACAGACACGGCACAGCATTAACGATGTAAAAAGGTTAAGAATCTTCGTTCAAAATGTGAAAACTGAACCGATGTCAATTGGCATAATTGGAAATATGGAATGTAGTTAGTTTCTAAAAATAATATATTTCCTTATATATCTTGGATTAATGAATTTGGTATTTATACATACACTTTGAAATATTTATTTCAATAAAAATTCCAATTATTGACAATTTTCCTAGTGTACGTGTGAAAAATTATATAATTATTGCATTCACATTAAAATATGTGGTCCTCAGAAATCACTGTCTGTCATTAACGTTAAAAGTTACTAGAGTACGTATTAGCATTTCTCTTCAAAACCGATGCTCTTGCTTACATCTCTAATAGTAATCGCTACATTGGAATGTAACATTTTACGTGTGTTCCTCAAAATTTTACTACTTTTACCTCTTTACAGACCTTGAAACTCGATTTAATATACAATTTTTTATGTTTTTATTAAAGAAAAAATTATGAGTAAATAATTGCAAAACTTTGGCCGACAAACGGCAATTACACTGTATTTAACAGATACAGGGAGATGTTTAGTATTACTAACACAACTAAAATAACAATCAATAAATTGGGCCAAGCAACTCGAAAAGCTGTTTTACGATAATATTCAAATCAAATGCACAAACATTAATAAACTTAAAGTTGCAAAATGGAATCGCTGGGGTTGAAAAGGTTAAAAAGAAAAATCGAAGTAGATAGTTGGATTTTAAGAGGCATCCGATGGAAGTAAAGGCTATTATTTAAATTTAGGTGAAATCGATACAGCGTACAGCAAAATAAACTTGAATATGGCGATTAAAATTTGCAGCCGGTGAAATCAAATTTACCCGACTAAAGACTTATAGACGATCATTTTATAATTTGGTGGCTGATTATGATACGATTAATTTTTTCCGACTATAAAGTTTATTTGTCTATACCTCTTCCAGGTAGAATGATTTATGATATATAAAATTGAAAATACTACACATTAAGAACACTATGTTGTTTCCATTAATCTCAGTAGTGGGATTTAAATGATAAGCACGACAAAGATGAGTAAACAGCTTGCTATATATAATAGCAGACAGAATAGAGAAAGAGTGCAATAATGACAAACTGCTTTAATACAATTATCTTTGTGTAGACTGATTAACAGATAATCGCCAGCTCGCCTAAAAAACAGGAGGAAAATATTTTTTGAGGATTTTATGCGATGAACTCATTAATTCATATTTGTCATGTTACAAAAACGTGGCTTCAATGAAAGTTAAATGTTAATAGCAACGAAAGTGACAGGAAATGGCGACTATCTCTCACAGTTTCTTTCTCTCTCTCGCAATGATTCGTATTCAGTACGAAACCTCTCAGAGTTGTTGGCCATAAAGCCGCACGGGAATACGACGAAGGAAGGAGGGTGAGAGAGAGAGAGAAAGTGTGTGTAAGGGAATGAGAGGGAGTATGAATAATTTAATCGCAGAAATATTTCATGAGAATAGGTTTATAACGAAGGTCGGAGGTAAAAGTATGAGGCGGATTGAAGATTTATGTCGAGGGAGAAGGAGAAAGTAACCTACGAAATATTGATTATAAAGAATCAGCCGAAATATTAAGATACTCTTGCATAAAAAAATCGGCGATTTGGGGAGACGTAAAACGTCAGATTTATCGTGCCTTCAACATAGTAACCAAATAAAAAATTTTGTAAAAGAGAATGATCGCGGGTTAAGAGCAATTCCATCTTGATCACTTTATGGTGCCACTCAAGATATTTACCCGAAAATTTATTATTTGTTGTGAGGTTTAATGTAGAAGAAACCAACCACGACGTTCAGTACCCCATAAGAAAAAAGGTCCTCTGAAAAATAAATTCAATAACCAGTTTTTTTAGAGGTACCTTTGCACCTATTATTTATGCCTTCCGAAAAGATTTTTCCGATAAATATATAGGGAAATATACAGGCAACTTTCTAAGTACAGTAACTCGCTAATTATTCGATTCCGACGGTATCTGATTAAAAATAAAAATAAAATTCCATAAAATGCCCACATTTTATGGAAGGGCGGCTAACATCCTACCAGCCCTATTAACCATGCCTATTTCGATAACAAAATACTGCATAAAAATGTCGCCTTCGCATTAATATATTTAAATAAATTTGAAATGTGTATTAACAGAAAATACTTCAGAAATACACTAGTAAAGGAAATGTTCTGGTAATTATTCTATGCGAGAGATTTTAAAGTCTCTTTTCTCGCACCACTACTTTATAATTGAAACGAAACAAAATGAAAATAGAAACGCTGTCTTTGTCTCCCCCCTTTTCGCGCAGTTGGTTTATCTTTTCTATTCACAGTAGTGTCTGGCTTCTCATGGCGGTAGAGATTAGAATCTTTCATCGAGGAATGTCGTATTTTTTCAAATTTGTTATCTTTGATATTCTCAATGCAAAATCTCTTAGTGCTATTATGAGATAGCTGGACTTAAGTTAAATATTATCTCAACATCTTTGGTCCAGAAGAATGCCTTTTACGTACCATATTTCAATTCAAAATGGACACGATTGCATGGCCTTTTCCTCTATAGGCAGCTCTTTTTCTATCATAAATAAAAAAATCGTTCCTCAACCGCATTTCATTTTTGCTTCTAAAATATTTCATTATATTGTATGTGAAACTTCTGTATTAATAAGAATAACGTAATGCACAATAGCCCCAGTGGGTTTGCAAGAAATAATATGAATTTGGTGGGACAATATTCCTGCGCTACTTCTACGGCGCTCTGAATGACGATAAAAGTTGAAATCATTGTAATGTCATACTTGATATAACATTATTTTTTCGAATATTAGCAAAAAAACTATAATGGTCTTTAAAAAAGGCCAAAAATAGAAAATTGGAAAAATATCCCGAAACGTATCGCATTTAACCAGCCAATTGATGACCTCGAGGCTTTCTCGAAAAAGTCTGCTAATTGAACTGGTCGGATAAATTGAGACCGGATAATGTGTTCACAATTGCAGTGACTAATTAAGTATTTTTGTTGAATAAATATTGTGTGATTTAATTGATTAATAGCAGATTATTTTAGGTTGGCTCGCATTACGAACTCGATGTGAATCCACTTTAACCTCAAAGGTCTATCAGCACGTGGCTTTCGCGGTCATCTTATTTTCAAAGATTCTAATTAGCATTCAGAAAAGATTTTCTAGGATGATATCTTTGTGAATTTTTAATAATTCTTGCAAAATAATTAAAAAATTTGCATCTATAAATTGGATACTCTATTCCGACGGAGTCGTTTGAAGGAATTTATTGGTGTGAGGTATGTTTCCGAAAATAACTGATGCGGTGGAAACTCCTTGAAAAATTATTCTTATTTAGACTTAAAATTTTTTTTGATATTTCGTATTGTATATAGAAGAATAAACTACCGGAATATCCAAAACTTAGAAAAAATATTTTGAAGTAACCTTTTAAGCTAAACGGTATTAAGATCTAAGAGAAAAATGGAAGCATCCTTGGAGCATTTAAGGCATTTCCTAAAACAATAAGAGGGAACATTTTATTAGTGATAGTTTTCGTGATGTAGATCCTTGAAAGAACGTTTCCGTTCCATAAAAGTACTACAGAGTTTTAACATGACCCTGCCTCTCTATATTGCTTCAAGGAGCATAATATAATAAATGTTGAGTTATCTTATTTGTCGCCATTTTTAAATCTTGCCATTCAAACTTTTATATAGATATGCCTTACCCAATAATGAAGGAAACAACAATCTCACTTCCTCTGAAACCTCGATGGAAAGACGAGAGCAAAATGAAATATTCGATATTTTAGCCAGCAAATTGAGAGGAATGACAACACGAGAATAAACCACAAATGATGATGGCACGCCGACTAATCCGAATCGAGTCCAGGATGTAGAATGAGCCCAGAAAGGGACGCCGGGTCGAAAAGGGAGAGTGAAACTAATCGAGCGTATGAGAGGGGAAAATGAAGAAATGAGATAGCAACAACACGAATCGTGCGTTATAAAAGACTCTGGAGGCCTTTTATTTGTGTGACTGACAAAATAAGAGAACGTGCAGTGCGAAAAGTATAAATATCGACGGACCAACGAATGAATAAGTGAATGGATGCGAAAATGCAGGAGAGTAATGGATATGAGAATAAAAGAGGGCGGGTAGCGAGAGAGACTCAGAGAAAATGAGAATGGGAGAGATTGGAGTAGAGCGTGAGAGAAAGAGAGAGAGAGAGAGAGAGAGAGAGTTTGAGAGTTTGAAGAATAATGGCCCAAGAGAAAAAAACTTTTAGAGATAAGGTAAACATAGAAGGCTCTATACAATGATGAAGTTCGCAGAGGAATGATAAGGGTTTATGAAAATCTCTTATTCATGTTGTAGTTCTGCATTCGTAAATAATCGACTAGTAAACAAAATGTCGAGTGCGAGTGATAAAAAAGTAAGGATGAATAATAGAGTATCTCACATGGCGCATTTGTTATTTCAGAACAACTCGGATTGTATTTCTGCAAATAGCATAATCCCAGAAATAAGCGATTTTTCCATTCCAAACCGTAACTGGATTATAATTCATTCGCAATAAAACATGCATGCAACCGAGGCGATGATATGCATCGTCTGTTTTCATTGAAAATGATCTACTTACCGTTTCCAGTGTATGGAAATCCATACTTTATTTTAGTTGGCCATTCGTGGCCATTATAATGAAGCGTAATGAATCATTGGTATAACGATATACGTAGTTTTCCATCCAATTATAATCAGAAATATAAGAACGCCATTAAATTTATAAGTATGCCAGTTCGCGCATAATATTGAAGCAATCGAACAAAACTTGAGGGTATTTAACACGAAATTTCGATAATGCGAATGAAATTTTTTTCCCATTCGCAGTCAGTTGGGTTAAAATAAAATCCCATAACTGGAAGAACGGATGTGGATGAAAAATAAGGAAGGGAAATAAAGACTTGAGGTCGGAAAACCACTTCATTTTATGGGTAATTGATCAATTTGTTTTCAAAATGATTACTTATAGATCCATAAATCGCTCTAAAAATTTTAGTTATCGGCTACTACTGTGTTACAAAAAAGAAAACAAAACCGAAACTTAATAAGCCTTTGAGCTCAATTGCTTGGATAAAAAAATTACTCTAAGCGAATCCATAGAGGATCGCGGCACGTCGAAAGTAAGGACGACTGGAGGGATTTCACTTTCACGCGGAACGAAACTGACAGTTTTATCGCCGCCCGTTTTAACCTAATACCTGGATAAAATCACGCGAGAGGATTCTTGGGGATGGATGGAGGGCAGTGGAAAGACGGGAGTTATGGTGTGGGTGGAGAGAAAGAGAGGGGGAAAGTCATCTGGAGATGGAAGAGAAGGATAGGATGTAGTCCGTGCTTTCGAGGATACGAAGAAAATCTTCCGGAAGGCGGTAGGGAAGGAGAAAGAGAGAGAGAGAGATGAGAAACGTTCTTTTGCAATGTGGGAAGGGACGAGAAAATGACAGCGGTAGAAGAAAAGAGAGTAGGTTAATGCGAGGAAGTTGGCGAGAGAGAGAGAGAGGAAGAGAGAGATAGGGAGGAGTGCAGGAGGTTGAAGAAGGTAGAACGAGGTCCTCTGATGAAGCGAGTCGAGGAGTAAAGGTAGGTGTGCATGTGCGTTCGTAATATGGTGTTGGAGATTGGTGAGGAGGAGGAGGAGGTTGGGGAGGGACGTAAAAGGTGCGACGCGTAATATGGCGCCCGGGGTTGAGTGGCGAAATTGGAATAGGAAATAAGGCAATGGAGAGAAAGGGTTTTCCGAGACGTGGGTAAGATGAGAGAGAGAGAGGAGTGAGGTTCTTTGGAGTATGTGAGGGTAAAAGGGAGAGGGAGGGAGAGAGAGAGAGAGAGAGAAAGGAGGAAGAGAAAGAGAGGGAGAGGGAAGGAGAAAAAAGCTCAACTCAAAAAGAATATGGAAAGAGTTTTGAGGCACGCTGGCGAAGAATTGGGAAAAGTGGATTGGTAGGGATTTAATCTAGTTGATTTCCTTACAAAATTTCGGGAATATTTCGATGAAATATGGATGGGATTATTGATTTGGAAAGGGTTCTCACTCGCCGTCGCAAAGGGTTGCGTTATTGGGAGTTGCAATTCGTGAAAAAAAGGCGATGACTTTTTTCCGAACGGGAAGTTATAAAGAGAGTGAATTCTTTGGCCGTAATTGGTTCGTTCGCTGTTCGCCAGACGAAATGTATTCTAAAAAACAACTCCGCTTGACGAAATGAATTTTATATATACACTCGGAAGTGACGATTTCCTCCATCTGGACGATTTTAACGGGTCTGCGATCTTTAGACCTTTGTTTTGAACTCGCACCAAATATACCATAAAACGCAATTTATGATTAGTAATTATATTATTTTGCCATGAATGTATTTGTTTCAAACTAAAATCGTTTACTAAATCTGATTTACCTAAAAAAGAGATGTAATTATTAAATAAACTTTTGAAAATATGTAATTTTTGAAACTTGTTTAATGTAATACCTAGTAATCAACTCGCATACGGTTTCAAGGTCGACGTGAAATGAGGATACTCTGTCAGAGAATTGCTTGCCGCTACTTTTACATCTCTGTACTTCCATAAAAGATTAAAATTTGATTTCATTGACACCAATTCTATTTAAAAAGTAGTTTTTCTGACCGAAGATATACCGAGAAAATCGTCAATGGTGAAAGGCATAAAATAAAAAAAGGACGCGGATTCAGTGGCTAAGGAGAATACAGATATGGGAAACGAGCCGTTGAGCTTTGCGTGTGGAAGAAATAATCGAACGAGAAATCCTTCCATTTCAAGTTCCACAAACATCCAACCGCTCATCCTCGAGTCCTTTTTGGAGACGCTTCCCTTCTGATTCACTCTCCGACGACCTTCCCTCGTTCTTCATCTCTTATTCCCCGGATTCTTCAGCAAACCCGTCTACCGTCCTTAACTCCCGCCCACTCTCTCATCCGCCCTCCTCTCTCTCACCCGCCCCTCTTTTGCTCGCCCTCTCTCTCTTTCTTGCTCGCCTCCCTCTCTCGCTCGCCTCACTCTCTCGCTCGCCTCCCTCTCTAGCTCGCCTCCCTCTCTCGCTCGCCTCCCTCTCTCGCTCGCCTCCCTCTCTCGCTCGCCCCATCTCTCCCCCGCCCCCTCTATCTCTCGCCCCATCTCTCTTTCGCCCCATCTCTTCTCCGCCCCTCTCTCACTCCCGTCCCTCTCTCTCGCCCTCTCTCTCTCCCCCTCCCCATCTCTCTACCCCGCCCCATCTCTCTCTCCCGCCCCATCTCTCTCTCCCGTCCCATCTCTCTTTCGCCCCCTTCTCTCGCTCGCTCCTCTCTCTCTCCCTCGTCTCCCTCTCTCACTCGCCTACCTCTCTCCCCCGCTCTTTCTCTCCTTACTCGAACCTTCATTACTGAATCCTTCAGTCAACCCACGGTCTCCTCCCTAAACCTCCGCTTTTCTCTCCCGCAGAAATCGACGAGGCGCTCCATAACAAATTCCCGCTTCTCCGTCCTTCCAACGCCGATCCAGTTGCTTCTCCATACTTTCCTCCCTTTCCACCCCCTTTTACTCTGTGTCACGTCAAGATTCCTTTCTAATCTCTTTGTCATCTCCCATTCCGCTCAATATCTCTCCTTCTCACTCGTTACGTTTCTTTCCCCATCTAATATCAGCTCATATTTCTATTCATCCAAACCACACACAAGTCTGTCTGCCCATACGACCACCATTATTTTCTTATCCTCACTATCTCACTTGCGTCAGTCCTTTATCTCTCTCTCCCTTCACTCCTTTCGAATCTCCTTCACTTTATTTCTTCACTCCATTCTCCACAACCTTCCACCTCCGAACCCACCTTTCTTATTATCTTCGTTACCATCTTACGTCTCCATCACCCCTCCCCCTCTTTCCTCCCTCATTCTCTCCTACTTCCTCTTATCCTTCTTCACCTTCCTTCTCAGTCACTCATCTCCCTTCCTCGCTTCACCCCATCCCCTAACTCTTCCTTTTCTTCCGCTTTCCTTCCACTAATCTATGCCATTTTCCTCCGTCTTTCCCTCTCCCCTCTCCTAAGCCCAATCCCCGTCTGCCTCTCTTTCGCTTCGTTTCAACTCACCCCATTACACATTTAGTCCTCGGTCTTCCCCGCCCATTCCCTTTTACGCCAATCCACGTCTGTGGCGACAAAAGATCCGCGGGAAAGGCGAGGATTTACTTTCTGCCTCTATCTCCCTCCCTTTCTCCTTTTCTCCATCCATGGAAGATGGGGACGCAAAAAGGGGTGTACGATTGGAACGCGAAACGATGCATAATATAACGAGTCTAGGAAAAGGTAAAGTTTGGGGAGGCGTTGCGAAATTCTAAGGGAGGTTTTCCAAAAAGTGATACGAAATGCTTAGAAACGATCGGTGGGATTTCGCGAAAAATTAAATGGCTAATATCAGAGGCATCCGAGTTATTTGGGCTGCTAAGAACTTAATTTGCACTAAAACGAAACGCTACAACGTTAAAAAATTAATTGTAAATAGTTTTTTCAGTATTATCCAATAAATAAAACAAGTCCTGGATTAAATTTATTATACATGCTAATCATGCGCTATAAAATGCATTTTTGGCAATTATATGTAAAGAAGGGAATTGCATTCGAAATGATATTTAGATATTTTCTTTTAGTAGTAATTTATTTCGATAAAATTAAAAGACACTACTACCACTTAGATATCCCTAAATTATGATACAGCATGAACAACTGACAATTATACGAGTGTCCTTCTTCGTTTTAAATATAAATTTGTATTTGAGCTCTCCTTCGCATTATAAAAAATTTTCAGCTTTGCATTTCTCACTAAAAACAGTATATGCTGGCAATGCTAAGCATAATTATGTAAATATAAAGCGGAATTTCAATGCAGATAAAATGCTGAAGCTGAAGCTATCGGTTTCTATGTTTGGCGAATATAAGTATTAAAGGGGATATTTCTTTTAAAATATCGATAAATTCCATTTTTTTCGCAATTTGATCACGTTTCACGTTTGAGAATAGCATTTTTATTTATACGTTACAGTTATCCAGAGCTTTCTCTTTTTTCGTGCTTCGAATTCATAATGGACATCACGAGAAAAATGGGCAACCGTGCTCGGAGGATATTATTTTGGTACACTAACTTCTACCGCTATAGATGGAAATGGCTATAAGAATTTTACTTACGGTACGGTAAACATTGTTCAAAACGGTTGCATAATCATTAGGATCGTGAGCAGGTTAGGCAAAACTCGCTCAAGCGATATCAATAACGCATCAAAATTCATCACATGAATTATTGGGTTACCATTTTAAAAGGTTAAAAATGTCTAGAATATATTCCAAAGAGACCTTCGTACGTGCGTGGTTAGTTATTTTACGATTCCTATCTCAAAGGACTTATTTTAAAAGAGATATAAATTTAACTACATAAAATTCAAAATACACACGATAAGTGAGCAAAAATCTGGCGAAAATATCTTTAACGTTTAAGTATATATTTAGTTTATCAAAATGTTGGCCAAAGGAAAAAATTTCCAAATTTAAATGTCCATTTTTTTGGCATTACTAAAATATTTCATTTCAGAAAAGAAATTCACATACAATTCGAACGAAATGTAAACGCGAGGTCGACAAACACGCCGTTTAATGAAAGCACGGATCACTTGAGAAAGTAATCGCTACTTTTTCAATAACACGTGGTTCTATCCCGAAAATAAATTACAAGGACCTCGGGGGAGAGAAGGAGGCGGAGAGAGGAAAAGATCTGATTATCACAAGGAAATGTCACACCGCGCCTTTTTATGTACTTTTCTCAGAGGAAAGGTGAGAGAAAGAGAGAGAGAGAGAGCGTAAGGGCGACGACACGAGGGAAAAACTAGGAAGGTTAAGGCGAAAAAAATAAAAAGAAAGAAAAAGAACACGGGACAGATGAACATCGTGAGGTTGCGAGAAAATGGGATTACAGAGAGAGTGAAGTGAAGAGGACAAGCGTAGTTGAAGAGAGAGTGTGGGAAAAGACTGAGACGAAAGCAGGTCTACCTATCCTCCCCCCTTTTTTTAGATTAGTTTCGCCGCGAGTAATTTATTCCCCTCCTTTTAACCCGTTTCATTTCATCTCTACCTCTCATACGCACTTGATTCCTTTCGTCTTCCTCGCACTCTCCCTACCTCTCTATCTCTCTCTCTCTCTACGAGGGAGAGAGACTTTCGCCTTTTTTCGCCTCTTTTCCCCTTCTATCTCCACCTTCCTCTTGTCTTTCTTTCCCTCGCACCTGTCCGATACGGATGCCAAGTTCTCTCATCCGGAAAAAGGTGTTCTTTTTCCCTATTCCTCAAAGGCAAACTTCTTCTTCATCTCGTTTTCCCTTCACTACTCGCCGGGCTCAATTTTCCAGGAGGAAAAGATGGAGAGAGAAAGAGAGAGGTTAGATGGGAGGTCGAAAGAGAGGGAAGTCTTGTAAGTAACACCGTCGCAAAAAAAAGTCCTTACTTTCTGCTCGAGAGGAAAGAAGAGGGTGACAGAAATGTGTGAATATTTGCTTTCTCTCTCTATCTCTCGCCCTATACTCCTGTCGCTCTATCTCTCTCGAGCGGGAAGACGACTCGTATTTTTCTTCGCTTCCTTCCTTATAAGTGTTTATTTATACTTTCCGTGCGAGATGCTCGGAAAAGGTAGACATTTACTTTCTCTCTCTCCCGCCTTAATTATAGATGTTTGAGAGGTTTTAAAACGCGCGTGTTTGTCGACGGATAATTTGATGAAAAGTCTAAACTGGCAGTTTATATTTCGAGGGAGGTGGAAAGAAAATCATCAACTTACGTTTTATAACCGCTAATTTGGAGCTCTCTTCAGTGAGATTTCAAACCCGTTCTCAAAGTTTTGTATCTTTTTAGTTTGACTCCAAGATAGTGTAAATTTTGTATATTTACCTGCACGAAACTTATTTTCAAAATTTAATTCGACATTAGCAGCGAGATGATTTCTGAATTTCTGGATATCTAAAAATACAAATAAAAATATTTGTTCTTATTCTATTTTATTTTTCGTTTCTATCGAAAATTATCGCAATTCCACCAGATATTTCATGAAGACCGCATTTATTAATGAAAAAAAATTTGACACATGCACATTTCGGTTTTGAAGGTATTCACGTATTTGACCCATTTAGTTATAATGAAAATATAAAACTCGCTTTGACCGCAATATTTTTTTCTGTCCAAATATTAACTAGGAAGCGGTCCGAACGTAGGAAGACATATGCCTTCTACATCGACTCTTTTTCCCAATCCTCGTCTCATGAGAAGGCTGTCAGAGTTTGAGGTTTCCCTGGGAATGGCGGCGGCGAAGATAATTAGGGGATCGGCAAGTGACAGGGGGGAGAAAAAGAGCACGAATACCCCCTTACGTTTCCCGAGAGTCGGGGCGAAACCGGGGTTGGCGGCCTCTTTGCGGTTTGGGGTTGAATTTACGCGGCTCGTGGAAAAAGGAAGATTGAGCGAGGGATTGAGGTCGAATTGTGGAGGAGTCGGGAGCATAAGAAGGATGGGCGATGAGAGTGAGGGAGATAGGTGGAATGTCAGAGGGATGAAATGTAGGGATAGGTGGGAGTGGGAAGAACGGAGGGACGTTGGAGTAAAAGAGCGGTCGGATGCTGTTTTAACCAGAGGTAAACCAGACGATAGAGCAAGGACATAGAAAGGAGAGAGATAGTGTGAAAGAGACAATGGTCATTACTGGTTGCTGACAAGGAAATTACTCACAGAAAAAGTCGCCCCTTCCCTTCGCTCCTCCTCCTTCAAGTCGCTACCGCGCAATCTTCTCTCTCTCTGTCTCTCCAAATGCGACGATGAATTCTTGATGAGCACTCAGGTTTGACAAATAGTCTAGGTTCCTTGTCCTTGTTCCTTACCCTCGACCCGACGCTCCGGTAAGATTCACCTCCCGGTCTTTGTTCGCCAGCATTTCTCCATTTTCCTTTCCCCCTCCCTCAAAGGTCTCTCCTATCTCTCTCTCTAACTCCTTCTCTCACACATACCTGCCACACCTTTTCATCGCTATCCTCCTCGAATTTTCGCCAAAATCCCTAACTCTGAAGCACCTCTCCTCGCCGTTGCAGTGTCGCTAAATTATCCTACTGTTCCTCGTCTCGTGTTAAATCACGGGGCTCCAGTCACCGTCTTTTACAAGTTCCTTTGCTGTATTTTATGGCTTCCTATCAAATCCTTGCATCACTCCCTTAAAATTCCGCTTCCAGTGCCCTTTACGAGCCCGTGCTTGCCTATGCAATTTTCAGGATATCCATCCCCGAGGAAGGAGAGGCTCTTTACAGAGCTTAAATTCCGCCACTTTTCCGTCTTTGAGCCAACCTAGCCTTAATTTTGACTCCTTTTAAGGCCGAATTTGCAAAATACTCCGAAGCTTCCATCATCTCATATTAATGCCTCGATCTTGTGGTTTCCACATTTTGCTCACACCTCACCATCTCTCTCGTACACCGTTATCTTTCTTTTTTTACTCTAAGCATTCGCTCGATTCTAGCTTATTCCTGCTCTATCCAGCATCCCATTTATTTCGTTACATTCTCTTTCGTATGCTTTATAAACTTGTTAGTCTATTTAACATTTTTACAGCAATTTTCGGACGTTAATCATATCTTTTTGCTCATCTTGGATGAACAAGCAGGAAACGTTACACAAAAAAATAATATCCACAGTGCCGTCAGCAGTTTTTATCCAAACGTATTAGGAAATCATTTCAGTGAGGTTGCAAGTGAGAAGAGTCATGTAAAAGAGAATTATTTTCTGGAAATTGGAATTTCAACACCGGATTTACAGCTTGAGGCATCGAAAAAATCAATAAAAATATTTGGAATTTACGATACATTTGGCGAGAGGATTATAAAATAAAAAGCAACGTCATTGGATTTCATTGCAGAAGACATCCGATTGAAAATTCTCGCGGCAAAAATGTCAGGTCAAAAGCAAGAAAATCTCTCGTTTCGGTTGTAATATATTCTATCTGTTGCTTTTCAACGTCGAAATACGTGCGCCGTTTATTAGAAAATTATTTTTCCCGAAACATATATAAAATAAAGCTGTAGATATGATGCATACAAAATGGGCCGAAAATATCTCGCAAAATTCTTTGCAAAAAAAATCGCATAACGGATGCCCTGGCTTAACGCTCGATCTCGTTGCAAGGTCTATTATGAAGCGCTTCAATTTATCGCGATCTTGATCAGAGCCGCTTGCCATTAGAAACCGAGACGAATGTTTTAAATTACAACAATTTGTGGAAGCAGATACATTTGGAGAAGAAACTATTTCTCGATGGAAAATGAGCATATTAGTCTGCGAGTGAAAGCATCGGGAATGACGACGAAGAGTAGTAAAGGGCGGAGATGGTTTGAAAGGGGAGGAAAAGGTATCTGCAAAAGGGTCCAAGTGACTACCAGGGAGGAAGAGGAGACGGATGAAACGGAAAAGGAAATGGAAGGGAGAGCTGAAGGGTTGCAGAAGGAGAGGAAGGAAGGGAGTGTGAGGAATTAGAAGAGTGAGGAAAACTCATGAGGATGATATCGTTGAACTTTGGCTTAATTAGAGGAAGGCAGATTTGACACAAGCGTGGGCTCGATGAAATGAGGGAAAATTTTTTGAGTGTAAATATGTTTGATGTTCCCAGGAAATATGTATATGCAATGATGGAGCGATTCCAATTAAGGCGGATGGTAAAGATGAGGAGTAACGAGCGGAGTGATCGACGTAATTAAAAACGCGCACAAAAACCCGATGGGTGTTGCAATAAAATGAGCCGCGTAATTCACCTTGATTGTTTCCCAAGGCGGGGATAAATGTCACCGAATTCAAGGAATTAATTATCGTACCAAACTCGTATATTACATTCCGAAAAATGAGTTACTAAATCCCGCGGCCATAAAACGATTTTATTTACCAGATGCGTAGATGGTGACATCTTTGTAGCTGAAATTTGCATCTGGTTTATGTATACGTGATGGATGCAGCAATTCTTTGACTGATGAATTTAATATTAACGAAGCGTAACTTCTGTTTTCATTATTTGGTTAATTGAAAAACTATAACAAGAACAATTGCGAAAACAAAAGTAAAGAGGCGTACTTTATTTTTATATATTAAGATTCTGGTAACTTTAATGAAAATGCAAAAATATATGGTGAAATATGTAAATAATCTTTCAAATGAACCTTTGTCAGTAACCAGAGTGCAGTTAAAAGATTATTATATTTAGACTAGCAACTGACATTATTATGGGTATTTAAATACAAAGAAATATGCAGTACGCGGTCGCGAGGGAGGTTTTTGTGGCATATTTCGACTTCGATCTTTTGTTCAGGGATGTTCAAGTATTAAAACTATGCCCGTTTCAGGGTCTTATCCAACGATGTAATCCCATGAAAGTTTAACAATAGAACTAGGCCGCGGTCAAAGAGCTAGTTCGACGCAAAGTTTTCTGTAATTCCGCACCTGCCGAACAAGTACGCGCTTCCGTTACAGCAGCTCACCTCTTCAGTAGGTCACGTCTCTATATTCTGCTCCGCTTTAAGGGTTACTCGACAAACGCCACTGAGCTGTAAACAGTTCCTTCGACGCTTCGGTTTTAATCATCGGCCTGTATCGAGGCTGTTGGGATAAAGTACGCTATTCACGGGCCAATTCCTCCTCATAATCTTCGTCTCGTCACTTTGAAACAAAATGGTGTGTTCGGAGGATTAAATTCTCATGGTGTTAATTGATACCTGAAGGATCGCGCTGCTTTTAATAGTGGTGAAACTCGGCACAAGTGATATATTCGGCGCGTCTTAATTCGAAGGTCATCCAAAATAGTACAGTAAATTTTTTTGCCTTTTTTCAGAAACGAAACAATTATAGTTGCTCGATCTGGACTTGGGTTCATCTAATGAATGAGCTTTTTTTTGTACCCTTAAGATGAGCATGGACTTCATTGCCTATCTCGTGCCTGGAGTGACACTTTTAAGAGTGCACCTTAATTATTTGTGGTTTGTATTTTGAAATAATTAATCTTGCTTTTCGTGTTAAACAAATAAAGTAATAAACTTTATATTTTAGTTTTGTATTGGTTTTCTATATTATTAGTCCATCATGGAAGAGTTCCACAGGTTTATGCCTACCAACGACAATTTTAACTGGTTTTCAGTTTGATAATTAGATTGGTTTCATTTCAAATCATCAAAGAAATACGTTTGAATCTCCACTCTTTTTATTTTCATATTACGATAAATTCTAATTTACTTTTTATCGTTTATTATTGAGAAAAAAAGTCGAAGATCGAAAACAGGATAAGGCTACTCTCTATGGCAGTGGTTTACAACCGGTGTGCCGCGGCACACTGGTGTGGCGCGAACATTTCCCGCGAGACTTGGAAGATAAATTGCTAATCTGCGCGTCTTCCACCGATTATATACACAGTTTTAACAAAGAAACAAACACAGTATTAAAGCTAGTTGAATCCAGTCCAAAAGTATAACTGCTTTGGAAGGCGCGTAAACAGTAAGCCTGACAACAACGTTGTCAGCATTGTCATAGTGTCCGAATTCCTTGTGCATGAATCATAGACAACTGATTGGTTCTCGTTGCTCTCTAAGTCTCTACGATGACGTATGTAGCATGCTCCGCCTGCGGTAACCTTCCTGGCTGTCCGCGACTCTGGTGCATTCCTTTATCAAATCAGTACTAGCCTAGATACGTGGCTGGCTTATACGAAAATTTGGTGTCATTTAATGTATGTTTTGTGGGTTTATTCTGTATAAAATAATTTTTGTGTAATACCGTTGGTAGGAAACTGTGATATTTGTGGTTTCGCCCAATTACCATTGCTAAAAATGGACAGATTAATTGCAAGAAAACGTAACGGTGAAAAATATGAATAACATATTAAGGAAAAACCCAGTACCAGCGGGACCAAGCCAAGCAAGATTTCTAAGGTTTCTCGCATGTATATGGACAGTTATTTGAGTCTGGGCTTTTCTTGGTGTGGAGATAAAGATTGTCCTGTTTCAATGCGTGTTGTGTGCGGTGAGAAGCTATCAAACGAAGCCAGGGTTCCCAGCAAATTGAAGAGGTCATTTCACCACAAAACATGCACACCTTGAAGGAAAAGATTTGACCTATTTCAAAAGGTTGATGAAACTGCATTCTAAACAAGCGAGTTACTTCAAAAAAAACGTTAAGTCTCTGATAGAGGTCTAGTTGCTTCCTATCAGGTAGCAGAAATCATAGCTCAAAAATGAAGCCCCACACTATAGTTGAGTCACTTATTTTGCCTGCGAGCCGTACGATAGTTAGGACAATGCTCGGTGAAGAAGCGGGACAAGAAATTGCCAAAATTCCGCTTTCTAATGATACAATTTGAAGGTTATAAGATGTCATCTGAAATAGAGGAAAATGTTTCTATTAAGCTTAAATTGTCAGACTTTGCTTTGCGAGTTGACGAGTCAACCGATATTAGCGGCAAAGCACAACTATTAGCATTTGTTCTCTTCATTCATGAAAATGAAATAATTAGATAATTTTTGTGCTACAGAGAACACTCAGAACACACAAGAGGTCAAGATATATACGATACTTTGACTTCCTACTTAAAATGTTTGGAAATTTCATGGAAGTTATGTGCAGGAATTTGTACCGACGATGCTCCATTCTTGTTGGTATCTGCCAAAGGCTTCGTCTCACTTGTAAAACAACAGAATCCAACTACAACAATTTGGTACCCATTGTTTTTTGGAGAGAGAAGCTCTTGATGGAAGGGCATTAAGGAGTTGACTAAAAGTCCCTATTAGACCAAGTTGTCGGAATGGCTAATTTTGTAAAATCAATACCTCTAAAGACCCGTCTCTTCAAACAGCTTTGTAATGCTATGGATTCGCAGTACGAATATTTAGTTTTACACTCAGAAATAAGATGGCTGTCAAGGGGAAGGGTGTTGGCTCGTGTATATGAACTTAAAGAAGAGATGTTACTATTTTTTGAAACAGAGGGAAACAGTGATTTTTGTGAATATCTTAGCTGTGAACTTTGGTGCGTCAAGTTAGCATATTTGATAGTTATATTTAGGTATCTGAATAGTGTGAATACCAGCATGCAAGAGCGGAATGCAAACATCCTGTCGTCTACAGATATGCTACTGGAATTGCAGAGAAAAATAGTCATCTGGAAAGAAATTGTTGCTCTCGTGATGGAGCATTTAGTAACTTTAGAGCACAATATCGAGCGAGTTACTTTCCATCCTCGACTACAGAGAAATACGACTAGGTAATGAACTTGTTCACACCAGTGACAACTGAATTATGCGTTTTTAATCTCTCTCTCAAGAAGAAGAGTTAGCTTCTCTTTCAACTGATCGCACTCTGAAAATCAAGTACGCCGAATTGTCTCTGGATATATTCTGGATATCTGTTAGAGAAGAATATTTAGAAATTGCCAAAAAAGCTTTGGCAGTTTTCTACATCCTGTGTGAGTGGGGGTTCTCGACACTTACAAACATTAAATGCAGAAAAATGGAACGGTTCAACTGTGTTGAAGATGAAATGAGAGTCTGCCTATCACGGATTAGTTCTAATAACAGTGCAATGATTAGAAAACGCCAAGCTCGAGTGTCACATTAGGTAAGATTTTAAAATAAATTTCTTAACAAAACTTCATCATTTGTT
Organism: Tanypteryx hageni; assembly: GCA_028673005.1. NCBI lineage: Eukaryota > Metazoa > Arthropoda > Insecta > Odonata > Petaluridae > Tanypteryx > Tanypteryx hageni. The sequence continues at coordinate 48,962,866 of CM054116.1, forward strand.
CTGTTTTACGATATCATAACTTCATTTGGTCGATTATATTATACGACATAATATAATAAATATATGTATTTTTATGATAAATCCTAGTTCTTTATTCAAATCTAATTCCAGTGTGCCGCGAAAAAACTGAATATCCACAGTGTGCCGCGAGCACCAAAAGGTTGAGAATCACTGACCTATGGAGTGGTAATAAACATCAAGAAATCCTTAAAGGATCACATATAAAAAGTACAATAATATATTTTCAGAAAATGGTAGCAGAATGGTAATAGGCAGGGTGAAATGCATCCCGAGGATTTACGAAACCCAAATTTCGACGAAATCCGTAAATTTAGCCAGTTCTTGGTCTCCCTTGAGTTCAAAAATACCCATCATGCAAAACGTAACAACAGGTTTTAATGGCGCGATTAAACTGCGCTATATGAAGATATCTCTCAATGATCCTTAAATAAGAATATAAATATGCGTGTAGAAAGGATGCGAAGCAAAATGGTAACGATATTTCTTGTCGTTTCATATATTAAATAACTCGCAGTATTTAATAATATGAGAGGAAATAAAAACATGCTCTATGTGGCTTTCGATGCAGTTAATGTTTCAATTATTTAGATACTCGGTTTGAAATAATAACAAAGGATGTGTTTAGGCTCTTCAATCGTTAAGGACAATTTATCCCCGAATATGAGCGAGAAAGCGGTTTAATTACGAGTTTTATCATTCGAGGATAACTTCCTAAGATAGCTTGGTCATAACCTCAGAACACTAGAAATGCGAACTTGAAAAAGTAGTAAAAGGCATGTACATAAAAGAGGATCATAAATCCAGCATCCTTGCTGTAAGTCGGTAATAGCCATCAAGATTCCCTATCTTGAAGAGCATGGATTTCACTTGATTGCTACAAGACTTGCACTTGCATTTCAAGCAGTTGCGTCATAAAAGACTTATTATACGGGGTGGAAAATAACTAAGAGTTGAATATTTTCGGACATCTTAAAGATAACAGATTTATCATTTGAGTATTTAGTTGTGTATGACCATTTCATGTGAATTTTTAGCGAAAATCAACGACACCTGATGCTAATTCAGATAAAAAATAAGAAAAATATACATTATTGATATTATAATTCCTTACATTTATACATTAAATTATCAATCGCTTATGGTACTAATTTAATTTTTTAATGAATGACAGAGGTAATTTACAGTCATTTTCCCAGCATATAATAGTAGGTTTTGTAATATTTACTAGTGGAAACGAAATATACATTCAATAAAACTGACTATTAGTGAACCATATCTCTGTTATTCACTGAAATCGATTGACATCGTGTAATAATAATCATCAGGCAAAGGTCGAGCCCAAACCGTCAATAGTCCTGCCTCAAACCGACAAATAATTTTCGAGTGTCAGTCGCTGGTTAAAAAATCCCTCAATTTCTAATGGTTGTGATGTGAACAAGTTTTCGGTTCGTGGTCATAACAGAAAGTGAGATACTAAGAAAGGACAAAGGGAGGGGTTAAAAAAGCAATAAGCTTCTAAATTAGCAAAGAGAGAGTTTCAACAGGAAAGATGCTGTCTATAAAATAGTATATACCTACGAGTAATAAATAGTAAAATAAATGAGATGTGAATATGAAGAGTGGGCTTGAAAAGAATAAAGGAAAGAAATGGATGAGAAAAATAACTAGAAATGGTAATGGAAGGAATATAAAATATGTATTTTTCTACTTATATACTAAATGTATGAGTCAACGCGCGGAATAGCAGCAAATCCATTTAAAATCGCCTTTTTTAATAGCTTCTTCAGAACGTGGTTTTCTAATCCTCCCCCTCATCACGGTATATCGTGACCTTTATATACAAAAAATAAATAAAGCGAATGAAATATTTCTGCGAATCTAACGAAAAACTCAGATTTAGTGGAAAAACATCTGAGTGTAATTATTGCACCATTTGATTCCAGAAACAAGATAGAATTACTCGAGCGTTAGTATTCTTAAAAACACCAAAATATTCTGTGGGTGAGAGCGATAATCATGATTGTATATCTTTCGTTTCTGCTTCATCTCGCTACGGCAGAGGTCAAACTGAGGGAAACGGAAAAAATATCAGAGGAAAAGGAAGAATCTAAAAACAGGATAGAATGAAAGAAAATTCGGAAGAAACGGGTGAGAGAATAGGAGGATATTTCAAAAGAGAAAAAGCTGAGATAACAACGAGAGGGAATCTAGATAAATGTAATGGCTTAGAGAATGAAAGGAAAGAGACGGGCGAAAAAGCTCGTATTCTCTATTAGGTTCGGTGAGAAAACCAAGATAGAGAGAAAGGGAAGTCAATAGAGGGTGTTAAAGGAGGAGAAATAAAGAGTTAGTGTGGTTGAAAAGAGAGAGGGAGAAATTGGCAAGAGTGAGAGAGAGAGAAGAGAGCGTTGAGGTCTACTGGTGAGGTCGTGCGTGGAAAGAGAAATTTCAAAAGGAAAGGAAAGAAATTCAAAGGTATAAAACAGGGCAAAAACGTAAGACGCTTATCGGGAAAAAATTCGATATATTTGGTCATTTAACGTTATGTGTTGAAATACTATCTATCCGTATACTCGACTAAAACAATAAAACAGCTTAGGAAAAATCATGATTAGATCTAGCCGTAAAACCATTATTTATATTTATCAGAAGCATACTGAAATATATTTCATTAATACGCGAACTAATAAATGAAAAAATAACCAAATCGCATGTTTTTACTTTTCTTTGTCTTCTTAACAATTCCTCTCTTTCTCTAGTCTACTTTTCCAATACCTTATTCTTCCTCTGTGTATCTCATTTCTCCTTGACTTTCTTTCTCATTTATTTATCCTTCTGACGTCTTCTTCCATGATTTGCTTTAACAATCTCGTTCTCTCTCGACTCCTCCATTGCGCAACCATTTCTATTTTTCCCTCTCTTCCCATATCCTTTGTTTTCTTTGTTTTCCTCTCTTTTTCATCTTCCATTTGCAATCACTTCCTCCTCCCAAACATCTCGACTTAAGCTTTTATCCTCACACACACCCACACATGTATTTTCTCTACCTCTTCCTGGCTCCTCCTTATTTTCTCCATCAGTTTGCTTGCCTCTCGTTTCAAGGTCGAACGGGTTTACTTTTTTTTTGGAAAATTGCCAATCCCTGATGGAGAAACTCGGAATGAGAGGGGTTGAGGTGTATGGGGTGCGAGAAAGGGGAGCTCGACCTTTTTTTTTTCCTACCCTTCACTCCCTTCTGTCGTGCCCTGGGTGCGATTTTAAACCGCTTTTCGGTCGCTTCTCTGTGACGGTCGTTCGTTCCTCGCGCCACACATTCTATCTCCACTAGTTCCATCGATCCTGCCGCAGATTCAACCAAGCGATCTTTTTAAGGGTAGTTAGATAACAAAAAAAAAAAAACAAATGAAACAGATCGCCGCGAGCCTGATGTTTTCTATCGATTTCGCGGTTTTATGGATCCTAGTTTAAATGGTTTCGCCTGTAAATTACCCCCAATATATTTAATTGGGACACTATTTTTTTGATGACATTCCCTCAGCTATGATTGTGTGGTAGATTGCGTGCATGCCTACCATAGCCTAAGTTTCAGCTTCGAATCCTTCTATGGACACGGATGTCTCTGATTGTTTTTCTTATAGATGGAAGCTGTTTAAAAGATATAAATAAATAAATTGCGCTCCTAGAATAGTCCTACTCGATTCAGATTTGTTTCTAATGACAGTGACGTGTATGATAATTAAACAGCTATAAATATCGCTCCGAGATGCGAATTATTCTTTTGGCTATAGGGTTTTTCGTACTGTTGTGGTAACTTCTCTGAGATATGATTCTCTGTAACGGCCATTATCTCCGTAAAATAATGTACTCTCTTTTGATTTATAGTGGGAAAGTCTGTGAGAGGTGTAGATGAAAACATTACCCATAAATTTATCATATTATTTTGGTTAATTTCATTTATTTGAAACGTTTTTAGCCAACGGATATGAATCCTGCGCCTCTGTCTCTTTTCCGATTGACGAGTTATTTATTGTGAAACATTTCTGAAATCGATGAAAATGGGATCTACCTGAACATATTTCCCCTCGAAGCGACTTTAAATCATCCAAAAGTCAAACTAATAAAATGTATATTCAAATAAATTTTCCTACCTTGATACATTGCTCTGCGATAGAAGTATGGAATTCAAGTAAAGATATTTGGATAGCATTGAAGAGTCCTTACCTGTAAATGAATGAATATAATGTATATATGTACATACATAATTTAATACATGAATATCACCGTAAGGCTATTTGAAATTTATTTTTTTAGTTAGAATTGCTTATAATTAAGCCTCTATTGGTCATGAAAAATTTGTTTTATCCAACGATGAAAACCCTTTTTAAATATAAGTGAGGGAGGGAAGGGAATTGGTACAAACTAAATAATTAGTTTGAATTAATTTTTACAGCTAACGTAGGAATTCGGTCATCATGAATTTATATCTTTCTTTAGAATTAGAATATTTCTCTAATTCCTTTTTACATTTATTGTGCAAATTTAAATCTGAAACCAAAACTTTTGCGCTATTTGCTATATATTGTATAAAAAAACATAAGTCGATTTAGCTGCAGATAAATATTTAGCCAAAAGAATTTACAATTTTAAAAAATATTTGTTTTTTGACTTGGCGTCTTTACAGATGTGTATAATATCTATCAAATGAATGAATCGTCGCTTTTAACGCGCAATGAAATTCCACGACGCGACATTTCCTGAAAACGCCATTCTCACGCTAATTTCGCTAAAAGAAACCACTTGATCGAAAATTTAACGGCTGGAATTAGCATAGAAACGAAAAAAAATCGACGTCACGAATCCTAATTGAAAAAATAACATCACTCTCCTCTTTCCGAATCATTACTCCTCGCTACTCGGGTTAAATGGGCTTTATGTGAAGCGGGTAAACTGAGTCGCAAGAGCATTTGCGCTTTGCAAGTAACTCATCAATTAGAGCTTTTTAACCCCTCGTGTACTTAAATGGGTCGGAAGGGAGGGAAAGAGAGAGAGAGCTAGAGAGATGTGTGGCGCTGCATGCGTCAATCTGACACCCTTACGTTTCCCAACTTTACGCGCGTTCGCCCGTTTCCAAATCTCGTCTCTCTTAAATCTTTTCCTTTAACTCACTCCCGCTCCACTCCCTCGCATCCTATTCATGATCCTCCATCCCCCGTTCCTCCCTCGTTTTCCATCTCAGTTGCAAAATTAGGCTCAGCCAAATGCACGGTTTCGCGTCAAAGAGAAAGGTGTCGCTAATTAGCGCAACGACGGAAGGATTGTAAGGACGGAGTAAAAGAGTGAGAGGAAAGGAGTGAAAGCTCCAGATAGAGGGAGAACAGAGGGTGGAAAGAGGGAAATTGATTGAAGAGAAGAAAAATGGAGAAGGAAGAGAGAACGATGATAATGAAAAGGAGAGGGAGAAGAAAGGAAAAGTGAGGAAGGAATGGAAAAAGAGGAAGATAAAGACAGGAAAGAGAATAGAGGGAAGAAAGACCAAGGAAGAAAGAGGGATACTAAGAGAGAGAAAAGAATAAATGGATGAAAAGAGGGAGAAGATAGGGGAGGAGAAGTAAGGGAGAAAGGGTGAAGGAGAGAAAAGGGAAGGAAGGATAGGAAAAATAGAAAAATGAGGCGAGAAAGGGGGAGAGGGAGAATAAAGGAATATAAAGAAGCAAAGAAAGAGGATGATAAGAGAAAGGGAAGGAAGAGAAGAAACGGAGAAAAAAGAGGAAGGAGAATAAAGGGGGAGGAAATGGTGGCGAAAAAAGGAAGACATGGGCAGGATGGGAAAACGGGAAAATAGAGAGGGAGAAGATGAGAGAGAAGGGAGGATACGGAGCAAAACAAATGGATGTGGATGAAGGGAAAGGGAGGGAGGAAGATGGCGAGAAAGAGGGAGAGGGGATGAGATTGGAAGAGTGTGTAAGAGAAGGTGGTAAAAGGGATTTGATTAGACAGAGGGAAAACGAGAGGGATGGATAGGAATAGTGGAAGAGAGAGTTTGGAAAAAAGAAGAGGGAGTGATATAAGGAGAGATAGAGAGAGAGAGAGAGATGGGTTTTTCTCCACGAGTGGGCGTCTCATTCGCTCTGCTCCTCTCGGGTTAGGAGCGTTAACCTTTTCGACAGTCTTTTATTTATCCCTCGGATGGTTTAAGGTTTACGTTTTCCGGATCAAATGCGCTCTCTCTCTCTCCTCTTTTTGTCTCTTTTAATTGACTTAATTTTGCAACTCCGCGTCTTCAAGTTTGCCGAACTGTAAATATTCCCCGCGAACGTTCGTTTCAATGCGTATATGGTCGGTTTTTATTTATGATTAAAACCGTTTTCGTTTGCGTAAAAGTTAGGATGCAGATTGTGAGCTGTGTGCGTAAAGTTATGGTCTCTCTTTACGAGGAAGAGAGTTCAGCTCCTAAAATCTAAAATATTCGTGCGTTTTTAGAGGCGTAAAATATTTCTATTGAGATACGTTTCTGGCATATTTCAGGTGTTAAACGATGCACCACCCAGTACTGACATCCAACTCACGATCTTTTACTAAGTCCTTTAAAGACATACTATAAAATCCTCTTCGAAAATAAATCATTCCATCCAAAAGTAAACCTAAAAAATATACCTTGATTACTATCTTTCGATTTAATTTTTTTGCGGGATTTACTATTCGCAACGAAACATCGAATAGATTCGCAGTTATACTCCCTCGCTCTCCAATCTTCAAAAGACAAGTAATATATGGTCAAAGGTTGCACGGTTTATCTTATTCAGGCGAGAATGAAAAACCGAACGCATAATACCTCTCAAGACCATTGTTTTATATCCGTATCGATGGACTATATAGGTGCATCTTCTACTCTTCCGTCTGTGTTCCCTGTGATACCTGTTACGTGTAAGTACGAAAATTCAGAAAAAAACTTGCCGAAATCAATTAACGGAATATGGGAATCCGTAACACTATTTTTGTGATTACTTTAACCTTAAAAAGTAAGAAAGAGGATTTAACACACGCGCGTTTGTGTTTACGCGTCGGTAGGCAGGTAACTAGGTCGCACCTCTGCCGCATTGACGCAGAGGGAATATAGGTAGACAGAAAGAGGAAGAGAGAGAGAGATAACCCCAGATAAGGTGGCAAACCTTTTGATGATTACACACACACGCGCGCTCGACACGTTCCGGATAAGTCGTCTATTTTTCCAGGGCAGTCCGCCAGTCTCACACATGCGGAAACACGCGATTTCTTCTCATATATTTCGTTCTCTCTTTCTTCTACTTGCGACGCAGGTAGGGATAGCCACCGCTTTCATTTTTTTTGTGCTGCCCTTCTTTCTCTCGCAAGCGCACACGACGGCCGTGTTCTTCGACGTCTTTATCCGAGCGGTTCCTTCCCCCCTCCCAACCCTTCCTTTCCCCTCCCTCCTTTCCCTTCCCTCCTTCCTCTTCCCCCCTCCTTTATTCCCCTCCTCTCCCTACCCTTCTCTTTCCCACCATCCTTCTTCCTCCCCCTACTCATTTCTCTTCTCCCTTCCATTCTGTCTTCCCCTCCACCTCTTTCCTTGATGGCTCCTATCTTAAAGGTGAGTGCTTGAGCTGCTTGTAAAAGCGTCCGAGGAGGAAAAGATGATCCTTTACGAGACGAGTGGTCGTTTCCGTAAAACGTGCTGAATCAGACGGGGCGAAATGCATGAAACGCGTTAGTTTTAGCGGCGGTCTCGAGGTCGGGTGGGACGCCAGTTTTTTTCCTCTCCACTTCTCACCTCGCATCGAGAGAGAGAAAGGGGAGGGGGCAAAACGGCGCTGAATGAGATTGCTGCTCTTACGGATTTTCTGAAGCGATTTTTAGCCTTCAAGCGCATTACTGGCATGAGGCAATTCCTTTTATCGTCTTTGGTTTCTTTAGAGAAAATAATTGCTAACGTTAAACTTTGAGGTACATCTAATTTTCCGTGGTTCTAAAAATGCTTAGAATGAGGTCTCATTTAGATCCAACTACAGTTAATTAATGCATAGAGCCTTTCTACTCTTTATAACATACTTGTTACTTTGGAGTGAATTCGGGTGGAACAGTTATAAAAATTATGTAGTAAAGCCATTTAGGTGGAATATAGTGTTCCGATATAAAAATGTGTGCTTGAATTCGAAGGCTAACAAGGGCCGTATATATAGTTTACTAAATAGTGCGAGTAAAATTGAACTTATCAGATTGTAAACGGCTTCTCCAATGAATTTCGTATAGGTAAGCTCGGGAATTTTTCCATGCGTTGAAATTCTTGATTTAAAAAATAAATTGGAACTTAAACAGTGATTTTTCTCTTAATCATACAACGCATTATTTAAAACTCTAGTTCAATGTTAAAGAAATTTCTTATAGCCTTTCTTTTCCAAAGCCAGACCAGTGGCTCGGTGGGAAAAAACTCTTCGTCATCCCGATTACATTCAGGAAACAGAGAACGTTAGCGAAGAGCATTCTGACGCCAGTGAACCGTCAAAAATACCTCACCCGAGGGTTTTAACGACACCATCCACCTCTACTTCACGCGAGAAGAATGTTTCAGCATTATGGACGCCTAACTTTTCAAAAACCGCACATTTATACACTATATAAATTCATTTTATTATTTTTGTAGCATTTCACATTTAGAAGTTTCTTTTTTTGGAGTGTGACGGAAAGATAAACTCGGCGTTTTTTTTTAATACGCTGACGTTTTATTTTCCCAAAATCCAGAGACAGGCAACGTCACGGAAGGATATGAAGGGAAGAGGCAGAGATGGGTTAAGGTATTCTCACCATCACAGGCCGCACTTTCCTCCACCTTGGGGCGAAAAATCACAAGAGCCCTTAAAAAAATAAACTCGACACTCGAAAAAAAAAATAAAGAGGAAAAATATATGAAGTTTTCCCTACCACAAAAAACACGTTTATATGGCGCGAAAGAGCAGGTATGGGGTTAGGTGTTTGGTCGGAAAGAAGGGAAAAAACAGATATGGGTGTCCCGCTACAGTACGTGCGAGGCCACCGGGAAGCCTATCAAAACTCATAGTGGATGGTGAGGGGAATGTGGAGAGATGGAGATCCCATAAATTTTATTCGATATTGACACTATCCGTTTGCCGGAAAACCGCTTAAAAAGCCTGAAAACAACCGAGAGAGAGTGAGTGAGAAAGAGAAAGAGTGAGTGAGAAAGGGAGAGTGAGTGAGTGAGAAAGAGAGAGAGAGAGTGGTGTGGGAGAGGGGTGCCATAAAAGGGGAGGAGTTATTGGGCACTGTACACAAGAGTGTCGCGGCATTGTGTATGATATTGGTCTTGTGTGTCGGGTGGGTTTGAAAGGGTTTTGCAGGGGGAGAGAAAAGAGGGTGGCGATGGGCGGAGGCAGGAAGAGAGAGAGAGGGTTACAAAAGGCCTCCAACGCTGTTCTCGCTGCTGTTCTGAGAGGGAGAAAGGAGGGATAAGGGTAGAAGGATGGAGTGATTTATGGTTCCGAACGCTATTTTGCCGGCATTCCGTATCCCTATCCAGCATAGGACTCCCTAAAAGTTGCTTTTACGTACGTGTGGGTGAGTGCGTGCGTGTATGCGTGTGGGATCGGGTGATGGAGGTGATGCAGGAGGGAGAAGAAGTGTCCCACCCACCATATTCCATCTCTCTCAATTTTTTTATGCCTTTGCTCCATTTATTTTCTTCTGCGTGGTGGTCGGAAAGGGAATGGGTTCCTGTTCTTTTTCTCGGATGGATAAAAAAATGAGCGGTGAGGACGTCTCCCAGCTGACAACGAAACTATTTTTTCTCCTCCTTTGGGACTTTTTTATAGGGTGGAGTGGATAATGGTCATCATCGGAATTTTTGGGTGTTCGACCGGATCTCTTTGTTCCTTACCTTTTTATCGTTCTTTCCGCATATATTCCTATTTTTTATCTCTATTCTTTCCTCTATTAATCTCGATTCTTTATCTGGAATTTATATATGTATGTATATATTTATGCGTATGGGTGTACACTGAAAGAGGGAGAGCCATGCTTTTTCCAACTTCATTTTCTTTTCGTACGATAGATCTCTCGATCATTAGGTTGGAACATCTGGAAAGACTAACGTAGGGACTTAGAAAGTATCTTGTCAGAGGGAGCGGAAAAGCATGGGGAAGTGGAAACAGAATTTTTCAGGAATTAGATTGTATATGAGCATAAATCTTGAAAGGGTTTTCGAAATATAAATTTTCAAATATTTTAAACAGTCTGTTTCAAGATGACGGATGAAAATGAAAATAGCTTTTCTGGGATCTGATTGCTGATAGAAGCAAAATGTCTCTTTTCGCATTTCTCTACAACAAACAGTTCCTGAGAAACAGAGGGTGACAGACGGACGGACGGACACAGATATTTGAGAAATGATATATAGGATGTTTTAGAATTTGTTATTATGCTTTAGGAATAAAAGGTCATTGCTGGGTATTTCTTCTGTAAATGTCTATAAAAATATTCACGTGATAATGACTGCACTCTTTAAGTACATACAAATATTGTAATCTGACAAACCATACACAAATTCAAACAGCTTCTACTATAAAACACAAATGTTGCACCATTTTTCTCCTTTTGGATACGTCTGCTTCACTCATTTTAGATTTAAAATAAAATATCACACAGTTGAATCCTTGAGATAGTAAAATTGATTATTGAAGATGGTTAAGGGGATGAAAATCAGATTCAGGTTAAAAAATCCATTAAAATATTTCACAGGTTACCGAAAAATCACACGTATATATATTTTTTTCTATTTCTATATTATATGAATACATTTAAAATGGAAAAATATCGTTAAAATTTAATGAACGGTAATTTGTTTTATATTCAGCCATTCCACTTGGAAGCGCTAGCTGTTTCCTTACAAACATTAATTTTAAGTGGCGCAAAAAATGCAAACAAAAAATTGCAAATACTTCCTCTATTAGTGGAGGAATATTTGAGCAATGAATCTGTTCGTTTGCTTTCGGCTAATGTATCATAAAACCAATTATTTCCTTTATAATATCATTGTTTAATATTCTCTGCTGTTTGTTAAAAAAATAACTCGATAATGACTGTCAATAATTGATCGTAATTTTACCTGCACGCATGATCTTGGTTTTTCTTATTTACCATTCGTTTAAATTCTATCACAAAATCGACCGCTTTACACATTTAACGAGTAACTCGGAGAGAAGCTTTGCATTCACGATTAACTTAAATATCTCATAATTCCAAACCAGACAATTTAAATCTTAGCGGCAAATCTTTAATTCATTAAAAAGCCATTTCATATATCAGCGGAGAGAGGAGATTTATCGAAGAAAAAATTCTGCCTCTGAACTCCGAATTAAATTAAAATAAATTATCGGGAATCACACTTAATACCGAGTTAAAAAAGAATTATTTTACGCTCGGCCCGATTTTTTTCCACTCAGCTGATTAATCCATCACGATATTGGAGGAGCCTAGCAGCAGAGATCAAGGATCTTTTTTCTCTTTACCGTTTTACGTGGAATTCATTCTCTTTTAGTGCACCTCTCTCGAATAAGATTTTCCACATGGAGTGGCACAGAGGAAAAAATGGCGGCCATGCCGTGCAGAGGCAGTCCTGTTCCCACTCTCATTTTTATTTTTCCGAGAAAAACGGTCACTCTCTTTCTCCACTCCCCCTCCTCCACCCCCCTCTATCCACTCTCTCGGGGTTATTCGAAGCTCTGTTTTTTAAGACGATGAAACTGTATGGACCCATCGGAGGGACCGTTCTCTCAAAACCCTCCTACAATCATTTTTCCCTCTCTCTACCTATTCGTCACACCGTCCTTGTCATTCCCTCTTCTATTCTATTTCCTCCTTTCTTTCTCTCCCCTTCAATTTTTCCCACTCCAACTCCATTTCTCTTCCCCCTCACTAAGCACTTATGTGCGTAGTCACTCCCTCCCTCTTGTCTCTCCCACGCTAACGCTGAGATTCTCTTCCAGAAAGCTCCAGCTCCATGCTTCTCCCTCTCTACCTATTTCTCCCACCATTTTCCTCTCTTCTCTTTTCTTCCTCTATCTCCTTTATCCTTTCTCTCTTTCCCAGCCTTTCCCTATCTGTAAAACCCAAAAATTCTAACCCTTCTAACCAATACTCTCTCTATGACACTTCCTTCTTTTCACTCTCCCCGTTTCTTCCCCTTTCCCTTCCTCTCTCTATATCTCCCTCCATTTCCCTCTCTCTCCCTCTGTAAAACACCCCAAATTCTTAGCCTTTAAAACCAAAACTAGCACCCTTCCTCTCTCTTCCTTGATTCTCCTCTCTCCTTCCCTCTCTCACTTCACAGTCTCTCCCCTGCCATAAACCACCGAAATCTCACCCTTATAACCCAAACACTCTCTTCCTGCTACTCCCTTCATTCTTCTCATTCTCCCTCTACTTCCTTGTTTTTTCCTCTCGCTGCCTTTTCCTCTCTTCCCTTTCTTCCCCAACATACCCGCATTTCCACCCTTCTAACCGACACTCTTTCTCTCTCTCTTCCCACCTCGTCATCCTCGTCTTACCTCTCCATTTCGTCCTCGCTCTTTCACACCCTAATCCATAACCCACGCGCGTGGATCCCTTTAACCGCGAGGCGGCGCGACTGAGAACACTTCTAAGCGCGCCTTTGTTTTCTCGAGGATCAAGTTTCCGCCGCCAGGTGGAGGAGATAGGGGGAAATGGGAGAAAGAGAGACTCCGTCGACACCACTCTCTAGCGGAGAAATCCTATCGGATCCTCCCTCTCTCAGTGGAAGCTCTTGATGAATGATCCATGATAGGGTTTGATAGATCCCTCTGATTGGCCGCGGGACGGGAGGAATGAATGGGCGTTTGATTGATCGTTGATTGGGGGTTTGCGAGACGGTGGCGCTGGTTTAGGTTTTTTTGTCACGTCTGTTTGACGCGTCAAGGGGAGAAGTATTTTTGAATTGAGAGAAGATATAAGATTGTTTTTTTTCTACGGTCAAATTATAGCGCGATACGGCACCACAGTTAAAGTCGAGTCTTTCACTGTTACTTGCCTCATCAAGTCTGATCAATCAATTAGGAAATTCAAAGAGAATATCGCAGTTAACATGAATCACAGAGATGATGAATAAAACAGATACATTTCACGTGAGATGCAATGCAGTAACTGTCTTTAATACTCCTAGAATAAATAGACCTTGTCACCAAGTCTAAATATAAAATGAAAAATATAACTTTATGATATAGGTTGATGAAGGTATTCTTTGAAATATGAATTTCTTTCTTAGACTTATCCAAAATGTATCCTATTTACATGATAAAGCCTTTGAATTTGACAAATGCGCGTGAGGGAAAATACAAATGAAATCGAAAATTCAGCTAGCTCCAAGATCCAAAATTAAACAAAAATTATCAATTGGACTCCAATAATAAAGCAAGCTCGATAACTTTCTTTTAAATTAATTCAAAATTGGCTAAAATCAAATTATAACCAGCAAATATTTAACTAGGCTTTAAACATAATCGTAGAGTCTTTTATTGGTTAAACGTGCATTTGATGGATATGTGAGAAATAAAATAAGTAGGGCTCTTGATATATAGTCGAATGCGGTTTCATCAAATGTCCAAAAATCATTTACGTTGGACGTTTGTAAAACAATTACGTTTCTGAAATGTGCAATTTTCACGATTTAATATTGAACATTTTTATATAAACAACGGTTAAAGCGCATTAACGACAAATATTTACCGGCGAACGCAATTTTTAGCGGTAAAAGTAACGCTTTTTCTTTCCGATGCCGCTATTTATTTAAACAATCATTCAAAAAGTTGAAAATAAAAATTAATCATCGGAAGGGCGCTTGACTATCACTGAATCTAGAGCCGAGAAAGTTCTTGGTAAGCCACTCCTTTCGTCACGACGCCCTACTGTTTAAGTTTAAGAGTGAACCCGATGGAAACAGGCTTGCGTCGCTGTGGGAGAGCAAGAAAGCGTTATCGAGTGAAACCTACGAAGCGTTACGTGGAGAGAGAGAGAAAGAGAGAGAGAGAAATTTGATCTTGCGCCAGCAGAAGTCGGTCGCAATAAAGAAAGGGAGAGGAAGAGGATGGAGAAAATATACGAGGGAAAGGAAAGGAGACGGAGAGTGATGTGGGAGAGAATTGAAGAGAAAACGAGGGAGGATAGTTCGGTAAATTGAGAGGAGAAGAAAAAAGACGGGGATTGTATGGCAGAGACAGGATGGGGATGGTATAAGAACGGGAGGTAGAGAGAGAGTGGGAAAGGAAAAGAGAATGTGTGAGAGAGGTTAATAGGTAAGAGAGAGAAAGAGAATAAATAAATAATTCGAGGAAAAATGAATGGGGAACGGAAAGTGATTGAGAGAGGGAAAAATGGAAGGTGGGAGGGGGACCAAACAAAAGAAATGGGAGGAAGCGAGAAGTTGAAAGAAGACGTCAGTAGAACAGCGACAGACAAACAAAAACGTCTTTATAAGGACAAAATTGAGACTACATTGTACCTCCTCACATTTAATCCGTCCCAATATAATAATAAGAATTGTCTTAATGTTTAAATGTTAAAAATCATAAGTAGATAAAACAAAACACCCACGAAAATGTGCGAAAATTTGCAAAGTAAAGTTTGGTAAATGGGGGATTAGTATAGTGCAGAGAGTGGGCTGAAGTGGAGATTATTGGAGGAAGAAAGAGATATAGCGATGAATCGCATTTGAAATGGAATGGAAGAATCGTAGAAAAACAACCCGAGTTGAGTGGAATTATTACGAATATAACCATTGCAGAGGCGATCTAAATTTGAGGGCGTACGGGTCTTAAAGGCTGAAGAGCGGGAGGGAGGGAGGGAAGACTGTCAGAGAGAGAGAGAGAGAGAGGGTGGAACGGAGAAACTCAACAGATGGCGGTGATACGTGTCAGGAAAATTGAGCTCGCCACAAGTTTGTTGTTTTTATTTTGATGAGGCGTGGCGTGAATTTTACGACAGTCCTTTTCCAGCGAGGGGCAGAGATATGATAAGAAAGAGAGCCCGTAAGGAATTACTAGCGATGAAAATGATATAAACCAGCGACTTTAATGCATTTATACTAAAAAATTTCGCATTTTGCGGCTGGCGTTTATTTTAACGAGTTTATTTAATGTCCGGACCCTCCAACTAATTAGTCGTTCGAGGATTTAATATATGGACCAAAATTCTCAATTTTTAAGATGGGATTAATTTTTTGTAGGGTATGATTCATTTATATTATAAGTTTTAATTTTTTAATATAGTTTTGATGATGGTATAATTAACGATAAAAACGATTGCTGAAAATTTTTAAGGAATTATATTACTTCTAACCCAATATTGTAGTGTAAATCTGGAATTAAAGAAAGTATGATCATCCTCAGAGCTACTAAAATGTTTCCTTCAAATTTCGTTGATTGGCTTCGTGCATAACAGGTACCAAGGTAAATCCACTTCATTTTTATTTCGAATTATATTAAAAAACCTACCCGCAGCCACTTAAATAGATTATCAAAACCGAGATTTAGACCCGTTAACGAATTAATCCCATCCAGTCACCTGCAGCGAATACCGGGTCTCCGTAGCGTTTCGCAGTACAAAATAAAACAATATTTAGATAAACAAAACTTGGCATAAAGAATAACAAAGAAGAAATTTTTATCGTACCAGGAAGAGAAACTGTATCTAAGTAACGGCGAACGCGGCGTAATTAGAAAAAATATAAGAAAAACAAACTCTGACCCTTTTCATCTCTACAATGGATACACTAAACAGTGAAAAAATAATCCTCACGGTCTGCCAAGTACAGACATTAGAGAGAGAGAGAGAGAGATAGAGAAGAAATGTGAAAGAGAAAAAGAGAAAGGAATAAGATGTTCCGTCTCTGCCCTAGGAACGAGAACAAAGAAACAATCACTTGAATGGGATCGCAGGAAGTAGAAACGGGTTGGAAATGGCTATGGAAGGGACTGGAGTCTGGAGAAAGAAAGAGAGCAGGAGGAAAATAAAACTCGAAAGTACCCCAAAATATGGCGAACAGACGTTGAAAAAGATGGAATCCCGAGAGAGAGATACAGAGAGAGAGAGAGAATGAGGTTGAGAGGAAGATACATACGTATGTACGAACCAGTAGTTCACTTGTGTATTATTACTATTTTTTGGAAGAATTTTGCGTGAACGGAGAGTATTTTTTCGGGAAAAAGAGAACTTTTTCCTGAGTAAAGACAGTACGGAAGCACTGGGGAAGGAGAAAAAAAAGAAAGCTATCCCAAGGAGATGGTTAGGGGATGTAAGTCGAAAGTCTCCTACCTCACTCTCTCCGTCTCTTTATCTCTCTCTTTACTTTTCTTTCGCATTTTTTATCCTTCCAGTTCTTTTCACGGGGCAAGGGAGCTTGGAAAGGAACAGTGGTCCAGAGCGATACGGAACACGACATGGGAATCTTCTTTTTTTCCTACTCTCTTCTCCTTGCATTCCTTCTTCATATATACACGTACATATATATATTGTATGTATGTATGTCTGCGAGATAGAAAAGGAATGAGGTCTCGTCCATCTCTTACACCCGGACGGACCTTTCCTCTTTCGTAAATTGAAAGTCTGCAAGTTTCTTTTCTTTACCACGTTACCTCCGTTCCTTCATATTTTCTCCTGAACCCATCCAGATCGCGCTGCACAGTCTGCTTTGATATTCCTTTCGTAAATTCCCCTATTTAAAAGAAAACAGCTGCGTCGCGGGTGCGCCGTGTTCATGCGTTAGCGCGTGTGTGGGTGTGTTCTCATTTCCTCCAACAGATTTTCTTATTTTTTTAAATTCCTATAGTTGGCTCCAAGATTTGGGTGTTTTTTGAGATGGATACGCACGATACGAAGTGGTCTTTTTCAGGCGTTGAAAAACGAGCAAAAAGAGCTCACGCAAGCTCCCCTCTTCATACGAAATAGACGCGTTCCTAAAGAATTCGATGAATGTTGAAATTGCGCTTTAAAGTCACCGAATTTCTCACATACGACCACTCTTTCACTGGAGATTCGTTCCCACGGGAAGATGTTATGCGGAAAAATATGCAAGGAACGCGCCTATTGTTCCCATAAAATGATATTTTTATCTATTACTGCAGAAAATTATTCACTGGTAGCTAGAGTAATGAAAACTCGAGAATCAATATGCCGTAAAGCTATATCCGTTAGCTCCACAATATGCTTCAAGTGAATGAGAAAAAATAAGAAAAAAACTTTCATTTTAAGATGAAAAGACATGCGAGTTCAATATCGCAATACTGTCATTACATGAACATTGGTAAACCGCAACGATACGTTGCAATTCTCCTTATGAAATGCACGCCGGAAGAAACTAAATAGCATCTATCAAAATTGATTTCGTATGCCATATTTTTTATAATTTATGCGTTACGTAAAAGCACTGCGTATAAAGTGATTTCTATAGATAGGGAAACTCTTACAACAAGAAGTAAACTACCAAGAGAGAAGTAAGGAGAAAGTTATGAAAAAGTATGTTCGGCTTTAGATGTTGTATGGACTGTCCAGTAAGTAACAGAGAATATGGCTTACTTGCATGGAAGTTTTGTCTTCTTCTTTTCCTATTAAGTTATCTCACATTTTCCCTCGTTTTCTTTCTCTTCCTTTTCCTCACGCCTATCTCTCTTTTCTCTCTCATTCTCACTCCATTTTTCCGCTAATTTTTATCAATATTTCAACCTCTTCTACCCATTTTACACGATGCCGTGTACATCTTGCTATCCTTACGCGTAGACGCCAATCGTTGGAAGATTCTCTCGGTTCCCTTTCACGTGCGCTGCGTTGTCGATTTTCCTTTCTTCGCTGTCTTTTCATTGCCTTTCGCTCTACTTCCATTCCTCTCTTTTTATTCCTATATCAAACGCGCCTTCACCCGGTGGTCATACATTATGCATTTCCCTTCTGTCTCATCCTCCTTAACTTCCATTTACGTCCCCGCGGATCCTATCGTGCTTCTCTCGCTGCTTTTAATTCGCTCGCTCTCTCTCATTCTCTGCCTTCCACGAACTCTTCCTCTCCCTCATATCCGATTCGCCCTTCTTTTATCGACGTTTCTTCATATTTTACCTTCTGTCACGCCTATTTTCCAAATATTTTTTTACCTTATATTCGTTCTTCAGCTGTTTCTTCCACCAATCTCGGTGGAGATTTTCTCCATCTGGATTACCTCCAATTTTGGTTCGACCTATTCATATTTGTTCCATACAACACTCATTCATTCGCTACGCATTGTGTAAGTCTATCATTTATGCATATCTATATTCTCTTTTTTTCTCGTATCCTCCGACTAATCTCGCTCATCTCTCCTTCATATTTTTTCTTTGCATGCTTTTCCTCTTTCATCTCGGCCAAAATTTCTCTACCCTCCCCCCTTCCCTTCCATTCTACAAGTATCTCTATCTCCTTCCGCCTTGCCTTATATTTTTTCTTTCTGCACCTCTCTCTCTCCCTCTTTTTCCTCTCTCTCTCCTCTCAGCCCGAATCTTCCCCGGTGCCGTCAGCGGGCTGATAGACACTTGGCGAATTGAAAAGACAGCGCCACTGGGATTTAAGGGGAGAAAGAAGGAAACGTGCGAGATAGGGGAGGATGGGCTTATCTCGGAAGGCGGGCGGATTGAGATGGAGATAGTGTGTGTGTGTAAGTGAAGGGAGATGGAAGAGAAGTTGGAAGAGGATCGCATGCGTTTGTGTGGGTTCGTGTACATGTGTGTGTGCGCGCGTGCGGGCGGTTTGATCTGGATTGAAGGAAGCGGGCAAAGGAGACCGATGCTTGTATGTAAGAGTTCACCTGATAGGAAGGACGGATAGAGAGATATAGGAGAGTGAAGAGAGAGATAGGAGGGTAGGGAGAGAGAAGGGTAGCGAGATAGGAGAAGGGTGGAGAGAGATAGGAGGAGGATAGGGAGAGAGAAGGATAGATAGTGAGAAGGATAGAGAGGGTGAAGGGAGAGAGATGGGGAGGAGAGGAGGAAGGAAACCAATGGGACGTATGTAGAGAAAAAGAGGACCAGAATCTCGTAGATGGGAGCAGAAAGATATTTTTGGATATGCCTCCAGTTTTTTTTTCTCCGTCCGATTTAGTGTGAGAGCACGAGGATGTTTCGGAAAGATGTTATTTTTATATTAGTTCAAGAGCTCCGGTGAGGATCGCGGGAATGGGGTGACGGTTCTTGAGTGTTTTATTTCTTTCTTTCTCGGTAGGGGATGATTCGGATGAAAAAGTAGGAAGAGGTGAAGGATCGGTGGCACGAAATTCGTTTTCTGCCCTCTCGATTCTTTGCGGGGAAATCGTGAGAAGACATTTGCGTGGACCCTCGTTAAAAAAAGATTAATATTTTCCATTCGCATTTAGAGTAGCTTGTTTCCAGGAACAAATGAAACGTAACGCTTTTTTTTTATTCCTACCCGTTAATCCAAATGATGTTTTTCGAAACTGGTACATGAATCTACAAAGACTGTATGGCATTGAAATTAAGTGGGGTACAGTACTTTTAAGCTTGGCTCGCATGCTACGAAGATTCTAATTAAAGAAAGATTTTCCGCCGATTTGTTGTTCCTGCCACAAATAGTACGAATTGCATAAAACGATGCGCGCTGACATGTGTATCTCCATCGAGGGTGCTCCGCGGCATCAATTTCTGTCTTATCACAGAAACTTAATTATTCGTCCTTTGGAAAAGACCATTATTCAAAAACGCTTTTCTGCCAGTTGCAGCGTTTCTTACAATTTGAGTGTGGCAGTGAAAGAAGGTAAGAAAAAGGTGTAATATTAATCATTTAATAAATAACATCAAAGTTCGTATTAAAATGACAGATTCATAATGTAAAAAGTTGCAATAAATATAGTTTTCCATCTCTCTTCGCCTTTCTACATTTAACGGTATAAAATGAATTTTTTATTCTATCTGGCGACGAAATATCTTTCATATGGGAATATTTTAGTTAAAAAATAATTAATTCATAACTATTCCACATTTCAAAGTTTTCAGATTTTTTTCTTTCACGTTTGTATCTGCATATCTGCCAAATTTTAGATTCTCACCTATTTCTTCCTCGCCGGCATGACACATGCACGCAGCTGCACTACAAAATTAATATATATAATAATGTACACTGCATGCATCTACAAATGGCTGGCTTAAAATTGCTGAAAGATACATATACGAATTTTAAAATGTACTGCAGAATGTGGCAAATTTTGTTTCCGAGCACTTATGACTGGATAAAATCGTATATTTGTTATAGTAACTTTTGATTTAATCATGAACAGGAAATTTCGACCTTTTATTATTTATTACATAGCATAAAATGTTGCTATAAAAATTGTTTTTCAATCAATGATTACCTTCATATCCACTGTGGCACTAAGTGCATCTATACAATGATTGAAATTGCTAGCCATTGCTTATTTTGTTCATAAAATCAAAATTCTTACCTCATTGGTAACCATAGAAAAAAATTCTTTTAAAAGTATGAAACTCCAATCGCAAGATTTTTACTTGGGTAAAACTCAGTTATATAATGCTTTCGAATCCGTTAACTGCTGAAAGAAACAGGTGGCCGCGAGCATTTATTGTCACAGTCTAACGGCACATGCAATCATAGTTAAGGAATCGGCGACGAGATACGAGGCTTTAGACTTATGACCGACGCGATCAATCATCTGGCAACCTTTCGTCGTTAAGTAGGTTTGCGAAGGTTAGAATAAATCGTGGAAAGGGAACGAGCTCCTGGCGAAATTATACATTCTCCTTTTCTTTCCCTTCATCATCCAGAGGAATCGGCATGAGTTGAGAGCGCCTCGCGGCGTTGCAGTAGTCGTCGGCCTCCGCCTAATATTTATCCTCCAATACTCGAACCCTGAGATGGATAGCCTAGGTGCTCGGCAGCATTTGGCAACACTCATCCATCAACTTGCCATTCTACCGTCCAATTTTCGCCTTCCCTCTCTCTCTCTCTCTCTCTATCTCCATGCTATTCCCACCAAATATCATTTTCTTCTCTTTTCTCTACCTCCCTCCATGATTCCTCCCCCCCCCCAGTTTCTCTTCGCTCTCATCTATGTCTCTCTCTCTTTGTTTCTCTTACATCGTCAGCCTACTTAAGTACGCAGCACTTTCACTTGTCCGCGGAAAAACCTTTCTTTCACACGTCTCAAAAATATGGAGGGTCACTTTTTTGTAGCGTGGAGTCCTTCAATTTTCGTTCCGCCAGATATTTTATCCTTAAGACAACTCGTGATCCGTGTTTGGAGATATACTCTACCTCCCGAAACTACATTTGTTATCGCGTCATTCCGCAGCGACTTAAGAATTCGGGTCGCATTTCCTCGCGTTGGTCTACTTTCCTATTTCGCATGATGGACGATGCAAGCATGGGTTTACGCGTCCGCAGATCACGAGTCGACGGTGGCGTGATATAAAGACCAAGCACCGATATTTTCGTTCGTTTATCGTTAATCTGTCAACCGAATGTCTGAAATTGCCGCTGATTTTTGTATACATGAAAATAAAAATTAATCAAAAAGCCATTATACTGCTAAAAATCCTCTCGTTCTGAAAATCGAGTTTTCTCTAAGAAAATTTTTTCGTGAGCGGATAATCCGTTCTGATATGCTTTGTAATTAAACACACATTATTTTTTTTGTTCTAAAATGTATTATATCTGTACTCATCTGTGATCACTAAAACATAACGCGAGTACTTTTTTTTATTTGATTAATTCCTAATCATAAAAAGGCATCTTTCGACTCAACCATTCAGAAAATTAGTAATGGGCATATTAATAAAGAGCAGAAGGTTTTTGTGTAACGCAAGCAGTGAAATTTAACAACGCATTCACCACTGATATACATTTTAAACGAGGAATATAGGTAAACTTGAGAAGATTATTTTTGACCTACGATTCGGCAAGCGAGTGCATCAGTGGTAGCTGGGCTTTATAAATTATTGACAAGCACAAACAATTGCGTCGCGAGAGCATTTATTTTTTAAACGCTTACTCGTTTGGTTATGATTTATAGTCTATTTATAAAGTACTGAACTAAGGAAGAAAATTAACAATCACAGCGGCCCATGCCATTTAAAAGACAATAAGGCATAATTTTTCTTAATTAAAGGATTCGTGGTTGTCAAGCATAGCCCGATTAAATTACCAAGAGTCACGCGCCAATTAGGATTTTATTATATCATAGCGTGGATCAAGATAGTGCATGCGCCGTGTTGCCATGGAATTTTTTAGTGGAAAAGAATGTCGTGATATTTATTTTCTCCCTTTTGATAAGCATTAAAGAATTTCTTCCTTCAGAAAGATTTTCAATATATTGTAAATGATAATAAATAAATGTCTTTTTGGTGTTCACGTATTTTTTATATTTCATTTTGAATGCTTAAGGAAAAAATGTCAATTTTTTCTTAATTCACTTTACTTTTTACAACGAAATTCGCAACCCAACAATCGTTCCTTATCCTTTGATCCTTTGGGAGTTCCAAAAAAGATTTCTGAATGAACATGCAGGTTCATCCGGAATCTAAACCGATCAACCTTATTTATGTTGAGGTTTAAACGTCCTCTTACATACACCCCTCTCATCTCTCTCAAAGGGGCTTACTTCTACTGCGATGACGAATATTTGGTGTGCAGAGAAATCAGATCGCTCCGTAAAATGCACGATTTTCACGTAAATTCCTAATGGGAGTGAGCAAGATGGAGTCAAGTAGTCGGAAAAGGCTTGCTCCTAGGCAATCAGAGAAGCGAAATGTTTAATAACCGGCATTTTTCATGCTCACCCATGACTACGGGACGGAACGAAGCCTTTAATATAGGCCAAGTTTGAAGTCAGGGTGCAAGAGAGGACAGGAGAGGGATGATATGAACATAACTGGGGAGATGCCCGTTGAAATTCAACGGGAAAGTTTTTTGTGAAATAAAAAATTAACATAAATACACGTTGACTTTCTTTGGATGGCAAGAAAACAAACTTTCGTTCTTTTAGGCGTTCGTTATTTCAAGTCTCGAACTCCTACGATGATTCTAAGTACATAATTTTAACATGGGAATGATTAATGTTCTACATTCAAATGTATTCCTTCTCGTAAATAACGCAAAGAATGTTGTGCACATTGGTTGCTATGAAAATAATTTATCTCTCCTCTCTCTCTTACAAATTGTAAGAACATTCAAAGTACACTTTCATCCATAAGGATTAAAATAACCATAGGATTTCGAGGTTTAACAAAGTAATTGGTTGGAAAGGCAACATCCCGTTAAAATGCCAAGATTTCCACAAAATTCGTAAATTAAACGTTTAACATGAGAAATTTCGAACTGTAGGCGGAAAACGATGGACAGAATAAGAAACTTTGTGGTTTATTCTTTAAAATGGGCTAAATCTGAAGAACATAGGTTAATTATTTCTAATTTAGATCTCATATAAAATAAAAGTCTGTAAGTTGAAAAGACGATTTTTACGTGTTAAATGGGAAATAGAAATGTCTACCTTGGAGTCGAACCTAGGAGTTTTGTCGAGATTTATTAACGTCATCATCTTTAAATATGTAAATAAATAATTCCTGCCAAATATCAAAAATGTATCTAGTTTTACTATTGAGTTATTCGCCTTTTTATAGCGTGACAGAGGGAGCCACAAAGGAACAGAAGTAGTGCTTGTCATCCCGAGATCCCGCTTTCCCGGAATCCCGGGGGTAAAATGGTTTTCCCGTTTCCCGGGAAATCCATTCAATATCCCGAGAATTCCCGGTATATCATAAAGAGAATTTTACTATCTATCCTTTATAGTCCATGCTTTTCCTAAATAGACCATTAAGACCCTCTTTGTTTTCGAGTAGCTTAGTTTCACTTCTTATGCAATAACAAGGAAGAAATTTATATAGAGCACTCACAAATATATACAATATATACAGTGAAACTCGATTTTACGTCCTCCGATTTTACGTTTTCCTTGAATTTACGCATTTTTCTTTCGGTCCCGGTGTTTGGTAAGAACAATGATCAATTTTAACGGATTTCACGTTTTTACGCTTTCCTCAAATTTACGACAGGTATTTTACGTCCGAATAATATGTAAATGCCTCCGATTTTACGTTTATAGTATTCCCAATTACAGTTCAAGTGAATCGTTTTCCATATTCTCTAATTAAAAAAACTATGTTGGTGTATTTCATATTCAAAAATAATTTAGACAAAAATAAAAACGGCTGCAAACCACTGCGCTATAGGGTGTGAGTTGACATTGTATACAGAATGTCTCCCAAATAGAGCATATTTTGACAAACTGTTTGGGGTATCAAAGTTCAGTTTTTTCTCATGACTGCAGCTGGTCATTTCATAACCAAAATATGCATATCACTGGTCGATCGTAGTGTGAATACATTTTTTTCTTAAAAGTTACTATAAATAAATTACTAATAGGAAATAAGAATTGAAACACTGTTGTCGATATGAATTTGTATTTATGTGAGAAATGTGTGCTAATGGTATAGATCAGGGGTCGACAACCTTTATATTATCAAGTGCGCATCGAATTTTCTTAACTTCATCGCGAGCGCACCCTGAAATACATAATTTGCATATTGTATGAGTAGGCATAAAAAAGAAAAAAAAACATTTTATCTCACAGTTATCATGTTATTCAACCAAAAGGTCTTATACAGGGTGTCCCAGGAGGGAAGGTCAATATTCTGGGAGGTGATAGTATCGGTCATTCTAAGGAAAAAAGTTCGTATGGACAAGTGTCCTATTCCAAACAGTTTCAAAGATAGAGCTATTTGAATATACAGCGGAATATATGGCGGGGTGCAGGCTAAATTTAAAGCAAAATATAAAAATTCTAAATATGTCCATTGTGCCTATGCTTATGGCAGTTAGGCTCCACAAGTTCACTGAAGTTAATGCTCAATGTGGTAGATGTTTAGTCTGTAATTTACGTTCATTTACTGCAAGTCCGGTTTGGACCACGGGCTTTCACCACTATCACCTCTGTAGAATGTACAACACTGTTATTGATAACTTACAAATTTCGATAGCGCTGCTATGCTGAAGTTCACTGAAATTTTTACAAAACTTGAACCTTGTATGACTACCCGAACGACGCAATCAAAAAGAAATCCAATACGTTTTGGCCGTACTTCGTGGAAAGACATCGTAATGAAACAAAGTATCACTTAGTAAGTAAATAAATAACTCGTGGAAACTTAATAAGTGATACTTTGTTTCATTACAAATTATTTCAGTGTACAGACAAATACATTGTTGCAACCAAGTTCGCACAATTTTTTTTAGTGTGGTACTCCCACATACATACATTCCTAGCATAGCGTCGCGTGCGCATTGAATAGGGCTGACGGGCGACCCCTGGTATAGATGTTTCAATTCATATTTTATTTTACATACCGTGTGTATTGGTAGCTAGAGTTTTATAATCAATATGATAGACAAATTTCAGGTCAATAAATAAATGCTAATTTAAATTATTTTTTATTTTATTCGCGTAACCCATATTTGTAAATGATTTTATCAAATTCCTTCGAACTTCTCAGGGTCCCGGGATCGATTAAAAACCGAGACACACAAGCACTATTTAAACATCAATATGTAAGCGTTTTGTGTGATATGAGGTTCAAATAAATACAATGGAGTAATTTTCTACTGAAACATTAAATAACCAGAAATAATAGATAAAAAATCCTAAGCTAGAGTAAAATTACTTAATAAGATTCACCTAAATAAAAAAGAAACTTTTAAATTTCCACTAACAATTGTTAGTGGAAATTGACAAGTGCCATACAAATACGTGTTATCAATTTAATTTTTCGTTTGAATTTATTTGTAATATATTATAAGGCTAAATTATTAAAATTGGAGAAAACAAAGAGTAACATATCCGCGGTGACTTTCAAGCTATTAATAAAGTCAATATAAGAATTGTTTATCTTAATTTAATTTTTATTAAATGGAAAGTAGGCATTATAAGTTCAGTTTGGAACATCTTGTTATTTTATTCTTCCTTTTTATAATTTTAAAAAGGTTTTATATCTACCCCGGGTCATAAACAAGCAATCAGCACCCTCATTTTTCCTTTCTTTTTAAATGATTTTTAAATTGTTTATTGGAATCCCAGGAAATTCCCGGGATTTATAATTTTGAATCCAAAATCCCGGGATTGTGAAAGAACCGGGAAATGACAAGCACTATACAGAAATAGACTTTTATAGATTTTATACTGGACCGGAGTCTTGCAGAGTAAATGGACTTGCTGCAGCCGCCAGGAGACATTCTGTGTGTGTGTGTCTATACTATATTGACGCTTCTTACATATGGTATGTCATTAACTTATATATACACACACACACACACATATATATATATATATATATATATATATATATATATATATATATATATATATATATATATATATATATATATAGCTCTATAACATACTCCCACACTCTTTCTTTCTCTCTCTCAACGCACGTAATAAAGATGGTGTTGTTAGCGGTATAGTTCTTTTTCGCACCTCTATTCTAATTAAGAACACTAGCGAAGACTACTCTGTTTTAATTTCATTTTTATCGGTTCCTACGAAATATTTATCAACATTTAACACAACAATAATTTTGATGCATAAATTGGTCTTCATAACTTCAAATAGGTTCCGTAAATTAGTAATCTCTGTTTTATATACTATACACCTCTCTTTGCGCGAACACGTTTTAAGCAGATTCGTTATAGCGTGAGGCAGGCCAGCACCTAACAGGTGTTAAGAAAAACAAAGGCTGCCGTCTATTGAGGCGGCCTAACCATAAATGTATTAGAAATTCTTACAGGCTAGTAGATGTTAGTAATATCTTATATGGATCCCCACTTAGGGTCAGGTTCTGACACTATAAAAGAAACCCTGAGGACGGCACATCCTTTTTATCTCTCGACCGACGGCCATTTTGATGTTATTATTTTTCACGAAAGGGGATTTTTCAAATAAGACTTCCTCGCTGATTTATTTGAGATTTCATTCATACAGGAAATATTTACATTTTTGCCAGAATGTAAGGAAGTTTTTAGTTTTCTATATCATTTGAAAATTAATGACGAAGATAAGTCACTGAAAAATATAAAGATTTACCTCTGGCGTTGATGAATGGAAGCCGACAAGAAGCTAATTTTTCAGGTTATCGGCGTATTTTTATTAATATTACCCTATAGTTTTCCCGTTCATGGAACCTATCCGCTTTGATATATAGACCCCGTTTTGCGCGAATTTCGTTTAGCGCGAAGTTTTCAGGAACTTATTTGTCGCGTAAAGCGAGGTATTGCTGTATATTATTGGAAGTGGCGTACGTCGTTGGGGGTGAGAGTCAGAGATGCGTAAACAGTCAGTCAAGGAGGCCTTACACAGGTAGTGGAGGTGCCCACGAGAGGAAAAATTATTTTAGACGTTTTCTTGATTAGAACCAGCGATTTGGTAGCAAGTACGGAGGTTTTCGAGAGCACCAGTGACCATAAAGGTGTAATTATGGACATTCAATGGGAAATCCATATAAAATGCGAGGTGGGTAAATGTGATAGATTATATCACAAAGCGGATGTCATGGCTTTTAGAGAATATCTACATAGAGAATTTCCAGAATGGGCGAGCAAGAGGGACAGTGTAGAGCGAATAATTAATAATTATTTTTAAAACCTTTCTATCGGATGCTATTGGAAAATTCGTTCCCAAGAAGTCATTAGGCAGTAATCCTGACCCGGAATATTATAATATTGCTATTAGGAAACTAAAGAAAACGGCACGGAGACTTCATCATAAGAGGTACAGAGGAACACCGCGTTTGGAAAAATATAAGGCTAACTGTAGAGACCTACTGAAAGAAAAGAAAGATAAGTTTTTAGAAAACTATAAAAAATAATGTTTGGGGAAATCTTCATAAATATATACGAAGAAGACGTAAAGGCCGGGATGAGTTAGATAATGTAAATTTGGATTTAAATAGTATAATACTCAAAGACGATATAGCAAAAGCAGAAGCCTTTAACGTTTGGTTTACGAATCATTTTAATAATGACGAGAGTGATAGCAACGAGCTTTCGATAGCAAACAATGAGTTTTAATATATAAAAATGAGAGACAGCGATATTTTAAAGAGCAT
The DNA here is from genome assembly GCA_028673005.1 of Tanypteryx hageni. Lineage (NCBI taxonomy): Eukaryota > Metazoa > Arthropoda > Insecta > Odonata > Petaluridae > Tanypteryx > Tanypteryx hageni. The sequence continues at coordinate 48,991,131 of CM054116.1, forward strand.
ACATAGCATTAGGAAGCATACATCTTGTGGTCCAGACGGAATTGTGAGAGAAATGCTGAAGTTGGGAGGAGGAGCTATCGCACCGTATTTGCAAATATTATTCACAGTATCATTGAATAATGGGGAAACACCGAAAGAGTGGAAGAGCGCAATTGTAGTCCCTATATATAAATTCAAATTTGAATAATTACCGCCCGATAAGTTTAACAAGTGTAGTTTGTAAGCAAATGGAGCATTTACTGGCTTATTATATTAGAGAATTTTGGAAGGCGAAGAACTGGCCAAGTACAGCACGATTTTCACAGAGAATATTCGTGTGACAGCCAGACGACCGCGGAGACGTTAGATAAGGGGAAAGAGATAGATCTAGATCTAGATCATAGATTTTTCCAAGGCCTTTGACAGAGTTAGCCATAGGTTACTAATGCATAAAATATCTAGAATGGGAATGGACAAAAGAGTGGTTAGATGGATTGGGGTATTTTTATCGAAACGTAAACAAAAGGTCAGAGTAGGCGGTGAACTCTCGAATGGCGCGGATATTGTTTCGGACGTCTTTTAGGGAAGTGTCCTAGGAGCGTTGTTGTTTCTGATATTCATAAGCGACTCTTTGAGGTGTAACGTTAGGTTATTTGCGGATGATTGTTTAATTTATAGAATAATCGAGAACATTGAAGTATGCGGTACACTACAAACTGTTTTAGACGAACTTTTACGCCGAAGCATACGAAGCACTGCAGTTTATAATTAGGGTCTTAGGTAATGGCTTATAAATCGTTAGTTAGGCCTATTCTGGAATATGCTGCAATGGTGAGGGATCCACACTTAGTAGGTCAGATAAAACAGCTTGAGATGGTGCAGAGAACTACAGCGCGCTATGTCTAAGGGGATTTCAGAAGAACCGAAAGTGTAACAGGTATGTTAATAAAACTAGAGTGGGATTTTTTCGAACATTAATAAACATAGCTAGGCTAGAGAGACTTTTTAATGCATACACGGAAAATCCGGGGTGAGCAGATATTAGTAATAGGATTAAGAAACCTTCATACTATGGACGTAGGGACCATAAACACAAGATTGACCCTCCTCCACAAAAATCAAATTGGGGCAAATTTTGGTTTCTTAATGGAGGGATTGAACATTGAAATGCCTTACCTGCAGAGGTCTTCAAGCCATTTCTTTCCCGCGTAGGATTCTTTAAGGCGAAAGTTAAATAGCATAAATGGACTAGTTGTTAAAAATGTACAATAATTATGGGTATCTTTAATGACGAATTATTGAGTGATGTGTGACGTTTCCATTTAGTCTACCATTTTCATATATGGAAAATCCCCTCGGTTTTTCAGTTTTTATTTCAGATCGTAATTTTTATTAGTTCCCTTTTTTATGCATCTTAACTGTCTGTCCATTTATCATATCATATCATGATTCAGTATTATACATACCACAAATATCAAATGACTGCAGTAGTTATGAATGATAATGCAGCTGCCGTTGTTTTATTATATTTAAATCTGTTGCAGAAGAATATTGCATGCAACAAATGTTTGAATTCATAGCAAAGCTGTTGTGACGAGAGTTCTCTGATTTGATGTTTGTATGGAGTTGTATGTAATTTATGGAAATTGTATCAAATAACCAAGTTATATTTTTAAGATAAATTATGTATTTTAAGGGTTGGCTCAGGAAATTGCAACGTGCCTAGTGGTAGCCGGTTTAAAATCCAAAAGATTTTTGCAAGTGGTGATAGATCTTGGTAGTATATTTCATACCCTAGTAAAAATCTCTAACCTAACTTAACTGTATATGTAAATAGGATTCAGTTAATAAAAAACTGATAAATAACGTTGTTATCAATTACAAAAGCAATTATTTTTTTTTTAATTTTTATTCATCAAAATTTAAATATAGGCACTTAAAATAAAAATGGAAATTACTATTTTCCAATAACTATAACACGGTTAGGAAAAACCAGATGCGCCTTTCGATTTCCAGACGTCATCAGTGGTATTCAGAAGATCCAACTATTTTTAGTTTTTATTTTTTCTTTTCTGAATGTGTTTTAAGGCATTAGGCAGGTTCGATAATTCTGTATTAAATAAATAAAGGTTGATAAACGAGAATTTTACAAAACCCATAAAAATTCTGATTTATCAGTTTGATCTTAGCCATTAGACGAGACGAGACGATTCTTTGGATTATGAGTTGTTTAAAATTTTGGACTTACCCCCTTCTCTGCAGTAAACAGCAAACGTTTGTTTTAAGTGACATATATTTGGTTTGAAAATACCTTAGCCATTGGATATGGCAACACGGAAATGTAATTCGGTGCCAGCTTTTCACTGGATTCTCTCCTAGCTCCCTGAATTTCCCAGAGAATAGTTTTCGAATAGTATGCTTAATCGTAGATACAGCGATACGCGGATTTACGGTCGAAGAGCGGGACTTCTTCTTAACAAGGTCGTCGTTGTCGACATCGAAAGCCTTCTCCGCCAGTTTGGAAGACAAAATTGAAGGAGGAGGATAGATAGAGGGAGAGAGAAAGAGAGAAAGATGAAGAAAATAGAGACAAATCGAGAGAAAAGGTTGCCGTGCGAGCAGATGAGACAAATTTTAGATTATGGATGCGCAAGGAAGGGCATTACGCGTGGATTAGGGGGTGAGAAGGTTGCAGGAGAAAGGACGTCTTCGAGCAGGAATCAGTGACTCGTGATGTAGCGCAAAGGTGCAATGAGTCCGTTCAAAGTTTAAGTGCTGACGATTTGGCCCGTCACACAGAGGACCGCTCCATCCCTACTCCCTCATCTCCCCCTCCCCCTTTCCCCCAAACTCACATCCTCCAATTTGTCTCCAAAGACGTCTACGACCGCCTAAGGCAACCGCACAGGCACTCCCCGGGATAACGAGATCAAGATGGCGGCGGGGAGGTCACGTGGAGAACCATTTCCGGTGCGGAATGGCTTTGTCAACTAAGGGGATCTTCTCCTCCTCATTCCCCTCTAGGCTTCCTCTTGCTTCCTTACTTCCTCGCAATTTTCTCTACTTGAAACCCTTCAAAGACTCTCTTGCCTTCCTGTCTTCAACCTTAACTCCATTTCTCTCTCAACCCACCAGCCCACATTCTAACCGCTTTCTCCACCCTTAAACTAACTCCGCTCCCCCCTTACTCTAACCCTCTCCTGTTAATCCCCGAGCTCTGCAGTAACTGAAGACTAGTTTTGGCAGTGATGTAAAGCGAGAGAGAGCAGAGAGATGCAAGAGGAAAGATGGAAGAATAGGAAGATGCGACGATTTCACGCCGAAGAAACATTTGACAAGCGTTTCCGTTGATGTTTTTTCCGCGCCGTAATATGCCATTTGCGCGAGAAACGAGAAGCTTCAAATCGTTCTCCTCCTCAACCTCAGAGGTTGACTTGCGTGCGGTGCATTCACCGCGGGAAATGTTTATTGAGTAGATTGTAGTTGAATAGGATGGCATGGAAAAGGGAATGTATTGTTCTTATCCTCCCCTCTCCCCATTCCTCTCTCTCTCCCACTTCCTTCCGAACTGCTCCTTTGTGGTGTTGACGCCACTCGCTTACAGTGGGCCGTAACTAGGTTTAATTCGTTTACGGCGGTTTTGTTATCGTTCCGAACCTGAAGATCAGGTAGTCGAAATGTGTTCCTGGATGCTCGTTCCTCGCCAATTAAAACGAGCTTCGGGTGATTCCGGAATGCCGGCTAAATTGAATTAATTCCATAGTACGATGGTAGTACGCTCCTTGGGCGTAGGAGTTTTTTAGGTATAACTGGGGCGGATGGATTTGCTACGGCAGTTACATTAAGTTTCCACTTTTAATTCGGAGCAAATAGAGACTAAAAGTACTTAATGCTCATGTGAGAACATAAAATTGTCAATGCTTTCAAGATGTGAGAAAAATGACACGCAATCTTCGTGATAATAATGATAAATCATTGTTAGAAGGAGTAGTCAAAAAATAATTCCATTTTATTATTCTATTTTATTTCAACTATGGGACAATTGATTTTATCTTTGAAAGCATGTAATTCATCTATTTTATAATATAATAGACATCACAATATAACGTAAAATCAATGCTTAACGCAAAAATATCGTCTTACATGCTTTATTTCAATACAATTTCGCTTAAATATTTCCATCAATAACCGCAATTCTTTACCATGAAACTATTAACAATATAATTGTGTCCATTTTGTTTATGAAGCTACTCTATTCTCTGAGTGTATTATTCGACGATCATTTTAACATTTGGTGTTTTATAATTTTTAACAGCAACTGATATCTAATTAAACAAAATATTGTCAAAAATTTTTGGAAAAACGATTAAATTAGTTGTTAACATTTTTCGACAATTTTCTAACCTTGAATGTACTCTTAAACTATCCTAATTTTGTGTCTATAGTGAAACGAGAAAAATACATATGATACTACATAATTTTATTTCAATCTCAAAGCAACACATATTAATCAGCAAGAATCTTCAGGAACCGGTGTGCATAATCAACTCAAACATTTTATATAACGATACACTGAAATACCATCTCCGAAGCTACACAATATTCGATATTAATGCTACGGAGCCAGGTAACATAAAATACGTAGTTCTAAATTAGAATAAGTTTTTCAGTTTCCATCCGTGATCCACGAATACTTTCATTACATTTTTAATTCGTTAGTGGTGAAAAAAGTACTAAATATTTGACAACAGCTGCGCTTTGGTAAATATTTAAGTTCACGTCTCTCAAACTTTGTTCCGACATTTATAATTTTTTCTACGACCACTATTTTTTCGTTTGCCTTACAAAGATACAGTCGCAAAACTCGGAGCAATAAACGTCACGGAGTGCACGAACAAACGACGAAAAAGTTTCGAACTGCAACCTTTTTAAAATGCCATTCCATTTTCTATTTACGCTCGCCCGCCGATCTCTCATATTTCTCTCCACTCTGCGCCGGAGAAATTTCCGATCAATTTCACTTTCGAATTCCCCTTGTTTTATTTATTAACCTCCTTGCTCTTTCTATTCGGGTTAACTCCCGTTCTGCTACCCCATCCTCGCGAACCAATCAAACAAACACGGGGGAATTTCCCAAACTTTAGCGAATTGGGAAGTGAACAGTTAAAAGGAAGGAAAGTAGAGAAAGGGGTTTAGAGGTTTGGGATCAGGTGGGAAGGGAAGAGAGAACGCTCTCGGGTAACACCTAACCATCCCCCCCCCCAACCACACCCACGCTCCGCCCGGACGTTTCCGAATCCGTAAAAAAGAAGAGGACGCTGTCCCACTTTTAAAGCACTCGCCCACTTTTCCTGCCATAATCCTCACCCCACAAACCGACTACGAGCAACGCTTCCCCCACCTTCTCCTCCCAGTTCGACTTCCCTCCTTCCTTAGTACACCCTTTTACCCTCATTTGAATTTACTGCCACCCAGAACATCCGCGCTAAAGGCCATGCTACCACTATCCCCACCCTTCCCCTGACCACGCCCGATCTCCTCCCACCTCTTCCGGAAGGGAAAGGAGACGAGACTGAGGTGGAGGGAGAGGAGTTGAAGAGGGCGCGGCGACTTCGGAAGAGGCAAAGATTCATAGGAAAAAGGGAGGATCTAGAGAGAGAGAGACAGAGGCCACCTCCGAGAACGGAGACAGTGAAACGGAGGGATGACGGAAGTTTGAGAAGATTCCGAGGCGAATCTCATCGGATAGTGGATAGCAGGGGAGAGAGGTAGGAAGGGAGAGAAGCGGAGGGAGAGAAGCGGAGGGAGAAAAGCGGAGGGAGAGAAGCGGAGGGAGAAAAGCGGAGGGAGAGAGGGACAATGTTAAGAGGGGAAGAAGACGGCGGAGGAAACGGTTCGGCAGAGCGGTAATCGGCCAAACGGGAAGGAGATCTATCCGGTAATGGGTCGAGGAAACGGAGGAATCGCGGTGAACGGAGATGGATGGATGGAAAGGGAGGGAGAGAAAGTTTTTTCAACTCGGATAATTAACGAGGAGGATTGTTTCGGAGAATTTTGATCGTTAAGCGAGTGTTCTGAGTGAGGGACGGTGTGCGCCGGGATGTGATAGGTACTAATTGAGTTTTTCCTTGCGATAAATGGCGACTTCTTTGATGGCGGGTGAATCGATGATCAAATTAAGCATGCCGTGAATTTGACTGCATAGGTAAACATCTATATGTTGTTGCAAGTAACGCACAGACCCTTTCCTTATATTATTAATAAATTAAATGTATCGCCCGTAGATTATTAATTATATTTTAATAAGTCGCAATGAAATTCTATAACATATGACATTTAAAAAATATTTCTTAAATATACATCAAATATAGCTATTGAAGAATCTTAACTTTTCAATTCGAATATTGCTATAAGGTGAGCTTGATAATTATTCCTAGAACTATAGCAATATTCTTTCCATAAATCGCTATGAAATGAATACGCCGAAACTACGCGTAAGCTTAATTTATATAATTAAATTATTAAAAATAACCGTCAGATATCTCCTTACATCAACTAGACGTTTTATCACTGTGATATGATATGCAACAAATTTAATAATTTGTGGGAAAAATAAGAATTATAAAACAAAATAAGTTAAAACATGACAATTGTTATCTGCATTGTTACTTTGTACACAGGAATTTCTGGTCAGTATCCCAATAACGGAATACTTTAAAAAAGTTTCGGCACATTTTTCCCCCCAACCTTTCAAAGCTCCATCCCTCCGAAACAGCCGCAAAGATACCTGAATATCAATCACATCCTTTTCTCCCTCAGATGATAGCGGAAAAGAGCAACAAAACAGCGGCAACAAAAGTACGAACTTTTTAAATCCGCCACCTTGTCCTCCATTTTTCAACCCGACGCCCACGTGTGATCCTACACCTCCCACATTCCCCAAGTCCCTGATTTCTTCCTTCCCTTCCAACCCCTCTAGGGTAAAGGGTCAGCATTCTGAACCTCCTCCTTCCTCCTCCCTTTCTCGACATCTCCCTCCTCCTCCGATCCTTTTTCGCTTTCCCCGTGCGCGCACACGAATCGAGATGGAGGAGCGCGTCACGGCGAAGGGGAAGTATTCTTTTCCCTGCCTCTCCCGTTTCCAAGCTACAATCAGGCCAGTGGAGGAAGAGGAAGACCCTGATGCGATGGAGGGGGCTGGGATAGGAGCAAGATGCTGAGGGAGGTAAAGAGGATGTAGGAACCGGACAGGTCCGAGACACCGAGGTTTGCTCCGGAGAGGATGCATTGCCGTCTCGTGTCCAACCTGCTGCCCTCGTTTCCAGCCTCCCAGTTCCAAACGTTCCCTCTCCTTGTTTTTTTGCGTCTTCCAAGAGAGAAATCCATGGCTGTCTAACTCAAAAAAAGACCACCAACTTCACATCCTTCTTCCGGCGGATTGGAGAGAAAAGAGGCCCATTAATCTAACATTCTTTACTGTGGATTTCTCGTTTCAATAGCATTTATATGTGATTAATGCTTACAAAATGATTCATTGACAAACGGAAACATTTTATTGTGAGCCGTAAGGAAATTCTCCTCTAAATCAATTAAGTTGATCATGTTCACTTATTACGTATACCTCCACATGAATTTTAAGAGAAATGACGAATGCTACTGAATCGTCGTAGTTAAATATTATAGGAAAGGGAATATTTTTGTGTGTTTTATTTAATACGATGGAGGTATTGTCATATGCAAGATATGTTACGAACATCTTCATTAGAAATAACGTTTTCACTGTTAAATAAAAAAAGAATTCAATATTCAGCCACTTTGTTTACTGGAAATGTTTGGGTATTTCGAAAATACCAGCGTGAGATGTCGTTTATCGATTGTAGGACGAAGCGTTATAGAGGCTCATTCTTTTCGAGAACAATACGAGACCATAACAGGAAAAACAAATCTACGAGTAATAACTGTTAGGCCTCGGTGCATTGTACCCCCTGCCAGCCACCAGTTTGGTGAATTGCAGGGTGACATGTAGATGTAGATTATAGCCTGGCATGAGTAATCATTCTATTAAACTTTGAATTTAATATAAGTAGCTGATGAGTTAATCGGATAAAAGTGATGATGATTAGTGTTATTTTTAGATCACTATTAAATTTTAAATTATGTACTTCTCTATTTCGGTTGCGACTGAATGAACTTTTAAATCTTAAAATGAATTATTCCTAGCATTCTCACCGTCTCGCCCTTTTCTACTACAGAATTGAATACAACTGCGCGATCCTAGACTATTCCTTATTTCCAGGTTCGTTTAAGAAACCTCTCTTATCTGTTAATTTGGACAAGAATTACAACTGCCCAAGAATGTTCCTCGCTCTCCCCTGGTGCCTAATTTCTTCACTTCACCCACGTTCTCAGATCACACATTTTGCTTCTTATCAGGACCGTCCCTGGAGAGGTGCGGGGCAAATCAGCTCATGCGGTTCCATTCAATGCGTGGGACCTGGAACGACCGCCACGATTCGCCTTACAATAGGGAGAGCCAAGCTTCTTAATGAGAAAATGGGTGGAAACAAGAAGCAAGGGCAAGGTGGAGAGGGCGAGGACGCTAACCAAAGCCGCCGTAAGGTATGGACTGTCTGAGCGTAAGATATCCGAAGGAGGTTAGTGCGAGTAAGTGAAAAGGGAGATAAGGACATCAAAAGCAAACTTAACGTGGCACGAGTATGAAGTGACCTTTGCCCTCGGAATACTTGCTGTTTCGATCATTTCTCTTACTAAGGTCACCCATATGCGTCTCTTACTTTCACTGACGGATCTTTTACTGCTTTCCCAACTACAAATTCCCCTTGTTTCCTCTTGTTATTCCGCTTCCTTTTTCGCCACATTTCTACTCTTCTTCACAAACATTCTCTTTTCCTTCTTCCTTTTTTAACTTTCCCTCATCTCAGCTCCACTCTCCCGTTCTCTCCATCCAATTCTCTAGATCTTCCCAATTCCCTCGAGGCGAGGTGGATAACGTGGGACCGAGGAGTCTCTTTGCTTCCCTTCACCCTCTCCTTTCTAATACGCAGGGACTTGCCTCTGTCTCATATTATATATTCCTTTACCTCTGAGCCGCATACAGCCCATGTATTTAAAGCCAAAAGTGTTTTTGGGACATTTGATGCGTAGAATAGCTCTAACAACTTCATGGTTACATTTATGCGGGGATTATCATTCCTCGTGGTGCACAATCTAGTCCAGTGGTGCGTAAACACTCATTTCATCACTGAAAACGGTGGCGCATCCCATTCTAATTGAATATTACCTCGTTTGTGCTATTTGTAATAAATTCCTATAAATATCAGAATTGTAAAAGCGTAAAATTCGACATTCTCTGATAAAGATAAACCAGTCACCAGATCGATCTCGGTCGAGACAACTTGCTGTGAATTGAGTTTCACGTTGACAGAAGAACCGATCGCGCCCCCCGTCAAATCTTTCGCGCGCCCTCCAGTTTGCGCACCTCTGATCTAGTCAGTTGTTATTTTTTAAAAACTTCTAGAATGGAAACTACGCGATTTTTATCGTGAATACGAATAGTTTTCATACATCCCCTATCTCTATGTCCCAATGTACCATTTCGAAAGACATGCTCTGCGCAGCTTTGAAAATATCCGCGAGGCTCGTGCCCCGGATTCCTTTCATATTACGTCGAGTCTTCACTTTTGAACGACATATAAGAAAGCTGTTCCTCTGTCCGAAGCGAAGCCGAATGATGGTGGCATGATGGCGCTAGGCTGCTGGCCTATCAGGACATTTCTCCAACTGGATGAGGCGACACACGGGGAAGGGTAGAGGGGGTGGAGAGGGGGGAAGGAGAGAGGGAAGGAAGAGGAAAATGGGCGGAGTGGGCGGATGTAGCCAATGCGGCTAAGGAAATATAAGCATCCTTCTCTCATAGCCTTTCTAAAGAGGATCACTCTGAGTAATGCGTAAGAAGCATGTAAGAAAGAGCAGAATTTTTGGGCGTAGGAGGATTGTCATTGTCATCGGAATCTCGGTCTGTGTAGGAGTTTCACTCAAGATAATTCTTTTAATTTTTACCAAGTACGGCGGAACCGAATTTCCTCGTTAGAGGTTGTCAGAAAAAAAAATTTGTGATGCGAAATTTTTATGCTTTTGTCATGAATTAGGAAAAGCATTTAGAGTGCTTTCGACCTCAATGAACTTTTTTCATCTGTGTCATCCTGGATGTGACATTATCTAGGTAAACCATTTTTTGTTAATTCTGCTAGAAAATATTCTAGCGCGTGAGTGTATCACACCTTTAACTTACAACAATTTCACAGATTAAATATCAACAGTAATAACTCTTCACAAGTTGAAGGTTAGGTGGGAAGATTTTGCACTCAAGAGATTTAGAGCAAATACTACGTCCATTTTTTTTCAAAGCACATGCTGAAAATTGTGTGCATCAAAGCACAAGAAAAATTACAAATTATGCTTCAAAATTCAGTTGATAAAAAATAGCTATTATGTACAGATTTTTGAAACTAAAATAAACCAAATTTTACAAACCTGCTACAAGGAAAATAACAGAACGATTATAAATGAAAAAGCTGAAGAATTTTTAAGTAGAAAAAACGCACGGGCAGAGATGATAAATTTTTATCATTGATATTTTTATATTTCTCACTTTATAAATAAAATACTAAATATCTCACACGTAAGCCCTAAGCCAATAAATTATAAAATGGATTATACATTATTATTATGCATTCTTTACACTATTAATCTACAAATGTTATATCATTCTGACTCGATTTTAACCAAGTCCGCTATATTTATTGTAATAAGCAAGGGACATTTTGTCGTATCAATCTTAGACTCCCCCAGCACCTATACTAAGTGCTGTTCCTATACTAATGCCTCTATACACAAAAAATCCATCTGAAATGGACACTCCCAACTTCTTCTGCTAAGAAGAGATGGCCGCAAACACTTAAGAGCCATCTCTGATGAAGTGTTGATCCTGAGACTGACCAAAGAAGCGGTCATCGTATGTTTACTGAAGAAAGAAGTGAACGTCTCATAAGAAGACGGTGAGGAGATGATTCGTTCCACTAGAAAGCTTAATAAAAACAGAAAGAGTCCTTACTTTGCTTAGCTATCATCATTAATTGAGTCCCGATATAAATAACATGAAAGCCATTTTCATTTTGTTGCTCTACATGTACTATTAACTTACCATGATCAACTTCCTTATTGTCGTTATACGAAGGTTCTCCTACTCAATGCTCTTTCCAGTTCTTTATGGAGATAAGGTCAACACACATGAATATGTTCACGCTATATTAAAAAATCGATTTCATCGAATTTAAGCTACATAAAGTATAACCAACGCTCACTTTCTCTTCTCCTATTTTCATATACATATATTGTAATCAATCAGTACTTAATAAATACTTGAAGAAAGAAATTAATACTGTCGTGTTATTATACAACAATTATATTTGCCAAAAATAAGGTTAACGTAACTCGTTGGATTTTTGTTGATCGCCTACGTTGTCACAAATACTTAATAATACATCGAATGCATTTAATAAAATAAATTTATCGATTTATAAGATAAATAAATACAGTGACTTTGCTTTTGAAATTTCTTTTTCATTATTTTTAAGCAGACTTTCTATTCTTGGGCAGAGAATTGATTTGGTGAAGTGAACTAAAAGTGACACGGTGGAAATACTGCAAGATAAAATGTTTGCTAGGCCAAAACAAAACGATAAAAACGAAAATTGAGCACTACATGAGTTAATATATCCACACCGTTTTTCCATTTCAATTACTCTAGAAGAATTGTAGTTTAATATTGGAAATTTGTACAGTGACGATTCTTTTACATTGTTGATTTACACGAATCAAAACTAAAGTACTTGAAAAAATTTCTATGTAAATCGCGTTATTTACGCAGTTCATATATTCCTTTGTCCATCAATTGTGAATTACACCAACTAATGTGACTCAAGCATTATAAAATATAAAACTACAGCTTTGCTATTATGCTAGGAAATATTGTTTGCGTCAACGTTAGTTCTCAATCGAAATGTAAGGAAACTCTCTTGAACATCTTTAAGTGAAATATTCAGCGATTCAACTGATCTGTCTGATGTCTTTGAAAATAATATATCCAGTACAAAGACGATCTTTGACGGTAGTTTTGATCGATATATAAAACGTATCTATCATAAAGCACTTCGGATAACCTATTTACGCGAATAATTCCCTATAAAATACAAATCGAGATAATAGACGCATTCTATCATATAGCAGCATTTGAGAATAAGGGCCGCAGGAGTTTTTGTTTTCTTAGCCGCCGGACATCGACAATAAGCTTAAAAAATTTTCGCGTGAATTTAAAAAACAAAAACAAATTAATAGCGCTCGTTCTCGACACGGCGCAATATTCGCCCGCCGGCAAGGGATCCGACAAGGAATGTCGAGTCTGCGATGAGAAATGAATGAAGTGGGAGATCACATTGGTTTTGTGTCAATGCCTTGAGGGAAGGAGAGAAAGAGAGAGAAGGATGAGAGAAAGATAGATAGGTGAGAGAGGAAGAGGGAGAGAGGATACTGAGAAGCAAAGGGACTTTTCTTGTGACGTTGTATGTGAACAGGGGTAAGAGAGGAGGAAGAAGAAGAGTTTTAGGACAGATTGTGTCGGAAGGCTTTGGGATCAAGTTACGACGAAGAGCAATGGAAGAGTGGAGGGGGAGAGAATGAGAGACACTGTAGTGGAGAATATGGAAGAGGAAAGAGCAGGGGAAGCCGAGGGTGATGTAGAGAGAAAGGAAGGAGGATGAGGTGTGGGATGATATGCCTTACATAGGCAGGAGCGGAAAAGGCGTACCTTCTCCTTGATTGTGGATAGAAGACAAGAAAGGAAGGAAGAATGGAGGAGGGAGAGATGGAGCTATAAGGGACAGAAGACTAGGGTGGGAGTGAGAGAAGACGAAAAAAAAGTTGAGAAGTTTTTCGGAAAAGTTTCGCTCCGGGTTTTATGCGAATGGAAAGCTATGCTTTTCACGCCGAACTTCTAAATTTTTTTTTCTAATTAAAAATAATTGCTTATTAATCTAATTTTTCATGTTTTGTTTGAGGGACGCTTTTGTTAATTACAAAAATATGTCGTTAACGCCAGAAGAGCTGAAAAGCGGATAGTCGCGTTTCAATAGAGATTTCAAGAATTCTCGGTGACATTTTTTTAATACTTATAATGTTTAAATGGATGTAAAATCCCTTAATATGAATTTGGAGGGTATACGAGTGAATAATTAATTTTCACAACTTCACGTCATTCGCAGTCCGTTTTTTTTTAAATTAATTTAATTTAATTAAAAAATTAAAAAAAGGAAGTGTAATTTTTTGTTCATTCAAGGTGTAAAAGTTTATTTTGCCCGATTAATTTTAAACAATGGGCATTTAAAAACGGTTAACAAAATTTCAGAATTAAGTTATTATTTACACCTTCTAAACGAAGCAAAGTTTAATCACCGATTCTCGTAGATTACTCTGTCACACAAAAAAATAAAATTACGCTCATTTGAGAATGATGATAGTGGATGCAGGAAACGGTTTAGCGACATTGGTACATTTTACCAACAACTCAACATAATCATATATGACATTGAAAGGATTAGCATGAAATGAGTTTTTAGTACAGTTATGCTGAAATATTTATGTAATAATTTGCTATATTGTGATAGTTTCATTTAAGTTTACCTAAACATCAAGGTACTTTACTGCGAGCTATGTAATTATTGCGTTAATAATGTACATTCGTTTTTCCCAAGAGCACTTTTCTTTCGGAGTTTCCGTCCAAGCAGACTTCTGTTTTTGTACGCCAGAAACTTCAAGGCAGTGGCATGAGAACTGGAGGGTAAGGGACGACTACATTGTCCTTTCGTCATCCTTCCTGAATAGCCTCAAAGCCATAACTTTGGCTGCAGAACTTTTTATCGCAAAAATCAAGCCGTGTACCCAAATTCCATTATGATGTCAGCTTTTAGCCACGCTTTCTTTTGAGTGCCCACAAAATGTGGAATGGGCGGATAGCAAAAAAATTAAGTCCCATCCTTAAAAAATTTATTATTTATCAGCTGATTATTTTTATACAAAAACTCATAACATCTTCCTTGAAATACTACGACCAAACATTCATATGGTCTTCCAAAAATGGATAAAAAAAATTGATGTTGCGATTCATAACTTCCTTGCTAGCAATGTTTCCTCCTATTAATCTTGTTATTTAAATTACATTATTTCATTAAATGCAAATTTTAAGTTGCCCTACAAAAATTATATCACCGCAAACATAAAATTCCATACATTTGAAATTTTAGGATCGAAAATGTTAAAACGCATTGTAAAATATTATCACTAACCAAGAAGATGTTACCATTTGTCGATAATATGGAACAATTCTCAATATTTTCATATGATTTATTTTCGACAGTTTTATTGTTTATTATTGTACCTATGAAATATTTTAAATCCTATAAAAGGTATGGTTCGTTTCAAAAAAGTTTATCGTACAGTGCATCTTATTTACAGCTTGCACTCACGCAATTAATAGTTTATTGAAGGACATTAGAGGAATCTCTCACAGTATTCTGCTCGTGTAATTTTTTAGGACAAGTGACAAAGCTCCTGGCTGTTGATAATATTGGAGTACAACGGTTGAGTTCCTGACTATCCACCCCATAAAATGAGAATAGGGAACAGGCAAACATCCCCTTACATGATATCACATGCATAGTTCGCCCGCAAGGGTAAAGCAGGCTTGTTTATCCTTTTGATGCAACATGAAATTATCAATCTCGTCTTATGGCTGAAAAACTACATGAAGAAGCACTTAAAAAATACGTTTCAAATAACTTTAATAAGTATCAAGAATGAGGTCAGGCTCAACCCTGTGGAATTTACTCATCGAGAAAAAGTAAGAACTTTGTCACTTCCACAAATTTATTTGGCTCGACCGGTTTCACTACAAAGTGACAAAGTTCTTTCTTTTTTCTAGATCTCCAATATGGTTACAAAAATCAGATGGGCATTTCGGCTACAAACCATCCGTTTTCAGGCCTTCAACCTTTACAAAATAATTTCAAGACGCAAGCAACTTAAACTTAAAATTATTAAATTAAATTATTAAATTATTTTAAATGACGGCGGAATTACGTTAACACATTGTTTTCAATTAAAAAAACTGCAACTCAACTTGAATTCAAATTGTTTTATCTTGTTCTAAATCCATGTTCGCCCGAAAATAAAGTGATAAAACAATTTAAACAGCACAAAAAGAATGATTTCAACAAATATTTTCAGATACGATCTGAACGTTTAAGGAACGTATGTCGTTTTTAAAGATTAATCGTCGGTACAGTTAGAATCAATGCCACAGGTAGGGATACGAAAAAAGTATCGATACTTTACTCATATCGGGGATTTCCTTTCGATACCAAGTACTTTTGTACTCGGTTCTTTTCTTTCGATTTTCTAGTGACATCGGTACTTTCGGCCCGATACTTTTGTGGTATTGATACTTTTCATTCGATACATCATATGATTACGGTATCGATACTTTCGTTTCGATATCGTATCCCTAGCCACAGATAACTCTTGGCAGCTAAAACAATTTAAATGTTTACGCTTTGTGCAAACTACTCGTTTTGACTCCGAAAATACAAGCAAGATCACACATTCCGTATCGTTTTTTCCGCAAATTTACGAAATTTTTACAAACGTTTTCAAAGGGAACTCGGATACAGCAAAGGAAAATAACATTTGAATAAGGAGCACGCACATCTATTCCCAACCGAGAAACTTATTTTGACACCTTTTTCGGAGTGATGCGTCGCAGGGATGGAACATAACGCGCGATTTTTTCCGTCTTTCTTTTCCTGAGAAAGGAAAGTGTTTGGTAGCGAAACGCCTTCTCTTGAGGGACTCCTTCGGGTGACGAAAGAGAATAAGATAAAGAGGTGTTTGACGTCCGGTTCCGCGTGAATTTTTCTTTGTCGCATTTCAAACGTGGGGAAGAGGCGAGGAGTCGTCGTCGTAGTGTGGGTATGTGCGTGCGTGTGCGTTAGGACTGGAGGAGTTTCCCAAGATGGGGGAAAGTGAAAAGAGGAGTTTCGGCAGGAAGGAAAAACTTTCGAGAAGTGGAAATTTTTTCTCCTCTCAAAGACATAAAAAATACGCCTGTCAGACGGGAATAAATTCTGAGATAGTGATGGATTTAAAACGATGGATCTAAAAATGATGACAGTTTGTCGGCGTGTATAGTTTTGGCGTTATCGAATTTGATTAATTTTTCCATCGAAAGCGTGGAAAAAATAGTATTTATATCGGTTTGAATCAAACGATAAGAATTTTTAAGGGTGTTATAGGAAATGAAATATTTTCCACGAGTTTTAAATACTATTCATTCTTTCCTTTAATACAGAATCATTTGGAACATGACGTTAAGTATGGAAAACAATATATGGGAAAATGTAAATTTTGCTGACAAAATTTTTATATTATGATTTAAATTAAACTTTAATGGATGTACAATTATAAGAAATATACGTATATTAATGTTCATCTGATGATTTTTGTACTCTGGCATTGAAGCGATTTATACTGTCGTGTCATAAGGAAAAATTTGAAGGGATTATAGAAGGCTAAAATTCAATTACTTTAGATTACAAAACTAACTACTTGACGCACCATAACGCATTTATTTGTTGAGTTAAAAATTTTCTAAACATTCTTCTATTGCTTCAGAAATCTAGATTTATAAATTAAACGCATAACTTTTACCGCACAATTTATCGGTATTTAAATGTGTACGTTTTGTTTAGAGACAACCACCAAATTACAAATACATCATCGATGTAAAAAGCTACTAATATTGAAAATTCTTTCTCTTGATAATTCCCCAAATTTAAACATAAAAGAATTTATTATTCATAATCAAGGCATGAAAATTTCGCAAATTTTTTGGCCAGCATACCATCCCGAAGAATTCTGTAAACCAAGCTCCTCTGCCTATAGCTCGCTTGAAAATAATCTGAGGGAGCGTTTCCTAGTCACACTTCTCTGAACTCATAACCAATAAAGAATATCAGGGGCAAAAAAAATAGAGACGATCGTCTGAAAAAGAAAAGGTCGAATGTTTTCGTCAATTAATCCCCCTTTGGTTCCAGAAATTCACCTTTTTCGTTTGGGTGCAAGGGAGGGAATAAAAACAAAAAACATATCCTGCCATACACGTACCTTTTTGATAGGACGTGGAATTCGCAAATATTTTTATTCCCTTGGGGCAAACAGCGCACGGAATTACAGAGTCACGTCTCTGCCGTACCAATAAACTTCCACGCCGCGGGTAAAAAATCGCGTCTGAATATGTCTGTCTGTGTGTGCGTGTGTGTGTGTGTGTGTGTGTGTATATATATATATATATATATATATATATATATATATATATATATATGCATACATATATTTATGCGTAAACGAGACCAACCCGACGATTCTCTCTTTTTGTTTCCCCTTTTCTCACTCTTTCTCCAATTTCGCTGCAGGACCGCAAAAATGAAGCAAACATCGCGGATATTCCGGTCTTGGAAGAGTATAAGGGGGAGGGGAGGAGCGTCGTGTCACAGCGTTCATTTTCCGAGGATAACAGTGCGTATCGCTTGGGGTTTTTCGTTGGAAGCATTGCAAAGCCAGTGAGAGAAGAGAAGATGGGGGAGAAATAGTGAAAGAAAATAGTGGAGGATGGGGGAATCGCGCGGAAACGATGTGAGAAGTGCAGAAGAAGGGGGAAAAGATCATTGCCTGGGCACATACGTAACCAGCTTGAGGGGAGAGGACGAAGAAAAAGCAATATACGCGCCTGAAAGAGATATATATATATATATATATATATATATATATATATATATATATATATATATATGAGAGAGAGAGAGAGGTGGGAAGTGGTGGGATAAGCTGGAAAATGGGGGATAGAGGGATTTTTTTATTTCTTCGAAGATTTTTTTGCGAGTCAGTGACTAGTGCAAACAGTGGACTACGTGAGAGGGATAGGGAGAATAGATGGGGAAGCGTAGGGGTGGATGTGGTTAGGAGTCTGGAGTTGGATTTTTTTTTTAAGTTTGTGTTTGAGTGTTGATACGGGGAGTTGGGAGTGGAGAGAAAAGGAGTGAAGGAAGAGTGAGAGAGAGAGAGAGAGGTAGATTTTTTCGGCATGTGTATGCGATGTGGTGGTCCTACGTCGACGGATTAAAAGTCCACTACGTTGCTTGGGATGAGATTAAACGGGTTTTAGGAGCCTCGTCATGTCATTGGAGACGTTGCATAGAGACTCATGGACTAAGATGATGCGCTTCCCGAGATTGCCGAGGTGTTGTAATGAGACTCATACGGATATTTTAGCCGTGTTCGATAATGATTTTATTTTAAAAAGGCTCCTCATACGTAACATTCTGAAGAAAAAATTTATTGGCCAATTTTTAGTCATGCGAAGGGAACTTCATATCACTCCGCCTTTGTTGCGAATGATCGATCCATATAAGTCACGCAAATGACTGTATCTCAAAATGCTCTAGTGACTGATTTCAAACGTACATCATCTGAGTACTTAGTGAATTAAAGAGATAGCGAATGCACGAGAGTTAGTTAAACGCCTCCAGGGCCATCTAAAAGATATACGAGGTCCTCCGTATAATACGGCAAGAAGAAACTGTATTTGATAAGTAGAGGTACAAGGAGACGATAAAAGGTTTCTTGGGTGAATTTGATATTGAATTTCTAAACCCATTTGGGGATCTTTTCTTTACCATGATTAATATCAACCGGTTGGAAATACCCTCAAAGACATCCAGTTGTTCTACATACATTGTGCTTACTTGTGAATTTTTAATTCGTTACTTTTCTGCAGCAAAAACAAGCGAGGAAACCAAAAGCGTATTAACTGTAAGCTACAGCAAATTTACTTAACACTCTTTGGTAATTAATGCACTTAATTGTAATTTCTTTTAATAACGTGTATAAAAATTCCCATTTTTATAAGGAAAAAACAAGAGGAAGTATCTGTAATAGGTTCTGGAGCAATTTTCATTATAAAAATGGTTCTTGTGTTAGAAAATCTTCATAAAGTTACTTTGTTGATTTATTTAACAGCATTAAACTTTTGAAGAAGCTGAAAAAATTGAGGAAGAAAAGAAAAAAAACTCGAGGAGAATTTGACAACATATATATATAGAATTGTAGGTGGCATATGCTTTGCTGAAGGCAGTATGTCATCGACTAAAATATTTTTCACCATATTAATTATGTACTAATCCACTAAACATAGTGATATGTTGATGGACAGTGAGTTGGTAGTTTGAAACACTGACGTGGGCGTCTGTGGACGCTCTAGGTTAGGTTTGCGTTACTCCATAGTCCACTATTATTTCTTTTATTCAGTGAGCATTAAAATACTAATTTTTTGTGTCCGATTCGCATTTTGATCGTATTTTCAGCTTTATGCCTTTGCGCCGCCTTTTCTTAGTAAGACGAGAAAATGGCATTTGTAAGTCTGTATTTTTCATGGATCCTATGCTAATTATGCGATTATTTATTAAATTGCGATAAACAAAATGTCAAAGGTAATGTTGATTCGTGATTACTTCCATCCGCGGTAGAAAAAGAGACACAAGACCACGAGTTAAAAAAGGAAATATACGCGATTTTTATTTCACAATATCAATAAAAAATATTTGATATTTAGAGTTTGGTTAATGTAATTTTAACATTTTTAAGGATCATGATAAAAATATAATATGCACTCGGCCTGTTAAAAAATTACGAATTTACTAGTTTTTTATCATGTACCGGAGGACGCTATTTCAATCTTGAAAGTTCTTTAGATTATTCAAGTTATGTATTTAAAAAACGGTATTAATGCTATTATTTCGTGATGTGTAGGTTTCAGCTATAATCGCAAGAACAATCTACGGTCAGACTACTAATGGCGACAATCATTGCGATAATTTTATGAATATATTTATTTACCAAAGCGCTTGAAAATCCTAACCGCTTATTCGTAGGTTTAAGCAAGTATTTATTTGCACCAAACAACACACTCGGCAAAATTTTCGCCGACACGGAATTTTTATGTTTAAAAATCGGAGATTAAAAAATCCGTAATTTCCCCCCTTGGGGCGTTAATGGGGCGACCGCTCTGGCAAAATCTCCTCGCACCTTTGCATTTCCAAACAAGGAAAATCCCATTCCGCTTTCCTTGCAAACCCTTGGCTAACTCCGGCGAGTTCAAACAACGGGCAGTAAACATCTCTCAGCAAAGGGGAAAGGGAAAAGGGGATTTAAAAAGGGATAACTGGAATGACAAACGGGAGATGGTTTGAAGAGATATATTGTGCGCGAATAATCTGTCGCGTGTTCTTCCGGAGTCGCAGTTGCAGTCTACGTCGATTTTTAGCGGTTTAAAAAAATCCGCTTATGCGTTCGGTTCGTCCGTTTGTCTGTCTGCCTGTCTGTCTGATGCGCTAACTTCTTCTAAATGGTAGCAAATAGGAAGTTCGTTTTTTCGCTAATCGATTTTTCGTCTCGTTTTGTATTATTTCTTTTGGAACTCCGTATGTCTGTCTGTCACAGACACTAACCCCTGAACGATAGCAGCTAGAGTCTTCGTTTTTTATGCAATCGATTCAGTATTCTGTCTTGCTATACATTTTTTCTCGGTTTGTCCGCCTGTCCGTCGGTCTACATGTTTTATAATATTATTTCAGACCAATCATACTTGTATACATAAATTTTTACACTCCGTATTAACATTTTTTTAAACTTTCATTTACTGTCTGCGTCAGCGGCTCTTTTCTCAATTTTTTCATTTCCATCGACGTACGAGTCAGTATTCTCTTCAATCTTCGTCTTTCTCTCGAACAATCCTTATCTTGAGATAATCTTCTAATGTTCTCTGTTTCTCACGCACAGCATGTATCAGGTCATTTTGTTCGAGGAAACATGGAAAGGTTTTCTTGGCACGGGCGTAACTACGACTACGTGGGACCCGGAGTAAGAGTTAATTCCAGAGTGCCCATATTGAATAAGTATGGAAAGGTGTACTCCATATCGGAGTACACAGAGTTTCCAAATGCCTTCTTTGAGATGAACAAATTTTAGTAAAAAAGCGCAATACCAAATGTCATCAAAATACGTTCAGCGGTTCCCGAGTTGAAACAAGATGGTAAACTACATGTAGGTCTTCATGTAAGGTGATTGTATTTATTGTCCGATTTTAACCAAAATTGGAATATATCTACTAATTTTAGTAAAACTCCCCAATACCAAATTTCATTAAAATACGCTCCCGAGTTGTAATATGCGGACGGACGGACGGACGGAAACGACCTCCTCTATATGCGTTCACTTCGTGAAAAGAACGCATAAAAACGAATGAATGATGCAAAAATAACAAAACGCGTAGTTTCGTCAATAATTTTGTGACCATCAGTAAGTAGAAAATATTATTTCGTCCACGTTTGCATAAACTTAACTTATGATTGATAACTTTTGCGCTTCCTCCATTGACCTTCCCTGCAGGAAGGACCCTACACGCTGCATAGGCGTAACCACTGTTTCCAGTTCTTAGAAATGCCACAGTTCCGCAGCGAGAACTCGTCCGAGATACAAACATATTTATTGGAATTTCTTTGATTTTAAATTTCTCGCAATAAGTGCTGAACTATTTGAAGCTTCAAAACAAAAAGTAGAGGTGGGAAAATAGAATAATAGTGGGGCAATGGTAATAATGGCGGTAATTTTCTTTGCTACATTTAAGCTCAGTACATCTCGGAGCTTTATATTATTGAATGAGCGATTGGTAAATATTATCATTAGGTTTTTCTGATATTTTAAATGAATGAAATGATGCGCTATTGCTTGTATCGTGCCAAATGCAACAAATGACTCAACTCTCACAGCAATTCAAAGGATGATTATACCAGATGCACATTTCATCTATAGATTAGCCTTCCTCAGTGCTATTCCATATCTCGACCATTATAAATTACATCTGCGTACGACTAATTCTCTACTGAATTGGATCTCAACCGCTTCCCTGTTACCGAAGTCAAGAATATTCCTTGCATTCGAGAATCCCATAGCAAGCTCGTTAAACCAGTTAAAAAATTCAATTTATGGAGCAATGAAAAATATACCTTATTTTATATCGAATGTTCATTCTAATGCTAAACGCTAAAAATAAGTTATTATTACACTAGAGTAATTGCCCGTCAAATATGACGAGTATGTGCAGATTAAGTACTCTCTTCCTCCATCCCATTCCCCTCCATTTCTCACTCCATTGTCTCTCCCTCCTATTTTCGCTCTCTTTCCACCCTTGCTCGACATTGTGTATTTCTTTCTTTCGTCATTCTTATACGTCGTTCATCAGCACATTCTTCCAAGGTTTTTCATTTCATGTGCAAGCTTTAGACAATAGGGGAAGTTTGTATTAAATAAATCAATTAATAAAAACTTACCTTACTTATCAAGAATTAAGTCTAATCGATTTCGGAACAGGTTCACTATCGTACTCCTTAAACTTTCTGAAAGCTATAAACTTTTCGATATTCTTTTGTTTTCCATGTATGCGTAGCAACATACGAAAGCTGTTAACAAAACAGTCAAAAGTGAACGGTAGTTAAATAAGGCAAATTGAACGAACTCAACCCCCAACTACTTTACCGGTGGAGGAAAATGGAACAAATCCAACTACAAACTATTTCACCCAACCCGGTGACATCTTGCGGAAGAACATTGAACCAATACTCTTGAAGCTTTGGGGAATATATATATATATATATATATATATATATATATATATATATATATATATATATATATATATATATATAACGCTACGGCGATGCGTGGCACGCTGGAGAGGCCGTGCTATGAGAACTTTGTATTGCTAAACACAGCTGATACAGCTGACATTGAAACATGTTAGATGTTTGTATCATAATGATAATAATGTATCATAAAATCTGAAGATAAATCTGAATTAGAAAAGGAAGGGAGGAAAGAGATAAAGAAGAAGACGGAGAAAAAGATGGAGAGCTATGGATTGTGACAGGAGGGAATGAGAGAGGTGGGAGGAAAGAGAGGCAGAGAGAGGGAGGGAGAGAGAGAAGGATGGAGAGAGAGAGAGAGGGATGGAGAGAGAGATGGAGGGAGAGAGAGAGGGAGGGAGGGAGAGGATGGAGAGAGAGATGGAGGGAGAGAGAGAGGGAGAGAGGGAGACAGGGAGGGAGAGAGGGATGGCGAGATCATTTGACTAACTATTGTATCAGCAAATCAAGAGATCGAAAATTGTGTGTATAAAGGAATTTATGATACTGAGCATGCCCAACCCAAACCAACTAGCGCGCAGATACTCGGCGCGGGTAAAGATAGTGATAGTATATACTAGTAGAAGGTACTTGCATACTGCAAGCAATTCATCTTACCTTGAAAAAACATTAATTTTTTAGAGAGATATTTCATCATAGGAAATATTTCTTAAATTCAAAAGATTTCTCCTAGGGACCAAATTTCTTTTTTTCCTTATGGAACAATAATGGAGTAAAACAATTGATAATTTTTGCAATTTTATGAACATTATACGTTTTCCACATTGGGTTAATAATGCCACACATTTATGCCAAATTTTAAATTTGTAGCACATTTAGAAGTGAAATAACATTTATGTAATTGTTTAAATTAAAATAATTTTTAACGGCCGCAATAAGAATTTCATAGATACAATGAAATGTTAATTCGTTTAAATAGACTAAACTCTAAATAACTTGAAAATTTCAGCTCTCTAACTCACCCCGTAGTATATAAACATTTACCTATTTGTTTAAACTTTAAAATTTTTTACTGCCAAACAAATTGTCAAAATTTGTATAATCCCTATTTCGTTTTTTTACAAACAGTACCTCAAAAAAAAAATTCAGCTCCGTAGCACATTCGGTAATACATAAACCTCAAAAATAGGTTTAAACAATTGCGAATTATTAGCGTTCGAATTTTTAAACTTCTTCATTTTTTTATGTAGAATTTTCTACAAAATGATTTAAAAACTCGAACCTACAGCATATAGTTTCCAAGATAAAAATTATTAAACTTTAAAGTAGAAATGGGGTTAAAAAACCTCTAAAAATTAACAATTTTGAAATTTTCGATTTTTATAGTTGGTTAAAAAAAAAATTCTATAGACCTGCAAAATTTCAGCTTCCTAAACCTATTAGTTTGATCTACACACTGGGATAACTTTTTCCTATGCTAACTTATGGGCGAAATTCCGGGGTATCTGGAGTCGAACCCAGACACTGTAAGCAAAAGTAACAATAATTCTTAATAGATATTGTAGCCGTCTAGCAACACTGAAAATTTAATTTTTCTAGCTTACGGGCAAGTGCCCAAAATTAATTTACAAAATTGCGCAATGCTTTTCTTATGGGAAAAAACGCAAATTTCGGAATTTCTGGAGTCGAATTCATGTCACTTAGGTAAGAAGTCTCATTTTATCTGTAGGTTTCTTCATCATATCTACAAAAACTAAAAGCGATTTTCGTTTTTCCCACATGTAAAAATAATAGTTTAAAACAATCCAAAATTGTTGCAATTTTAAAAAATTTATACTATCTTCATTCTGGGGTACTAATGCTACACATTTTAGCCAAATTTTAAAGTTGTAGCACCTCTAGAAGTAAAATAATATTTTTCTAATTGTTTAAATTTAAATAATTTTTAACGGCCGCCGCAATTCATATATGGCAAAATTGAAATGTTTATTTGTGCAAATGCACTATTCTGTACATAAATTGAAAATTACAGCTTCCTAGCTCAACTCTTAGTACCTAAACAGTTATCTATTTGTTTAAACTTTAAGAATTTTTAACTGCCAAACAAATTAAAATATCAAAATTTTTATAATCCCTATTTCGTTTTTTTACAAATTCTACCTACTAAAAAAATTTCAGTTCCGAAGCACATTCTGAAATACATAAACCTTGAAATTTTTTTTAATCAATTGCGATTTTTTAGCGGCTGCATTGTTGCACTTTTTCATGATTTTCGTTTTTCTAGTTGGTTTTGCACAAAATCCTACCTATGAAAAAAATTTCGAATCTCCAGCTCATGTAGAAGTACCTACACATTAGTATCCTCCTCCTCCTCCTCTGTAAGAAACGTCTATATAGAATGATACCTAAGCTAAAAACTACACGCACTAAACAATTTTCAAGGTACGACGGGATTTTATAGATAAAGGTATAAGCATATACATTTCGATATCTTACCTCTCTCTCTTAGACTGTTAAAAAGGTACCAAAATATAGGCTGTACATAACTACACTATATTTTTATGTTTCAAGGAATTAATTGAACTAAGTTTCACATTTTCAAGCTAGTAAAGCAATGCAAAAAATTTCTTTTAGAAAAGATCATGATTTTTAATTTTAATTTTATTAATCAATTAACTATCCTTTAAATTAATTTTAAGAAGCACCTAATATCACATTACATTTCTTCGGTAAAAACTCCTTTTCAAAATCGGCAAATAACTTCGAATTATATCATCACATCTATTCTATTATTAAAATTTTCAGCAAGATATCAGTAAATAACAAATGTAATAGGCATCACTTTTTAGGTATTTTAATGAAATTCACAATAATAAGCGTCACATTTATTCGATATAACAAATTATCCTAATAAATTTGAATAAAAAACATTTACCCAGTTCTAACTACTTGATTTACATATACATGATACCCTGCAAGTCATCTTTTTGGTGGATGGCAGGGGGTGCAGTGCACCAAGGGTCCATAATTTTCCTACGTTATCTTTTCCTATTATAGTCTCTTATCGTCCTAGGGAAAAACGATCCTCTATATTGCTCCGTTCTACAGTCGATCTCGCGAATCTTATCCTCACTGTCCTGCCTTGCGAGATACGTCGGGCTTCTGATAAGTCCTCCTACCTCATTCGCTAGTCCCTCCGACATAAATGTTATCAGTAGTTTAAATCTAGCCTGCAGCCTACGTTCCTCTAACGATGTCCATTTCAGATTTTCTCTTAATGATGTTACGCTTTGTTTACTATGGTAATTCCTCTTTACAAATCTAGCAGCTCTGCGCTGAACCTTTTCTATCTCGTTAGTGAGTCCCTTTTCGTAGAGATCCTACATAGCTGAAGCATATTCGACCTGCGGTCGTAACAAGGATAAATAACATAATTCTTTCACTTTTTTGGAGCTATTTCGACTTATTCTCCTTATTAAGGCTAGCTTTTTGTTAGCGTCACCTTTCAATCGGCGAATGTGGATGCCCCACAAGAGATCACGATGGATCGTGACTCCGAGATATTTAATCGAGTCTGAAACTGGAATCTCTACTCCGTCCAACGAATAATTAACATCTAACGATATACTCTTTGTTCTCCATAAATTGATGACGCAGCTTTTCTTTCGGTTGATCTCTAACTGCCATTCCTTACACCATGCAGAAATCGCTTCTAGATAATTTTTGAGATATTGATGGACTTCCGGATTGCTTATTTTTTTATAAATGACGGTGTCGTCCGCGAATAGCCTAATTTTACTTATGACTACTGACCTGATATCGCTAATATAAATTAGAAATAATATGAAACGCCAGAGACAACCTCCACTAAGTTCGATGATTTCCCATCTATAACAACCTTCTGCTTCCTATGATTATGATTTCGTCATCACCTTAAAATATTCAAATCTGGTATTCCTACAAAATTACCATAATTATTATAAGTTATTTGCTTTTTTATAGCGTGACAGAGGGAGCCACAAAGTGACAAAGGAGCAGAAGTAGGCTTTTATAGATTTTAGATTCAGTATTACATGATTATTTGATTATCTGCCATACACACCGAACGGTATGTAATCGCTTTAATTTTGATGAAAATAGTATTTGTTGTGTTTCTCGCATACAAATGCATCTCCAAAGAGACAAATGAATAAACATGAAGCCACACTTACTCCAAGAAGGAAATTTTAGGAACAATTTCATAACGTATCCTGAGCCTTATCATATGCATGTCTTTGTTCTTGTTGCTTCATTCAGGTTATTCGAGAACAGGTAACAAGGGATTGACTCGTAATATCGAAGTAAGCTATTTGCTATGTATTTGTCTAAAAGTAATTGCTAAAATTTAAATGAACCCAAACTCATGCTCTAGACGTCTTTTAATAATTCTCTCTTTAACAGACGAATAATATCGAGCTTTTAGACTGCGTGAGAGCGAGACACCGCCTGTGTCAGAAAGGAGGTAATGAAAGCGATACTTTAGCGAAAGGGAAGGGGTTCAAAAATCGCAGGCAACATTATATAAGATGGCCATAATTGGATTGCGCGTTTTCTTCCATCTCGTGAATTAAATCGGGAGTCAATACCTCACACACAAACACACACCTACACATACCCTAACTCACACACTCAGTCGAAATGAACGAGGGAAAGTCTATCCTCCCGGGCTGTGTAACTCCCACGTCTGACATTGGTGTAGACCCTCGAGGGTGCAAACTATGTACCTTGCCATCGGTTTCTCTCCTTTCACACCCAGTGCTCTTGGCATGTAATATGGCCGAGGCAGCAGTCAAAGGAAACTCGCACCCCGTGAAGATAGGCCCTCAAAACCTTCCCTCCTACCCGACTACCTGCTTCAATACCCCCGAGATTCGACCCCTCAAACTCCACCCTTTTCCTTTTCCCCGGCACAATCCACCTCCTTTCCCTCCACCACCCACTCGCCCGGCTTCACCCCCCCCCCCCCGCCCCCTAACTCCCCATCTCTTCCCAAAAACCAGCCCATCTCTCTCGCGCAACCTTCCCCGTTACCTCACTTCAAAGATAAACGCCCCCCCCCCCACTCCCCTCTCACCCACGTAGTAGACGTTGTCTCCATATTACTTTTCGGGAAATAAGATGGGGAAGTTTTGGTATTTTGATGGAAATATGAGAAATACGTGCGAATATTTTTCTACCTTTTGGATCATGAGAAGTTCAACCAATGGAAAAGGAATGGGATCTTCTGCTTCAAAGAAACATTGCTCAAGCTATAATATTTTGAAAATAAAATTTCAGCGTTTTATTTTTAGACGTGCATTACGAAAATTAAATCTTGAAACTCGTGTTTACTAGGACAGAATTAAGCAGTATTTGAATCTATTCGATTTCATTATGAGTTGAAAGTTTTTTGGTAGGTTAAAAATATCTTGGTATATATAAAGCATATAAATATAGTTAAGTCTCTTCAATAAACATTTTATATTCATATCATGACGTGTCTGCTGAGAAAATTAGTTTTTAGAAAATAGTTCAGAACCAGAAAAATAAACTTCCATCAATTATCTGTCTTACTTTAAATTACTCACAAACACAATTAGTTGATCAATTGATAATAAGTCCATCGATTAATTACATAAGAATATAAAACAGAATCGTATGCACAAAAAAAATTTCATTCAATTTAATCGTCAGTTTTCTAATAGAAAATTTTCACTTTCTCAACCGAAATTAATGCACCTATGTTTTACATTAAGTTGGGTGCAGCTTGTTTTCCAATGGTAAATAAAAGTAAAGTATACGCACACTTTGTTTATAGTTCGATATTCAAGTCTGGCTTGTTTTTTTACCCTGATATTTTTATTTCCTGAGGTCAGTTTAGCACAAACTACCTCCCTGGGCATGTTAATAATTAAGGCAGGAAGCCCGTACATTTATAGTTACTATCCTTGAAGTAGAAAGGGACTCTTATGAGTGAGAAGGAGGGAGACACACACACAAGGACCGAAGGAAGTAATTTTTTCGGAAGTTGGGTAGGAAGGACTGGAGATAACATAAAGCCTCTCCGCCCTTTCCTTCAACTCCGTTGCCAATTTACTCCCATTCTTGAGGTTGGAGGCGGACGAGCGAGGGGCAGGATTGGATCCAAGTAGGCGTGTAGAAGATCTAAGACTGCCCCGGAGGCTTAGTTCTGTGAAGTCTTTGATGAGAACGGTTACTCCCTCCTTCTTCGCCGCTTAACAAAGTCTCCCTCGCTCTCTCTCTCTGCTCACCGCAAAGACAGGTAGCGTATAACATAACGGAGAGATAAACGATTTCCAAGGAATTTCTCAAAAACGTTTTCTTATTTAATTTGTTTCGGTGACGCCCATGGGTGCCATAGAACACGAATTCGAACACGCGAAGGAAAAGATTTTTTTCTTTTTTGGGACTGAGTTTGAAAAACAATCAGTACCTTTTATATAATTTTCGCCTATGTGCATTTGAATAGTGCGGCGTGTGAGAAACAGCCAAGATCTGAGGTTGTTTTCACGTATGACGATTAATCAGCGTACGCCGGGGAGGGGGAAGAGTAAACATTTGAAAGTGAAAGCCTCTTGAATAATTTTCCACAGACGCGCGATATCATCACGAGGAAGGAAATTTCCCGCCCTTTTTAAAATAAAAATTACCCCAACAGCTTAGTGGTATCCAAGGTGACTGCTGACCTTTAGAGCAGAACCCACTCCTACGTGCGATCCACTGGACAAAACGTATTTTTACTTCTCCGTGCAAGATTTTGGCAGGTACAATCCATCATCATCATCTCGACTTGTTTCCGACTGAGTACGCGAAACATACTCTGTAAACTCTATAAAGAAATATTTTTAGTTAAAAAACCGCAATAGTGGTATCTTATCAATCCTTAGGCTCAGATAAATTTTATTCGATAAAATGAAATGGCATTTGACATATATGAAGTAATGTACGGATTACCGATATTCTAGTAAAATGCCTACATCATCCCTACACCACTGGATTTTATATTACTGTCTTAATTTTAAAAACGTATTCGTTAATGGAGTTAAATTATTTTTAAAGTTCAGGAAATAAATTTTAAAGTAGCGTTTCCGGATCCTAGACGTAGTACCGCAGCTGATTATTAGGACTGCTGAAAACAAGCTTTCCTAAACGAATTAATCAACGGTTTTGGAATCTTGATAGGCCATGTTTCCTGTGTTAAGTCGACGATGTAATTCCAACTAAGACGTCTAAACGTTATTATAGCCGTATATATAATTATACCTACCATGTTTCAAAGTGGGAGAACCGCAAAATTCTCTTTATCTTTATCTTTGAAAAGGTGCCACGCCTTCGAAATTGTTGGAAACCACTGCCTTAGCAGCTTTATAAATTGTCTTTGACATCTGACCTTGAGGTAAATTATTGAGGTTATGATTTTATCTTATTTTCTAGTAACCTTACATTTAGCGTAAATTCTGTCCATAGTACATAAATCAATTATTTTTGCATTCGTCCCGATTTAAACGATAATTTAAGAGGAAAATGCTTGATCAAAAATCGCACCGCAAAAAATACGCACACGAGTCTAAAAGGGTCGTAGAGTGGATTGCAATTATATTTCCTTCTAAACAAATTGTTCCCTTATTTTCCGCTATCTAGCTCAACCACGACCCTGAAAGCGTAACTTCGTTCTACTTCAAACAGATATTAACTCGCACAACTTTTTCGCGGCTGAAAAACTCGTGCATTACACCGCTGTCTCGCTTTTCCATCCGTATTCGTATCTCGCCGAGCCTCGCCCTTCTTCCTCTTTTCCTCCCTCCCTCTCTCTATTATTACTATGGAATAGCCAGGGCCGGCCAGGTACTTTCGGGGGCCCGGATGCAAGCAAGTTTTTGGGGCCCCTCTATATAAAAAAACCTGCCATTTTGTACACATCAATGTCACAGCTTAGAGAGAACATGTTCTTATTATAAAGTAACTATAATGATAACTAATTTAATAAAAAAGCAAAAATTTGTTTAAAGATGCAAATATATTATTTATACACAACTTTTGGGAGCCCCTAAAAATCGGGGGCCCGGATTCCTTGCACCCACTGCACCCCCCACTTGGCCAGCCCTGGGGAATAGCATCCCACCGGAAATAAAGTACTCTTCAACCCTATGCACCTTCAAACACTCGTACCACAAACATCTCCTGTCCCATTCCCTTTCATTATCCTAAACTGACAAGCAATTATTTTTCCTTATAGGTCGTCGAAAGCATTTAAATATCTGCGTATGTATATGTACGTCTTAATGTGTACTTTCTTAGATTTTATGTAAAACTGTGTTTGTGTGGTTTTTAATTTATGTACTTTTCTAATATGATCCTGTAAATCTTTAAATATTGCCATCATTAGGTTTCGCAGGTTTTTCATACCCCCCATTCTTGTGTGGGTGTTATTCTGCAGTGGGGTTTTTACTAGGAAATAGTATCTTAATTTTTTCTTGTTTTTCCCCACAAACAAGAAATCTCCATCTCTTTTCATTTCCAAAAATGCTAACATGACATTGTATTTATGTAGTAATTTATTTTATGTAATCTTTTATTCTATTTTTTCTTTGTTAATGTCTTCCTATTTGTAATTGACAATGGGTCAGATGGAAGAAGAGATTGCTTAGTCTCAATCTCGCCCAAATAAAGGCGCATATCTATCTATCTCTCTTTCTCTCCAAAATCATAACTCCAGTCCCCTCTCATCGCGTCACATGTCCAAATACCATTTCACCGTTTCATTCAGGTCTCTCTATCTTTCTCTCTCCCATCTCTGGACTTTTATCATTAACTAAATTATTCGAGAGGGGGAAAACAGATGAAACGAGACGCCAATTGAAGAGTAAAGAGATGAATATAGAGAAACGGCGAATAAAAAAGAGAGATAGATAGATAGATAATGCTTCGGAAGTAGTGAAGATAATACTAGACGAGACAGGGCTTACCCTTTTGTATCACTACCGATCGCAACCGCATCCCTAGATTAGAGGGACGGGAAAACGAGTAAATTTCATGTCCGGGAAAAACAAGTCTGTGGGACGCTTTTCCTATTAACCATCCTTTCCCGTTCATTTCTTGATTGCTGGGAAAAAGGACTTCTTATTTATGGGCTTAGTTGATCGATTTCTCACCTTCATCTCATTCTTAACCTCCTCCCACACGCACAGACATTTTCTCTCTTCCCCACTCTATCGTATGAATTTCTTGTTGTTTGTAGTTTGGCAGTGCACGCAATCTTTTCCTCACGAAAAGTCAAGCAGTATTTTAATGAATTCATTTTCTGTTCTTTTTTTGGAGTATAGAAAAGTTCTGTGATGTGAACTCTTTCCATGTTAAAATTTACACGTTTGGTATGACCGTTGATCACCAATAAAACAAGACTTTAATTATAGAGACATTCTTATGCATTTAAAAAAAATGCCGTAGAAGATATTAAGGACATTAAAACGCTCTCTAGAATGAAACAATGCATTTTTCACTAGGATACAGCAATTTTACTGTTGAAATTAAAAAAAAATTAGTAGGTACTTCCATCTTGCAAGTTACCCATGGAAGAAGATATTTTAGATGTTATCCATGGATCTAATTTTAGTGAATTCATATTCCTACAAATTTGAGTAACTTTTAAAGAATTCGTCTCTAAAAAAATTATTCTTCACAAGAATATAAATTAGATCACATTGTTTAGATATTTTAATTTAGCATACGTTAAGTTTTTATAGAGTTGATTGATTGAAAAGAAAATGTAAAGTTATACCTTATCAATCTCTTTATACTACCTAAATACACTAGAAGTATTTTATATTAAAATTAGCCGGAAAATCTAAGAAACTTAAACATACACAGTATTATCAATTTTTATCCTGCTTATAAACATTCTTAATTATTAAATATAAACTGTATACAAAAACACTATAAGTCTTTCAATGTTAGAAAAAATGTGCGCTTTGAAGTTTTGTTAAACGCAGTGATTACAGCGGTAAATATTTATACGCTGTGAGAAAATAATAAGCGGTTAGTATTCTTATTAATACTTTACGTTCTAAAGGTATGCGATAAACGAAAGACTGACTTTAAGTGCACCTCTACATCATTGAGATTTTGTGCTTAATTGGTAAGGATTATTACGATTCTCAAAAGGCAGAAAACTGGAATAAAAAAACCATCTTCAAAAAATTGAAGCTAAAAGTGTACGTTATTGTTTTAATTTTGACCATTTTTATTAATTATAGCTGGAAAATATTCTATAGGGAAAGTCATAAAAAAGCATCCAAAAATAACTATTTTCCGTCTCTTTTAAAATGCTGAGCTACGAATTCCAACGAAGACCAGCCTCGAGAAAATGGCGATAGGTCCGGGAAAATAAAATTCGCTCCCTTGAGCGCGCATTATTCATTTCTCCAGAGACCCTCGAGAACTCACATCTCACTTAGAAAAACCGCGCCGATTTATCATTTCCCAGGGCTTCAAGGTGAGGCGTCCCGCTCCCGGTTTTCCACCACACCCTTTCTCTCCACTCCCCTTAACCTCATCCGCTAACGATACCTTTTTCGATCCCTGAGCCACTTCTGAGAAAACCCTTAAAAAAAAGAAGGGGAAAAGAACCTATCTTCATCCCATTCCGTGGAACAGAGAAAGAAAACCGGCGAAGACTACCATTACACACGCCTCGACCATCGCTCACTTAACGCGCGACAAGGCTCATTCTATTTTATCGACCGAATCCACACACACACACACACACACACAAATACACACACACACACGCACAGACACACTGACAGATATATCCTCTGCGCCCTCACTCTCTCACGGACCCAGTCCTGTCAGTCGTCGCCACCGCTGTCACCTCTGTTCCACCCATCTCCTCCTCCTACTCCACCGTCCCGTCACATTTCCACTTCTCCACATTTTCACCCCATCTCCCAACATTCTACCTCCCCCTTTCCTCTCTTCCTCTCATACACTTTTTCGATTGGTCCAGATGACAGACATGGTCTCTCAACCTTTCACTCTTGTTCCCTTTCTACGTCCTCTCTTTTTCCCTCTTCCCTACCCTCCCTCTCACTCCCTCTCCCATCCCTTCCCTCTTTCTCTCTGTTCCGAAAGCAAGCCATCTGTTCCTCCTGTCTTCTCTATATTTGATTGGATTGTCGGATTTCGACGGTGGACACGAAGTCTTTGTCGGTTTCGCGTGGGAGGAGAGAAGAGGCAAGTGAATAGGGGGGCGCTGTGGAGGGGGAAAGGTGGGTGTAACGAGAATGGGAAGAGAGAGAGAGAGGAAGGGGAGGAAGAGAGAGAGAGAGTGAGGGAGGAGGAGAATGTTACGGGTGTGGAGAGTATATCGCTGTCGGGAATTGCTACTGCGACGGTTATTGACACGCTTGCCCGCTCGACGTTGAAATATGCAAAGTCACGTCACCCGTTATTCTTTTTTTTAATCTTATTTACCTGAGGTGAAAACAAACGCCGCTGTTTTGCGAGAGCTAATTTTCGATTCAATCGGGAAAGGGGAAAAATCCCTGGGATTAAGTTTTGATTTCTTTGTCTGGCGACGAGATTAAATTTCTTTGATTCCCTCTATTTATGAAAAAACACCGCTCCTCCATCATTTATGACGCAATTCACTTATAAGAGCGATGTAAGAAATTGCTCGGGCTATTAAAACTTCTTGTTGAATTTAGTTTGAGTCGTGAATTGATAAAATTGATACTCGCGAGGTAATGTTTCTGGATTTATTTTATAGATCTTTAAAAATGGCAACTTGTATGCTTTTTAGATCAGCATACCTTCAAAGTAAATTAGCTTTAATTGTAATTCTTTGACTTCAAAGTAGAATAGACGCGATTTGAGGTGAAACTGAGTTATGAATGGTGAAAGAAGATTAGAAATGATCTCTACATGTATTCTGCTTGAGGAGAAAGAATCTAAGACAGGCTTCTGTTTATAAAATCCCCGAATAGAGAAAAAAAACCTCGCGAACGTACGCCATTGAGAAAATGTTATGGGGAGTGAAAGAAGAAAAGATAAGCTAGAAAAAGGAGCAGCGCAGACGCCAATCACGATCAAACTCCTCACTCCCTTCAACCTCCCCACTCGTTCCCTTCTTTCCTCTAGCCGTTCCTTCCGGCCGCCATAAATCCCTTCTCCTTCATCTACCTCCCCTCTTTCATTACTCTTTATACGCTCCTTATCTCCCTCCCCTCGTTAATTCTTTTTCTCTCTTTCTCCACCTTTTCTCAGTCTTCTTCCCTCCGTCTTTTTCTTATCTTCGGTTCTTTATCGGAATGACTGTCCCTGTTGATGTCCTTGCTGTTATCCATCTAACTCCCCCACCCTCACTCCCTCGGTCACTAAACTTAATCCGAATCCTATCCATCATTTCTGTCACCGATCACCGAGAATCTCCCCATCCAAGAAGCTTCCTCTTCA